>CM057453.1:1557033055-1557674444 GCA_016271365.2 Neoceratodus forsteri | reverse complement strand
TGCATGTATGGGATGACAGCAATGGTAAGTGGGTAGGTGCAGCATTCCAAGGTGTTGTACTACACCAATAGCTGGCCTACTTTATATTTACTCTGGGTGAAGGCATGGCACTATTAATTTTATCTTTGTGAAAGAACCTCCTTTTCCACCAGAAACATAGCCCAGACCCTTCATCTTGGTTTAGGACTGCCAGGCAGAGGTAGTAGCCTGTTGCTACAGAGCACCCAGGTTACAATATGGAGGCATTGTTGGTATATCTTGTTCACCAGTCATGCTCAGCATGAAGCCCCTTGCTCACAAAGCAGATAGCGACCCTGTATATTCTGCCAAACCTAGCTAAAGTACTGTTAAAGTGCACTAACGCTGGCCAACTAGCTGCACTGCATCAGACATGCTACTGCTCCAGCTGTGCACCCAGATAGACCGTGGGAGCTCCCAAGTTAGGTACTAGGGGAAGGGGACTGGTACCAGTCAGGGAGTGGGTAATGTGTTAGACCAAGTGGGCTAATATCTGTTTTGATATACATGCTAGTGGGAAGTGGGCACTGGAAATGTTTCTAAAATTACAGAACAAAGTGAATGATTGATTTTCAGAATGCTAAAGGATTGCTTAACCTTTACATCCATTTTCCCTTTTCCTAAACCTACCCCATTTAAATAAATTAGTTAACCTTTTACAACTGTCTCATGAGCATAGTAAGCATATTATTAGCTAAAGTCAATAATTACATGTGTATTGAAGTATAGTTTAATAATGATATTCCATGTGTGGGGTGATGGCAAAGAGAGGTGGATAGGTACAGCATCTCCGGGGTTGTACTATGCCAATATCTGGCCCACTTTATATTTACTTTGGGTGGAGGCACTGCGCTATCAATGTTACCTATGGGAAAGAACCCACTTTTCCACTAGAAACAGAGCCCAGGCCCCTCGTCCTGGTTTAGGCCTGCCAGGCAGGGGTAGTAGCCCATTGCTATACGACACCCAGGCTACACTGTCTATATTTTGCAAAAACCATTACCTCTCCTCTAAATTTGTTTACTAATGAAACAATGCTTTTGAACTTTGTGATAAAGCCAATTAATTTACAAATAGCCTGTTATTACTGGCTGGACTGTCTAGATCTGTAAATAGTGAGGGAGTAAGGAACAGAATGAACATGGATCATTCAGTATTTGTTAAAGCCCATAGCTGCTTAGCAGGTGTTATGCCCATTGCCCATGGCCACAGCAAAAATCAGAATAAATACAGTATGTAATTGTGCATGTTTTCTTTTGTTTTGTTTTAATTAAAAATTGTTTGTTTTCAGTGGCTTCATGGACTGGAGAGAGACTATAATCTGAAAGAAGTTAGATTCACTGTAGCCTTTCAGAGAAGTATGTAAAACAGTTTGCTTAGAGTTTATTCAGCACATAACCTGTAACATGAAAATGCTGGATTAAGGGCAGTATGTAAGAGGTGAGGTGGGGAAATGACAGCATAGATGAATTTCTCCACTTACTGATGCTTAGCTTAATGAGCTGCATGTGCTGTTTACATTAAGCATATCTACTAATTGTAATTTGAGCTGGTATGAGTATGCTGTATGAAGGAAGGTAATGTAACATCCAATGCATGAATTAATCAAACACTCCCCCCCACAGCGAAGTGATTGGTGGGGTGGGAAAAAGAGAGCATTGAGGAATTTCTCCATTTACTGATGCTTAATTTAAACAAGCTGCCTGTGCCATTTACACTGAGCACATTCACCGATTGTAATTTGAGCTGGCATGAGTGTGCTGCATGTTTATTTATTTATTAAACATTTCGGAATTAAAATCTTTGAATCAGAGACTCATTTCCAAAGCAATATCCAAAGTCAAACAACTGTGCTCAAGCTTAGAGGGGTTCACAATCATAAGGGTGACAAACCCTTTTACTCACACACAAAATCCTGAACTGATTGCGCTCTAGACAAGAAGAAGACCATGTTCAGGTATTTTCAACAGAATTTGTTGGCATTTATTTTAGCACCACTGTGGAAGCCCCTAGCACCTCAGCAAAGTGCCTTCAAGGGGGCATGTTACAATCCAGCTTGGGATTCAAGCACATTTAAATACAGTTCATTAAGTGACATCATAAACCAATTAACAAATCACCAAACCAATGTGATGTTCTACATTATGTGTTAAAAAAATAGTCAAAAACTTAATAAAATCCATTACAAATTATACAATTCACATACAGCCTTAGTGTAGACAGGAGGGTGATCATCTTATAACATTTCAACAACTTATGCCGTAATACTTGGAGTCATACTTATAACTGTTATTATAATTTTGGTTATTTTTTTAAAGGATTCTCCTATTAATTTAGGGATACACCAACATATGCATTTCAGTCAGAATAACATCAGTTACCTGTTTTAATCCATTACTTGAATATCATTTACAAGTCACTATTTGCAAGGATCTTAGAGCTGTGGCGTAGGACAGAAACACAGAAAGGTATGACGGAGCCCAACTATACCGGAAATACATTATCCACAGATAGTCCTACAAAATGCAGTAAAAAAACATTCATTAGAGTAAGGCACTAGTTTCTTATATTTAAAAAATAATCATTTCTAATTTCTAAATTGCACTTATTAACTATTGTAAGTCTGCTTACAATAATCTTAGGACTTATAATGAATGGAGTCTAGAAATGGATGGGGGTGAGGAAAGAAGGGAAGGGAAGGGAAGGGAAGGAAAGGAGAACCAGGTACACTAATCCAATAACATACTATTTGGATCTGTTTGGATCTCAAAAAAGGTTTGAGATCCCATCTGCCATTTAAACCAAAAGCATTTACTGTATTTGCTTCATAAATCCATGCATTTTCTCTGCAGTAATCTATTTCGTCTATCCCCACCCCTTTGATTACTCTTAACATGTTCAATTCCCATGAATCTGAAGTGAGATACATCGCATTCTTGTGCACAAATAAAGTGCCTCCCAATAGGGCTATCCATCTTCTGATTTACTATAGACCTAAGTGTTCCTGTATACATTCCTTTAAAGGCCTCACAGTCTTCCCTATGTAGTATAGACTGCAGGTGCACCATAGTATATAGACTACGAAGAGAGTTGTACAGATGATTAAATCTCTCACCCCAATTTCTACATCATTAGGTAAAATAAGATTTTTTTCCTGTGTTCATGTGTTTACACACATTGCATCTCCCATACTTGTGGCTGTCCTTTGGCCTAGGTGGTAGTCACATCCTATTAGGCTTTTCCTTCTGGCTATGTACTAGTTTATCCTGAAGGTTAGCTGTTTACCTAATGGTGATTCTAGGTATTAAAGTACTTAAATCTGTGTCACCCTTAAGTATGCCCCACCTTTTCCAGACTATGTTGCCCACTGTACCAGCCATAGCATTATACTCTAGAGAGCAAGTTATTTGGTTATTCTCATTCACATTTTCTTTTTTTTCTCTCTTATCAGTTCCATTTGTGTTTTATCTCTTATTTTTGCCATGGCATTCTTTAATAATGAAACATAGAAACATAGAAGTTGACAGCAGATAAGGACCGCAAGGCCCATCCAGTCTGCCCATTTTTTTTTCTACCTTATAAATGTGCCATCTGCCTTTGCTCTGTCAGTGGCCTATCTATTCATAGTCATTTGTATTGCTCCCTTATGCCTATCCCATGCCTGTTGGAAGCCCTGCACTGTATTCATAGCCACCACTTCTTGTGGTAAGCCATTCCATGTATCCACCACCCTTTCTGTGAAAAAGCATTTCCTCACATTCCCCTTAATCGGCCTCCCTCTAATCTCATGCTGTGTCCTCTTGTCCTGCTATTTTCTTATATTTAAACATGTTAGACTCTTTCACCTTGTTTATGCCTCTAAGGTGTTTGAATGCCTCGATCATATCACCTCTCTCCCTCCTTTGCTCAAGGGTATACATATTGAGCTCCATTAATATGTCCTCATATGTCTTCTGATGCAGTCCCTGCACCATTTTGGTTGCCCTTCTCTGGACTGCCTCAGTTTGGTTAATGTCCTTGTGAAGGTGTGGCCTCCAATACTGCATGCAGTACTCCAGATGGGGCCTAACCAGTGTCTTGTACAGAGGGATTATTACCTCCCTCTTACGACTTGTGATACCCCTACTAATACACCCTAACACCCCTAGCCTTACCTACTGCTTTAGAGGTCTGCTTGATGATTTTAGGTCATCAGTGATGATGATGCCCAAGTCTCTTTCTTCCTTTGTGACTGCTAGCAACTCCTCCCAGCCTATAGGTGGCTTCAGGGTTTCTCTTCCCTATGTGCACGATTTTGCACTTTTGCATTAAATCCCAGTTGCCACTCTTCTGACCATTCTGCTAGTTTATCCAGATCTCTTCATTCTGCCCACCCCATCTGGATCATCTACTCTGTTGCAGATCTTGGTGTCATCTGCAAACAGACAAGCTTTTACCTCTAGTCCATCTGCAAAGTCACTAATGAAGATGTTGAAGAGGACTGGCCCCAGGACTGATTCCTGAGGTACCCCACTTGTGACTTGCATCCTTCTGACTGTATACCATTTACCACCACTCTCTGTTTTGCCCGTCAACCAGTTTGCCACCCAGTTGACCAACTTCTGGCCACCCGAGCCTACCCAGCTTATTTATCAATCTTCTTGGAACAGTGTCAAAAGCTTTGCTGAAGTCAAGGTAGGCGACATCAACTGCTCCCCTTGGTCCACCACTTGTTACCCAGTCAAAGAAATCTATGAGATTAGTTTGACAGGACCTTCCTTTGTAAACCCATGCTGTCTTGGATCCTGTAGCCTCTATGGATTCCAGGTGTTGCACTATCCTTTCCTTAAGGAGTGCCTCCATAATCTTGCCCACTACTGAGGTAAGACTGACCGGTCTGTAGTTCCCCGCCTCCTCCCTGCTACCACTCTTGTGGAGAGGATCATGAGACGTCTCCAGTCTTCTGGGACCTCCTGTGCTCAGAGACTCACTAAACAATTCTGCTAATGGCTCTGCTAGTTCCTCCTTTAGCTCCTTAAGTACCCTGGGATGTATGCCATCAGGTCCCATTGCCTTATCCATGAGCTTAGCAAGCTCTTGTAGGACCCTTTATTTTGTGAAGAGGGTAGTGCTCACCTCCTCCCCTGTGTCCATGATGCTGAGCTGTGGGCCCTGCCCTACCTTCTCTTCAGTAAATACTGAGCAAAAGTATCTATTTAGGATAGATGCCTTTACAGGGTCCTCCTCCTCCACATGCTCCCTTTCTCCATTAAGCTTAGCAATACCCCTCTGGACTTTCTCCTTTCACTAATGTATCTATAGAAAGTCTTGTCACCTTCTTTACTGTTCGTGCTAGTGTTTCCTCAGTTTGGGACTTTGCCTGCCTTACTGCCTTACCTGCTTCCTTAGGGCAGTTTGGCATGCCTCTCTATCTTCATCCCGCTGTGTTCCTTATATTCCTGAAGGCCAGCCTTTTGCTCTGACCTTTTCTGCTACTGTATTTGAGAACCAAAGTGGTTTCCTTCTTTGCACTTCCTTTTCTGTCTAACACAATGGGATGTTGCTTCAAGTATTGCATCCTTAATGCTTGCCCACTTTGCCTGTACCCCTCACCTGTGTTTCTTTTGCCAGGGCTAGCTTAACTCTGTTGGCCATCTTATCAAAGTCAGCTCCTCTGAAGTCCCATATTTTGCCTTGGAATGGGATGATTTAGATGTAGTAGCCAAATTGAACCATACCATGTGATGGTCACTGGCCCCCAGGTGACCTACCTGGAGATCTGTGATCCCTTCTTTGTTAGTCAGTACTAGATCTAGGATAGCCCTGTCTCTTGTGGGTTGCTGTACCAGTTGTTTGAGGCCCTCCTCCAGGGAATCCACTATGAGTCTAGTTCTGGCAGATGTTCCTGCTGGTATTGACCAATCTGTATCCGGCATGTTGAAGTCTCCCATTATCAGAACCTCCCCTTTAGCTGTCATGTTTTGTATATCTTCTAACAGTAATGTGTCTATGTCCTCCCTCTGGTCTGGGGGCCTGTAGACAACTCTAGTTCTTATGGCTGTCCCATTTCCTGTTTCCAGGGTGACCCACAGTTCTTCTGGCTCCTTATGTGTATTCTGAATTTCTGTAGCTTTGATATTTTCATTAATATACAGGGCCACCTCCCTTTTTGCACCCTCGGTCTCTTCTGAACAATACATAGCCAGGTACTGAAGTCTTCCAAGTGTGGTTACTGGTAAACCACGTCTCACTAATTGCTACTATGTCCAGTTTAGCCTCTGACATTATTGCCTGCAGGTCTGGGATCTTATTTCCCAGGCTGTGAGCATTGTATACATGATTTTCCATTGGCCAGATTTTGGTGTGTTGGTTGTTGGGTGAAGTTTGGCATTACCCGTGCATCGTATGGGAGACAAACCTTTTTCTTACCTGGTGATGCAAATGAACGGCAAACATGCTGAATTCCTGTTTGACCACTAGCTGAGGGGAGGGTGTTCTTCTCATTTGACGATGGGTGCTGCACCCTCTCCCATTTGCTAGTTTAAATATTCTGCAAAGATGTCAAACTTTCTGCCCCAATGCACTGACTCTCTTTAGTCAGATGCAGTCCATCAAATTTAAAGAACTTTTGCTCCCAGAACTGTTGCCAGTTCCCCAAATCTGTGTCCTTTTTCCTGGCACCAGCCCTTGAGCCACGTGTGTTTAGCTCCCCATCTCCCCTTCTCTGACCTTCCGTCCATCTGCTCCCTCTCTCAGACTGGCAGGATCTCAGAGAAGGAGATGCCGGATGAAATAGATGATAGTTTGTCACCCAGCCTAGTCAGGTGTTCCTTGGTCTCCACAACTGACTGGCTGGTGAGATCATTAGTCCCTATGTGTACTAGGACATCAATGTTTCTCCTGCTTTATGAACAATTTTAGCAATGCGGTCAGTGTCTCTCCATGCTGATGTACCTGGGAGACATCTGACCATCACCCCTGGCTGGAGATGGGTATCAACTCCCCAAATCATGGAGTCTCCTATGATCAGAAGTTTTTGGATTTCCTTTGTGCTTGTTTGTTTTGGTTCCTGATTTGGGTGAGTTTTGTTGTGCTAGCTCCTGTGCTGGTGTCCTGCTCTTGCAGTGTCTTCTGCCTCTTTATTTGATTTCAGAGATAGAGGCAGATACCTGTTTGTAGTGTTTATATGGTTTTTGAGGTAATGTGTTGGAGAGCAGAGAGTGATGGGGCACCTGATTTGCTCCTTTCCATCCACCTGCCAACCTCCTGACCAACTACCCTCTGCGGTCGAGGTTTTTCTGTTGGATGCTGGGGAAATGGCGGTGGTTCTTATAATGTATTTCCTCTTCAATATGAAATTTGGTGTGCAATCTCTGCCCATGCTGCCCGGAGCTGAGCCCTAAGATCTCCAAAGGCCCAGCATGTAGGACAGTGTCCTAAATCCTGTAAGACTGTCCTTCTGAAAATTGTTCCACAGTACCTGCAGTTAATGAAATCCATTCCAAATAAGTTGCTGGGTTTGTAACCTAGTCAGAGTAATTAGAAGGAGAAAAAAAAGGAAAAAAAAAATGCAAGTAATGGTTTAATTGTGTCATGATATCCTCTTTCTTTAAATCTCTCTAATAATTATTTTGCCTGTTTCTCAAATTCATGATCAGAAGTGGAGTTCCTTCTTATTCTGACTAATTGCCCATATGGTATGGAGTTTTTCAATTTGGCAGGGTGCAAACTGTTACTTCTTAATAATGAATTAGTGCATGTTTCTTTTCTGTAACCTCTGGTTTGTACCCATTTATGTTCTCCATCACCCTCTAGTGTTATATCTAGAAAGCTGATACATTTATGGTCCATTTCAGCTGTAGATCTTAAATTAAAGACATCCTGGTTAAACCACTGAATGAATTATTTTCCCCTTTCCACCCCTTCATTCCATATACATAGACAGTCATCTATGTATCATTCCCATTGCACTGTGTTTCCAACATAAGGGTTAACCTTAGGGTCATACAGTGTTTCACTCTCCCACAACCCCAAAAACAGGTTGGCATAGGATGGGGCCGTTGAATCTCTCATCACAGTTGAAACACCTAGAATCACCTTCAGACAAATAGCTAACCTTCAGGATAAGCTAGTACATAGCCAGTTTTATCAGAAGGAAAAGCCTAATACTATGTGGCTACCACCGAGGCCAAAGGGCAACCACAAGTGTGGGAGATGCAATGTGTGTAAACACATGAATACAGGAAAAAATCTTATTTTACCTAATGATGTACAAATTAAGGTGAGATATTTAATCACCTGTACAACGCCCTTCATATTCTATATACTATGGTGCACCTGCAGTCTATACCACATAGGGAAGACTGTGAGGCCTTTCAAGGAATGTATATAGGAACACCTTAGGCCTATAGTAAATCAGAAGATGGATACCCCAGTTGGAAGGCACTTTATTTGTGCACATGAATGCGGCATATCTCACTTCAGATTCACGGGAATTAAACACGTTAAAAGTAATCAAAGGGGCCGAATAGATCAAATAGATTATTGCAAAGAGAAAGTGCATGGATTTTTAAAGGAAATACAGTAAATCCTTTTGGTTTAAATGACAGATGGGATCGCAAACCTTTTTTGAGATCCAAACAGATCCAAATAGTATGTTATTGGATTAGTGTACCTGGTTCTCCTTTCCTTCCCTTCTTTTCTCACCCCCCATCCCTTTCTATACTCTATTCATAATAAGTTCTAATATTATTGTAAGCAGACTCACTATAGTTAATAAGTGCAATTTAGAAATTAGAAATGATTACATTTGACTTAAGAAACTAGTGCCTTTCTCTAATGAATGTTTTTTACTGTGTTTTGTAGGACTTTGTGTGGATACTGTATTTCCGGTACAGTTGGGCTCTATCACACCTATCTGTGTCTCTCTCCTACTCCACAGCTCTCAGATCCTTGCATATAGTGACTTGTAAATGATATTTAAGTAATGTATTAAAACATGTAACTGATGTTATTCTGACTGAAATGCATATGTTGGTGTATCCCTAAATCAATAGGTGAACCCTTTAGCAAAAATGACCAAAATTATAATAACAGTTACAAGAACAACTCCCAGTATTACGGCATAAGTTACTGAAATGTTATAAGATGATCAGTCTCCTGTCTACACTAAGGCTGTATGTGAATTGTATAATTTGTAATGGATTTCTTTAAATTTATGACTAATTTTTTAACACATAATGTAGAACCTTACATTGGTTTGGTGATTGGTTAATTGGTTTATTATGTCACTTAATGAACTGCATTTAAATGTGCTTGAAACCCAAGCTGGATGGTAACAACACCCCTTGAAGGCATTTTGCCAAAGTGCAAGGGGCTTCCACAGCGGTGCTAAAATAAATGCCAACAAATTCTGTTGAAAATACCTGAACATGGTCTTCTTCTTGTTTAGACTGCAATCAGTTCAGGATTTACTCATTTATAAAGGCTTCATATCAGAGGACAAGTAACATAACATAGATTATAAGACAATCACATAAAAGATAACAATAGGTATACAGTCGGGTATCAAGAGAACATATAAGCAGGTTACCTATTAAAATTCAAGGAGACATAGTGTCAAGCTGTGGCCAGCAGGAGGAGAGATAGGGTAGAGGGCTTAGAGCCAGCAACACTGGAAGAAGGAGCCAGAGAAGATCCTTTGTTGAGGGGGTGGGATGGGGTGGGGCAGGGTGCTGTGGTAGAAGGTGCAGGAGGAAACCCTTTGTTGGAAAAAAGGGAGGGCAGAAACACCTAAGGACAATTGCAGATGTTAGTGGTCTGAAGATGGCCATTAAAGAGGATTTTGAAGCAGCCAAGCTTACATTCAGTGGTTATGGAGGTAGGGATGGAGTTCATCCAAAGTGGGGCTCTGTAGGAAAAGGATCTTTGACCGAGGGAGGTCCTGAAGCAGGGAATAATGAAAGGGGATTTAGTGGAGGCCCAGGTGGCAATTGAAAGGGAAGCTGGTTGTAGAAGGGTGTAGAGCACAGGAGAGGATAGCCCAGTGGAGATCTTTTTAGCCAGGAGGCAGGTTTGTTATTTGAGCCTACTGTCAAAGTTAAGTCAGTTGGTCAAATGGTATAGGGTGCAGGTGTGCCTGGTGTGGTCGCAGCCAAGGTCAAGGAGACAGGCCACTTTGAGAGATAGCCTAACTCTTTGGAGGGATGTGGTATTGGTGGCTCCATATATTAGGATCCCATAGTTGATAAGGGCAAGGATGGAGGAGGAGGAGACGGCAAAGCAGATAGCATCAGGGGTGAATGACAGTGCTTGATCTGGTGGAGTAGTCCAATTCTGGTATTGACTGCAGTGCATAGGTGGTGTATATGTCCATAGAAGGTGAGTGCAAGATTAAGGATAATACCGAGGTATTTGAAGGGGGTTACCTGGTCAAGGGGCTGCAACAGGGAGTTGAGAATTTGGAGGGTAAAGCTCTTGTGCTTTTCTGGTGATTGGCAAAAAACATGACCTTGTTTTGTTTCATAATATAGGACTAAGCGGTGTTCAGCAAACCATGTCTCAGTATCTGAGGAGGGGTTTTGTAGGGAGAGTTGGAGCATATGAGGGTTGGAGTGGGCAGTGAACAAGACCGCATCATTAGTGTATAGTAGCATCTGACCAGGGAAGGCTTTTGGGAGAGTGTTAAGGAATAGGCTGAATAAAAGGGGACTGAGGATGGAAACCTGCGGGACCCCTGACTTGACTGGGAGATAGGAGGAGCGGGCATTAGCTATCTTAACTTGCTGTGACCTGTCAGCCAGATAATCAGCAAACCAGCTCATGGCTTCAAGTGAGAGACCTGAGTGGGTGAGGGTGGAGAGGAGGAGGAGGGGTTGGTTAATGGTGTTGAAGGCTTTCAACAGGTCCAAAAAGGTAGCACCAACTAGATGGCCTTTGTCTAGAGCAGAGTGTAGGGAGGATATGAATTCTACCAGGGCCGATGTGGTGCTATGGCCCTGTCAGAAGCCATGTTGTTCCTGGCACAGGAGGTTATACTTAGTGAGATGATCAGTGAGTTGGTCAGATACAATTCTTTCCAGGACTTTTGAGGGGGGATAGAGATGGGATGGTAGTTCCCTGCAGAGGCGCGATCACCACCTTTGTATATAGGGGTAATGACAGCTGTTTTCCATTTGGAGGGGAACTTGCCAAGACAGAGGGAATGGTTAATGATACAGGTGAGGAGGGAAAGAACTTCCATCGAGGGTAAGGCACAGAAGTTTGAGGTCCAGGGAGTCCCCACTAAATCATGAGTACCCTAAGGCCTTTAGGAGGTAGGGCTTGGCTTCTGCTGGATGACAGTCCAGAGGTGGAAAGAGGTGAGGGGGGGTGTGTGGGGAGCATGAGAGGTGGGGGGCTCAAAGAAGTGGGGGGAGTATGCTGCTGAGGTCATAGAAGGATGAGTTCAGGATGTCAGCAATGAGTTTGAGGTCAGTGGTGGTAGTACCATTAATGTTGATGAGCGGGGGGACAGGGATTTCCCATTTAGCTCCTTAAGGTTATCCTAGAATTTCCTACCAGAGCCCAAGATGGAGGTGAGGGAGGCCTTGAAGTACTCAGTCTTGGCTTTGCATATCTCCCATGTGCATTTGTTTCTCATTGCCTGGTAATGTTGTCTGTCAGCTGGCTTACCTGGGGCTAGGGCAATATGCCAGAGAAAGTCATGACGGTGCATCAGGTCAAGGAGGAATTGAGAAATCCATGGGGTGGGGGGTCCCTTTACAGTGCACTTCAGGTAGGGGACATATATGTCACATACGTCATTGAATGAGGAAATGAAGTAGTCTAGAGCTCAGATGATATCAGTGGCCCTGTAGAGGGGCAACCAATCCCATCAGCTGAGGTAGTGTTTGAGAATCTAAAGCTTCCCAGGCTTCAGGCAGCATTGGAGGAGAATTTTGGACTGCAGTTTAACTCTCTTACAGAACCAGGTGCTGGACACGGGGGAGTGGTCACTCATGGCGTTGGGGAGCACAGCGACATTTGTGATTCTGGAGGGGCAGTTGGTTAGTATCAGATCTAGCAGGGTGGCAGTGCCAGTTTTTGAGTTATTCCTAGTTGGGGTGGGGACAACTTGGGAAAAGTCCAATGTGGCGATAGCATCTTTGAGGTGAGCGGTAGTGGGGGAAAGCCAGTTGACATTGAAGTCACCAAGAGCAAGGCATTCAGACTTTGGGGACAAAAGGGAGAGGTGGTTAAGGACAGAGAGGAAGGCAGGTTTTTGATTCCGGGTTGGGATATAGATGGAGATGACAAAGAGGAGGGGTGGTGGCATTATTGGTTGTAATTTTCAGGGAGAGGGCTTGGACTCCGTGACCTAATTGGGCAGGAGGGAAAGCTTGGCACTGAGGGGTATCACAAAAGTAGATGTTGCAGTCCCCTCCTTGTTTGCTAATTCTGTCAGCTTGAAAGACACTGTACCCGGGGATGGTGATCGCCGAGTCAGAAGTATTTTTATAGAGCCATGTTTCAACCAGGGAGATTATGTCTGGTTGATGTTGGGCAATCCAGCCGTGGAGGGAGTCAAATTTTCTCAACAAGCTGCAAATGTTGATGGAGGCTAGGCACAGGCCTTCAGCAGCATGGTGGTGGGAGTTGGAAGAGGAGGTGGGGCCTGGGTTGGGGTGTACATTCCCGGACATCAGCAAAAGGAGTAGAAGCAGTGGTCTGAGCAGTGAGAACATTTGTTGCTTTGGGGAGTTGCGACCTAGTGAAGATTGGTGGGAGAGCTTAGGATCAACAACTGTTATGGGGAGGGAATAGACATGCATACAAGCGAACAGGGATAAACGGGAGAGGTATGAGGGGTGGGGAGCTGTGGAGTAGGGGGAAACCATGTGGAGGCAAAGGAGTGCATAGTGTAGGTGGAGAAAGGAAGGCCAAGGGTGGGGGATGGGGTACCAGGGGAATAATTGGGTGCCAGCATGGGGGCTAGTACTAGAGTGGGGAGAAGGAAGAAGCAAAAGACAAAGGAGTGGAGGGTGTGGGCAGCCATCCTAAGAGGTGGGCAGCTATAGTGAGAGAATGGAGAAATGGTTTAGAGCAGAAAAGGCAGGACACTAGTAGGGGTGCTGCAGTAGTGCAGTGGTAGAGACACCACCTGGAGTGTAGCCGGGTACAGGAGTCAAGAGGAGGGGCAGGAATGAGAGTGAGAGATGGAAGAGGTTGAGGCAGGTAAGACAGGGAGATAAGCTAGAGAGAAGAATGGAGGGAACAACCCGAAATGGAGGGGGAAACACTGACTTCTAGTGGCCAGTAAGTATAATGGGCTAATGGGGAAATGAACACTTAGAAAAGGGTCCTCAAGACACATGACTAGTCCCATGACCTTGGTGGAGCAATAAATTAGGGTACGCCTTTGGGTGGGAGAGTGACTGGGTAGGGCAGGGCAGTCGACTCAAAGTGTTGATGGGCTAACACCCCTTAGAGATAGGGACAGTGACATTGGCGGCTCTGGACTGAGGGCTTGCAGTGATCCTGGGCTGCCTTTACTGGCTCCAGGAGTCCCCAAGGTAGAGAGACGCTGGCAGCTATGGACTGGATGTAGGAGGGGAATGTAACTTGCAATGAATGAATCAATCAATCTCTCTTTCTCTCTCTCTCTCTCACACACACACACATACACACAAAATCTCTCCTCTCTCCCTCTCAGCAAAGTGATTTAATTTAGTGGAAGGATCATGGTTTGACTCCAAAATTGTGCTTTGATGGGAGTCTGAAGTGACCTTTTTTCCCCAAGTCATAGCACGAAGTCTGCAGGGCTCCACCCTCTGCAGCCATAAAAAGGCAGATTAGGTAGGCTTTTCTGTCTTCGCAGTACTAGTGCTGTTGTATTTAATGTTTTGTGTGAATTTGTATTCCCTGTTTTCTTTGCTTTGTTATTTTAGATCTGTAAAACAGTTAGGTGTGCTTTACTGAATTATTTTTGTCATTGTAGTTTGACTATATTGATTTCATTTTTGTTTATTGAATGAAGTTAGTGTTTTTTCTTGTACACAGCAATGTTGTTAAAACTACCTGAGTTGTTGTGTCTTGTGTGTTCCCTTAGTCCCTGAAATCCCTGTTATGTATTGTTTGTGTGACAGAAAAAAAAGAAACACATCTGGTGGCAGTGTGGGTGCTGCTGGTGATTAATTAATTTAAAAGGTTGGTAACCGGGAAAGGCACACTGAGCGAGGGCTTGTTTCAAGGTGCAACCTGGGGAATGGGTAAAGGGAGAAACATGCTACAAGTGCAATACAATATACAGAAATACAAGACAAAAGTCAGCAAATTAAATACAAGGGAGTTGGTACACTGAGGAAATAGCAAAAGTCATGGTCCTGGACAATCAAGGTAAATCACTGTAGCAGCCATGGCAAGCAAGCAAGCAATCAAACTTGATTTATAAAAAGCACCTTTCCAATAACCAAGGCACTTGCATAACACAATAAATAAATAAAATGCATCAATAAATAACAAATGCAACAAATTAAAACCAATAAATACAACAGTGGCATTAAAAATCAGGATAAGCTAGGCTAGATAAGAAGGTTTTAAGAGCAACTTTAAAGCTTTGGATGGTCAGGCAATCTCATACCCGAAGAGGCAGAGAATTCCACAGGGTAGAGGCCAGAAAGCTAAATGACCTAGCCCCAGATGTCTTTAAATGGACCCTGGGAATCTCTAGCAATGCCTTGTCTGTGGATCAGAGAGAGCTGGGGGGAGACAGTAGGGGTGAAGGAGATCTTGCAGGTAACTAGGTCCCTGGTCATGTAAGGCCTTATAGGTCAGCAAACCAACCTTGAAGGTGATCCACCACTGTACTGGCAGCCAGTGCAATCTGCGGAGCACAGGCATTATATGACTGGTCCTAGAGGTACCAGTCAACAGCCTGGCTGCTGCATTCTGCACTAGCTGCAAGTGGTGGATATCAAACCCAATAGCTCTAGGTAAACGGCATTGCAGTAGTCAAGGCAGGAGGTAATGAAGGCATGGACCAAAGTTGGAAAATCATCGGAAGGAACCAGGTGATTCACCCGGGTGATATTCCTCAGATGGTAAAAAGAGGTTTTGAAAACTGCCGACACCTGAGATTTAAGGGTCAGGCAGTCATCAAAAATAATGCCCAGGTTCCGCACCCAGTCTGAGGTAGTTAGCTGAACACCCCCAAGCCATAGTCCTGAAGGTAATCCTGCCAACAAACCCACCTCCCGATGACCTGGGTCCACAACCAACACCTCAGTTTTTTCCGGGTTTAACCGCAGCCAGCTCAGGCTCATCCAGTCTTGGATCTCAGTGAGACAGTTGTTAAAAACTGAAACAGCATCATCCTGACCAGGCACAAAGGACATGTACAGCTGAGTATCATCTGCATAGCAGTGAAAACTCAAGCCATATCACCTAACAATTGCTCCTAATGGCAGCATGTACACCACAAACAACATGGGTGCCAAAATGGAGCCCTGCGGCACCCAGCAGGATAGGGGGAGTGGTGCCAAGGAAAGAGTCCCAGACACCACCCTCTGAGTCCTACCCTCGAGAAATTATTGAAACCATCTGAGGACCATACCAGACAGTCCACAACTAAACCATGGGCACTCCAACAGCACACCATGGTCTACAGTGTCAAATGCCGCAGAGAGATCTAAAAGGATCAAGATGGAATGGGTATTTCAATCTTTTGCTATTAGGAAGTCATTTAGTACCCAGACAAGGGCTGTCTCAGTACTATCTCTTCCTGAATTCAGACTGGAGAGAATCATAGCCATTGTGGCTGATGAAATGATCATCCAGGTGTGACACAACCACCTTCTGAATAATCTTACCCACAAATGGTAGGTTAGAGACAGGCCTGTAGTTTGCCAGACAGTCTGGGTCCAAGGAGGGCTTTTTAAGGAGGGGCTGAACCATGGCCTCCTTCTGGGGATCCGGAAAGATCCCCCTCTCCAAAGACATCCAGGCTATCTCGGCAAGGACCAGGCCAATTTTATCCACACAGCCTATTAAGAGATGTGCAGGACCTGGGTCCAAACTAGAGTTGGTCAGTCACAATGACTGGACAACCATTACAATGTCATTGATTGTGGGCAGGCTGAAGTCACACCACACAAACTGGGCTTCCGACATTTCCTGTCGACCACCTCAACTCCCATTAGAGAGGGTCGCACGGACACCAGACCAGACCTTTTTTTTTTTTAACCAGGAGCGGTACACTAAGCTGAAAGCTTTTTTACAGGTGCGATCTGGGAGCACAGGGAAGTTAAGTGACTTGCTCAGGGTCACACAGTATGCAAGTGGGGGCTGTGGGATTCAAACCTAGGTCTCCAGATTTGCAGCTCAGAGCCCTAAACCACTGTGCTATACTGCCTCCCCTGATTGTGGCAATCTTATCTGTGAAGAATTAAGCAAACTCCTCACACCGCTTTTGTGAAAAAGCACTTCCAGACTGGAGACAGATTGGATTGCACAATCTATCCACAGTCCAGAAGAGCTGGGCTGGTCGATTCTGCATGGCAGCAATTTTCCTGGGTAAAGTAAGTAATCAAAAAATAATGTTGCAGTGACATATTAAGCTGTGGTGGAAACAAGGGTACATGGAGCAGTGGTAGGGGTGAAAATGTAGCAAGTATAGGAACATTTCTGCAACAGGTGAGCATGTGTACTGATGCTGGTTCAGGAGAAGCTAGAACTTCAACAGAAGGTGCTTCTGCTTCCACAGGGTGTGCCTGCCACCCTATCATGACACTTCCTTTACTCCCTCCATGAACTGCTGCTGGCACGGATGGATCACCATCTCCACCACCCTCATTCACCACTTCCCTCTGTTTTTCCTCCTACTCGGCCTGGTGATTTGCCATGAGAAGGGTCATCTGGTCCCCAGTACCCATCTGCATGTCCCAGAGAATATGTTTATTTCATAGGTTGCAAGTGACCACCTTAACCCTAACCTTAATCCTAATGTCCCCCAGGATAACACTGCAACTTTAACAAGTCGGTCATAACTCCACCAGTCTTTGGAGTTAAGGGACACTCCATACATCCAAACAAGAGTATGAATGTGTACTACAGTAGTAGCACATAATACCCCTGGAAAAATTCATGGGGTGTGCACAACACCCCAGAATCACCTCCCAACTTTAACACAGCACCAGATCAACAATGTAAGTCTAATAATCATCAAAAATATATCAAATATGCACATCATCTTGGACTACAACATACAAAGTTTCAGAAAAATTCAACAAACTGACCAAGTTATGCCTAAAAAAACCCCAAAAGGAACAGTTGTTGGAAGTGGGGTGGTGGCATTCATGCTGCCAAATTATTCTCTGCCACATCTGTTGCATCCATGCAGGAGGGTGCTGGGAAGGTGGTAACAAGAGAATTAGTGAGAGGTAGCAAAATCTCTGACTCAGGAACAGGTTCATTTTGACCCAACTTCGCATTTGTATGCCAATGATGAATTTCCTATTAAACAGAAAAACTTCATGAAATGATCTGTGGAGATGAACTTGGTGACTTCTCCTGAACTTTGCCTGTGAATTAAAACTGCACAACACCTCTAACGGCATACACATAAGATGCATAGAGGTGTGCAAATGCTGGTTGTGTGTAGCTGGGTGGCAGTAGCAGTACATGAGGGCCTGGGAGTGTGGCTGTGTAATGGCATGTGCACACCACATGCAGGAAGCTCCTTACATCACCCATGTTCTTGGACTCATGGTGCAGCAGTACACCAGGTACACCAGGTGGAGAGCTGCCATAAACTGCCTGTATGCAGGTCTAATGTGGTGGGCACAACAATGTGCAGAACATACAACAAGGACTGCAATGGTCATGGACAGGGTAATAAAGGACATCTGCCACTGAAGACCTGTAGCACCACGGATGGCCACAAATGGTACTGCAACTAGTCAGACCAGACTGTGTGGGACAGCCATGAAAACTGTACCCACACATGCACACCTGTGACCTGGATGGCACATGGGAACCAGCCCTCCTTCCCAGACAAAAGTGAACATGCCACCTCAGGCACTGTGCAAGCACAGTGTGAATATGACAGGCCTCACATTCTCCCTCACCTGTCCCACCATTACCCAGACCTACGGCCACTGCAGTCACAGGGTACCCCATCCAGTGAGTACTACCAGAATAGTGCCACACTATATAGCACTAGTCTGGTAAGCTCTCACACTGACAGTGAGGGGAAATTTACAGCACTTGCTGTACGTGCTCCCCTGGTCACTGTCGGGGGTGCTGAGAGATGATAAGAGCACCAGGAGCCAGGAGGTTGGCTGAGTTGCTCCTGTGGTGTGGAGGGCTGGGGCATCGAGCAGCTTGGCCAGCAGCAGTGGAGACCAGGGGTCTAATCCTGGTCTCCAACCTTTTTAGCACACCTCGAGACTTAGTTTTTTTTTTACATGGCTCCATAACAGTCCCACGAATTTTAACTTCCCTGGGATCCATGCCCCCTTGGAGTGAGAATCCTAAAGATGGGGGGGTACGGGGGTGTGGGGGTGTAGCTCCTCAAAAAAAAATGGTGCCATTTTTACCACGTGCACCATGCCAATGCTATTCTTGTAGGCACTGTTTGGACCCACTGCCCAGTCATGGACAGTGGCATGCATCCACTGACCAGAATTATGACACAGGCACTGTACACATGCCATAAATAAATGTTAAATACCGTCACAGCCAAGTATGACAAGATACAAACACTGGTCACTTAGTGAGACACATGTATACATTATACATATAAACATCAGAAGACACACTGAGAATATTGGTGACCACATAGGTAGTCCTGGGGTACAGACAAACGGTCAATCGCTGTCTTCCTCCTGGGAGTCCTCACTTGACCCCATGGGCATTGTCATTGTGTAGCCTTGCTCAACCAGAAGCAGGCATCATAGTGGACCACAATAATCCTGGAATGAGAGTAACACAGGAGACAGTCACGAGTGGGAAGCCCATGCATTTTGGCCTGTACACTCAGTGGGCACACAGGCCTCTACCATTTCACTACACCCACCCGCACATACCTAGGATGGCTTGGCAAAAGCCCAGTAGCCCCCAATGTCATCCTTATAGTAGGCATCATGCATGCCCACCTGCCATGACAGCCAGTAAGGAACATACAGGCCCCACTGTGAACATCGTGCCACTACCTGAGCCATTGCACAATTAGGTTGGTCCAAGTGCTCCAGAACTATGTGGTTCAGCCTCCCATTGTAATTCTGTGGAAAGACAAACACAGTCAGTTTCACAGTAAACAGAACACATGACATGCATGCCCCCATGCCCCTCACCTGTTGCATACATACCTATCCTTGTTCCATCAGCTCCCATATTGGTCCACCTTCCAATTACTCTTGCTAGCAGAGTCTTGAAACCCTCCATAGCTTCCATGATTACACACCCTCCCTTGTAACAGAGCCTACTGTCACTGACTTCTCCTCCATGACAGTACCTGTCTAGGTATGGCCTGGTGAATTTCATGAACAGCATGTCACCCAGCGTGCATGCTGGGCATGTGCTCATTTAAAGGTTCCCAGGTAATAATGGAATGGCCATGCTGAAGCCCAGTATGCCACAAGGATGGGGGAAAGCAAACAACGGTGTGGGCAACTAGATTCTGCACTTCCAGAAAGAGCCACAACACAGGTATGCAGAGAATGTGCCCAGGACGATTAATGAATATTCTCCTGCTGAATGGGTAGTGGGTGCTTGAATTGGCATTGTGGTCAAGACCACGTCCACATATAATTCATCCACAGTGGGACATCAGCACCATGAGGGACAGACACTGTCCTAAGTGATTTCATCTAGACCATGCCATAATCACAGGGCTGTGATATCGTTTGTCCCCATGTAGCCACGATGAAGCGATGGTCATAGGTGATGTCTCTGGAGATAAAGGTGCTATGTGTTCTGGTGTACTATGCCACTGGCTCATTCCAGAGGGTGGCAGGGGATGTCACAGGTGTAAGCCAGTCTTTCATGAGTAGATCACTTCACTATGTCACCAATGCCCTGATGCTGCATGTCCTGCATGGGCAGGACCACATATCATTCCCCACAGTGCAGGCAAATATACTGGCTGCCAAGGAGGCACTCTATGACTTGCATGACATGTCTAATGTACTGGGGGCCACAGGCTGCATGCCTGTTGTGATCCTGGTCCTGACTGTGGATGAGGAGGACTACCAGAACCACAAGAGCACCACAGTATAAACTGCAAAATGTTTTCAAATGCATCAGGTATCATCACTACTGCATGTGTCAAACAGCCTGGATCCAGTCATGATGCCTACATCTTTGAGAGCTCAAGGCTTGGTGCCCTATTTACTGCAAGCAGTGTCAGGGATGGATGGTTGTTAAGTGGGTACAGGTATCCCACACAGGTGCCTTGATGTGTATGCAGAGACCCTGTGATTTACTAAAGCCTATGTTCTTCCATTGTATAGATGACAGCAGATATCCTCTATGGCCATACCTAATGACACCCTTCTTGGAAGCACAGGACACAGAGGAGATGTCATAAAACAAGGCCCACAGAAACACATGGGTGTTGGTTGAGTGGACAATAGGCAGTTGAAGATGAGGTTCCAATGCTTGGATCTGACTGGAGGCACAATGCTGCTTGCTGCTGGGAAGGCATGCAGAGTGTTTGCTACATGTGCCATGTTGCACAACTTGGCTATGTGGCATCAGCTACCTATGCCACAGAATGTACTGGGCTGAGTCACACATGGCAATGGAGGTACACCAGACGAGGGGTGACAAGTCACTGTCTGGCCGGGTGGTTCACCATAGACTCGTGCAGGGGTCATTTAGCCACTAAGGGCATAGCATGATGGTGTAGCATGGAGATGATGACATACCTTGAATGCCATTCCACCTGGCAGGAGTGGGGAGTGGGCTATTAAGTATATGCCTGGTGATGTATGTGGACATGGCTTTTGTGCCATGGTAATGGGAGGGTGGTGGCATAGTGCTGGTGGTACATGTGATGGGGGAGTTATGTGATGTCAAGTACATGTGATGGAGGAGTTATGTGTGGTCAATATTACTGTAGGTGCTTGTGTTTCACTGTGATTCAGGTGCTATGTAATGAGTGCATCACTTTCTCTTTGCCTACTGCTGTCCAAGCTGTGTTGAGGAACATATGTCTAGATGATGTGCCTTAGTTGTTGCGTTTCCACCTCCACTGGGCCTGCTGTCATGTTGTGTGTTGGCCTCCAGTTGCAGTTGACTGTTCTCCATATCTTGGTGGACATAGGGGGTGCTGGTTGTGTGTTGTATTGGGGATACTTGGGTGGATTGGGTGACTGTTGTGGCGGTCATGCCTGTACCAGCCACTTAGTGCTTTGTCAGCCTTTCCAGCAGGTCCCCTATCCTGTCTATCCCCCTGTGCATCCACCTCACTTCTGTTGTCAGCTCCTTTAGTGCCTCCATGTTATTGCTCTGTACTTGGTGGCGATCAACACTGTCCAGCTGCTGTACCTTGGGGTAGCATGTGTGCAGTATACCCTGGGAGACTAATTGCCCCAATCTGCATGGTCTGTGGCCTGATGGTCCCCAACCCCCTTGTCCAGGTGTGGTTGTGTGTTCCCCCTCGTACACCCTGCTCTCCATTGACCAAAGATTCTGTGCAGGCCACCTATGTCTTGTGTGTGGTTGGTGGTGCTGAGAGGCTCTTCAGTGTACCCTATAGCATATGGCTGGTTGACTGTGACATCTGTGAAATGAGGGACATCCCTGGATGGCTGACCAGAGTAGGACTGTGTCAGAGTATCCATGCAGGAGATGGTGAGTGTGAGCTGTCAGAGAGGGTGTCCATCATCTCTTCATCCACCTGGGTTTCCTCCACTGTTTCCAGGCAGGGTGTAGCCTCCAACAAATACACCTCCTCTGGTGTGCACACAGGTACATGTGCTATACTTGGGACAGAGCGGAAAGAAGGTTACTACATGTCGTGCCCCTGCTGTATACATCTAGAGGTATACAGCAGAACACCTAGGGCACCACATACCTGTGACATCCTTCTGCCACAGGCTATCTGTTCCTGTCTTCTGTCACATGGCATCCTTGGTGGGAGTTGCATGTTCCTCATCAGGCATGTGCCCAGTCGCTGGGTCTGTAGGGTACAATGCAAGGTGTTATAATGTCAATGGTGTCTTACCCCCACTACATTGCCATACATACCTGGCAGGGTGTCCATGTCCTCTTGCTCTTCATGCAGGGACATCTTGGTGAGGGTGTCCACCACCTTCCTCTCTATGTGTATCAGAATGTACCACTGCATGGATGGCCTTCCACCCATGTCACTCTGTTGGTGTTTGACAGATTCCAGCATCTGCTTGACTGCAGATTGCATGTTTCACACTACTTATGTTTATGGCAGCCAGTGTGTCTTGCTCTGGCCCATTCATATTGAAGGCTGCCTGTTTGTTCACCCACAACTTTACCTTGGTCTCAGCTGGTGCCTTTACTGACACTGCCCCATGCAGGATGAATAGTGCTCCCAAACATTGTGTACTGCGGTGGTCACCTTCGCACCAGTGAATTTATAGACCAGGAACTGCCTTGGTCACTTGTCTGGCCTTGTTCACATGCCATGGGATGACCACTCTAGGTCCCATCTTACATCAGTGGTGGCTTGGGTGCCATGGGTGCATCCATTCTTCTAAACATACTACTGTGTCCAGTTCTGGAGACCACATCTCAAGAAGGACATAGACAGCATGGAGGCAGTCCATAGGAGGACTACCAAAATGGTGTAAGGTCTGCACTAAAAGCCCAATGAGGAGAGGGTGTGGCTTGGCTCTGATCTCAATGGCCACCTAGAGTGCAGATGTTTAAGGAAGCAAACAGGAGACCACCTGCCCTGTCACAGGTAGTGGATGCAGGGGGGAGTGGTGCAGGGTTAGGGTGAACATTACCTGATAAGATGAGAAGTAGAAGGGCATGTCAGAGGAGAGCGGCCTTAAGTAGCTTGTATTTCAAAGCTGGGGGGTGGAGGAGGAGTAAAGGTTTGGATCTAATCATAGGGATGGGGAGTGCACAGACATTGTATGCTAGGAGGAGGGGTGTGGGTAGGTGGAGTGAGGAAGGATAAGGGCCTGGACAGGGGGGGTTGAGTAAGTTGGGGTAGATGTGCATAGCTAGAGACACCATTTAGGTCACAGATGGGAGGGGGACTATGGGGGCCAGGGGCAAAAGGGGCAAGCCAGAGCTGGGGGGAAATAAGAGGCAGGTAGGGAATAGAAGATACCAGAAAGGTGACTTAATGTGGAAAGGAGCAAGTGGGGGGGAGGCTGAAAGGATGAATGAAGCAGTGAAAGAAAGATGTGCAGATAGAAAAGAGGGTGGGGTGTAAAGCTGGGGGAGATAAGTAATTAGATAGGTGAGAATTACAAGGTGAGACTGAAATTGCACAGTGGCAGGGTGGCCAACTTTAGTGCAAAGGGTGCAGGGTTCAAGGCCCAGGCAGGAGAGGTGGGAAGGTACTAAAAAGGGGGGAGCTGGGGAGGAGAAGCAGTGAATGCAGGGTGTGCAGGTGGAGAAGAGGGCTAGTGGGGGGGGGGGAGGAGCAGGGAAAGCAGACTAGTGACCAGTATAGACGAGTTGCTAGTAGAGAAATAGACACTTAGAAAAAAACAGGTCACGTGACCAAATGATAACGTCTATGAAAAGAGGGCTGGCCTTGGGAGGGGGGTGACTGGATGACACCCCAAACACAGCACAGTGATGAGAGGGGATTAGCCTTTACCTTTCGAGGCTAGACCCCTTCTGTCTGCTCCCCGGATGCTTTCCTGGTTGCTGTTGGTATCGGTGTGTGTGGCGGGGGGGTTCCAGCAGGATGCCTAAAATAGGGAGATAACAAAGAAGGTATCAGGTTGCAAGTCTCTGGTGGGAAATCCAAACAAAGAGAGAGACTGCCAGACCCCCACTGCACATGAACGAGGACCTGGGGACAGAGCTGAGAGCCAGAGAAGGAAAGGAGGGAAAAGAGGGAGAGAAAAGAGCATTCTGTGAGTAGCAAACATCTAAGAACAAACTGCAATATTCGGTGTAGAACTGCAGTACAATTAAGTAATCCTCTAACACAGTTAAAGTTCTGCACTAGATAAAGAACTAGGTCAAACAAACACCCGTGTGGCAGTGCACACAGTCTGACAAGCAATATTAAGGAAAAAAATGCCAAAAATCAATTAAAATAACCACCAGTAAACCTCTAAACACACTATGCAGCCTGACTAAACTCCCCCAAGAATAAACTATCAGTTCTGTTCTGCTGATTAAGGCTTTGGGGGAAAAGTGCTCCTAGAAGCTCAAGTCTAAATACTCCAAACACAATACAGTGATGAGAGGAGGTTAGCCTTTACCTTTAAAGGTTAGACTCCTGCTGTCCACTCCCAAGATGCTTTCCTGGTCGATGTTGGTGTGTGGAGGTGGGGTTCCAGCAGGACACCTTTACAGGCTAGATACCTGCTGTCTGCTCCCAAGACGCTTTCCTGGTCAGTGTCGGTGTTATGTCTGTGTGGGTTATTGCCAAAATGGAACACCAAAAGTGCAGGGTGATGCACATATGAAACAAGAACCCCAAGAAAGCATACTGTATGGGATGTTTTAAGGTAGCTGTTATTTCAGAAGACAAGGGACTTGTGGATCATCATAAGCAACTCCCTGAAAAAAGTAAACAATTTATCGAGGCCTCCAGCAAGGCAACAAGAATTCTGTGCTGTATGGGAAGGAGTTTTGATAGCAGTACAGGGATGAGGTAATATAATACTAAATCTCTGGTAAGGTGAGACCACATCCTGAGTACAGTACTGTGTCCAGTTATGTAGTTCTCACCTGAAAAAAGTTGCAGACTGTAGAGTAACTAAAATGAGTCAGGG
Organism: Neoceratodus forsteri; assembly: GCA_016271365.2. Lineage (NCBI taxonomy): Eukaryota > Metazoa > Chordata > Ceratodontiformes > Ceratodontidae > Neoceratodus > Neoceratodus forsteri. Next base: position 1,557,649,518 of record CM057453.1, on the reverse strand, counting down.
GATCACAACCAACAGACCAGATCCCACTATATGAAAACTGAGTCGGACCACTGAACATGTACTCACTGTAGGTCAGAAGGGAGGGTCCACACAACATGTACCTGATAGAGAACTTCATGTTCCAGAAAGGAATAAACATTGTAGATTGTGAGGAACTATGTTGCCTGGGTGGGGGGTCTAAAGCAAGGGTGCATGTATGTAAGCTGAGGTGGGGGCCACATTAGAAGGCATGTCAGAAAGTTTGACCTTGGGATCACGTGAAGGCTGGCTAAGAGTGTGTACTCTCTCCCCTGTTTAGCTTCCCTGAGAATTAGATTTTTATACTTTTTCAACTGGCATTTCAGCTCTAATACCATATTACAACTTAGCTGGAGTATTGCAAGCCCACCTGGGTGCTCTCACTGGCATTTGTTTTACGATGGCTATGGAGTTTCAAGACATGGATACTTCAGACATTCCAGATGAGCCTGCGGCTCGATCTCCACCTTCCAATCACCCTAAAGAAGATGCAGCATTACCAGGCTTTCCATCTTCTAGCTTGGAAGCCATAACATTGGATGCCTTTTCCAGGGATCTTAATACCATAGGGGACATCCTCTTTGAGCTGATAGCTGATTTTAAGCCTGTCTAACCCACTGTGGAAATTTTTAGTAGGAGTATCATGGACTCTGAAGCATGCATCTCCTCCTTGGAAGATAGGGTGACTAAAATGGAGTCAGAGATAGTGGACATATGTAAAAAGCTTACCTGTCTACATGAAAAAGTAGTTGATCAAGAATCTTAAACTAGACAGAACAATTAGATCATTTCAGGGCTCCCCGAATAGGTGGCAGGTAGAGACCCTATATTATTTGTACAGCTATTGTTGGAGAAACTGGCCAGCCCTTCCCCTTACAGAACCACTTACATGTTAGAGCAGGTTCACTGCTCCCTGACACCGTTGCCACCCTGCATGGAGAAACACAGTTTCCTTCAGCTGAAGAAGCCCACATAGAGCTACCAAAATACTTCCTAAACCTGTTTTCTCCTCCCAGAGCTCCTGCATGTTAACTTCTGATATCCATGATATTAATTACCACATTATATTTGAGTAAAGACAATACCAAACACTCTTTATGGTATACCAAATGTGATGTTTGGAGCATTAACTTTCATTTTGGACTTCCAACAATCACCGAAACATATTGCATCTAGATCAATGGCTCTCCTGGAATGGACTTTTATTCTTGGTTTCCAATTCATTTTTATAGGGCTTAACTGTACCTCATGAGATAATGTAGTGCAGCATTATGCTCCCCATCCCACTAGGAGAATCCAGGATGGCCTCCGACATTGAAGGACACAGAAACACTTTACTTAGAAGACAGCCTGAGCTCTAGTTATTTGATCTCAACTTAGTTCCCTTCCTATTCCAGAGATGGACTGCCTAGCTGCCTTTGAACAGATTTTGATTACTACAATACGCTAAAATGGATTAGTGGTGGTTGGTGTTGGGCCATATATTTTGTGACTTGGTGAAGCGTAACCTTGTTAGCACCACCATCATTGTAGAAGGCATTTTAACCATGGTTCAAATATATTGGAATTGGATTGGTGACTCTCTTAATCTGGATTTCTCCAATTTGCTGTTAATTTACACTTCTTATAAGATTTTACTCTTCCCTAAGTGATACCATAGCATTGCGATGGTTTCTCTTACCCTGCGGGGGAATAGCAAGACAGTTTTTGACATTGGGGGACACAGAAGCACTCTGTTTAGGAGGCAGGCTGGGTTTTAGTTTCTATCATACTTTAACTTTGTCACTTTCCTATTCTGGACATGGATTACCTAACAGAATTTACATGGACCTGAATTCTTATAGTTTGCCAACTTAGCTAAAGGTTATTGCTTTGATATCTTGTGTGGAAGGGTGGCTCTTCCTCCACACCAGGAAAACAAACTCTTTTGACTTTACCTGGCAGATGGCAGAGTAGGATGATTACTCGCTGTATTCTTCTTCTTTCAGACCCTTCTATGCTGGGAATCTGTGAACTTCTCTTCCTTCTGTCTTTCTCCCTTCCTCCGTGTATGTTTCCTACTGTTTTCTGTTCATTTTGCTATTTTTATTCTCTTAATTTATAGTTAGAGTTTTCCTTCTATTTCTCCCTTTTGGATTTGCTAATTCAGGGTTGTTGTTAGCTAATCTCTCTCCGAAGTGCAGCTGTAACCTTTTTGCCTTTTTATGTGTGGCTTTTTCTTTTTTATTCTGTAACTGATATAGCCCCCCCCCCCAATTCAGCTTTACTGGATAACAATGAGTCACCTTCTTATGATGTTATTCCTCATATGGCTGATATAATGTATACAGGATATGACATGGTCTGACTGAACATATATTTATCTTCACGAGGTCAATGAGTATCATGATATCATGAGTGGCGAAGCCGCAGTGAGATATCATGATGTCATTGGCCTCGAGTGAAGATAAATATGATATCTTCGGTCAGGCCATGTCATGTTCTGTTTATACAATATATGTTTTGGGTCTCATGGAACACCCTTCCCCCACATGCTCCTTCAATACAATCAGTAACATACCCCCCATATCCCTAGGATAACAAGAGATTACGTTATTTAAAAAATTATCTTGTTTATCATGGTTCTTTAAAATTGTTTGAAAACATTATTTGGCTTTTGGTTGCTCCAGCTATGTCCCTCCCCGACAAGCCCCATATCCATGTTCAACACAACAGATGACAAATATCTGGTTGATCTTGCTAGTTTTAGGTTATATAAAGAAATGTAACTGGTTGATCTAACCATTATTTTTTAAAAGAAATAAATAATTTAAAAATATTTTGCTCATATTTCGAATGTTTGTATATCTGGCTGATGCTGTCACTAAGAGTACTTTCACTTTTCCCCATGAAACATAGCGTGCCGATCACTTTCGACTCTGACACATGACATGCTGGTAGATCATTACAATAACGACAGTCTGTGTCAGCAACATAAGAAAACTCAGTGTTTTTTCCTAAGGTTAACTGTATTTGTTGAAAAGAAGGTGCTGAATGTACCGAGAGAGTGGCAAGAAAGTCGGCAGCTTCAGAATAGTAGAAGACAGTATGAGCATGTGTTGCTATAGCAACACACACTCACGCTTGCTTCTAGTTTTCTGAAGCCGCCAACTTGCTCACTATTATCCTTCTACAGTTGGTGGCTTATTTTAAAATAAAACTCAGTGAATTTAGGCAAAATAACAACATTTTGGACATTAGTTTTAAAGAGAGTGCCTCATTTTAGGTAACTGCATGGAAATGACTTGGAAGAAATGACAGCGCTCGGTCAAGCTAGTTAACAGGGTCAGAAGTGAAAGCGCTATATAGGCAAGAATATGTGGAAACAGCAGGATCAACCAGATAAGTTTTAAAATATTTATTAAAGTTGAAAATGAAATAGATGACAGAGGGAGGGGAGTTGTACGTGGTGGAGAGAGACACACAGGAGTTTGGTGTTCTGAGAGCACGTCTATGAAACTGAAATACTTTCAGTTTCTTAACGATGACGTATAGGAATGTGGAGATATCAGTGATATCTTCACATGTGAAGATATCATTGATATCTCCATGACCTGGTTGGGATATTACTTTTCATCTGTGCATTTATCCCAAAACATACATTGTATATATATATATATATATATATATATCATGGTAGCACGGTAGTGCTACCATAGTTAGGGTTGAGTAGCCCTTTTAAGGTTAAAGGGTGACATTTTGCACCTTAATACCTTTGCCACCATTCAATAGATTTGCCTGAAATTTGGTATGCATGATTGGGCATGGTAGATCCTGGGATCAGCCAACTTTCTTACCAGTTGGATATACGGCTGCGGAGTTATTAAGCAACAACCAAAAGTGCAATTACTTTTTTCTGCGAATTCTTTGCTCTCACCTACAGGTCGCACAGTTTGTGTGACCTGTCCAAAAACTTCAGGGAACATGCGGCCAGGATCCCTGATGTGCCTTTTGAAGATTTTGTGAAAAAATATTGAACAGTTCAAAAGTTATTCAATAAACAAGTTCCCATTATAAGTCAATGGGAAAAGTTAACAAAAAGTTTGAAAGTGTCGCAAATGCACTTTTTAGTGTCACAAATGGCCCTAGTAGTGTCGCAAATCTGCCATTTTGTTTTCAGTTACTTATCAGAAAAATGCTTGGCTTTTAAAATTGGGACCCTCTAGGGACACAATGCTTTCTGTGTTCACCTAGTCGGACCCCGAGGATGCTAGCCATGTCTTTATTTTGGGGTTAAACACCCCAGAAATATGTTTTTCAAATTTCTGGAAACAAACTGTCGCAAAGTAGTGTCGCACCTGTGACACTTTCACAAATACTTGCAAAAAGTGTCACAAATTGCGACACTACTTTTCCAGACTATGGCCAAAATGACAGGAGTTCTTTGCCACCCTGCTGCAAAAGAACTGTTTGGTCTTTTGGGCTGAAATTTGGAGAGAAGGCAGCCAACATCTTACAGAAGTGCCTTTTGGTGGTTTGGTGAAAAATATTACATGGCTGCCAAGTTACAGTACTCCAAACTTGAAATTTTTTCCCATAGACTAACATGGTGAAGTATGCCATGCCTTTCGGGGCTTGTATCTCAAAAACGGTGTGAGATACAGAATTTCTGTTGTGACAATGTCAGTGAAAATGTAGCCAGGAAAACCATGAATCATGTGATTTTTTTTTTATACGTTGTACGGTTACTGAGATATAAGCAACTTAGTATTCCAACAGCTCATTTTCTGCTCTGAGGCCCATTATTATGCATACATTCTTTGTGCACACTGTGTTTCTCTATGCAGCTGTTGGGCAAAACTAGGGTGTGCACTTCCGTTACTGTTACAGTTACCATTACCACTTGTTTTTCTATATGCATTTGCGTTACTGTTCCCTTGTACTCCACCGTGTGTGTTACCCTTTGCATTCCTGTTTGCGTATGCACTTATGCTCATGTTTAAATTTCTCTTTACTTTGCTGTTATTTCTGCTGTTACCATTACCATTTGCACTTCCAATTGTCGTACTGTGACTGCACACATCACGGTTTGCATTTCCATATGCGCTTGCATTTCCTTTTGCGTTTCTGTTTCCTTGGCGTTATTGTTGCTGTTACCATTACCATTTACATTTACAATTGTGGTAACATGACCGTGTGCATTACGGTTTGTTTCCATGCATGCTTCCATTCCCATTTCTGTTTCTGTTTCCTTTGGCTCTTCCGTTAACTTTACCAGTTGCATTTACAATTGCGGTATTAGTGCCCGACGCTAAGCATTTTTTTTGTTTCCATGCACGCTATGCTTTGCATTTCCATTCTGTTTCCCTTTGGCATTATTGTTGCTTTTCCCCTTAACATTTCTATTTACAATTCCAGTAACGCGACTGTGCACATTACGGTTTGCGTTTATGTACGCACTTCCGTTTCTGTTTCCTTTGGCATTATTCTTCATGGTAACGTTACCATTTGTGTTTGCAATTGTGATACCGTGCACTTTTGCATTACGGCTCATGTTTATGTGTGCGCTTCTGTTTGCATTTCCATTTCTGTTTTCTTTTTGCTGTAACACTTAACATTTGCATTTAATACACCAGTGCCGTCACTGTGCACATTAACAGTTGCATTTTCATATGCACTTGCATGTCTGTTTCTGTCACTGTTCGCCTCGGCATCACTTTGTGCTTGCATTTCTATTAAGGTTTGCTTTACCACTTACATTTGCTTTACCATGTGCGTAACTGTTGGTGCTTGTGTTTGCTTTGCTGTTCCTGTTACTATGTGACAAGATATCATGTGGTGGAAGCACGGGGCCTGAAGGACTCTGTGCTCCCACCACCACATTCCATTCACTATTTGTCATCCTCATTCTCAAAAAGAAGGGAAATTAGAGGTAAAAAATCCATTTAATGCATTCGGTTAGGGTTGCTTCACAGCAACAAAAGTGAGGAAATTCGGTGTTAGGGTTGAAAGCCCCCCTTGGACCCCCAGCCCACCCTCCATCTGGCATCAGGGTGCGTGATGGGGTCATCAGTCCTAACTGTCACCCCATTCTTCTTCACCTCATCTTCTTTACACATGTGATGGGGTGAGAGTTAGGGCTGATCACCCCATCGCAAACCCCAATGCCGGTTGGGTGGTGGGCTGGGGGGTCCAAGTGGGGCTTTCAACTCTAACACTGAATTTCCTCACTTTTGTCACTGTTGAACAACCCTAAGTGATCCATTAAATGGAGTTTATTGCCATATATATATATATATATTTATATTTTTCATGGCAAAAACACTGTTTAGTGCATTAGTTATGGTTGTTCCACAGTGACAAAGTGGGGAAATTCAATGTTAGGGTTGAAAATCCCCTTGGACCCACCCACCCTGCCCCCAGCTGGCATTGGGGTGTGTGTTGGGGTCATCGGCCCTAACTCTCACCCCATCACATGTGTAAAGAAGCTGAGTGGGTGAACTATAGGAGAATGGGGTGAGAGTTAGAATCAACGACCCCAACACACACCCCAATGCCGGCTGAGGGGGTGGGTTGGGGGGTCCAAGGGGGATTTTCAACTCTAACATCAAATTTCCTTGCTTTTGTCACTGTGGAACAACCCTAACTGATGCATTAAATGGAGTTTTTTGCCATGAATTTCCCTTCTTTGAGAATGAGAACTATAAATAGTGAATGAAATGTGGTAGTGGGAGCACAGGCTTTTCAGGCACCATGCTCCCACCACATGATTTTGTACTCAAATAGTAATGGTAACTGCAATGGAAATGCAAGCGCAAATGGTAACACACATGGTGATGGAAACGTAAATGGTAAAGCAAACGGTAACAGAATCGCAAGCGCAAAGTGACGCCAAACTGAACAGTAACGTAAACAGAGACACAAATGCAATTGCATACAGAAACACAAACAGTAATGTCCACGGTCATGGGACCACAACTGTAAATGCAAATGGTAATGGTAACAGCAACAATAATGCCAAGGGAAACAGACACGCAAACACGTATGGAAGCGCAAACTGTAATGCGCATGGTCACAGTACCGCAATTGTAAACACAAATGGTAATGGTAACAGCAACAATAATGCCAAAGGAAACAGAAATGGAAATGCAAACGCAAGCGCATGCGGAAAGGCAAACCATAATGCGCACGGTCACAGTACCATAATTGTAAATGCAAATGGTAATGGCAACAGCAACGCCAAAGGAAACAGAAACACAAATGCAAGTACGTACGGAAATGCAAACCGTAATGCGCATGGTCACAGTTCTGCAACTGTAAATGCAAATGGTAACGGTAACAGTAACAATAACAGAAAATGAAACAGAAACGCAAACACAAATGCAAGCCTGTACGGAAATGCAAACCATAATGCGCACGGTCATGGTAACACAATTGGAAATGCAAATGGTAATGGTAACAGCAACGATGACACAAAACAAATGAGAAACACAAACGCAAATGCAAACAGAAGGGCGGCCGCAAACACAAATGGTAATGTGCACGGTGACACAAACCGAAATGCAAACACAAACAGTAGTGGATATGCAAATGGTAACAGTAACACAAACTTAAGCACAAACAGAAATGCAAAGTGAAACACACGTGGTGGTGTACACGGGAACGCTAATGCAAATGGGTACAGAAACGCAAGTGGGACCGCTAACTCTAACAGTAACGGAAGCGCACACCCTGGTTTTCCCCAACAGCTGCATAGAGAAACACAGTGACTACAAAGAATGTATGCATAATAATGGGCCTTGGACCAGAAAATGAGCTCTTGAAATACTAAATTACTTATATCTCAGAAACTGTACGACGTAGGAAAAAAATTAAAATTTTATATGATTCATGACTTTCCTGGCTAGGCTTGCACTTCACACTTAGCTCCCTAAGGGGCTCAGCATTTTCTGATGAAAATTCTGTATCTCACACCGTTTCCGAGATACAGGCCCCGAAAGGAGCAGCATATGCCATAATTAGAGATGGGTGAAGTGGCCCCAATTCATTCCACGAAATGGAACGCGGAGTAAAAGTGAATTTGCGGAGTGCTCCACAACATGAAGCGGAGTACTTTGTGTTGTTAATGGGTAACATGAAGTCCATTGAAAACAATGACTTCGCATTACTAAGCCTTCTCAAATCATTACTCCACTAATTCTTAAGGCGAAGTACATTGAAAACAATGTACTTTGCCTTACTTCACCTTGTTTTTAAGCTGCAAAGGCAAATTTTGCAGTGATTCATATGATTTCAGGTCACATGGGCTCTAGATTGTTCTGCACAGCCTCAGTTTGGGGTAGTGTGTGTAGGAAGCTGTAGGAGACAATCTGCTCTGAGAGCTGTCTGTGATTCAAACCTTCTAAAAGCTGTTAAAAAAGTATTTTTGAGTCACTTGTTTTGCTGAAGCTTTAGTTCATCGATTATAGGAAACCCTCCTGTGCTCATATCATCGAGCGTTTATTGTTTGTGTGTGTATTTTGAATGTTAATGTACAACATTCAGTCTGTGTACTGAGAGACAGTGGAAGTGTGCTTTGGGGAGGGGCGTATCTGTGGTGTAGGTAGATTAACTTGGAGAAAAAGACAGTGCTTTCTGTTTTGGTGATATGTTTCTTTTATAACTGTGTTAATGTACACACAGTAATATTTTCAATAATTCTTGCCATTTTTTTGCTGAATGATGTGGTGCAGCAGTGCATAATTTTAGTTTGTTTAAAATATGTGGTTATATTACTGAAGTTTTCAATTTGCTACGCATTACTTAGTGTGCATGTGTGAGTATGTGTGTGATGCATGTCATAAAATCAGACACCTTTTATTGAGCCACATAATTTCAGCAATGTGAACCTGCTATCCACTGCAGCTGTGTCATTTTTTGTACTTCTTTGTGCTACCTTTACTGGTACTCGTACTAGTGACTCTTACTGCAGCAGTGCAGTACAGTACAGTACACTGCCCCCCCTCCTGGGGCCCGCCTCAACCAGTAAAGATATTCTTTTCCAGATTTGAATTTCTGATGGTGAGCACTGGTTAGGTGTTATGCCTTTGCATCTGCATCTCTTCAGTGTGCAGCACAATCTTAATCTATTTGTACATTTGCATATTTTTAGGGCCCAATTTCCATCTCTAACTTAAGTCACAGTTGTTTCTTTGGCTTCCCTTCAGAGTACTGGACAGGTATGGTGCATAATTCAGCATGAACATTGTACTCATTAATATGTGTTTTTAAGTCAGGACCATCATCAGGAGTCACTCGTGATACAAATCACATTCTTCATCATCACGGTCACAAATGCAGTCACAAATTACGATTTACAATCAAATCACGAATCAGTAAATTTTTTTACTAGTTACTTGGATGTATTGTAAGCCTGTTTGGTAGTATCTCTCCATACTTCACCACCCCACCATTGTACTCATTAATTAGTGTTTTTAAGTCGGGGAGTTTTGTGCCACGCCTCATCAGGGCCGGGGGAAGTACAGCCATAGGTATTTGCGTTTCTTTATCATCACGGTCACAAATGCAGTCACAAATCATGATTTACGATTACGTCACAAATCACAACATTAATATTTTTACTAGTTACTTGGATGTATTGTACGCCTGTTTTGTAGTATCTCTCCAGGCTTCACCACCCCACCATTGTACTCATTAATAAGTGTTTTTAAGTCAGGGAGTTGAACAGTGTCTGCAGTACATACAAAGACCGGAAAGAAAACTGCACCCATGCATTTTAGAACAGTATACTTCCACTGCTCAGAATACATACGGAAGACAACAAAAAAAGGGTATAATTACATACAAGCGTCAGGGATGGTGGAAGAATACATTTTATAACACAGCAAGGAAGGTGTGGGAGGACACATGGTGTGAGGAAAAAAAAAGTAATGTGGGATCCCATGGTGATCCAGCAGCAGCTCCAGCATGTACATAATTTGCAACTGATGTCCATCTATGTAAGAAAAATAAAATTTACAGAAAGAACAAATTAACTAAAAAAGAGTACAGACAGAAAAGACAAAAAAATGTAGCTTTTTAAAAAAGCTGTTGGGTCTAAATCAAAGTTTAAATCTCCTCCTCGTTCCTATCTCAAAGTATCAGCAGTCACAAAACACACTCCCCTCTTTCTCCGTCTGCACAGGAGAAAGTAAAGGTTTCTGCTTGTATGATTCACTTTCTTCCTGCCTAGCTAAAGAGCATGTGACTTACAGTACTGTAAGCCATGAGATGAGTGTGAGGGGCTGCCAAATCTGAAACACCAAGTGGATCACTTAGAATCATAATGAGGAATGCGAAGTCCATTAAAAACAATGACTTCGCCTTACTTCGCATTGCCATTCCACCTTAACGTGAAGTGGTAATGACAAGATGGATTGAGCACTTTGCATTGCCCTCTCTGCGTAGCAGAGTGGCAACGTGAAGTGCCCACTTCTCGTTCACTTCACCGGCAGAATTTAAATTTGCAACATGTCTAGCTGTAATGTTAGTCTATGGGAAAAGTGTTAATTTTGGAGTACCATAACTTTGCATCCCTGCAATATTTTGTCACCAAACTACCAAAAGGCACATCTGTGGGATGTTGGCTTTCTTTGCTCCAAATTTCAGTCCAAAAGACCAAACCGTTCTTTTGCAGCAGGGTGGCAAACAATCCCTCTTATTTTGGCCATAGTGTTGCAAAGTAGTGTTGTGATTTGCAACACTTTCACAAAAAAAAAATCACAGAAGTGTCGCAGGTTCGACACTACTTTGCGACACTACTTTACCCAAAAATTTCAAAAACATTTTTCTGGGGTGTGTAACCCCAAAATAAAGACATGACTAGCATCCTCAGGGCTTGACTAGGTAAACACAAAAAGAATTGTGTCCGTAGAGGATCACAATTTTAAATGCCAAGCATTTCAGTGATCAGTAACTGAAAAAAAAAGTCTGACTCATGACACTACAGGGGTCATTTGCTACACTAAAAACTGCATTTGTGACACTGTCAAACATTTTGTTAACTTTTCCCATTGACTATAATGGGAAACTTGTTTTTTGAATAACTTTTGAACCATTCAATATTTTTTCTTGAACTCTTCAAAAGACACATTGGGGACCATGGCCACATATTCCCTGAAGTTTTTGGACCAATCACACAAACAGTGTGACCTGTAGGCACGAGCAAAGAATGCACAAAAAAGCTTAAATGTGCTCCAGAATGTTGCTTAATAACTCCACAACTGTATATCTGACCAGTACAAAACCTGACAGATCCCAAGATGCATGCTAATGCTCCATGCCTGCCAAATTTCTGGCAATTCTGTCAAACAGTGGCAAAGATATTAAGGTGCACAATTTCACCATTTAACCTTAAATGGGATACTCAACCCTAACTAAAGTGGCACTACCATGCCACTAATATATATATATATATATATATATATATATATATCTATATCTATATCTATATATATATATATATATATATATAGATAGATAGATAGATAGATAGTTAGATAGATATAGATATAGATATCACAACAAACTCTGTTAATGCATCAGTTAGAGTTATTTCCACAGAGGCAAAAGTGTGGAAATGTGATGTTAGGGTTACCAGACCCTTATCCCCCTCCATAGACCAACAGATGCCGAGGTCTGCCATAGGGTCTTGAGTCCCAGCTCTCACACCATTCCATATGTAAACAAATTGACATGGTACATTAAAGGAGAATTGGATGAGAGGCCGCACAACCCTATGGCAGACCTCTGCATCTGTTGGTGTGAGAGGAGGGGGTGGGTGGGTGGTTGGGGGTCAGGTCTGGTAACCTTAACATAGCATTTCCACACTTTTGTCACTGTGGAAATAACCCTAACTGATGCATTAATGGAGTTTTTTGCAATGAATTTCCCTTCTTTTTGAGAAAGTATAATATAATAGTAAATGGTATGTGTTGTTGGGCTCTCACCAAGCTGCCCATTTCTGTGTAATGATATGTGTTTGTGGGAGAGTGGGACCTCTGGGCCCTGTGCTCCCACTTACACAAAAGCATGGAGCCCTACAGCCCTATAGGTCGTGGAAGGCTTGTAACATTAATTGCCCATATGTGGGGAACTGTAGCAGCTAGTAAAAAAATGGACGTGTGATTGTAATCATGAGCGTGAGTAATTCCCACAACATGAAGTTGACCAAATACATATTGTGCATTGTATCTGAGACAAGGGCAGCAGAAAGCGCTGTGAATACGAAGTCTGCGGCCGTAATAGTGGTCCTTGGACATGAAAATTACCAACTGGAACAGTAAATTACAAATATAACAGGAACCATACAAGGTAGAAAAAAATTCAAATTTCATTGGTTTCAGGACATTCCAATCTAGTTCTAAACTTAGACCCCCCTTTATGGGGGATTAAGAAGTTTTGCAACGAAAAGTCCATTTCTCGAACTGTTTTTGAGATACTGGCTCTGAAAGGCGCCATGGACACTACAATGTTATCCTATGGGAAAATTGTGGAATTTCTTCAGAATGCTGTAACTTTGGGCCCCTGTAATGTTTTTGCACCAAACCACCAAAAGATACATCTGTGGGACCAGGGCTTGTCACCCTGCAAAGTTAGGCCAAATGATCAAACCATTTTGTTGCAGGAGAGTGGCAAAGATGTGCAATTATTTTGAACATACTTTTGGAAAATACTTTCACAACTCATGAAAGTTTCACCCAAAAAAGTCATGAAACATTTGCATTTGTGAAAGTATTTTTCAGAAAATTTTAAAAATGCATTTCTGGGGGGTTAACCCCCACAAAAAAACATGTGTCTAATATCCTCAGGACTCGACTAAGTGAACACAACAACCAGTGGGTTCCTAGAGGGTCCCAGTTTTAAATTTCAAGCATTTTTCTGTGCAGTAACTGAAAAAAAATGGCCAACTTACTGAAGTAAAAGGGCTATTTGCGACAGTAAAAACAGCCATTTGTGAAAGTTTTGTGATTCTGTTAACTTTTCCCTTTGACTATAATGGGAAATTTGTTTTTTGAATAACTTTTGAACTGTTTAATATTTTTTCACCAAATCTATGAAAGGCACATCAGTGACCAAGGCTGCATCTTTCCTGAAGTTTTTGGATGAATGGACAAACCATGTGGGCTGTGGACACGAGCAAAGAAATCTGCAAAAAGTCCTTTATTTTGTGTTCTTTGGCATTCTATAGCTCCGCAACCATACATATAACCATAACACAACTTGGTAGATCTACAGACCTATGGTGCCAGACCACACATGCCTAATTTCAGGCAAATCTGTTGTATGGTGGCAAAGTTATTAAGGTGCAAAAACATTTTTTGCATTCAATATACTTTATTTTACTGTATACAGCAAGAGGAAACAATAATGACAGATGAATAACAGTTGGTAGTTTACAATTCACTGCCTCAAACTTGCTAATACAGTTATTAACTAACAAAACACTTAACAAAATACAAAATAAGATAAACACTATTAATTAAATAAAACAATGATCCCGCCTCTCCCACCCCTTGGTGCCAATCATGATATCTACTGTCTATAAAGTGACTTTAGGCCTTCAAGTAATTTTAATCTCTAGGGCTTCCAAGCTGTGATCAAGGCATCTAAAGGACCCCATTTACTGTGGTAGTCAGGAAGTCGGTTGGCCATTGATGCAATATGCCACTCCAGTTGAAGAGCCAGTAATGTTTCTCTATGCCATTCTATCACAGATGGCAAGGATGTCTCCTTCCAGTACCTCATGATAGTTAATTTGGCTGCAGCTGACATCAAAGCAATATGTGCCATTCTTATTCTAGGGACATCAGGGGGAAAATAATTAAGCAGACAACCTTCTGGTGTAAACAGAGGATCCAGCCCTAACATTGGGTCAAGGGAACTTCTAATTGTTTGCCAATATTTAAGGGCTCCTGGGCATGTCTATAGCATATGGTATAGGTCCCCACTTGTAGCTGAGCACCTTTGACATTGTGAAGAGGATGACCTACCTATCTTATATAACTGCTGAGGAGTGAAGTATAAATTGTGCATTATATTATACTATGTCAAGCAGCATCTATCCTGTTTCATAAATCTGTAAATATTGGTCCAGATCTGCTTCCATGTGCTAAGATCCTCTGTGATGCATAGTTTTTGGGTCCATTAATAACATATACCTTGTGGCAGGTGATAATCTAGGGATTGTAGAGTCCTATATATCTTGGAAACTGAATGTGGTTATTCTGCTACCTGAAAGAGGGTAGAAGGTTCCATTTTTGAAGGATTGCACCTGCCCTGTCCAACCAGGAAGGAAACCAGGGTGTGCTTTAATTGCCAATATTTAAATAGGTGTCCTACACATGCATTAAAGCTCTGCTGAAATTAGAAAAAGGGGATTATATCCCCATTAAGGGCAATGTCTTGAATCTTAGCATGCTGGAGAAGTTTCCAAGAAGAGGGAGAAATTGGCCTATTTCCAATTTTAATTTGGGATTGCACATTAATGGCTGTTCAAAAGACTTATGCCAAACCAAGGCCAGATACCTTTGTAGTTGGTGCAAAGCTCTGATGGACCATCCAATCAGGGTGTCCTTTACGGATGTGGGAAGAGATTTTGGAGAGGAATAGACTAACGAATTTAGAGTACAATGATTCTTAGAGGCTAAATACCTCTCTATATGTAGCCAGAGAGGTAAATATGATCTGTGTCTTGTGATGATATCACACGAAACCAGTATCTTACTTTACTAATGTGATATGCACTGTAGTAATTAAGAAAGGATGGAAGAGCAAGGCCTCCTTGAGATGTGGGGGGCTGTAAGTTTGAAATAGGCCTGTCTGACTCCTTTCCCCTTCCAAATATAAGTATTCAATAATTTATGCAATCTTGTAAACCAGGACTTGGGGAGGAAAAACACCAACATGCCCATAGGATATAAAATTCTGGGAACACATTCATTTTAATTGTGTTAATCCTTCCCCATAATGAAATGGGGAGAGATCCCCATCTATCAAGGAATGTCTTCAGTATGGACATAAGGTTTGTAAGGTTTTATTTTACCATGGTGGACATTTCTCTAGCAACTTTAATGCCCAGATAGGTCAGAGATTTAGATTCCCATTTTAGCCCAAATTCCTCTATTTCACCATACACTCGTCTTCCATTCATCGGGAAAATTCTAGTTTTTGAGAGGTTTAACTTGTAACAGGAGATCCTAGAAAAGAAATCAATCTAGTCTAACAGTACTGGAAAACCCGTAGTGGGTTCTTCCATATGTAATAATAAGTCATCAGCATAAGCCGATAAAAGGTGTCGCTGTTTCCCCACTTTGATACCTTTGAGGCTTGAAGAAGAGACCAGCCCTCGTATAAAGGGTTCCAGATACAAGTTAAACAGGAGTGGGGGCAATGGAAAACCCTGTCTAGTGCCATGAGATAATGGAAATGGATCTGAAAGTGCACCATTGCACCACACCTGGACAAATGTCAGTGTCAGTGGCTCAGTAGGTAGCACACTCGCCTCTGAGGCCGGGAGATCAGAGGGCTATGGGTTCAGTTCCCACATCTGGCACTTGGGTTAATATCTCAATACTGACACTGTAGTGCAGCATGAGAGGGGTGCTGCACTTCTGAGGTGCCGTCTTTCGGATGAGACGTTAAACCGAGGTCCCATCTGCCTGGATTGGTGGTTGTTCAGGTGGATGTTAAAGATCCCATGGCACTTATCGAAAAGAGTAGGGGAATTTCCCCGGTGTCCTGGCCAAATTTCCCTCATTCACTAAAAATACCACCAACAGCTTAATCTGGTTCAAGGTCAGTTGGCATTCATCTGTATCCCCTTCCCCCGGGTCGTGCCTGAAAATAGGCAGGATTTGTCTAGTGCACTTACCCGGTCAACAAAAACAAAATAAATAATAAATAAAATGGGGAAGCATATAAAAGACGAGTCCATTTAATAAATTCCTTTGGCAGATCAAAGCGTTTGAAGACAAGAAAGAGAAAATCCCAAGAGTCCTGATCAAAAACTTTTTCAGCGTCTAAAGATATTAGGGTCATTGGAATATCTGATTTCTTGGCTAGCGAGAGGAGATGTAATAGTCTGCGCATATGGTCATTAGAGGACCTACCTGTCATGAAGCCTACCTGTTCTGTGCCAATTAACTTGCCCATAATAGACCCTAGTCTAGTAGCTAATACTTTTGCTAATATTTTGATGTCTGAATTTAGGAGGGAGATGGGACGGTAATTTTCGGGAAGTTGTGGGTCTCTGTCCTGCTTAGGGATCACTACGACCAGGGCTTCTAGGAAATTCTGTTCCATGGTCCCAATCTCATACCATGAATTAAAGACATCTGTTAGAAGGGGGGTCAACTCTTGTGTACAGCATTTGTAAAGGTTACTTGGAAAGCCATCCGGCCCCTGTGATTTGTCTGGTGGAAGCTGTTTATGGCTAGTTTGATTTCCCAAGCTTGTATACAAGCTGTCAGAGGAAAGAAATCAGCAGATGACAAATATGGAAGCTTGACTAATTCTAAGTATATTCGGATTTCTTCCTTTGAGGGGGGTTTCTTCCTTACTAACTACGTATAGTTGTTGAAAATAATTTCTAAAGCCTTCAGTTATTTTCCTGGGTCTGTGGCAATTTGGTTAGTTTTGGAGAGGTATATACCATGTATGAATCTATTAGCTTCAATCTGTCTAAGTCGGATAGCCAAAAGCTTTCCAGCCCTTTCTCCGGATTCAAGATATTTAAATTTAGTCCTCTTAAGAAAAAGCTCGGCTCTTTGTGCCATAAAGTCTAAAAACTGGGCCTGCAAGTTTTGAAGTGTAATTCAATCCTGTTCCATTGAGCCAGCGCTGATGTCTCATTCCACTGTTTTAATCAAACTAAGAAGTTCTACCATATGGGCTTTAAATTGCCGTATCCTGGTAGAAGATAAACAAATAAATTCCCCCCTTAATGTACATTTTAACGCTGCCCAAACCACCTCAGTGTTTGATACTGAGCCCATGTTATGTTCCAGGAAGGACAGTATAACACTTCTAATGTGTTCCAATGTATCTGAGATCTTAAGGAGCTGACTATTCATACACCATAGGGAGTCTCTCCTAACACTTGGACCCAGGAATAAAATAATGCAGATGGGAGAGTGGTCCGATATGACTTGTGGATGAATAATCACCTCCAGCACTCCCGGAATAACTGAAGAGCTCACCAAAAAATAATCAAGTCTAGAGCAGGTATGATGTGAAGAGGAGCAAAAAGTATAAGACCTCTCAATAGGATTCAAAACTCTCCAGATATCTATTAAGCAGGCCCCCTTCATTAAGTCCTTCAAAGCTCGCTAGGGTGGAGTAAGCCCACATTGTTTAGAATCTGATCTATCTAATTGAGTCTGAGGGTTAATATTCCAATCTCCTCCCAGTATAATGGTCGCAGGAGTATTTTGAGACACAAGGCCCAAGAGATGTTCAAAGAACTGAGAGGAATCTATGTTTGGGCCATATATTGAGCCTAATATAACCTGTTGTGTAGCTAACTTCCCCTGGATCAAGATATAATGCCCTTTAATATCCCATAGCTTGTGCTCCAGTTGATAAGGAATGGTCTTAGCAAGCAGTATGGCAACCCCTTTTTGTAGAGATTACTGCTCCAAAAGTTGGTCCAACCCAACCTCTATGTAGTAAGGAAGTATCCTCCCTTTTAAGATGTGTTTCCTGCAAACATGCAACTTCAGTCTTAAGATGTAGGAGATGTCTTAGGACTATTTGCCTTTTACACCTATCCCGTGTTCCCCTGACATTCCAGCTCGAAAATCTATAAGGACCAGACATTCCTAAACTGTTGAAAATGAACGCAGGTCCCTATGTGATTATTTGAAGCGAAGTCTGAAAGATGTATGCCCTTTCTCAGTAGATTCCTAAACACACATATAATAGGCATCACTACCACCCTCTATAACTGCAATCCCATAAAAAAGAAATTAAACAAGTTCTTAATAGACAACTCCTGGTTCCACAAACCACACTGGCTTACTCCTTCTGGCAGGCGTATCCTACTACAGCCCAGAGAAAGCAGCTCCGTCCCCTCCCCTTGGTCAACAACGCGATTGAAAAATTGTATCTAATATACAGTAGTGTTCCAGGTAAATCTGATATATATCCCAAAGGAAGAAAAAAAAGTATTTGTACCTGTTCATCTTTCCCCTTACACGCTACCTAGTAAATGAGCTAAATATATATAAAAAAAAGAAAGAGAAAAAAAAGGATAATTTCTTTTTTTTTAATTCAAATTTTATTAACAGAATTTTCAACAATAATAGAGGCAGTTAACATGAGAAATAAAATGAGAATGCAATAACATATTCTGCTAAAACTGCACCTCCCTCCCTTCCCCCCATACAGCAGTATTGTGCCACTTTACAGCACAGGTTCTAAGACATTATACATAAGTATACGGGGCTACCTACTATGGAGCAGTACTTATATCCGGGTAGCTATTATTAAGGAGTGAAGGGGATCCCATATATGTGTGTAGATGGGTAATCTATTGTGGAGGCTGGCTACAGCTTTCTCTGTACGCAGGTTAGCATGGATTTTGTTCACCCATTCCTGTAATGTCGGAGTGATCTTATCTTTCCAATGGCGTAAAATAGTTTTTTTGGCAGATAGTGCAATCATAGAAATGTGAAACCTCCTTACTTTGACCCTGATGGAGGACAGGTCCCCTAGGAGACAAATGTCAGGTGTGAAACACTCCTGCAGACCCAGTAATGGGTCCAGAAAAGCTTTGATAGAGTCCCACAAAAACGATATTTTAGGACAAGACCAGAATATATGGAGGAGTGTTCCCTCTCCCTGGGAACATCTAACACATATGTTTGAGTCAAGGAGACCCCATTTCTTTAACTTAACAGGGGTGTAGTACATGTTGTGAAGAATGTGGTATTGCATAAGACACAATCTATCCTGGGACACATATTTATGACAGGACCTCCACAATTCCTGCCAGTTGGGGGAATATTGGGGAAATATAGAACTCCAGAACCTAGTCGGTCCAAGGAGTCCCCGTACCTTCTATGAAACAAGTCTTGATATAATTTAGAAATGACACCCGAGGACCCTATTAGGGAGGAGGATTCCGGGATCAGGGCCCCAACTGTTTGGCAAGGGGGGTTATTGCCCAACACAGTTATAAGTAAGTGCTTTAATTGCACTGCTTTGAAGTGTGAGTACACCGGAATACTAAATTTCCGAATAAGATCATCTGCTGACAGCCATTTTCCCTCATCATCCAGGAAGGAGGATACTATCCCATCACCCAGTTGGGGCAACCATGTGCAGGGAATCCGCTGCTTATTCGTGGTGAAGGACGGAGCGTTCCAGGTGGATTGGGCCAGGTCTAACTGGGGGGTATAGCGCAAAAAAGAGCAAAGCTGCACATATACTTTTAAGGAAATCATAAAAGTGGGACATATTTCGGCACCTTGCAACTGGGACACTTTTACATAAAAGAAAGTTAGGGGATCTATATTCAGAAAGTTAGGGGATCTGTATTCATAGCCCGGATTAAATCCAACTCTATTTTGAGCCATGTCGGTCGTAGATTTTCGGGACCTGGATATACCCACTTCAGGCGTTTTGCCAGGTGGCTAGCCCAATAATATATGGCCAAATGAGGAATCCGTAATCCCCCCTCAAATTTAGAGGCAGCCAACTTATAATAAACCAGTCAGGGGTATTTGTAAGACCAGATAAACTTGGTAAAGATACTGTGCATTTTCTGAAACCAGGATAAAGGAATAAATGAATTAAGGAGAGATAGGGGGTAGAAAATCCTTGGGAAGATATTCATCTTGATTATGTTAATCCGGCCCCATAATGAAATCTGGAGTTTAGACCATCTATCAAGGTCTTGAATTATAAGCTGGGAAAGGGGCTCCAGATTTTCCTTAAACCATGCTGAGGGATTATGAGTTAGTTTGATGCCCAGGTATTTCAGTATCCTAGGAGCCCAACATAAACCGAAGGAGGTAATATCAGTCTTGAAGACCTTATGATTCAGGGGAAAAAAGGAGGATTTATTAGCATTTAGTTTATACTTTGAGAGGACACTGAATTTAGCAATTTCACCTAACAAAGCCAGAACGGAGGACACCGGGTGGGATAAGTACAGAAGGAGAACATCCGCATATGCAGTAATCTTAACCTCATGGCACCTCACCCAGATGCCTTGTATCCCCGCATTGCTGAGAATATTTTGAATGAGAGGTTTCAGATACAGGTTAAATAGAAGGGGAGAAAGGGGACAACCCTGTCTAGTACCTGAATTTAATGAGAAAGGCTTAGAAAATGTACCATATCCTGAGATCTTTGCTGAGGGAGCTCTGTATAATGCACGAATCCAGGTTATAAAAGCAGTAGGAAACTGGAAGGCCTTGAGGACCTGGAACAAAAAGTTCCAGTTCACATGATCAAATGCCTTCTCGGCATCCAGGGAGACCAGCCCGGCAGGAAAAGCAGCATCCCTGGACACCGAGAAGACATGTGAAAGGGTGCGCAGATGATCTGAGGACGGACGTCCCTTCATGAATCCAACCTGGGCCATACCTATTAGGTCTGGAAGGACCAAAGTTAACCTATCGGCCAATATCTTTGAAAGAATTTTGATATTTTGATTTAAAAGGGATATGGGCCTGTAAATTTGAACTAGCTCGGGGTCTTTGTCCAGTTTAGGGAGAAGAACAATCAGGGCTTCAAACAAGTAAGCATCCACCTCCACCCCAGATAAAATATGCTGAATAGCCGGTGAAGTACTGGCAGTAAAAGTTCTCAAAAAACTTTGTAAAATAATGAGGAGAACCCATCCGGGCCCGGGACCTTGTCTGATGGCAAAGCTCCTATAACCTCTGAGATCTCCTCCTGAGATATTGGAGAAGCCAAAAAACTCTTGTGTTGTTCTGTTAGGGAGGGCAGATGGGAGTCCTTTAAATACTCCTCCAGAATCTCTAGACAAGGAGGGCTCTCCATGTCCCTGTATAATTGTTCGTAATATAGTGCAAACTCTTGCACTATTTCAGAAGGGGATACTCTCAGAGACCCGTCTGCCAGTGCCTGAATTGGGGAGATGAATCTTGCAGATTCCTGTTGTTTTAAACGCAATGCGAGCAAGTGCCCCGCTTTCTCTCCCTGGTCCGTATAACTGGCTCTGGTTTGGATAATAGCTAACTCTGCCTTTTCCCTTAACAGATCTAAGTATCTGTCTTTGGCCACCAGAAGCTCATTTCTGTCCTCACTGGAAGTGCTGACAGAGAAGTTAGCCTCAAGGGACCGAATTTGGGACAATAGTGATAGTAACTCTTCCTCCTGTGCCCTTTTCCTATTCGACACGCAACTGATAAGGACTCCCCTCATGTAGGCTTTAAAGGCACCCAATAAGATGTCTGGCTTTGCACTATCAATAGGATTAGATGAGAAGAAGAACTCGATTTGTTCTCTTATAAGCTTGCAATACTTGGCATCCTTTAGCAACTGTTCAATAAGCTTCCACTGGGTCTCCCTTCTGGGTGTGTTAAGAAAAGCCAAATTACATACCACGAGAGAGTGGTCAGAAATAGGGCCAGGCTGGATCGAAGTGGACATAACCCCGGGCAAGAGCCCCTGAGAGATAAATACGTAGTCAATGCAAGACTGTGATCCATGCACTATTGAGTTAAAGGTAAACTCCTTGGAATTAGGATGCAACACGTGCCAAATATCACAGAGCCCACATTGATCTACCAAGTCCTTAAGTGCCCTTTGCTCCAGGAACAGCCCCCTCAGCCCACTACCTGACCTATCCAAATTGGAGTCTATAACCTGGTTAAAATCACCACCCATAATAATCATAATGGGAAGCATTGGGAGAATAATAGTTATCAGCCTCGTGAAGAAACCTGGGTCATCAATATTAGGCCCATAGATACTGCAAAGTAAAAGTGGTACTGACCAGAGAGTGCCCTAAGCTAGGACAAACCTGCCCCCCGGATCTTTAATGACCTGCGTGGAGAAGAAGGGAATGCCTCTGTTAATAATTAACATGACCCCACAGCTATTGGTGGATCCCGAGGCATTAAAGACCTGACCCACTTGTTGCCTCCTTAGCTGTAGAGCTTCAGATTCTAGTAAATGGGATTCCAGCTAAAAACATTATCTGGGAACGCAGTAGACTTAAATGCTTAAGCACCTGATATTGTTTGAATTTTTTCCTGATCTCCTTCACATTCCAAGTTGCAAGAACCACATTATTAGCCATCTAAAATAAGATTAATGAGCTTAGTTCCGAAAGCCCTGTACAAAAACATCGAGAAATAATCAGCCAAGTTCCAAACATTACTGCTGTATGCACCACCTTCCCCCCAATCCCAACCAAAACTACCCTGAACCTCTCCCCCAACAAACTCCCCCCTTTCATTTAACATAAGAAAAACAGTCCTATAGCCAGGATCTTACCCCCCACCCAACCCTCCCAGCTGTCACAAGCAACGTTTAGCACAGTACTCGTCCCTTCCTCACCCCTAGCCTCCCAAAAGTACCCTCTGCCTCAAATGAGTGTAGCAGTCCACTCATGAAAATAAATGCCCTTAAATCCAGGAAAAGGAAAACAGAATTATACTGCTTTAGCAACCCCTAGTAGTTTAAAAGAGGTGCTGGACTGCAGACATAAGAGCACCTTAATTGTGGAGGAATAAAAAATTAGGATAATGTGTCCTGTAAAATGCAAACAGGCACCCAGAGACCCCAGAAAATAAACTAGGAGATAGGACCCCTATAGCCCTATAGGAGAGTTCCACAAAAATCAAAAAAACGAAAGGGAGTCATTCAGAAGGGAGATTTCCCCTTCCAACCTGAATTCTGTGACCTGTTTAACAATAGGGGACTCAAACGCCTTGAACCCCAATCAATAAATTTAAAAAATATGGTATCTTTACGTCGGCTCCTTGCCAGCCCAAAAACCCAAGAGTACAGTATACGGTATTTTAATACCCTAAACTAGAAACGGAGAGCATTACAGAAGGGGAGTCATCCCCAGATTGCCAACAGCATTAAGCTGGCATTCCCATGCACTAAGCTCCCCCTTGTGGATACTGAACAACCATACCTGTGTATTCATATGCAAATTAAGGACGAGCCCAGCACAGCACCTAAATTAAGCCATTCTTGAGATTAAATATTGCTCCCCAACAACTTAAGGTGTTCCTTCCCTCAGTAATAAGGGCCTACACATCTAGCTAAACTGGAATAAAAAAAAAAAACACCTTCCCCCTAATGAACAAACCAAACGTTCCAACAAGTCCTTAGTCTAGGTAACACGCTCATTTTTAAAATTAGAGCATAAGTGTCCCATGACAATTAACTCAGTTAAATAATAACTAGGTCCATTCGAGTAGCCAGAATTTCCAGAAGCAATCCATAATGGCTATCTTCTTGAACATTTAACTAGGTAACAGTCTCCACTTGACAGCACAGGACTCCCCTCATCTAAGGGGTAGAGCTTCTCAGGGATCCTGAAACAAATCAAGCAAGGCGAGCTTAAGGCTGGAGAGAGCAGATTCTGGGTCTTCATAGGTTAGCCAGGATCCATTTGCAAGCACCTGCAGCCTGGCTGGGTACCCCATCCTAAACTTGAGCCCTGCAGCAATAATCTTGGACACAATGGGGTGGAATGCTGTACGTTTCAGCCGGACCAATCCTGGCAAGTCTTGTGCAATTCTCAGCTGGGAGTTCTCCCATCGGACCTCCTGTAGGGCTCTCACTTTCACTAAAAAGT
The DNA here is from genome assembly GCA_016271365.2 of Neoceratodus forsteri. Taxonomy (NCBI): domain Eukaryota; kingdom Metazoa; phylum Chordata; order Ceratodontiformes; family Ceratodontidae; genus Neoceratodus; species Neoceratodus forsteri. The sequence goes on along the minus strand of CM057453.1, from coordinate 1,557,625,691 downwards.
GTTGCCTCTCTAGGAAATTTAGGAATCGGCATATAATGGGGCGGGGGCAGCCCCTGGTGGAGGTTTCGGCCACAACAATCTATTCGCTAGCTCAATGGTGTATGCAGGGCCGAAGGGAGAGGGACCAGCAACCTGTTCCACCAACTTCTGTATAAAAACTACAGTGTTCTGGCCCTCTTCCCCTTCTGGCAGCCCTAAAATGACCACATTGTTTCTTCGGCTGCAGCCCTCGAGATCTTCTAGCTTTGCCTCCACTCGAGAGAACTTCTGCCTTATCGCCACTAGCCCAGGGTCCACCTTGTCTAAGCGATTCTCCAGGGAAACTATACGAGCAGTATTATCCGAGGCAGTCATCGAGACCTCATCTAATTTTTTAGATAGAGCTTTAAGGTCAGTTGCCATTCTTTCACCTCCTCGCGGAAGGGTGTAAATTCTTCCAGGAACCTATTTAAAGTTAAAGGTTCCTCCTCCGATGCTTGGCTGGGGTGAGTGGGCCTATTAGGCCCACTTGAAGCCCGGAATTTCTTTGGGGCCTTCTCAGGGGTGACTGGAGGAGTGTGTTTTTGCAGGGCTTTCTTCATGTAAGCCTCCATCATTGCTCAAATCTCACTCGTCCGAAGCTCTGGATGTTTAGAAGGCAGGATCAGTAGAGAACAGAGGGTTTTTGACAATCTCGACGTCAGAAAAAAATGATTATAAAGTCGGGAGGCTGGAGCTACGTGGAGGAGCTTCTACTCAGCACTCTGCATCACGTGGTCCCAGGATAATTTCCTTGCAAATTTGTGCTTCAGGAGTATTTATAACGTATTTAAGGCATGGCAGAGGAAAGGCAAAACACACTTGACCAAAAAAATTGTATATGAAAAACTTTGGTCTCAACTCCCAGCATTTCTATATCAACTCTAAGCTAAAATAAATTATTTTATTTTTAATCCAATAGCACCATCTAGTGGAGACAAATAGTAAAGTAGATTAATTTGAAAATACATCCTCCGTGATAAGTGAATGGATGTAACAAAATACGATAGAATCTAACTGCCATAAACTGTTAGAAGCAAGACTGCACATTATTTTAAACCAATGGAGAGAGGGGTAAAAAACAAAAGAGAGAAAGGGGAAAAATTCACAAACAGTTCTTAAATCCAGGCACCTGTATTCACGCTGTAGAAAACAACGCAGTCTCCAAAAGAAAATTATTCTAATGCGCTCTAAGCTGTCTGAGTTCTACAAACTCACATTTTACAGAAGTATAGGTGATCACAATGAAACAAAAGAAGATCTCTTACAACTGGTACCGCCTCTGCAGGTATTGAATTCTCCACCGATGATCGAAGTTATAGCAGGATCCGAAGAGCAGTTCTGGATGAGTATTCTTAATCACACGGGAACAACGATACTCCACCAGTCCCAGGGAAACAATGGAAAGCACATGAAGTACGAATTAAACTGCTACTCAACTACTGCAGGAGCTGTTGCTGCTTGGAACCACAAATTATTTGGCTGCACCAAAATTCAAAGCATACCACTTGCCTCCTTAACCAATGTTTTATCTGGTGTTAAAATCACTTAAAGAGATTGGGTAACAGACTCTTGAGCTCAGAATTAGCCTGCTCCACTGTCTCAAAGGAAAGCCATTCATCCTTGGGCTTAACACACAGAAGAGCGGGGTACCTAACTTTGAATGCAATTCCGTCGACAATAAGCTTAGTGACTATAGGATGTAACTCCTGGCGCTTCATGTGACCAGAGTGGGGCAGATCCTGAGTTATCCTGATATGCTTGCCTTCCCAAAGAATTTCTTGTAGAGCTTTGGCCTTGGCAATTATACGTTGTTTATCGAGGTAATTCAGCAATTTACAGATGATCGGTCTCAGAGGTGAACCCGCCGGGGGTAGAGGGCGAAGTGCTTGGTGAGCTCTCTCCACTACATATGTTGCTCTGCTTGGTGAAGGACCTGCTACTTTTTCACAAACTTTTTGCACAAAAGTTAAAGGAGAGGACCCTTCTTTGTGCTCCGGGATACCTAATATTATTATATTGTTTTGCCGACTCCTGCCCTCAAGGTCTTCAAGTTTCTCCTCTAGTTTTTTGATACATTCTACAGTGTTGACCTTGTCAAGATCAATCCTGTCCATTTTCTTTTCCAGAGAGACAAGTCGGGTCTCTGAATCTCCAACCCTAAGATTGAGGGATTCAATGGAGTTTTTAATATCATGCAATTCTGTGGAAATATCTGCAACTGAGCTTTGCAAAGGCAGCATTATCTCGAGAAATCTGTCTTCCATCACTACGACCGATCCCGTTGTAGATTTAGCTGCAACCTGTCTAGGCTTCTTTGGGGCCTGCTCTTTCTCCAGTGATTGCAGCAGAGTGTGTTTAGGTAGCACCTTACACATGTACACATCCATGTTGACACCAGCAGAGTTGAATTAGTGATACAGAGGAAGTTATTGCTGAGTTCTGGCCGAATCAGGTACATTTTAATATATAAAAAGTGAAGGTATTGACCGAGAGGAGACAGAGCAACTCAAACTTACTTCCTTGTTCTAAGCTGCCATCAAGTGACCTATAAGGTGCAAAATTTGAGGTTTTACAATAAGGTGGCTAATCAATCCTAACTATAGTGCCACTACCGTGGCACTATAACATACTGAGTGTGTGTGTGTGTGTGTGTGTGTGTGTGTATATATATATAGGTATAGAGATAGATTATTTATATATATATCTATATATATATATCATAGGGGCGCGGTGGTCAGGCCCCAATATTTAGGGTTATAAAACCACTTCTATGTTAAACTCAAAATTTTGCATGTTAATAACATTGGACCTGTTCTATGGATTTGTATGAAATCTGTTATGCACAGCGGTGCATGGTAGAGCTCTTGAGTTGCCAAATTTTGTTTTGGTCAGACTTACGGTCTTTGCACACAAAAATGCTGAAAAATGCAAAGTTATCCAGTTTTGGAGGCAGTTTTTAGGATATTGTCCATGACGCTGCATGGCTGTTGTGTGGCATGCCACTCTGTGACATGGCTCGTTTGAAAGCGCTTCACTGGCCAAACATGCTGATTTTCATTTGGTGAAAAAATATTGAGGCATTCAAAAGTTATAGCACTTTTAAGTTCCCATTATAAGTCAATGGGAAAATGTATATGGTTATTTTGCAAATAAAGAAGGGGGGTTTGGCCATCTGGTCCCTCCTCACCATCAAAGAATTTGCAGGCTCACAATCAAAGATTCTTTGATCCCGAGGGAGGGACAAGATGGCTGGATTTAGAGGGACCGGATAGCCCAATTTTAACAACTTTTAAGATTAAATATCTCAGAAATGGTTTGATCTTTTAACTTGAAATTTGGAGGGTGTTGACGGGATGTCCTGTAGATGTGAATTATGGTGCTTAGGTGTCAGAAAATACATTCATTGCAGAGATATGGCATGGAGCAGTTTACATTTTGCGGACAGCATTTTGCATTGTGGTAGTGGCTTGAAATTTATTGAACAGATAGCCTTATTGCCATGGATGTACTTTTCAGTCATTAGGTGTGTAAAATGTAAACAGGTGTGGAATTCTGCCACTCTGACAAATGAAAATCTCAACCTTAAAATGTTATATCTTGGACATGGTTTGGTCTTTTAAATTGAAATTTGCAGGATGTTGAGGGGATGTCCTGAACATGTGAATTATGGTATTTAGGTGTTGGAAAATTAAATTGCTGCAGAGAAATTGCATGACACACTTTACATTTTGAGTATAGTGTTTTGCATTGTGGTAGCCACTTTTAATGTTAAACCTCACATTTTGCACGTTAATGACTTTGCAACCATTCAATGGATTTTGACAAAATTTGGAATGCACAGTCTGGTGCGGCAGTTCTCTTGATTTACTAAATTGCGTTTCAGTCAGACATACAATGTTTGCACAGCGAAGTATCAAATAATGCACTTTTCGCCACTTTTGCACATTTTTTTGTCCATGGCACTGCACGGACACTGTGTGGGCTATTGGTCCAGAACTTAGGATATAGAAAGAGCTTGGACCGAGGAACATACCACTTTCTGTTTGTTAAAAAATATTATTAGTCTGTTCAACAGTTATCCCATTATATCCTATGGGAAAATGTATATGTATTTTTGGAATGTTAATGAGAAAGACCAGATGGCCCTAGGAAAGACCAGATGTCCCAAATTGGGATGACCATGTCTCAATAACAGTTTGGTCTTCTTACTTGAAATTTACAGGGTGTTGAGGGGATGTCATAGAGATGTGAACTAAGCTGTTTAGATGTTGAGGAAATAATTTGTTGCAGAGATATTCAATGACATAATTGACATTTTTCACATAGGATTACATTGCAGTCTGTGTCATGACTTTCGACACCGTTATCTCGGAAACAAAGCGAGATACAGACTTTTTGCTACAGATGGCTTAGATCACCTTAAGGTGATCTAAGCCACTGGAAAAAGATTTTACATTGTAGAGTAAGCCTGCAGTGGAAATTTGTTTGCATGTTGCACGGTTCATGAGATATTGTGAAAGTACTGTCACAAGGGTTGAAAGAGTGCCTGTCCAGTGCTTTTTGGTGTCCATAGCTCGGAAACGATGTGAGATATGGGTATGGTCTTTGCGATGTTGTGTGAAGTACTCAATGATATGATTACAATGATGCTAGAATTTTTTTTCTAGCTCTTATGGTTCCAAAGATATGCGCAAATTACTGTTACAAGGGTTTGGTGCCCTATAGTGCTGCTGCATGGCTCCATAGCTTTGCATAAGTGGGAGCGTGGGCCCAGATGCATATTGTTATGCAAAAATTGGCAACTTCGTGGGAGCTGGGCTCCACACACCCATCAATAAGTGTTTTTTTTTCTCCTTGTATTCCATTTTTTCAAAAAGTAAGGAAATTCTATGCAAAAAACTGCATTAATGCTTTATTTAGGGTTAAAGCAAAACAAATCAGGAAATGAGACATTAGGGTTGAACCCCTAACCCCCCTCACACACATCACCCCAATTCTCCACAGTCTGACAGATGCCTTGGTGTGTCATTGGGGTCGTGAAGCCTAAATCTCCCCCCATTCTCCTTTACTGTAGCATGCCAGCATGCCCGGTCATTGCAGGGGCGCAGACATGCCCCTATATTTAGGGTTATGAAGCCTCTTCTATGTTAAACTCAAAATGTTGTGCTTCAATAACTTTGAACCTTTTCAACAGATTTGCATGAAATTTGGTATGCGTGATGGAGCATATTAGATCTCTTGATCTGCCAAATTTCATTTTGGTTGGACTTACAGTTTTTGCACACCAAAATGCTGAAAATGCACTTTTAGACAGTTATGTGGGCAACTTTTTTGATTTTGTCTGTGGCGCTGTGCAGCTGTCATGTAGCATGCTGATCTGCAACTTTGCTCAGCTGAAAGAACTTGGGTCAAGGAACATGCCACTTTTCATTTGGTGAAAAAATATTATTCCATTCAAAAGTTATTAGAGTTTTAATTTCCCATTATAAGTCAATGGGGAAATTTATATGGTTATTTTTCGAAAGAAGAGTGGGGTTTTGGCCATCTAGTCCCACCTCACAATCAAAGAATTTGTAGGCTCGCGATCAAAGAATCTTAGATCATGAGGAATTCTTTGATCATGATGGCCACCATCTTGTTTTTAGTGTGCGGTCAGAAAAATTCAAATATCTCTGGCCAGGGGAGACTTCTGAGGTAAAACTATGGTGGGTTTTGCTCATGGGGTCTTGCCTCTATTGAGCCATGCCTGTGGTTTCTTTAAAAATGGTCAAAAAACAGAGTTTTTAACTTTTTTATTCTTTGATCGTGGCTCGCTAATGATCTTTAATCGCGAGCCGGCAAATTCTTTGATCATGAGATTCTTTGACCACGATCTTTGATCGCAAGGGCATGACTTAATGGCCACTTGAAAAAATCTATTTTTCAGCTCAGGGGTGGCTTATTAAGCCAAATGAAGGTGGGTTTTGCTCAGGAGGCTTTGTTCTATTGAGGCATGGTTGTGGTTTCATGTATTTCTGCCTAAAAATGGACTTTAAAAATTTTTTATTGTTTGATCTCAAGCCTGCAAATTCATTTGATCTCGAGATTCTTTGACCGCAATCTTTGACCAAGAGGGCACTACTAGATGACCACATAAAAAAATTAATTTTCTCAGCACAGGGGTCACATCTAAAGGCAAACTAGGGTGGGATCTGCTCAGGGGCCTTTGTTCTGTCGAGTCATGGCTGTGGTTTCATTTATTTTTCTCTAAAATTGTTTTAACATTTTTAAATCTTTGATCTTGAGCCTGCAAGTTCTTTGATCATGAGCCTGCAAATTTTTGATCGTGGGATACTTTGATCGTGATCTTTGATCGTGAGGGAGGGACTAGATGGCCAGATTGGGAGGGACCAGATAGCACAATTTTAACAATTTTTCAAATTAAGTATCTCAGAAATGGTTTGGTCTTTTAACTTGAAATTTGGAGGGTGTTGATGGCATATCCTGTAGATGTGAATTATAGTACTTGGGTATCATACAATATAATTTTTATGGCAATATTACGAGATGCAGTTCATGTTTTGAGGACAGTGTTTTCCATGGTAGTAGTGACTTTTAATTACTAGGGTAGCTAACCTTACTGCCATAGATGTACTTTTCAGTTGTTAGGTGTGTAAAATGTTAATAGGTGTGGAATTCTGCCAGTGTGATCAATGAAAACCTGAAACTTTCACATTTTATATCTTGGAAACAGTTTGGTCTTTTACATAGAAATTGGAAGCGTGTTGAGGGGATGTGCTGTCCATGTGAATTATGGTGTTTAGGTGTTGAAAAATTAATTTGCTGCATCCATATTTCGTGACACACTTTATGTTTAGCATATGGCTTTTTGCATTGTGGTACTGGCTTCACATTTATAGAGTGCCTAGCATTACTGCCTTGGAGGTAATTTGTAGTGGTTAGGTGTCTGACATGTAAACAGGTATTGAATTATGGCACTCTGATGACTGACACTTTGCTTTCTTTCAAGGTGGTGGGCTCCACACTCCCAACCATATGCACTGCCAGCAATACATATGATATTCAGTACTTGAACTCTTATCTTAGGCAGGAATTCTCAAGTTGGTGGGAGCATGGGGCCCAAACGGTTGTGCTCCCACTAACTTGTGCAACTTCCTACTTTTCTATTCTTTCTCAAAAGTAAGGAAATTCTATGCAAAAAACTTTGTTAATACATCATTTAGGGATAAAACATAAAAAGTCAGGAAATGAGACCTTTAGGGTTGCCCCATCCCACCCATGGACCCACCCATCATCCCGAGATTGACAGCTGACAGAGTGTATCATTGGGGTTGTGAGGCCTACATGTCACCCCATTCTTCTTTACTGTGGCTTGTGAATATGATTACAGATGGAATGGGGTGACATTTAGGCCTCACAGCCCCAATGACACACCCTGTCAGCTGTCAATCTCAGGATCATGGACGGGTCCATGAGGGGGGATGGGGCAACCCTAAAGATCTCATTTCCTGACATTTTGTATTTTAACCCTAAATGATGCATTAACAAAGTTTTTTGGATAATATATATATATATATATATATATATATATATATATATATATATACACACACACATACATACATACATGTATATATAATACTGGTGGCTTGGTAGCTCCAGTATATTAGGGTTGAGCGCAAACTTCTATGTTAAACTCAAAACTTTGAACCTTAATATCTTTGGAACCACTCAACAGATTTGTACAAAATGTAGCATGCATAATCTCCAGGGGTTGGCCCCTTGACGTGCAGAATTTCATGCAAAGCCATTGTGTGATTTGTAAGATGGAAACTGTCAAACAATCCTAAATTTACCAGTTTTTTAGAAACAGCTTTAGGTAATGATTTGAAATATTTAGGGTGGAAAGCCTTTGCCTCACAGATTTGCCTTTTGAAGGTTTGGTGAAAAAATATTAATCCATTCAAAAGTTATTAAAATTTTAATTTCATGTTATTTCTAATGGGAACATTTATATGTCAGACAGGAAAGTTGTAATTTTCACAAGCTACATAACTTGCACAAGATACTGTCAGGCATGAAAGTTGTAATTTGCACCTTAATGCTCACCCCATTTCAACAGTTAATAACCTGACATGGGTACAGAATAAAACAATGGGGTGAGCATTAGAGTTCGCATCCCCAAGGCACACTCCTCACACCTGTTCTTGCATGCAGGGTGGAGGTGGCCTTATGGTTGGAAGTTGAGGGTGAGGGTGGGGTGTTTGAGTTGGAAGTTGAGGGTGGTGGGGCAGGGTCTTATGCTTGGAAAACCCTAAGATCACATTTCTCTACTTTTTATGCTTCAATCCCAATGGTGGAGTAATGAAGTTTTTTTTTAAATGAATATATATATATATATATATATATATACACATATACACTGTGTGTGTATATATATATATATATATATATATATGTGTGTGTGTGTATCTGGGGAAAATATATCTCACTATACATGTTATGTCTCTACTATATGCTACTACATGCTTGTTTATGTTTTTCTCTGCTCTTATTGCACTGGAGTTTAAATGGCCTCAGTTAATTTTATTTTGCAACCCTCCTTTTTTTTGCTTGCTGCACTATTGCTGACTGCCATGCTTACTATACTGTTTACTATTTCTATTATACTCCCCAGCGGCTAATGGAAAGCCCCTCTGGGATCAATTCATGGACCAGATTGCAGGAGTGTGATCAGTGGACCAGGGATAGCAATGGTGCTCTTACGGGTTCCTATTGTTCTATTTTTCTGTTACTATTTTTTGTTTAGAATAGTTTGTTATTGGGTTCATGGGGAGGGTAGAGCAAGTGCATATAGTTCCTGTTATGGAAGTTATACCATAGATATATATCCAGGGCATAGTTGCATAGGTATCTTTAATCTTAATGTCATATAAGTTTAAGTTTGCTACATGGAATGTCAAATGGGTACATTCCAAAACCAAAAGGTACCAAATTATGAAGCACCTGGCACACTTAGATATACAGATTGCTTTCCTACAGGAAACACACTTGTTAACTCCTGAGAGCACCTTATTCTGCAAAGATTTTGTTGGACAAGTGTATGGGGTGAGAGACAAAGTTAGGTAGAGAGGGGTGTGTGTCCCAATAGTGAGGTTTGCCCCCTTCAAACTCATTGAAACTGTTATAGACCCATCTGGTTGTTTCATGTTGGTACATGGGGTCCTTGGACAATCTGAAGTCATCCTTGGCAGTGTTGATGGCCCTAATAAGGACCCCCAGCCTTTTTTGTAGAGTAAGCTACAACTTTAGCCACTTTTGCCCAGTTACTTAGTCTCCTGGGAGGGGACTGGAACCTATTTTAACCCATGATCTTGATAGATCATGGAGAATATTGGTGGGGCTCTCACCAGCACAATGTTCCTTACATGATATGATAAACTCATTAGGACTATGTGACCCCTGGAGATGCCGCAACCCTACTCTTAAAAAAATATGCTTTCTTTTCTACTCTACATTGTTCCTATTCCAGACTAGATTACTTCCTATTAAGCCAATCCTTGGCTGCTGGTCTTCAGTCTGGTGATATCTTCTCGAGTTCAATTTGATCATTCTTTGGTTTGATTATCCCAATCTTAGAATCCACATTCAGAGTGGGACACCATGCGGAAACTTAACAATCAATTACTTAAAGACACTTATGTGGTGGGCCACATGAGAAAAGTACTCAATAATTTTATATCTGAAAATTGGGGTACTATAGGACGCAGTGACATAGAGTGGGAAGCATGTAAAACTGTGTTGTGGGGTGAATACATTAAAATTGCTACTAACTGCAAAAAAATCCATAAAGGAAAACAATCATTTTTGTTAGCAGCGATTAAAAGTCTGGAAGGATTTACCTCATTATCTGATGCTCCAATGTTGGAATGGGAAGTAATGAGAGACCAATATGCAGACTTGCTGAGGGAGTGTACAGAATATAAAATTTATAAGACTAAATCTAAATTGATAGATCAGGGAGACAAAGCCAGTAAATTGATTGCTCTTCGATTGCGTAAACAGAAAAGCTCTAAAATCATTCAACACACATGCTAACAGGTGACCCACTCTATTTTATCTCCTCTTAGAGAAATAACTCATGAATTTTACAGATACTATAGGGCCTTGTATGGACTGCCCTCATTCACACCTTCTCCCGGTGTCTTCGAAAAATTTTTGATCTCTGGCCCCCTTCCCACCTTGTCTGAAGACCAGCAAACAGAACTCACTAAACCTATTTCTTTGGAAGAAGTTACCAGTGCTGTTTCTTCTTTGACTTTGGATAAAGCCCCTGGCCCTGATTGTTTTACCCCCAACTTTTATAAAACTTATATGAAAGAGCTAGCCCACCTTCTTGTACAAATTTTCATTGATATTTTAGAAAATGGTATATCCAGCTATATGCTAATGGAAGCTTTTATTATTTTATTACCCAAACCGGGTAAGGATCCAGAACAGGTTTTCAATTGCAGTCCAATCTCTCTTATGAATCAAGACCTGAAATTACCAAGTAAGGTCCTAGCTACACATGTTAGCAAGGTTGGGGGTCACCTCAATGGACCAGAGCAGGTTGGATTTATGCCAGCCCATTCTGTATCTGACCATCTGTGTAAACCTGCTCATATCTTTTCGGTGTCCAGGCACCTAGACTGCCTCGCATCCCTTATTTCCCTGGACATTGAAAAATAATTTAATAGGGTGGCATGGCCCTTTCTGTTTGCTACACTAAGCAAACTTGGTTTTACATTAGGTTTTTAAATTGTATATACATACTTTTAATCAGCCCAGTGCCAAAATTTACTGGAAAGGGGTACTATCTCCATCTTTCACATTATGTAGTGGTGCCAGACAAGGATGCCCTCTTTCACCTTTATTATTTAACCTTTATTTAGAACCCCAATACTTACATCTTAAACATAATCCAAGGATTGCAGAGATACCTATTGGTCCTATGTCATACCTGCTTTCTGCATATGCAGACAACATTTTACTTCTTGTGACCCATCCAGTCTTATCCCTTGTAGCTATATTGGAAACAATTAATCAATATAGTTCTCTTTCTAATTATAAATTCAACTTAAGTAGATCGGTTGTTATGCCACTAAATAAACACTTAATGAAAGCAGATGTCACTCCTTTTGTCTTCTCTGGGCCCCTAAGACCTTACGGTATCTAGGTATAGAGCTCATGACACACCAGGCACAATTTAAAAATCTTAAGCTGGATACACTAGTCTCTTTTATTAGAATGTATCTGGACCATTGAAGCCTTTTACCATTCCCTGTGTGGGGCAGAATTAATGTGGTAAAAATGAATATTTTACCCAGACTATTTTACCCATTACACATGTTGGATGTTTTACTTCTGCTCAAATAGTTTACTCTGCTCTATTCAATTATTTTCAAGTTTTTTTGGACAGGCAAGCCACCACATTGAGCTTATGCAAAACTGGATCTACCTAAAACTTTGGGAGGTTTACAACTACTGGGCTTCAGGATTTATTGTTGGGCTGCACACCTAAGCAAATACCTTAAGTGGTTATCCATTCCTGACCCTGCTTCTCCTACAGCTTACACTCCCCTCTGGCTTAATATTGAAATAGAACAAATCCATTCTTGTGTACTGTCTCAAACATCCTTGCTGTATGCTAACTATAACTCCCTCCTGATAAAGATTAGGCAGTCAGTTTTGGGTACCTCCCTGTTAGTTAATCATCAGATTCTTGCAAAATTATCATACACTTTCTACAAAGATGTAGCTCAACCTCTAATCAGAAATCTTAATTTTAACATTGGGGTAAACCTATTCCAGTGGTGTGGTTGCTGAACACTTATTTGATCCCCCTTGTTAATTTGTTATTTGAAGGATGTTTCATCACTTTTGTCCAGGCTCGGGACCAACTTATGTTGTTTGACTGCTTGGCCTTCAAATACTTTCAGCTTATGGATGTGGTCACCCAGAATATGGGTCCACCCCCATGGATAATTACCTATGAACATTTCTTATCTTGTTTGAAAGTGGTGGTAAACCAACCTTATACTGTCTTTAAATTGTATCAGTTGCTTCTTAAAAGTGTAAGCCAACCAAAGAGTTGACTGCGAGTACTAGCAATCTACTTTTCTATTCTATTGATCTAGGATTTGGAAATCTCTTTTTACTTATATAACTCAAGACAGATTATGGCTAACACAACTTTTTATATTGCATATCCTTTATTATACTCCACAAAAACTGTTCAAAATGGGAAGATCGGAATCCGCACCTTGCACCAGATGCAGTACCAGAGAGGGTACATTATTACATTTTTTTTGGCAATGTCCTCCTGTTAGTAAACTATAATAATAATAACTTTATTTTTAAAGCGCCTTTCAGAAATATCAAGGTGCTTTACATCAAAATACAATATACAGTATCAATTTTAAACATATAAAAATAAATTCATTAAAACATCACTTAGTTAAAACAAACCATGCGATCATCCATACGATCAGAAAATATTTACAAATAATTTCTATTAATCATCCAGATAGGCCAGATCCTATAAGTAGGTTTTTAAATCTTTCTTAAATACCTCCACAGAGGTGCACTCCCTTAAAAGGTGTGGTAGAGAATTCCAAAGAGTGGGTGCGGCATCAGAAAATGCTCTACTACCAGAAGATTTTAAATTCACTCTTGGAATCTCTGACAACCCCTCGTCGGCTGAGCGGAGCGATCAGTTGGGGCAGTAAGACACCAGAAGTTCTTTCAGATAGGTCAGACCCTGATCATGAAGGGCTTTGAAAGTCAATAAAATGACTTTAAAGGTGATCCGCCACCGTATAGGAAGCCAGTGCAGTTTGCGCAGCACCGAGGTTGGAAATCAAAGAGAAAATGGATTCCTTTTTGGGAGTTCCAGATTATATTATCCCAGAAGTCTGTATAGTAGGTGACTATACATGATGATCCCTACTAAGAAATACAGCAACATAGAGGAAAGGAAATACCACATAGCAATGATTTTTATGACAGTGAAGATACTGATCTTACACCACTGGAGGAATCAGCACTGTCTTACATATCTGGAATGGTTAAATGAGTTATTGTCTAACTTCCAATTAGAGATGCTCATTGCCAGTGCCTGCAATTGGCTGTTGGCCTATGAGTTAAAATGGTCTAAATTGCATACATTCTACACTTTATCTACTTGATTTAAGTTTTAATATTGCCCTGTGTAGGTATTCTTGGTTATCTTTATTTATTATTTACCTATCTAATTTCCTTTATTGTTACCCAGAATATTGGTTTTATTTATAAATGTTATTAATGGGTAGTTTTATTATGCCCTTTATTCTATTCTCTTTTAGCATAATGGTGGATTGTCTATGGTTAATACTTATGGCTTTGGTGCACTTGCTCTTCCATAAATAGCAGTGATTGTCCTGTATTGGAGGAATGGAGGGAGGAAGAGCATTGTTTGGTTTGTTGTAGTTGCTGTTGTATTTTTTGAAAACATAAAATAAACTTAATTTAAAAAAATGAAAGTTTGACTTGATCAGCTCAAAAACACTGCTTGGTTCAAGTGCAGCTTTGACAGAGTAAATGGCTTAATAGTTCCTCTGGGTGGTAGACATACAGCAAGGAACAAGTAGGTAGGTGAGAGTGTAACCTCCCTATAGAAAAAAAATCATGGGATAAAGTACTGTTAAATTGGACAGACTACAATCAGTGCTGATTTCAGTGACATTTGTAAAGTTTGTCCTGTTCAAACTACTTATTTCTTTCTGTACAGAGAAGAATGAGACACAGACAGAAGCCCAAAAGGAGAAATCTAAATGGGCCCAAAAGTGAACTGTTTAAAGAAAGAGATGGTGCACCTGGTCTGGGCTAAACTGGACAACTACAAGGAAGGCCCAACAAGCCCATCACCCACACCTGCAACCACAGCCACAACAACCAAAGAGTTGCCTGATGAAATCAGGGATATTAAAGGGGACATTAAAGCCCTATGTGAAGGGCAATAGGCCCTGCTTGAAGGCCAAGCCCACACTGCATGGACTCTGCACTGTATTTCATGACAGCTAGCAGTCAATGTGGCAGCAAGGGGGAGGTGCGGTGATGCAGCCAAGGACAAGCCACACCAGCTAGTGGCACCCCACCACCATAGGAGGAGTGGTGAATGGTGGTGTCTCGTTAGCTTAAGTCTTGTAAATAGTTTTGTTTTTTGTATTTTCCATGTAAATATGGTAGTTATTGTTTCATTCTGTATTCTGTTTTGTTGTTTTCATGTTGTTGTTACTACTGACTATTGTTGTTGTCATTCTTTAAAACCTTTTCATGTTAACCCAAAACTTTCATCTTCAGAGTGTTTTCCTGTGAATCTGAAGTTTGACAAAAGGTCAGTCAACATATTTATTGTCTGAATGTCCATTGATTCAGCTTAAATTTCTGTTTACAATTCAAAGTGTTCCAAACTTTACAGTGGTGGGGGGTCACATACCTGGTCCACTCAGCGTACATAGATTTGAAAAGCAGGGTTGAGTTGGACTAGGGTAAGAGGGGGTTGACATGGGGGGGACTATGGATGGAAACTTGTTGGTGCTGTAGAGGTGTCCATGATTTAGCAGAGTTAATAGGACTTACAGCACAAATTTTTGAAGGAAACTGAAGCCAGTGCTGAACATGGACAGACACACAATACCTTTCATCATTTAGAAGTAGATAAGACAGGAGGAGACCAGCAGCAAATGCACTATTGTTAATGATGTTTTAGGGGGATTATTTTTAATGGGCAGTAATGGTCTATTTTTACAAATCTGTTTTTAACTTAGTGGTGGTTGCTTTATTTGCATCTGACAAAGTCAGATCAGATGCATAAACATAATGTCAAATTTTCCTGCCTCTGATGCATTAGCCAACATCATAAAGGAATAAGAGGCAACATGTGACACTCCTATATACAACATATACAGTATACAAAACAAAATCAGCTCATTTGTATGGGGTGGTGACCAAGAGTGACAAAATGGGGATATGTAATATCTGTCATAACAAGTAAACCAGCAAACAGAACTGTTTTAAATGGTCATACAATTTATTGTGGAAACAAGGTATTCTATATAGAATCTTGTTCTGGTTTGGGTCCTCTATGTAAAAAAAAAAGGGGGGGGTAATATCAGGTTCTCTCACCATATTTCAAAAAACAGTTATAATCAGATCATCCTCAAAAATACCAAGACAAAGTAACAATTAGTAGGTGGGATGAACTCCACTGACAAAGATTCTTCATAAGCTTTATGTTCTTTATTTCCAAACACATATGGTTTAGGGCAACAATTTTGTGGCATCACCACTTCCTCAGGCCCTACTGTGTTTCTGTAATAGACACAAATAACAGTGTTTTAATAACATTCATATCAATTTTTAAGGGGACTCACCCCTGGCTACACCAAAGCATATTTACCAAGCATCAGTCCAATCATGCACAGTATTGTCATAAATTGTTCCCTGTATCATTAAATCCATGACTCATTAAATTATACTTAACTGAAAAAAATATTTTTTTAAAAATTCATCAAAGTGAGACATACATAAAATCCCAAACAGTTCTTGTTTGCTTTGCTTAGGTTTCTCAGATGCAAAATAATCAATAACTGTGTCATGTTATCCATGACTCAGAAAAAGCTTTGTATACTGTAGAGCAGAAAAAAATCCTCACCCTTTAATAGTCAGTAGTGGGTAAACTCCACAACTGAGCTCTGGTTTAAAACCTAGAAAGATGTATTTTTTCACCCTAAGTATCATGTCCTTCTACACATAATAAGAAGCCAACGTATCTCCTGCTATTTAAAAAAAAATACTTAAAAAGATTACCTTTAGTAGATTTGTGTTTGCTTGGCTCCCTGTTAATAGTCATTCTGTTCTCTCAGAACTTGGGCTGGTTGCCTCACTAATCTCTACCAAAATTAATAAATATCCTTAGGATTCTCCTGTTTTAGCTTTTAACACAAAGATCATCATTAAAAAAACAAACAATGGATTTAACATACTTTTGTATGCTGCACCACAGGCTCCATTCTTCCAAACAGGGAAGCAGATGCCTTGGTGAGCTACTGGGTTTAAAAGTCTGTGGGATGTGGGGGGGGTGCAACTGGTGTCATTGCGTCAGAGGACGCATGACGTCATAACCAAGTCCGCACATTGGTTAAGCTGAACATCACCAGCAACTGCTGGAGGCTGTGTGTCCTTGTGGCTCAGTTGGCAAGGTGACTAAAATGGAAAGCAAAGCCACTCACACAGTCAGCAGTTCACCCCTCACATATGCAAGAATATATAGATTCCTGAATCAAATTTTTTGTATTCTAATTTTTTATCTCAAAGCATTGTGCTAGCTTCACTTCAGTTCCTTCTTCAACTAAGTGTTGACTTTTAGTTAATAAAAAATATGTAAGACTATTTAGGCAATGTGGGTAGGAGGTGGTTCGAAAACCCCAATATGGGGAACTGTGGGGGGGGGGTCCACTAGTCATAATCTCAGTATCTGAGATAAATTCTCACTACCTGTCAGGAATCTATATATTAGTCACCTTGCCAACCGAGCCACAAGGACACACAGCCTCCAGCAGTTGCTGATAATGTTCAGCTTAACCAATATGCAGATTTGGTTATGATGTCACGTGTCCTCTGATGCAATGACACCAATTGCACCCCCCCCCCGCATCCCATGGGCTTTTAAACCTGGTAGCTCACCAAGGCATCCGCTGCCCTGGTTGGAAGAGCAGAGCCTGTGGTGCAGCATAACTCAGATGTGGAGTTTACCCACTATTGAATATTAAAGGGTGGAGTTCATCCCACCTATTAATTATTACTGGTTTGGTTCCTTGGCATAGCAACACCACATGGAGGAGAAGGGAGCAAAGGACTATTGGACATCAGCAGCAGTAGCAGCAGAGTGGCTAGCTGTTCTTTATGGTTTGGCAAGGAGACAGCAACACTATATGGAGGAAGAGTAGGAGGCATAGAGGCATGGAACACCAGTGGCAGCAGTGTAGTTAGAACTTTGTTATGGTTTGGTTCTTTCATTGCAGAGCACCTACAGTACACCCCATGCAGCTGTATTCAGAGACACAGAAGAATGAATGAACATCATTAATGTCTGCAGCAGCATGCCAAAACACAGACCAGCAGAGAGAAGAAATACAAAGACTTATTTTACTGGGTCTGTTCATGAGATAAGGTTACCAAAGTGTGATATAAGGGTAATTTTTCAAACCCACGGTAGAGTAATTCTACTAAGCTTTTTTGAACACTCTGACCCAAAGGTGAAAAAGCACCCATGTAGTGAGATAACTCTACAACAGAAAATTGAGGTTCCAGAAATGCTGTGTGGCACATGCAATGGTGGACACCAAACTGTGTGGTGTGTGCAACAGTGGACACCAAAGCAGTGTATTTCTCATCATCTAATCATTATCATCCTACAAACATTTTATAGAAAACATTATATAATTAAAGTATTTACAAATCTGCCCATTTATAGATGTTCAAAGGTGCAATTCTCCAATTAAAAAAATAATTTTTAATTATAAGGTTTTAATTTTTTCACATGGTCTTGTAATGTTCTGCACTGTTCCCCCAATTCTACCCAAACTGAGACACACCGATGCTTATGCTGCGTGATGATGAGTAGAGCAGTACACAAGGTTACGGTACACAAAGCTGAGTTGAATAGATAAGAAAGTATACAACAAAACTGGGGATCAGTACATTGGTAGCATGCAAACACTGGCACCACACCCCACATGCCAGCAAACTAAATGGTGGTGCATCATCATTTTTCTTGCAGACAAGATGGTGGCATGCCCTCACTTGTAAGCAAACAAAATGGTGGGATGCCATCAGTTTCCTTGCAGACAAAATGGTTGAATAAGCTCACTTGCCTGCAGACCACATGAAAAAAATACACTACCAAATACCATACGTAATATCCAACATTCAAAACAATCACAAGGTAACAACAAAAGCCACCTGATGATGCATCTCTCCATGTGTGTTTGTCCAGCCACCCCACCCATGACAAAGGGAGGACCATGTGGACAATGGCTGCCCCTTCCTGAACAAACATACTGGAAAGTGCATTGCTTGGAACCCACAATTTTTTTTTAAGTGACACAAATACACATGAAACAAACTGCACCCCCGAAGTCAACTCACAAAAAAGCAGTCAAACACAATGCCTACAGACAATGCTTTCTGAAATGCATTTGTTCAGCCACCCCACCAAAGACAAAGGAAGCACGCTGTGCACAATAGCTGCACCCCCAAAAAAAACCACACTGGAAAACATTGCCTATACTCTCATTGTTTTACAGTTCAGTGACACAGACACACCACAACCCCTCACACACACACACTAATGTACAATAAGAAGTCAAAAAGAGCATTCAGAAACTTCAGCAAGATTCCTTGTGCAGTCACACTACCACACCCAAGACAAATGAATCACCACCCAGCAATAAAACTAGGAATGCATTGTCTGATGATCGCAATGCCAACTTTAAAAATACACAAACTATCCTCAAGACAATGGTTTGCATTTCTGTACCCCTTTATACAATGGGTGGTCAAGCATGATGGTCCTTGGAACTAGCATGGTGAGCAATGCATAGAGCGAAAACCTTAAAAACTTGACATAATTAACAAAACACAACATGTTGAGCACAGAACACATTAGTGGGTCAAATATGCCTAGTTCATAAGGACCATTAAAATACATAGAAAAGTGTTGGAAGTCACTTCCACAGGGCTCCTACTCAGAAATTACCTACCGGCAGTTTGGATTTGATTCCCATTGGGTCACACTTTTCAAGTTTCTATCATCATTCAACCAAGGTCATAAAAAAACACTAAAATTGTCTAAAATGCATCAATGGTGGAACACAGCTTCTCTTTAACTGAAAAGCTTTCTGGGTGGACTATGGGATGGTTGGACTGAGCTGCATAGGGGTAGCATTCAGCAGGAGAGCAAGTAAGCAAAAAAAAAAAAACAAAAAAAGGATAATGTATCTCCATTGGCTCATAATAAAATCAAGCCTAATGCCTGCAAGTTAATATTATTACATAACTAAAACACTGCAAAAACAAAGGACATTTCATACAAGTCATTATTTCAACCCCAAACTACAAACAGATGCATGTGCCCTAATAAAAGTCCTAAAACTGCATAAACTAAGCTGGAAATGTACAATCCACAGGAAAACATACCTCAGATCATCTTCAAAGCTCTAAGACTGCAGTACAAGCTGGCTGCTGCACTTCCAGTTTTAGGATGGCTTATTCGTTATAGGGGGCACGTTGCTGGTATGCTGTGTGTAGCATAGCGACAACAATACTGTCAGTGGACACAAGCCCTCTCCTCTTCCTGGGAAACAGCCAAAGGGATTTGTGATGATAAATTCTTGGCTATTAAAGCCAGAATTCATGCCTGCTTGCTTCTGATGCACTCCTGGAACTACCAGGTGTAAATCACATGTTATCAGCAGTGGTACAGACACATCTGGGGCATTCACAAAACCACAGTCGGCAAACTGTAGCACAGCCAGTGGCACAGCCAGATGAATGTTCAGACACTGATGCAGATCATGTAGAGATATTTAATCGTTTGGGAGGGGATAGCCATCTCCTTTGGATGTGTCCCTCTGCTGCATGCTGTTTGGATTTATTTATGGATTTTACGGAATAAAGCTGCTTTTTTCTGCATGATCTGCATCAGTGTCTGAACATTCATCTGGCTGTGCCACTGGATATGCTACAGTTTGCCAACTGTGGTTTTGTAAGTGTTTGAATTTTTTTGTTGGCATCTGTTATCTGGCATTGAGCCGTCTCTTTTTTCATTGTGTTTGGTACATCTGGGGCAATGGACACAGAGCTGGCCTTGGAGAAAGGAATTCAAATAAATGGAGTGGGTGGAGGAATTCAGATCTGTAACATAATGCAGCTCAGTAGAGACAGCATTAATTAAACACAGCAGGAAAAGCACACTAAGGGAGGCTTGTCTCAAAGTTTTTGGGTGCATGTAATAAAGTTCATTTAGAGGACACCACATGTTGCATGTGTCACAAAAACTTTGAGAAAGCATGAAATACAATGATACATAATAATCATGCTGCTTTGCTGCTTTCATTACACATACAACACCAGGCATGGTTTTAAAAGCATTTTATTGAATTCCAAAAGAAACAAACCAGCAGAAAAGCAGTATTACATTATGGCCCAGATATTCAAAAGGGATGCACCATATGCAATAGAGATGCACCTGCGCAATTACGAAAATGCACCATTCTGCGATATTCAGCAGGAGGTAGCTGTGCCGCACAAGTTGCAATGTGCAAGAGCGCAATGGTATTGAATGCATGCGCAACTGTAGGGTGAGGAACCTTGAATAAATGGTGCAGTGCGATATTCAACAGCATGCGCCATGTGCAATAGGGGAGCAAGCGGAAGTTGCACGATAACGGAAATGATCCAAAATACAAAGGAACAAGAGAGAGGCGTAAGAACGCTACAGGGAAGCCAGAGGTGGGAGCAAGGTGACAGCAACTGGAAAGAGGGTAGCAGTGAGTGGGACTGGGCAGGAGCAGGACAGGGCACACCTGGGAACAAACAGGAACAGGACAGGAGTGGGGAGCCTGTGCCACTGTGCAGGAGAGACAGGGAAGTGCCACAGTGGACTGAGGGCAATGGCAGTAGGCAGGACAGCCAGAGGCTGGAGGTGTACCTGGTGTAGGGGGAGCATCACAAAGGACAGTGGGGGGAACAGGATAACAGTTGCTGGGGGGGACATCAGCCAGGGACATGGCCAGTGCTACCTTCCAGATGGAGGTGGTAATGAGGGGTGTGAGAAGGCAGGCAGCAGGGGGGCGCGGCCATGGAAGGGCCTGTCAGTGGTATGCCTCCAACAGACAGTACCAAGCCTACACCACCTTCGAGCACTACAGTGACACAGAGATTGTTGGCCAGTACCGTCTGAACTGGGTGATCCTGAGGCAGCTCTGTGAGCTGTGCAGTGATGAGATGCAGGCACAAACATGACGGAGTCATGCTCTGCCAGTGGAGACAAAGGTGACAGCTGTCATGTGCCTGCTCACCACGGGCACCTTCCAGAGACCAACAGGGGACACAACAGGCATAACCCAGTCAGCCGTGTCATGCCTACTCACACAATTCCTCAGCACACTGCTGCCACATGCTGCAGAGTACATCCATTTCCCCACCACACAGACGGAGTGCACAGCACACATACAAGACTTCCACAGGGTAGCACGTATGCCTGGCATGCTCGGGGCCATGGACTGCACCCATGTAGCCATCTGCACGCCACCTGGCCCAGATGGTGTAGCATGCATCAATTGGAGGGGTTATGCTAGCCTCAACTGCCAGGTGGTGTGCGATGCCAGGGGGCGCATAACCAATGTCTATGCCACGCACCCCTGGGGGAGCACATGATGCCTTCATCTGGCACCAGTCTGCACTGTGCCACAGGTTCAACAGTGGGGACAGCCCCACTGACCACCTAGTGGGTGAGTATGCACATCACATAGGATGACATGGATAGCTGGAGGGGTGCATAGTCAGAGGTGCCATGGGTACCGGCCTTGACGGCCCATGGCAGAGCGATGCTGACCACCATACTAATCACCACCCTCTACACACAGGTGACAGTGGCTACCCACTCCGTCCCTGTCTGCTCACACCATACTGGTGCCCCGTGACCACATCACAACAACGGTACAATGAGGCACATGCCACCACACATAATGTCATAGAGCGGGTGTTCGGGATGCTGAAGCCATGTTTCCATTGCCTGGATATGTCTGGCGGTGCCCTACAGTACATCCCCTCGAATGCCTGTGGGCTATTCCTGGCCTGTTGCATCCTGCACAACATGGCCAATGACTGTGGGATAGCTGTAGAGGTCGAAGAGGGGGACAGCGATGGGGACGATGAGGACTACGGTCCAGATGGTGATGGGCAGCTACCTCTTGGGTGAAGGGACCCCCGCCTGATCCGGATGTCACAGCTGCACCGGGACACCATCACAGAGGAGCACTTCGACCAACACAGGTAGGTCATGGGGCCATGTGCAACCACCAATGCCAAGGGCACAACCCACAGACAAGCATGGATGAACCCTAGGGGTGGATGGCGGCAAGGGAATTGGCTGAGTGTGAAACCACACATGCCATCAGGGATGGGCAAGGCCTAACACGACATGCGGTCATTCACACACACACACACACACACAAACTTACACACCCCTCAAGACATGCACAAGGGGTAGAAGGCACGCCAACCCCGACTGCAACCCCTAGCCACACACAGGTCCACAGATGATCATGCCCAGTGCCATCACTGTGCATTTCTCAGATGCTGGGCAACATTGCACACCGGCGGACAGCGCAACGCAGGCATCATCATGCACACGCCACAGTGGCCAGCAGCGGGGAGGGTGTGTACAAGGACTGTGTGTGTGTGTGTGTGTGAGTGTGTGTGTGCAGGGCCAGGTACCCCACCTATGCGTCACATGTTGCACAACACACTGCACACAGGGCAGCGTCAGACAGTAGCCATGGTGGGAGACAGGTCAGTCATGCGACACAGTGCCACAGCCACCACAGATGTGTGGGCAGCCCCGCCAAGACCTGCCAGCCATGACAGGCTGACCATTGGCCTCATGGGGTGGCACCAATGGTCCCCAAGGGGTGATGCTGCAGGAACGCAACCGTGTTTGAGCAGGGGTCTGCAGCTCACCGAACATGTCTGCGACAGGCGTGCTCAGTATGCCCACAGCCGAACCCGGTGTCGACATGGAAGGTGTCACACGATGCCGGGAATGGGGGGTGGACGTGACACTGCACAGTGTCTGTGGCGCATGGGCAACAAACTGGGAGCCCAATGTGGCCATGACAGCTGTGAATGCACGTGTCTGCCTGTCAATGGCAACGGTCACATCCTCCCGCTGCCGGGCCATCTCTGCCAGGAGCAGAGTGTGGTCTCTGCTGTGCTGCTCCTCTGCCTGGCACAGAACCACACTGAGTGCATCCACCACCCTAACAAGCTGCGACTGCTGATCCATGGAAGCCTGGAGTAGGCGGCTATGCTCATCAAAGAGGTCATCCGCCGGATCGGCATGCTGTCCCTCATGGTGTTCCTGGCTGTGCTGGGCATCACCCCTTGATGAAGGGCGCTGCACACCAGAGCCATGCCGCGGCAGGTCCAGATGAGGTGCACTGATGCTGCCCCCGACACTGTCTCCCCATCACCATTGGCTGACTGCTGACACTGCCCCTCTGGCTGCCACTCACCAGGGCTCACCGGTGCCACCGCAGCAGCTGCAACAGCCCCACTGGCCTGGATGCACACCAGTGCTGCCCCACTGGTGCATACAGGCACAGACTGGGACTGTGATGTCACGCGGGCCTCCACAGCAGCACCACCCATGGCTATGCCCGTCCTGTTACCTGCTGTGGGGCCATCCTATGGCCCACACGTATCACTGTCCGTGATGTGTGATCCATCATCATCAGTGCCGGATCCAACACCAGTCCATGTCACAGCATGCTGGCATCCATGGACGCTGTCATGCTGGGACATGGGCAGAGCCTCCTCCACACCAGCACCACCATCTTCAGTCCGGACAGACAGGTGGGTATGCTGTGGTCCTGACACTCGGACACCTGTGGAGGTGGATGGGTGCTCCTCCTTGTTCAGGGTATCGACCTCAGTGGACACACCCATCACTGCTGACCCATGTAGATGCTCAGGAGCTGTAAGGGAAAACAGTAGCATTAATGACCTCAGTGCTGGGAAAATTAATGGAGAGTATACTAAAGGAACGATTGGGGGTGTACTTGGAGGAGGTGGGAGGTCTGGATAGTCAGCAACATGGGTTTGTGCCAGGTAGATCATGTCAAACCAACCTTGTGGAGTTCTATGAATGGGTAACATCAGAACTGGACGGGGTAAGCCTGTGGATGTATTATTCTTGGACTTCAGCAAGGCGTTTGACTCTGTCCCCACAATGGTCTGGTGGAGAAACTGAGGGGTTAGGAGTAGGCCCTTTGATGGTCAGATGGATTGAAAACTGGCTATCTGGACGCACTCAGAGAGTAGTGGTCTTTGGGGGCTCTCGAACCCTAGAGAGGTTGGTGATGGGGTACCACAGGGCTTGGTCCTGGGTCCGATCCTGTTTAATGCATACATATCGGGGACTCAGAGGGAGGGTATAGGGTGTGAAATGAGTCTCTTCACGGACGACTCCAAGATGGGAGCAGTAGTTGAGGAGAAGAGGGAGGGTGGCCCTGCAAGGGACCTGGACACCCTGGAAAGCTGGGCTCACACATGGAAATTAAATTTCAATATCACCAAGTGCACAGGTGTTGCATCTTGGTGGGAAACCCTAAACACAGGTACACACTGGGAGGGAGGTGCTGGAGGCCTCAATAGGGAAAAAGACCTAGGGGTCATGGTGGATACATGTATGAATAACTCTGAGCAGTGCAGGAGAGCAGCTAGCAAGGCAAACAGGATGTTGGGATGCATCGTGGGGATCACCTCTAGGAGTAAGAAGTGATTCTGCCACTGTACAATGGACTGGTTAGACCACACCTTGAGTACTGTGTACAGTACTGGAGACCACATTTGAAGAGGACATACAGCTCCTGGAGAGGGTACAGAGGAGGGCAACAAAGATGATACGAGGGCTAGGGGATTTGACTTATGAGGACAGACTTGAGGAGCTCTGCCTGTTTTCACTGGAGGAGAGGAGAGACAGGGGGACATGATAGAGGTCTTCAAGTACCTCAAGGGAATAAATAGGGTAAACATGGAGGGGATCTTTAGACTAAAGCAGGGAGGTATCACCAGAGGGCATGGTTTGAAGTTGGAAGGTGGAAGGGTGAGGGGGGAAAAGAGGAGGAGGTTTTTCACCGAGAGGGTGGTGGACCCTTGGAATGCACTGCCTGGTGAGCTGGTGCAGAGATCCACTGTAGAGGGCTTCAAGAGAGGGTGGGACTGACACAGAAAGTGGATGTATCAGATGATGGCCTGTCCCGGGGGGGGGATGGATGATAGGGGTTTCTAGAGAACAAGGGATGGGAGGGTCTCGGCACCCAACTAAGGATCTAGGTTCGAGCAGACTCGATAGACCGTGAGGCCTAATCTGCTGGCAAATAGTATGTTAGTATGTTAATGTCTCTGCCCTACCCTGTGGCATTGCCCCCACCCCCTACACAGTGACAGCTCAGGACCTACCATGCAGTGACAGGATGCCACCCATCTGGAAGCCACCAGCTGGAATGCCCTCTAGGGCACAATGCCACATGCTGCCAGCCACCCACACCTCCTGTGGCGTCAGGCGTGGCACATCCGGCTGTCCACCACCAGTTGCAGCAAGTGCTGCCCTGATGGCAGCTACCGTATCTTTTATCCTCCTCTTGTCCATGCCCACCTTCTTCTTACACTCCTGCATGGATTGCTGGTGGCTGCCATGCTGGTTGACGGCATGTGCTACCTCATCCCATGCCGCAGCACGGGCCTGTGGTGTTCCCCGCTGTCCGCTGAGCAGTGGTTCCTTGTTGAGGTAGGCCTCAAACAGGGCAGCTGATTCTGCCTGGGTGAAGTTTGGCCTCCTCCATCTCCCACATCTCTGTTCCTCCTCCTCCTCCTCAGGTTGAGTCATTATTGATCCTGTGGGAATGACAGGTGTTACCTCTGAATATGCAGTCCCATGCATCTCCCACACACCACAGTCCACACTTCCAAACAGCACGCAACCCACTACAATAGACTGCAATACCAAACAATGACCTCTGAAGCCCCATGTCGCATTTATATAGTGCAAGGCATGCAAATGAGGTGAGGCACAACTTTAAGTAGATGCTAACGCAGTGGCTGTGCCATGGAATTGCTGATGACCTGATTTGCACATGCTGGCTGAATATTGTGCTGTTGTGCCTTGCTCAATTGTGTGGAGCATGCTTAGACAAAGGTGCAGCTCTGTGACGTGCACAGTAGGCACCACATGGCACACGCCTGGGGTGCTGACGCCTGCCACGCTGATGACAAGCTGAGCATGGGAGGCAGTGCAGGACATGGCCACCACTGTGCCAGTGGTGCTAGTGTACTGTTCACACATAGCACTTGTGCCCTGGAGTGCCATAGGCACCATGGTGCCACAGTGCAGTAGGCCACTGCAGGGTGTCAAACACAGGCACCCGACCGTGCTACATGCAGGGAGTCCCAATCGCACTGTGGCAGTCCGTGCATGACAGAACCTTGACCCTGCGGTCGATCTTTGCCCCCTAGGTGCCATGCATCCACATGGGTGCACCCCTATCGTGCTATTTTGTGACAGCACAATGGGGAATGGCAGTGTTGTACAGGGCAGCATCTGCATGTGGCAGACGTGTGCTACAGAGCGCCATTTTGTGATCCTAGCTGCAGTAGTCATGGCATGCAGGAGAGCAGCCTTGTGGAGCCCTCTGGAGCTGACCAATTTGGTGGACATTGTAGAGCCCCATGCTGGGGCCCTGTTTGGGGATGTGCCTTTAGATAGGGCAAGGAGTGCTGTGTGGGAGGAGGTGGCAGTGTCACTGGAGGAGACCACCGGTATCTCCAGAAGTTCAGAACAGTGTCACCACCATTATGGGGACCTCCAGCGGAGGGACCCAGACAGACTTGCCTGTCTACAGGCACTCATCAGGTGAGGCGCAGTACCACGTCCAGGTAGGTGTTCCATCCATACACTGGTAGCATCTGTCCAGGTTTCATGGTGGGCATGTGTCCTGCACAGGGGGGGCCATCCAGTGTGGGCGGTGGTGGTAGTGGTGGGGTTTCGGCATGGCTGGGCTGTGCAGGATTGCACACATCAGGGGCGCCTTTGCTACTGTTTTGTACTGATGTTCCCCTCTCCATGTTTACACCCTAGGCCCTGAGGAGAGGCGCCGAGCCAGAGAGGCACGGGCATGTCATGAGCAGGAGGCTGCCCGACAACAGCCACATGATGGCAGGTCCATTCCACATCAGCGCCCAGATGTCACAGATGCAGATGATTACCTTTCTTCCAGGATATTCTGTGCATGCTGTATTGTGGGGTAGGCGGAGGGGCATGGCCACCATCCATTGATGCCACTGATGTGCACGCCACATGGTACACTCAGCACTGTCCTGCGGCACTGCATGTGTGGGTGTGCGTCGCTGGTGGTCCATGCATGCACCGGGTACATGGCTGTGCCACTGCCTTTGCACTGCATAGCCATGTCACTGTACAGCCACGGTGGTGCTGTGCGGGACTTGGGTGGTGGATGTGTGCAGCTGTCTGCATGGCTGTGTGCACCTGGGTAGGCATGTCTTGTGGACATGATCACTGTGGGTGGTCGCACACCATCACAGGGGCATGGCCCACTGCTGTATGCCATGCACAATTGGTGAACAGCAGCAGGTTGGACATTCACTCCTATTGACTCTGCTCTCTTGTCCTAGGTGGTCGGCATTGGATGGCTGTCAAGAGGGCCTTGCAGGAGTTACTGCAGCTAGTGAGGGTGTCACTGGAGATACTCCAGTGAATAGAGATGCATGAGATCAGGAGATGGTGGTCACATAGGTGCCACAGAAGTGATGAGCAGGACGGACGTTAGGCCCTCCATGCCCCCAGAAGAACCTTACCTGCCTGGACCCACCATCACACCCCTTCTTCCCTCTCCCAGTTGTTCACCCCTGCCCCTTACCCACCCCCACCTGGTTTGTGGCCTTCCCCCCATTGTATATATTTGTATATAGTTACGTTTCTTGCTTATTTTTAATTCATATGTTTTGTTATGACAACTGTGGTGGTCTATGATTTGCAGTGGGCTACAGGTGCTCAACTGCAGTGGTGTGCATGGCGTAAGGGTTGGTGCAGGCATAAGCGTGTGTGTGTGTGTGTGTGTGTGTGTCCAGAAGGGAACTGCCTATGGTGTGGGTGGGGGAATCAGTCACTGTCTGTGGTTTGCATGCTGTTCTCTGTGCACTGGTTGCCTTTGTGCAGTGGTCCATGGTTCATGCTCTTTGTCCATGGTGCCCCTGTCAGACCATCCATGGCCTGTGCAGCTGACACCCTTGCATGTCTGTGATATGCACCATCTGCTGGCATGTCAGTGGTGGCTGTCCATGCTGTACAAACACTGTACCTGGCACAATGCCAGGTTGCCTCCTGTCACCGGTATGGTGCACATCTGCCTCAGGTGGCACTGTGGCCTCTTCTGTTTTTCCCCCCTCCATGCTGTCACTTGTGTCTGTTGCAGGGGATCTACTCCACTATCTGTCACTTGTGCTCCAGCCACATGCTGGTGGCGTACGGCTTCATGGTGCATGCGCAGGGTGACTGGTACACCTGTGCCATGGAGGGGTGCTAGCCATAGGTGCATGGCTGCTGTATCCCTGTGTTGGTGTGCACTTGGGTATGGGTTGGTGTTTGTCCATGCACTGTGTTGCATCCTATGTGGCACATGCTTCCATGCACCACTGTGAGCTTCTTTGCTGGCTGTTTTGGCCAGTGCCGGGATGGGGTGTGTCCTTGGGAGGGTGTGCAGGGTGCTGTACTGCTGGTGGTGGGGTCCGGGGCATACCCTGTCACATGTGTGGTACCTCATGTGCTGACGCATGGTCAGTCTCTCAGCTGTACCTCGGGGGGCCATGCAGGACAGCACTTTGTCTGCAGTTGTTGCATTGGTGTCTGTTGTCACCTGCTGCAGGGTGCTCATGGTGGGGCTGCCTTGCATGACTCATTGGTGCACAGGGTTGCATTGTCACAGTTGGGGTGGTGGCATGCATGGGGTGTCCTGCAGTGTTGGGCGCTGCTCCTGGGAAGGGTGCCTGGGGAATGCTGTGCAGGGTGTGCTCTGCATTGGTGGGATGGTGTAGCACGGGGTGGCCAGATCTCCCTGTTTGCTGGTCACAGCTTGCCAGGGGGTGTGCTGGGGCACCATACCCCAGCTGTGGGATTGTTGCTGGTTTCCATGGGCCAGTGGTTCTTCCAGCTCTCCTCTGGTTGTGCAGTTCATGGGG
Organism: Neoceratodus forsteri; assembly: GCA_016271365.2. Lineage (NCBI taxonomy): Eukaryota > Metazoa > Chordata > Ceratodontiformes > Ceratodontidae > Neoceratodus > Neoceratodus forsteri. The sequence continues at coordinate 1,557,596,549 of CM057453.1, read as the reverse complement.
TGTGGGGGGTGATGTCTGTTCTGCTGTATGCTCCTCAGCCCATATCTTCTATGTGTGGGGGACCCCTGCATCCTGTCCCTGAGCATCCCTGGTTGTGCTATTGCACATCAGGCCTGCACCACTGCGCATCCCTGGTTGTGCTATTGTGCATCAGGCCTGCGCTACTGCACATCCCTGGTTGTGCCATGGTGCAGTTGGTGCAATATTCAGTTGTGTGGCACAAGCGCATCTAGCCCTGTGCAGTGTTTGAATATCGCACGTGTTGCATATAGGTGCACTGTACTTGTGCCTGCTCCTGCTATTGCACTACTTTGTGGTGCAGTTTGAATATCTGGGCCATTGTGTTCTTCTATGTCACATTGACATAGTGTAAAAACATGGGGCCTGATTCCAGGATGGCTGGCGTAACTTGCATGCAGTTGTGAGTTACACCAGTCACCTCTATGCCAGGGACCCTACGCTGCATTCCAGAAGTGGCAGGGCCCCAGAAAATGCAACCTATGATGTACACCATGCATGTGGCCATAGCCCACACATAGCGTATATCTGCCACAAGTTGCAACTCACAACGAACACCAGGCAGCCCCCTGAAGCACCTCCCACACCATAATAGCACCAGCTACACCAGGGGGCATTCAGGGGGGCATGATAGGTGCCGCAGGTGTTGGGGGCATGCCAGAGAATGGATCTCTGGGGTCCCCGCTATTTCAGGGGGTTGGGGCAGGGGTATACATTAGGAGACATGTGGGACACATCTGCACCATTCCCACAGTGCCAGGAGGTGGGCAGCTGACAGATGGCACCATCATTTGCCACTTAGAGCAGCTAAGAGCTGTTATAATGTAGCCACTCCACTGTGGCTTTCAGAATTGTGCTTGCAGGTTACAACAGCCACCCTGCTGGACTTGGTCTAGGTTGCTGTTATAACCTGCAGTTGCACCAGGCATTGCAGGCTGTGGCATAAGTGCTGGCATAAACTGCATTTGTCACCACCCACAAATGCCAGGGGGCAACCTGCTTCCTGGAATAGGGGCTGACAAATTGCCTGGTGTAAGTAGTGAGATACACCATGGGGTTTGGCATATTTCACCTTACACCAGCATATGCCCTTCTGGAATCAGGCCCATGGTGTTTGGGAAGTAAAATGTGTGAAAAATACATAAATAATTAACCTTAAGTTCTCATGCTATTTTACTTCTCACTACTTGTGGTGACCTTACAAATTAAATATTTGCTGTCATAGTGGGTGTTTTTACTTTTGTTAAATCAAGAACTGAATAGTGACATCACTTTGGTAACCCCATTCTGTGTAAAGACCCTATTAACACACGCATGGTGACATAATAAAATGTGCACACCCACCCATCCACCTTCACTATTCCTATGATACTACAGTCAAAGATAGGGCTGGGTGAAATTATTAAATTAAAGTTTTGTGGAATTTTCTTGAAATTCCTCAAAATTCCTCATAATTGTGTGAAATTGCCTGAACATTTCAAAAATTACTTCATTTGGCATAACTCAGTATTATAGCTAGGGATATGAAATGTGGCAAGTATATTGTTTGGAAGAGGATGTAAACGTATGCCAAATTTCAAGACGTTGGGATGAGGAGCGGTAGGGACTCAAAATATGGCAATTTATTATTTATATGAACATTTCTGAAACCATTTCTATGCTTACAATTTAGCCACCTTTGGAGCTAGATAATTAAACAATTATATGCAAACTTTCTTGGAAGAGTCATACAAACTGCTAAATAGAGATATTACATTTTTTTACAACTTAATTATTTGCCCACTTGTGTGAAAAATTTCATAATATTTGAATGTTTATAACCCTGCTGCTATTGCAGGTATACACTCAAGATTTGGCATGCATACCAAAGCAAATATGTCCTGGAATCTAAGTAAGCCAGACCAATGAGGTTTAGTAGGTTAAAACATATTGTGGATACTTTAGAAATTATCACTGAATCATCTCACCTGCACTAGCATCATGGCCCTGCAATACACCTCCAGCACTTCTGTGACAGTGATGCCTAGCATCATGGTCTATAACAGCTTTATTGCCTCCATCCATAACACTAACTGGAGCCACATCTTGACTCTCCCTGATATCAACCAAGCTCTGGACTTCTTTATAACTACCTTTACCCATATTGTTGACACCCATGCTTCCCTAACAAAATGCAGAACCAAGGGTATTAAAGCTCCTTGGCTCAACAAGGAGTTAAGGATGCTCATGTCCGCTTGTGACTGGACTTGGCAGTTCTTTAAGAAAAGTGGCCAACTCTTGGGCTGGATTCATTATAGGCAGCTTAGAAATCAGTGTAAGAATTCCCTTCACAAAGCCAAATGTCATCACTTTAAATCTTTGCAAACTGAACACTTTTGCAACCCTAAAGAGTTTTGGCACCAGGTTAATTCCCTAGTCAAAAGGAAGGCTGTGGAACTACCTAACTGTATAGTTGCCCAGGGCTCCTCCCTCACTGAGTTTTTCTATTGCCACTGGATTTAATTAATTTTTTACCAATTTATTCAAATATACCTCTCTATTCACACAGTCTCCTGACCCTTCTTCAGCAACAACTTCTAAAGTCTTCATGTGATCTCACTCTACCTTCCATCTGAAATTGGCCACTTGCAAAGAGGTCCAGAGGCTCCTCGTTAACCTCAAGGCCAAGAGATCCCCTGGTCATGACTCCCTGGAACCCAAATTCCTAAAAATTGGTACTCCTGCTATTGCTCACCCCGTGCGTGACTTATTCAATTGTTCTTTCCTATCCAGCACTGTACCGGACAAGTGAAAAGTTGTGGTAGTTGTTCCAGTGCCCAAAGGCAGGCCTAATGCTGTTGTTGAGAACTTCTGACCAATCTCGATTATCTGTCCTCTTGCCAAGATCCAGGAGCGCATCGTCTACCATTACCTACAGGAGTACCTAGAGAATTATAACCTGCTGTCTCCAAATAAGCATGGATTTAGGAAAAGACACAGCACCCTCACAGCCCTGTTGAAAGTAACTTCGGATATCTATCATGCCATGGATCAAGGGTTTGCTACTGGTACCATCTTTGTTGACTTGACAAAAGTGCTCGACCTTGTGAATCATGATCTACTGCTACAGTCAATTGGTTTGGATCCCGCTGCCCTACTCTGGGTACACAGCTATCTCTCCTGCCATTCTCAAGGTGTCCGATGGGACGGTGCTCTATCTGATTTCAAACATATTACACATAGTGTCCCACAAGGTGCTATTTTGGATCCACTGTTGTTCTGTCTATTTATAAATGATCATAGGCACTGTGGAGGGGCCTCTGTGCAACTCTATGTGGACGATGCCATTATTTATCGTTCCTCTCCTGATGTCTCCAAGATTAACAAACAACTTTTCTCTGACTTCAAGGACCTTTAAGACTGGTTCTGGTATAACTAACTTGTCCTCAATACTAAAAAATCTAAAAGTATGCTTTTTCCTCACCATCCTCCTACCTCTTTGCCCCTCTCACCTCTAAGTATCTTCTCCCATAATGGTGACATTCTGAAGTCTGTCCCAACATTTAAGTATTTGGGTGTCACCCTTGACACCTCTTTATCCCTCTCTGCCCATGTCTCTACCCTGGTCAAAACACTGAATCAGAAGTTGGGAATCCTTTACCTTATCTGCCCCTTCCTCACCTCTGCCTCTTGCATCAAGATTGCCTCTGCATCTCTTATTCCTTTACTTACTTATGTATTTATTTATTTAGTTTTTGTTGACCGGGTAAGTGCACTAGACAAATCCTGCCTATTTTCAGGCACAACCTGGGGAAGGGGGATACAGATGAATGTCAACTGACCTTGAACCAGATTAATCTGTTGGTGGTACTTTTTAGTGAATGAGGGAAATTTGGCCAGGACACCGGGGATATTCCCCTACTCTTTTTGCTCTGCAAGCATGGGCCTTGACTTCCTGAGAGCAGAGTGGAGGAGCACAGTTTGGAGCCAGACAGCAGAGGAGGAGGCGGAAGTGCTGATGTGGCAGGGGAGAGGACCTCCTCCCCTGCCTTGTATACCACTAGAGGCTTGAAAATGAGTTCAGACACTTTTGTGGATCAAGAAGATCAAAGTGAGGAGCTGGAAAGGAAAAAGAAGGAATTAAGAGAGAAAACATCTTCTGTGGAGATGGAGGGAGGAGATGTTGCAAGCATGAGTAAAAAAAAAAAGTTTTGGAAAATGATTAGCCAAAGAGTAAAGAAACAGGAGGTCTTATAGAGCCAGATATTTCTGTTGTGGAAAGCAAAGAAAATAGGCCAGACTCCTATCAGGCTAAATTGAGAAGCAATGATGTGACAGTATCAAAGCAAGCTGTACCTGCTGAGATGGGGAAAAAACAGGTGAAAGTGTCAGCACAGAAAGGAAAGGCAAAAGTAAGTCAGAAATGGCTTATCCAGAAAAGGACTGTAGAAAGCAAGACAGAAAGTAAAGAAAGAGCTGAAACAAATAAAGAAAACACAGATTTTGAAGATATTGCGGAAGTCACAGAAAAAAAGGGCCCATTAGGAAACAGTAAAGGAGAAAAAAAGGAGGTTTCAGATTCAGAAGAGAGACCTTTTAGAGACTTTGCAGACACACCTGAATGGGTAACAGAAGCCTTAATACAAGCAGGTTGGAAAAGAAAGGATGATGGGTCTGGGTGGGATCCAAATAGGCCCAGTACATCAGGAATTAGTAAAAAACAAAAAGAAGACACAAGGGATGTAGAAAGTAGATTTGGGGAAAAAGTGGATTAAGCTGAAATACAGAAAGATGTAACATCAGAGGCAGATAAAACAAAAGATATAATTTTTGATGGACTTGATAGCAATAATGAAGAGTCATCTATGGAGCTTGAGCAGAAAACAATATTAACAGATAAAGAAATGCAGGAGGAAGGGGAAGGCCAGAAGGAGAAACCCTGGAGTGGGAATACTAAAGAAAGATTATTTCCTAAAGATATAAAACCACAGCAAGCTAAAAGAAGAAACGGGTACGCCTGAGATTTAGAGGGCCCTCTGAGGATGTGCCCAACAGAATTTATTGGGAAAGAACCTTTAACGTAATAAATGAAGTTCTATCCATATGAAATATATGCCCTTATTCATGTACCAGGAAGTACAGAATTTGACATAAGTTTTAAACATGGAGGAGGGTTGGACCACTTTTGGAAATTATATCAGCAAATGAAATATACAGACTTATGGAAGGATTTCTCAGTTATTCCCTTATCAAAACCTGCTTTTAAGATAGTGACTGTTATTTTGAAATGAAGGCATCAATGTGGTCTACATTAATTTCTGGATCTAGCAGAGGGGTGTAATGCATGAGCCGCTGGAACCGATATTGGATGAAAATGGTCTGTGGACAGTTGGATGGAAATATAAACTAACACTTAAACAAGTAGATGGAGAAATTCAACATTTGCCAAACTGTTTTTTTCTAGGCCAAGACAGAGGCATTGTGTTTTTATGCAGGCCAAGTGTGGGCCTAATACAAATATGGAGAGCGAGGTCACTTAAGTAATGTCTGTGGTAAAGTCAAGTGTGGCCTATGTGGGGTTGTTGGGCATTTTGGAGCAGAATGCACAAACCAAGTTAAATGTAGTTTGTGTGAAGAGGAAGGGCACACCTTTGCAAAATGTCCCTGGGCTTCCCTCAACAACCCAGAAACTGGAGAAAGAGCAGAGCAAGATGTCTACCTGGCTGTGGCACAGAAAGAGAAAGAGAAGCAAGATAAGGTAATAAGGGAAGCCATTATCAGAGAGGACATGGAAAAAGGAATAAAGGTACAACCTCGGACTAAAGGGTTGGTACTACCTGAGCAGAAAGAATCAAAAGAAAAAACACAGGGACTTTTAAAATGGAAAGGAAGACAGAAAAAGAAACTGGATTTACTATGGTTACAAGATCTAAAAATAAAAAGAAGAGTACAGCAAAACAGATAATTTCATTGGAAAAAGATCCGGAAGGTGTAGAGTTAACAAATAAATACACCTTATTACAAGACTAGGAATGCTCCACTACAGAGGAGGGCTCTGATCAGTCCAACACAGATCTTTCTGAAGGTGCAGGAGAGGAAGATGGAGACACAACAGACATGAAGGTGTCAAAGAAAGGGAAAAAATATACAGAGGCAGGGTAAAAGTGAAGGGAAAACAAATTGGGAAGTTTAAAATGCCTCACTCATAATACAAATAGTATTAAAAATAGAAGGAAGAGGCTGATAACTTTTAAAATACTATATGACTTGAAAAGTGATTTATATGTATTCCAAGACACAAGGTTACACACTATAGATGAAATTCAACAAACTCAGAAAGACTGGACATGGGGACCATCCTTATGGTCCTTTGGGATAGATAGGTGTACAGGGGTGGAGGTAGCTTTCTCTTCTCATGATGTTCAAATTTTAAAAGTAATAGATCTGGTACCTGGAAGAGCTATGATTATTGATGTTATCTTAAAAAAGAATTCTGTAAGAATTATTGCAATTTATAATCCACAAAGGAAAAAAGAAAGAAATATGCTAATAGATCAAATAGAGGCTTATTTGCATACTTCAAAACTTGTGGTGTGGGTGGAGACTTTAACTATGGGTTATCTAGAGCAGTAGGGGAGGGCAACATCAAAAAAATGTTGTGATACAACTCACTTGAAAAGAATGTTAGCTAAAGCTGGGATGGAGGATGGATATAAGTTAAAAGGGAGAAAAGGAGAACACACATATTTCAAGGGTTCACGTTCTACTCGTATAGATTTCTGGATGGTACAAAAAAAGTGGAGGTAGTTGATATTATTTATTTATTTTATTTAGCTTTTGTTTACTGGGTAAGTACACTAGACAAGTATTATGCCTATTTTCAGGAACAACCCAGGAGAGCAGAACATGTAGAATACATACAAGGCAACATAGGGGTGGAACAGCATATTACAGGAAATAATAAACATGAGTGGAAAAGAAGATACACAATCAACAATTACACAACGTATAGAAGGTACATAATTGACAATAGGGGAGGCTTAGGAGTATACCGATTAAGACATCAGATCATGTGGCAGTAGAAGTTGAAATTAACTTGTGGAATAGGATGAGAATAGGAAAAGGCTATTGGAGGATGAATACAGCTAAGCTACAAGAAGATACTTGTATAGAAAAGATTAAAATAATACTGAAAGATAAGTTACAGTTATGGAATTATATGATAGTGGAACAGAATGGTGGAAAGATACTAATAATGAAATCAAACAATATATGATTGAAGAAGGACAGAAAGTAGAGGCAACAAATTATGGTAAGTATTTAAAATTAAGGGCTAGATTATATAAACTTATGACAAGGCAGGTTAAAGATAAGGTGGATGAATCTAAACAAATTGAAGAAATTAAGGTTAAAATGAAAGAATACCAATATAATAGGGTCACATCTTCAATTATGGAACAAAAAAGTGGTACCCAGGGAACAAAATATCATACAAATCCTTATGACAGTAGTAAAGAAAGAACAGAAAATCGAATGATGTACAAATTACAGGATGGAAAAGGGAGGATACATACAGATATAGAAAATATTAAATGTACAGTACAAGAGTTTTTGAAGGAGAAATACCAGCAACAAAGAAGTAGGAAAAGTGAGGATTTTTTTCTGACAATTGAGATGCCAGAGTTGGAGGAAGATGAGGCAGAGGCAATAAAGGGGGAAATTAAAGAAGAAGAAGTGAAAGAGGCAATAAAATCTTTGTCAAATAACACGGCACCTGGAGTGGATGGGATTCCGAATATGTTCTATAAAATTTTGGAAAAACAAATAGCTCCCATTTTAACAAGAGTATGCAATGGTATAATGAATGGAGACAATTTGGCAGAAAGCAGGAAAAAATGAATAACAATTGTTTTGCATAAAAAAGTAGAAAAAAACACAACTTAAAAATTGGAGGCCCATTAGTTTATTGACTTCAGATTACAAACTTTTAGCCAAGGTAATAAATAATAGGTTAAGGGCTTTTTCAGAGAAATTGATAATGCAGTCTCAAACATGTGCTATTCCTGGACAGAGCATAGAACAAAATTTAATTTATATTAGAGAAGTCATAAATAAAGAACAGGAGGATTCTTTGCAAGGGTATTTGTATACCTTGGCTCAAGAAATGGCATTTGATGCTGTAAAGCATCAGTATGTATGGGATACCTTAGAAAAGTTTAAAATTCCAACATAATTAATTAGTTTAATAAAGGCAATATATAAGGAAGTGCAAATGTGTCCTATGGTTAATGAGCATCTAGGGACTTCAATGTATATAAGGAATGGGGTTCGGCAAGGGTGCCCATTGAGTCCCCTACTATATGTATTTTTTCTAGACCCATTTCTGAGGAGAATAGAGGTGGAGAAAGAGATTAAAAGTATCATATGGCAAAATAGGGAACTGAATAAAACAAGTGCTTATGCAGCTGATTGCTTAGTTTTAGTAAAAGATCAGAGTTCAGGGGATAAGTTAAAAGAGTCAGTAGAGAAGTATAGCCAATATAAAGGGATTAAGATAAATAAAGGGAAAAGTAGAATGTATCCATTGGGGGCAGTGGGGAAAAGGAAAAGAGGAGATTTGGAGATAGCAGAAGGAAGCATAAAGGTGCTGGGAATAAGATTTGGAGGAGATGATGCAATACAACAAAACTGGGAAGAAAAGTATCAAATAGCTCAAATAAAAGTACATAAATGGAAACAATGGAGTATGACATGAGAGAAAAGAATGTACTTATTAAAAATGTTTATTGTCCCAATATTTTTATTTTTAGCATACATTTTTCCAGTACCATTTCAAATGCAATCCAAAATTCAAAGTCTTTCTTTTTCAGTTATTGTGGGGTAGCAAGTTAAATCCTATTAAAAGGGGGATAAACGATAGAACCATAAAAGATGGGGGTTTAAACATGATAAATCCAATTGTTTTTATATTAATATTTTTGTGTTTTCAAATATTGTACCATTAGTAAAAGGTGAGAACAAAGCTTGATCATGGTTAACACACCAATGGAATGCACCTTTCATTAAATGTATTGGGAAGAAAGGGAATATAGTAGGAGGTAAAGTGTGGCCAATATATATGGAAATTGGAAGGAAGTATTTAACCCAGTGGGGGGTAACAGTGGATGCTCTAATTAGGGGTAACAGAAAACAGATGTATACAGAAATTATAGAGAGGGATTTCTGGGAAAACAAGTTTTTAAGGTAGAAAAAGGAATAAAAGAGCAGGACATTTTAGCTGTTACATTAGAAAAAAGAATTCCAGGAAAAATGAAAGATGTAGTATGGATGTGTAGTCATGGGAAGTTAAACATCGGAGGTAACCATAAACATAAAAGAATAGAGAAAAGAATATGTGGAGAAAGAGATTGTGGGACAAAAGAGGAAAGCATGCAGCATTTATTTTTTTATTGTGATTTTATTAAACCTTTTTGGGGTATGGTAGCCAGTTATTGGGGGATGCAAGCTTTTAAAAATATGACATATGAGATTTTGATCTATGGTCAGTTAACAAAAGAATGGGAAAAAAGTTAATAAAAATACAGTCTGTTATTTTGGTAGTTTTGAAATGGTCTATATGGCAAAACAGATGCTCAAGATTTTTGCAGAATAAGGATTTGACTGTACAGGATTTTTTTTTAAGTTTCAAGATGAAGTAGATAACATTTTTCAAGGTGAATGTAAATTATGGGGAGAAGAGAAAGCAAAAGGGCTGTGGAAAAATGTTACTGGAATTGGGTAGATAATATGGATATCATAATAACTGTGTGATTTGTTTTTGTTTTGGAAAAAAAAAGTGTGTTTTTGTTTTAATAAAAACTTCCCCTACTCTTTTGGATAAGTGCCATGGGATCTTTAACATCCACCTGAACTACCACCAATCCAGGCAGATGGGACCTCGGTTTAACATCTCATCCGAAAGACGGCACCTCAGAAGTGCAGCACCCCTCTCATGCTGCACTACAGTGTCAGTACTGGGATATTAACCCAAGTGCCAGATGTGGGAACTGAATCCACAGCCCTTGATCTCCCGGCGTCAAAGGTGAGTATGCTACCTACTGAGCCACTGACACTGCATACTTACGGTGCACCATTATTGCTGTCGTCTAGCATGTCTAACATATCACTGCTTGCCCTGGCTTACCATAGGGTGGGTAGGTTTGCATTTGGGGTCAATAGCCACCACCACCACTGTGATGTCCTCTCTCTCCTTGGCTGGCTTCCTTATGAATCAAAACTAAGGTACTCAACCTTGAGCTTTGTGTATAAGCTTATTCACAAATTTTCACCTCCCTGCCTCAGAGAGATTATTCACCTCAAGATACCGGCACATGCCCTCCGTTCCTTTGCTCTACCTCTCTTAAAATGGCCTAATCTGAGGCTTGCAGTCAGCCATAAATCCTTCTCCTTCACATCAATAACTGATTGGAACTCCCTTCCTCCTCCTGTCCTTTCCTGCACATCTCTGTCCAAGTTCCAAACCACTTTACTTGCCTTTCTTTCCTCCTCTTCTAACTGCACCTGTTTCAAGTGATTTTCTCGCTCATTTCCCTCATCTTTACTCTATCCCCTAGTCCTCTTCCCCCTTTACCCTCCTGACTATCTCCCTTCCTTGGTCTGCACCCCCATCTCTTCTTTGTCCATTGTCTTTACTGGTTCTACTCCTCCCTCCCTCTCTCCTCCCTCATGTCCACCCCCTACGTTCACTCTGTCTCTACAGACATCAGTTCACACTTGTGTTCCCCCAATCCTTCTCCTTGAATCATTTCTGGGTTTTGACCCTGATACCATGGTACCTTATGAATTAACCTGATTGTATTTACCCATTTTACTTATGTTATTTGATGTCTCTGTATACCAACATTGCTTCCTACCAGAAGGCATAGTACTCTCTGTATAATTATGTATATAATCAATATACTCCATTGTCTTTACTCATCTCGTATTGTATATATATTTTTTGAAATCTTTTTTATATTTTGCACTCTATTCTACATGTATTTCAGCCCTTTGTACTAACCTGTTCTACAATATTGTTCTTACAGAATGGCTCTTTGAGCATTGTCTATTACTGTATCCTCTGGTGAATTGTCATGCTCTAAGTAGACTCCTAGTTTCTGTCAGTTCCCAAGTGCATGCAATTGTCTTTTGTATCGCACAAGGTGTCTCTGTATTGTTCTTTTTATTGCTGTTCTCTCCAAGGTCACCCCTGAAAAAGGGGACTGTAATTGTCTCAGTGGACTTACCCAATTGCCAAAATTCAAATAAATAAATAAATAAAATAAATAAATAATGACTAAAGATATCCAGATGCTTTAGTCACAATGGCCTAAGTCACCACTAGTTGTAAGACTCGGCATCACCTGATGCCACTGTTTTCCAATAGTAAACATATACATTGCTATCTACAGGGTTGTTAAAGAGTCAGCAGGTGGCATTGTACTGAAACAATGTTGCATGTGCATGTGCTTCCACATGTCATTAAGTTTGTGAGCTCTATTGGTTAACTGGCATAGTGCAATAATTCAGGCTGGTGCACAATGATGTCCATGACTATTCTTCATGGTTTGTCACTTAGGATAGTGACATGACACTTAACACCGCTATACTTTTAGTATGGATCCTCCTATGAATGCTACTTTTTTGCCACTTTATGAAACCTTTACCTTCCTCTACAATGGCAACTCAAGAGTATTACTAGGCAAAATGTATGGATATGGCTTTGAAAAAATTTTTTATTTTTGTTTATTTATTTATTTAGAATTTTTGTTTTTGACCAGGAAAGACACGCTAAGGTAATATAGCTTGTTTCCAGGTGTGTCCTAGGGTGTAGGTTATATGGACCTGTTTTATTGACAGGAAGAATGTTGGCTATGACATTGGGGAAACTCCCTTGCTCTTCATTGATAAGTGCCATGGGATCTCTTACGTCCACCTGGACAGTGACCAGAGGTGGACAGAAGGGAATTAGTTTAACATCTTATCCAAAGACAGCACCTCTGCAGTGCAGCATCCACCTCATGCTGCACTACAGTATCAGTTCTTGGTAATACCCCAAGAACTAGGTAAGGGGCTAGAACCCACAACTTTCTGATCTTCCAGCCCCGGAGGTGAGCATGCTACCTACTGAACCACTGACACAGCAAAAAGTATCACAACGTTCTACAATTTCACAAAAGCTCATGAAATTCAGCTTTTCAACTTTAATCACACCTGAAAATAGGCACTTGGCTGTCCAGTGTGCTTACCTAGTTAACAAAAGCAAATAAATAAATTGCTAATGTTATTTAGGAATATTTGGCTACTTATAACATGGCCAGCATTTAAGCAAGATATCAGAGAATTGATGTCCACAGCCTCTTTTTTCATATTGTTTTTTTCTACCAGCTGGCAGCTCATCTCTCAAGGATCTATCCTTTTCACAGGGATATACCTTGATCTGGCTGAACCCAGTCATCATTCAGTTGGCTACTGGGTTTTCTCCAACATTTTTTCCCTCCCATCTCCCCTGGTGAGGGCAGTGGCTTTGTCAGCCATGCATGGCCACACCTTCTACTGGGGAAGAATCAAGCTCCCTGGTCCAACAGCAGGGGTCACTCTGTTGGTTGAATCCACCCTCAACCCTCCCTGACCAAGATGCACTACCACGCGGCAGCTGTCTCAGTCACAGCCTGTCTCCTGACATGACTTCCTGGGCTCACTTCCAAACCCAGGTTGTCAGCATGGCAGCACAATGCTCTGCTGGTGGTACATGGTAGTGGCCTCAGTATGACACTCTGCTGCTGGGCCATGGTTATGGCCTTAAAGCCTAATATTTAGAGTCAGTGAACCTAACAAAATTGTTGATATTCCATTCTCTAGTTTTAAAGTTATAAGGGCTTAAAATTATGCAGTTTACATAATTGCAAGATGCAATTTTAACATTTCTGAAGGTTTGGAGTCTTATAACTCAGTCTTCATTACAGACAGACATGTGACAATTAGTACAGATCCATATGGATCTGCAGAAAGTCATTGTACAAAGTTTGGTCCAATTGGGACAAATACTATTTTAAATTATATGGAAATAATTGAAATCACAATTTTGGCAAATATTCACAACATTTCTGCAGAAATTTCATAAACTTTTGCAGAAGCAAAATCAGAATTTCATCAGAATTTTGCTGATGGAAGATACATTTCACCCAGTCCTAATCAAAGACCAATAATTGACCTAATGAAATCACTGGTTGAAAAAGGTTAACAATAAAGTTTGATACAGCATATTACCTTCATGCTTGTGATGGATATGCCATGATGGCACACAGCCAGATGAGAACATCATGCCTGAAGCATCAATAGCATCCAAATAGAGACATACCTGAAAAGAAGATTATAATGAAATACTGTTTTACAAACAGAAAGAGAACATAGCATCAGTCAACAGATAGGGACCGCTTGGCCCACCAAGTCTGCCCATCCATTCCCTGACTATTCTACTACTGCAGATGCTTCATGGTCTCCAGCATCTCCCTCTCACCCCACCATCTGTCTTGATGTCAATTTTCCTTTATATCTGTCCCATCCAATTACCTGTAGAAAAAGGTAAGTAACAAAGTTTGATATAACATATTACTTACCTTCAAACTTGTGCTGGACATTCCATGAAGGCACACAGCCAGAGGAGAACATCATGCCCAAAGCATCAACACAATCCAAACAGAGAGAGAGAGAGACCAGAAAAGAAAATTATAAAGATAAACTGTTTTACAAGCACATACAGAGATACATAGGTCTGGACAGCAGCTAGTGACTGCCTGGTCCCCCAGGTCTACCCATCCTTTCCCTGCCTAATCTGCAACCACAGATACCTCTCCAATGCATGGCATAGTTAAAGCCCACCACTGTTTTTGCCTCCACCACCCATGCTGGAAGACTGTTCCAGATATTCATCACCCTCTCAGTGAAAAAATACTTCCTCACATCTCTCTTAAACTTTCCCCCTCAAGCAAATGAATGTGCAAAAGTTACCTCCAACCCTGCTTCCCCACTGTGGTAGCACAGTGCCCAAATAACCACTAGACTACTGACCTCACTTGTTGAAAAAAAGAAATATTTGTATGCTACCTATTTTTTATCTTCACAAGATAGTCATGCCTTAAACCATGCACAAAGGAGGATGGCGTCATGGCAGCAGCAGCAGCAGCACAATCATCAGTAGGTAGAGACCTGAAAAAAGGAGCATAACAAACAATTGTTTTACAAACAGAACACACTTATCAGTTATGGTCCTGCCAGTCTGAGCCTGAGGTAGCGCAGTAAGTGCAACACAGATTAGGTGGCTGTGAACAGTGGGAAACGATACCTTCAACCAACCCCCCCCAACAGGGGTAGGTGATGAACCATATAAGGGACACTTATTATGCCATGTATCCATGAAAACCCTCAACTGAATGATCATAGTGGTTTCCTGAACCTGGGTCACCAGTATTGTAAGCAGCACTGCTCATGCATAGTGCCAATGGGATAGCAGAAACATTGGGCATGATTACAAGTGACATTGCACAGACTTTAGTATGAAGTACCCATGTAATAATCATTGCATGGTCTCCTCATACCACTGCAAAAATTAATGAATCAACATTTTATTTATTTATTTATTTATATGGTCTAGGATTCACACCTTTAAGTGCAGGCGCTCATTTACAAAGGTTCCACATCCATGGGAAGGGTAACATACAAACACAGGAATATTACAGTACTAAAATGACATGAACAACAATATATTTAGGATTATAACAAAGATAAATTAATGAAGAATAAATTAAAATTCATTAAGAACAACAATAGCAGAATGACAATAATAACAGCAAATCTTAATAATAACAGTGATAAATTCACAAACAGATAAATACAATTCATAATGTGAAGGGTGAGAAAGGCTAGAGAGGGGGAAGTAAGATAAAGTAGGGTTCAGGTGGAAGAAAGGTTCATGTTGAGGAGCAGCCAAAGTCCTTGTCAATCTTTGAACTTAAAAAGGGGGGAAGGGACAACAGAGGTTCTTAAAAAGGGGAGGGGGAGGGGACAACATGGGGAGAAGGTGAGGAAGGGAAAAATCTGTGAGACATAGAAAAGGAAGTTTAAAAAACAGAAAGATCACTGAAAGTACTGGGGTGGGCGGAGGGGTGTAAGAGGAGACATAGAAAAGGCAGTTGAAAACAGAGAGGTCACTGTAAGTACTATGAGGTCCCTAGGGAGGTGCAAGGGGCATGCATTAAATGAAACAGTCACAAGAGCTGTTTGATGCAAGATCCTGTTTTAGCTGGTCCTTGAAGGCACCCAGTTTTTGCAGGATTCAGTATTTATAGTCCAGAGAATTGAACCATTAAGGAGCTCTGTAAGTGAAGGATCGATGTTCTTGTGATGTCCAGCATCTAGAAACTAGGAGAGACTGGTGAACTAATGATTGGGTATGCTTAGTGGGCTGGGATGGTGTAAGTGATGCCACAGTTTCAGGTGGCATTAAGGAAAGGTGCGTCTTTTTGACTAGTAAGCATGTTTGATATTTAATCTGATTTTCCAGTTGTAGCCAACCTGTCTGTTCATATAGATCACAGGTACAGGGTATGTGTAAGGCAATCAGACCCTGTAATCATCCTGCAGGCCTTATTTAGTGCAACACTTATCCTTCAAAGTGAAGTGAGGGTAGCCGATCCGTAAATTACTAGGACATAGTCGATGGTAGAAAGAATGGAGTAATACACCACCAGTTTGAGGGTTTCAGGGGTTAAGTTAGGCTTGATGCTATGTAGTAGACCAATTTTTATATTTACTGCCTTAGCAACTGATTCAATATGGTGTGAGAAAGAGAGGTGATTGTCCAGTGTAACCCATAGGTATTTCAAATGCTCCACTACATCCAGGAGGCACCCTGTTGGTTTTTAATTTTGAGTGCATGGGATTTAAACTTATTTCTGGTTGAGCTGAACATCACAACTTTTTTTTTTTTGTAATTCAGGACAAGCTTTTGATTAGAGAACCATTTTTCAATTTCTTGAAAACCACTTTGAAGACAATCCTCGAGAGGAGCAGGGTTAGGTTGGCTTGAGAAAATTATGGCATCATCAGCATAAAGCAACATACAAGGGTGGTAATGGAGGGGAAGGTTGTTCACCAAGATACTAAAAAGGAGTTTGCCAAGGATGGATTCTTGTGGCACACCAGAATGGACATTTCGCCAGTCAGAAAAGAAACTGGAAAGTTTTACACAATGAGAGCGATCCTCCAGATAGTCTTTGAACCAAAGCATCACTTCATTGGACAGGCCAGTTTTGGTTAAATGTTGCAGTAGCAGAAGGTGATTAACAGTGCCAAATGCCTTCATTAGAATAGTGAAGACAGCACTAACAAGATTACCTCAATCGAGTACATGGTGCATGTATCCAGTGAATTCCATGCAGTGGTGGTGCTATGCCCCTTCCTAAAACCATGCTGTTGTGGGCACTGAATGGAGTATTTGTCAAGGTATTCAGTCAGTTGATCCATGACTATGTGCTCCAGCACTTTAGATGGGGGGGGTGGAGATAGGTCTATAGTTGGTATGGGAGGTCCAGTCAACCGATTTGTGGGCAGGAGTAACTTGCATTGATTTCCAGAGGAGAGGGAATTGAGGTTGCCTTAGGGAAAGATTGAAAATACCTGTGATAGGGGCAATAACTTCATCCAGGGTAAGAGAAATAAGTTTTAAGTCCAGGGACATACTGTAAGACAATAAAAAATGACATTTCTACTTATAGTACTTGCGTGCTATAGATGTTGCAAAGGTTATCATCACACTCAGAGGACCGAAGCAGTGAATAACTTTGTTGGCACTGCAGTTAATCCAAAACCAAACATGGCTCAGAAGTAGGATTAACTACATAACATTTCTTTCATCATTCTTGTAGGAATGAGTAGTACATCATGTGGCCAGTCACATGCACTGGTATGATGAAATCTTGTGAGGTCACAATCACAGATTCTGTTGGTCAGTGCCTCTGCTGTTCAAACAAGATTTTATTTTAGGTGAATTTCTATGAACAGAAACAAAGATTACTTGCATATTGATATGGTAGAGTCAATCTTGAGTATGCATGGAGTACAGACATATTGTATCTAGTTACAGTCATAAACTCATATGAAATTTGGGAAGTGATATTGGTAGATTCTGTTGGTGCCTCTGTGGTTATTATTTGCCATGGTAGATTTGTCATTCATGTCACAAGTTGATGAGTACAGAAGTATCTAGTTTCAGTCACAAGCCATGCTCTGACTCTTATTATGAAATTTTGGGAGGTGATAATGGCAGATTCTGTTGGTGCCACAGTGGCTGTTATTTGCCATGGTGAATTGGTCAGTCCTATAACAAGCGATATCTACAAATGAAACTGGTTTCAGTCACCAGCCATGTGCTCAGCTGACTCCTATTATTATGCCATTTTAGGAGGTGCTGATTGTTTTGGGGAGCCTAAACAGCGACCAACTGGCTAATTTACAGCAAGTGCTGCTTTTTACACAAGATAGATAAATGATACAGCACGATAAACAGTGTCCAACAAAATGTTTTGGGTGATTTTTCAGGTGGAGGAGCTTAACAGCAGTGAACTGGGGGATTTACACCAAGTACTTCTTTTCTGTACAAGAAAATAGTAGTCAAATAGACAAATAATACATGAAATAAACAATGTGCAACAATATTATTTTAGTGTTTTTATTTTTTCTTTTGGGGCAGGAGGGGGGCCTGACTAGCAGCCAAAGGGGGATTTTTCAGAAAGTGTTGTTTTCTTTTTTTAACACAAGGCAGTAGCAGAAAGAAAGATGAGTGATACTGGACAATAAAGATAGATAAATGATATCAGACCATAAACAATGTCTAACAATTTTTTTTCTTTTGGGGCAGGGGCCTAAAGAGTGGCCAGCTATGGAATATACAGCAACTGCTATTTATTTGTTTGTTTTTTTTACAAAAGACAGTAGCAGACAGATAGATAAATGATACAGGATAATAAACAATACACAACAGAATATTTTGGCGTTTTTTTTGTTTTGGGGAATGACGAGGGCCTAAACAGTGTCCAACTGGGTGATTTACAGCAGGAGCTGTTTTTGGACAACACCACAATTACTACAACATGGTTATCTGAGGGTGCATATTCAGAAACATTTATCCCACTTATACCATCTGGGAGTTCAGGACGTATATGTCACACTCACTCCTAGTGACATGCTTCTTTGTTGTAACTGTAGACTCATAACTATTAAGTTTTACCAAACAATAACATGGATATACAACCGACAGTGAGAGTGGTGGAATGTGTGATGTGTTGTACTCTGGAGAACTCAACCCCCTTAGTTGTGTCTTCAGCATCAGATGGCAGACATTGCTCTTCTTCAGAAGATTCTTGCTCCACACCATCTTCTTCACCAGGCTCATGATGTCTTGAAGATAACAACTTATTTTGGGGTGGGAGGAAATGTCTGTTCATTTTTATGAATGTGATGTATTCTATATTCCAGACAGAGAGGCAGCTTTGCCGGTCACCGACAGTGGCACCAGAATCACTAAATACCCTTTATGAGCCAACACTGGAACAGGGGCAGGTTAAATACTCAATCACCAGAGCTGAGACAGCAGGCCAGATTCTGAACCATATGGGTAGCAGACATTTGTTCTTGTGCCTTGACTTCAGTTGGTTGATGTGTGGAAACACCAACCTGCTGCAGCATGGACTAAAGGGTTTTTTTGCCACTGCTATGTGAGGATGATGTGGCAGTGGACAGAGTAGAGGAGGAGAGCTTCATAGTGGCTGTTGTCCCTTCAGGTTTTTTCCCATGATTCAGGCTTTTTCTCTGGATGCTTTTCCATCAGCCAGTTTTGCACTTTACTTGAAAAGGTCACAATATAGCAAATTCACTTAAGAATGATGAAATTATTTGTTTTGTTTGTCAACTTTTCCTCAGCATATGACTCAATAAATGGAGAAAAGTTATAGAAAATGTTGATAGACAAAGGGATTGATAATTATTTGTTAAACTTTATATGTTTATTATATTCAAACACTTTCACTGGTGTTTATTATAATAATAAAGGACATATAACCCAGTTTTTTGATACACATAAAGAGTGTTGCCCAAATAAAGGGGCAGACCCCATTATCCTAAAGCACAGACAGGTGGCATGTGGAAGCCAGGAAGCTGGGGAGGGGAGATGGGGGGAAGGGAAAAGGGAAGGTTTGAAAGAAGCATGAGATCACAGAAGGGGAGGACCCAATGAGGTCACAAAGACGGTGGGCAGGATGGAAACAGGAGTTGGTAACCCAGGATTGGCCATGGGAGCTAAAGGGGAAGGGCCTAATTGGGCAGTCATAAGGGACTGCACAGCAAGGGGAGCTCACAAATTTGCTCTACTGGATTTTGTCTGGAAGCACATCAGTTTGACTTATGCTGCCAGTGGGAAATTTTAGTTAGGGTTAAAAAAATGAACTAGAAAGTGCTGGAGATAAGTATTAATTTAAGGTACAACAACTGAGAGATAGATTAGGGTGAGAAACCAGGAGGACTGAGGAAGTGAGTACTGGAAAACCAAAGAAAAGGAGGTAAGGAAGCTCTTTGTTGACAACTAAAAGGGGGCCAGTAGGAGCCCAAGGACCAGAGGTACATGCTTGCTGAGTGTGGCTTTGTTTGGTGTTTTGCTCACCTGCTGATGGATGGTCTTTTGTTTGTTGCTGCTGTTTTGCTCTTCTGTGGTTTGGGTGTGTTTTTTTTTGTTGCTGGGTGCTGTGTGGGGCTTTTCCTTGCAGATTTTTTTTTTTTCTGCCTGTTTTGTGGCTAGGCTCACCCACTATGTGGAGTCCTTTTTTAAGTGGCTGGCTTGACACGTTTATAGGAACCAAGAGTGCAAGGACAGCAGTGTGTTGCTGTCAGTGGCTCACGGGGTGCTTTTTACCTGCTGTTTATGACTCGGGGCAGGAGGGACAGCTCCCTAGAGCATAGCAGCAGGAAAAGCTGGAGAGGCACTCCAGGAGAGGGTACAGAATGGCAGAAGCCCGAGCAAAAGAGACACAGAAAAGAGTGGGTAGATTTGGGCTAGCAGGGTTAGGATGGCTCCTGGGGGTTTGTCTTTTGGCAGAGGCAGCATTTTGGCTATGGCCAGGGATTGTACTTGGGGGGAGAAAAAGCCTGGAGGAGCGCAAAAGAGATCTGTGGCCTACCACATGGGATGGTGTGTGACGTCATTGCCATGCGGTACCCGAAAAAGCAGAAATGAGCAGGTGGATAAGGACCCATGGATTTAAGATGGCTCCTTGGGTATTTCTTTGGGAAGTAGCAACAGTTGGTTTTAGGGCCAGAGATTGTCCTGGGGGGAGAAAAAGTCTGGAGGAATGTAAAAGATCTGCAGCTTACCGCGTGGGGTGGTGTGTGATGTCATTGCCACGTGGTACTCTGAGAAGCAGAAATGAACGGGTGGATAAGGACCCATGGGTTTAAGATGGCTCCTGAGGTTTTTCTTTGGGAAGTGGTGACAGTTGGTTGTAGGGCCAGAGATTGTCCGGGGGGGAGACTGGAGGAGCACGAAAGAGATCCACGGCCTACCTCGTGGGGTGGCATGTGACATCATCACCATGCAGTACCCAGAGCTTGAGGGGCCAGAGAGTGAGGAAGCAATGCAAATGGATTGAAGGGAAACAGTGGGGATGGACCCATTTAATGCTATCTGGCATTATTTTGAATAGTTTGAAGTAATAGGGTTCCCCTTTTTAGAGAGTTTACACAGTTTCTGAAGCGGGGAGCTGGGGGGACCAGCATGGAATGGGGGCAGCAGGAAGATCGGCCCTTGGGGTAGTTTTGGGTACTGTGGGGCAGCCAAGGGTGGCTAATGGGAAGGATGACTATGTGCCTGGTTTTTTGGGGGGTCATTGACGCCGGCCCAGCTCTCTGGGCAGTTTTTGGGAAAAGTTAGCAGTTTTTTCATTTTGTTTGGGCAGGTCCAGGACTTGCTTGGTCAGTGGGGATGACAGAGTACCCTGGGACTGTTGCGGGGTCATGGGTGCTGGCTCAGCTCTCCAGGCAGTCTGGGGAAAAGTTGGGACAGTTTTTTCATTTTATGTGGGCAGGCACATGGTTGCGGGGCCAGTGGGGGCAACAGAGTACCCAGCATTGTTGTTGGCTGGCCAGGCGAAGGATGATTGGCCTGAGGAAGGTGCATGACATCATCACTCGTGGATGTGGGTGAAATGAGGACACTAGGCCAGGCATTAGGCAGGTCGGGCAGCAGGTCAGGCTGCACCTGTATAGACGCACTTGATGGTTAAGGGGACAAGGTAAGGGGATGGTGTTATGGCAGCAGTAGAACACAGCAGGTACCACCCAATCTGCAGTCGCACTAAGCACAGTTTAAAAAAAAAGAGAGAAAAACAAATGAAGGGAGGCAGCAGGGTTTTTAGTCAGGATGGATAGTCTGGTAGGGGCAGGCATGGAGCTAGTAAGCAGGTGCCTGTGACATGGGTTTGAATCCCATCAATCCCCAATTGTGTATGGTGATACTGAGCCAGTCTATTCGAGGCATTAATGTCTGTGTGGTTTTTCATTAGATAACCTGAACCAGAAGGATAGCACCAAGAAAATTAAAGCCAAGCAAAGAGGCTTGCTATTGAGTGGTGATGGACCTGGTGGACAAGGCAAACCAATTACTGGAGGTGGCAGAGTCAGACGGTGGGGAAAAAGGCAAAAAGCAAAAGGGGAAGTAGGGGAAGAGGCATGAGAGGAACAAGAGGGTGCCACAAGCTCCAGGTAGCCTGGAATCTGATCCGATAAGGGCAGCAACTCTACCCCTGCCCCCCTGTAACCTCATACCAGAGCCATTGCCGACACCCGAGCCCATGCCAGCACCTCTGCTTAAGCTTCCTACACCTGTTTTTCCACCACATTTACCGGATCTGGTTCTTCCACCACCAGTCCCATGCCTGCATACAGCCTGACAAGAGAGCCCAGGCCAGGACCCAGCACCCTGCAGCCAACCACAGCAGGTAATCAGGTGGTGACACTCGAGAGTAGTGTCAAAGAGTATGTGGAGCAGATGTTGAAAGCCAAGGGAGATAATGGCCTGGGGCAGTTAGAGAAGGCTTTGGGAGAAATAAAAGGGACAGAGGTGGAGGGAGAAGCAGAGGGGTGGGGGGGCCTGACAATGGGGAGAGAAGTTGGGGCTCCTGGTGTATGGCTTGGGGACCATGTGCCCACAGCCATGCAAGAAAAGATATGGAAGGGAGAATATGTGGACATTTCTGCTCTAGCAAACATTGACAACATGGATAAATACAAAAAGAAAGACAGTTTAGAAAAGAAAGACATTGCAGCAGTAGTGCTGTTAGGCAAGGAGGAGGAGGATAAGTCATGGAAAGGGAAAATGTGGGACAATTGGTCCACAAGTTTCACCTACTTCACGGCGAGTGTTATTGAGAAGCGGCCGGAACTTACCACCCTACTCCTGACTTACCCACTCATAATCAAGAATGCGTATAAAAGGGGCACATAGTTGGCTGAAGTATGGCAAGAAATTCCAGAAAAGGCTGGCACATTTTGGGGACATGAAAAGGGACACTCGGCAAATAGATCTCTGGCTAGAAATTTACAAAGGGCTGACCGAAAGGGAGGCCGAAGGGGATAAAAAAGGAGGGGTGATGTTGAAGGCTTGTTGTGGATTCAATAGGGCATTTTGTTCCTGGCCTAATTGCTGGTTCCAACACGTGTGTTCCAAGTGCAGGGGGGCACCATTCGGTGTCAAAATGTAGATACAGTTAGGAAAAAGGATCCAGCAGCCAGGACAACTCATACCAGCAGCCTTTTCAGACCAATCAAGGTACCTTTAAGGGGCAGCAATGGGGGAGAGGAAACCGGGGGTGAGGAGTGTGGGGGAGTAAACACCTACCACATGTGACATCAGAACAATTGAGAGGCCAGCAAGCAGCAGTTTCTGGCTGGCCCACACACCCATCAAGGCTGAGGCCATTGAGGGGTGCTTAAGGGAATACCCAAACCAGGAGGCGGCAAAAACATTGCACACATGTTTTCGGGTAGGTTTCAATTTACAATTTAGGGGCAATAGGAAGGTGACGAGGGCAAAGAACCTCAAGTCCATACAGGGGAAAGAAGAACTGCTAGCACAAAAAATTCAGAAAGAAGTAATGGCAGGGAGGGTGGAGGGTCCATTTGATACCCCCTGTTACTCAACTTGAGAATTTCACCCCTGGGGTTAGTACCCAAGAAACAGCCTGATGAGTGCAGGGTGATACATCACCTGTCCTACCCAGATGGGGATTCCGTTAACAATTACATCAGGGAGGCAGACAGCAAGGTAACATACATCACCCTGGAGGAGGCAGTCCAGCTAATCAGGTCTAAGCAGAGCGCTTGGTTAGCCAAGACAGACATAGAAGCAGCATTCCGATTATTGCCAGTTAGGCCAGTGGATTGGGATCTGCTGGGTTTCCAGGTGGGGGGGCAGGTATTATTCTGACAAAACCATGCCCATGGGGTGCTCGATAGCATGCGCTACATTTGAAATGTTCAGCACATGGCTGCAGTGGGAGTGTCAAAACAGGTATGGTTATCAGATGGTGGTACACTACCTTGATTTCCTCTTCACTGGGGAAGGGGAGAGTGAGATGAACAGAATGTTAAGGGATTTCAGGGATTTGTGCCAGGAACTGGGGGTTCTGCTAGTGGATGATAAGACAGAAGGGCCTAGCCTCACAATAGAATTCTTAGGGTTGGAGCTGGATACGGTCCAGGAGGTATTCAGACTCCCAGAGAAGAAGATTGAGAAATTATGGGAGCTACTGGGGAAAGTCAGAGGGAGAAGAACGGCATGGCTCCAATGAGCACAGCAGCTGTTGGGGCATTTGAACTTTGCTTGCAGAGCCATCACCCCTGGATGCACTTTCACATGGTGCCTAGCTTGGGCAACCCAAGGGGCAACACAGGCACACCATTGGATAGACATCAATAATGGGACAAGTGAGGATTTGGGGGTATGGGAGCATTTCCTCATGATGTACAATGGGTAGACTTTATGGCAGGAGGAGTGGTTGTATAATACCAACTTGCAGCTGTACACAGATGCAGCAGGTGGGATAGGATGGAGGGTTACCTTCGAGGAAAATGGTTCACTGAACCATGGCCTAAGGAATGGGTATGAGTAGGGGTGACGAGGAATATCACCTTTCTGGAAATTTTTGCCATGTGGGTAGCTATGCTAATCTGGGGCTGGGAGCTCTGGAATAAGCAAGTCACATTTTGGCGTGATAACAGGGCAGTGGTGGAAGTCCTAAACCTGAAAAGGATGAAGTCGGACAGAGTCATGAGGGTGTTGAGCAGGATGGTATGGCTAGGGCTGACATTGAACATATCATTTAGATCCAAGCACATTGATGGCATGCACAATGTGATAGCTGATTTCCTGTCCCAATTGCAGATGGACAAATTTTGGACTGTCGCACCCGAAGCAGAGCACTGGTAGACCACCGTCCCAGCATACATATGGACAATTGGATTGGGGAGCTGAAATATTGTTCCCCAACTCCTGGGCCCCCAGGATCCTTACAGCATATGAAACCTCTTGGAGGGCATTTCAAAACTTCTGAGAGCAGTACTGTGGCCAGGTAAGTGGGGCAGTGACGAGAGAAGAGGTGGTCAGATTCATTGTGGTGGAGTGGAACCAGAACATGGCACAGGCAACCATGGGGGTTCATCTAGCAGCAATAGGGCAGATATGCACATTGAGAGGGTGGGAGGACCGTATCAAGTGTAACCTAGTACACAGAATGATGCAAGGCTGGTTGTGGGAAACAGATAAGAAGAAAGACAATAGGAAGCAGATATCTGAGAGGCTGATGACAAGGCTGATGGAGGCATTACAATGCATCTGCAGCTTAAGTAAGGAAATCATATTGTTCAAGGCCCTGTACGCTACAATGTATAGTTTGGCTTTTAGCTTTAGCAAAGTGGTAGGCCACGGCAGAAAGCTGGATGGGGGGGGCCCTACATTGGGAAGACATAGAATGGGTTGGAGACATGATAGTGGTACTTTTAAGGAGGTCAAAGACAGATCAGCAGGGTCTGGGCACCAAGGTGTGGTTAAGGAAACACCATAATGTAGCCATCTGCCCCGTGGGGGCTTTGCACATGTACGTGGCAGACTGCCCAAATGGAGGGAGTCCTCTGATATTTATACATGGGGACAGCAAGCCAGTGACCGGATACCAGGCGACAGCCATACTGCACAAGATCCTAAGATTTTTGGGGGTAACCAGTGGAGGAATATTCCTCCCACTCATTCAGGATTGGGGCAGCCTCTGTCATGGCAGCACAAGGCAACAGGTCGAGGGAGAATAAATAGAAGGGCAGGTGGACTTCTGATTGTTATAAAAAATACATCCGTAACATCCCACAGTAACAATGTCTTTTGTTTTTCCCCACAGCAGGTACAAATGGAGGTGGGAAGAAGGGTAAATGATGAGGTGGGGGGAAGACAGAGGGGAAAAAGTGTAAGATACTAAACAGTTTTTGCTTATGGTTATGCAGGGATGATGAGGAAATGAGAAGTATGGATCTGTGGGTATTCCTTTATACACTGGGCAGAGAAATTGGCAGCCAGGAGACAAGGGGGAAAGCAGCTGTACCTGAATAGTGACACGGTCTGTTTGATATGGAGAGGCCTATGGGGAATGAAGTGGGCCAAGCTGCTACCAAAGCTGTGGGAAATTAGGAAGGACAATAGATGACCGGACCTGATTGTGTTGCATCTAGGTGGAAATGACCTGGGGAGTAGGCCCTGGCCAGACATATTTTATCAAATGAAGCAGGATCTTCAAAAAATTAAAGAATAGTGGCCAGAGGTTACTCTGGCTGGTCTGAAAACACACCATGAAGGGTGTGGCAGCAGGTGAAGACTCACAAAGGGATGGACAGAACCATGAAGCACATGAATGCATGGGTGGGCAGGTTGTTTGAGAGTATGTGAGGGCTGGTCATACACCACAGAATACCGGAGTGGGTAGATGAATACTACCGGGGAGATCCGATACACTTATTGGGCCTTGGCCTAGCCCTGTTTAATACAGAAACTGCTGATGCCATCGAAGCATGGCTGGCACAGAAATAATCACAAAAAAGAGAGAATAGTATACGATGGGGTAGAGGGGAGGGAGAAAGAAAGGGGGGAGCAGGGGGGAAGTCCACCATCCATTGCAAGCTGGAGGTGGACTAGTGGAAAAAGGTGGGATGAGGACAGGAAATAAGGGTGGGGATAAAAAGGAAAACACTTAAAAGGTGACACAGGAACGATAAGTAAGAAGCAGGGGTACGGCGTCTACGCTCGTACCCCTCTCCAACAAAAGAGGAAGAGGCTGGGCCCCCCCCCATGATGTACATCTGGGGGGCAGAAGAAAAAGAAGAAATTAGTAGACGTGATGAATTGAAAAGAATGTGTCTGTATATAATGTACAAAATATTACGTAGAAGAGATTGTAAATCTGAAAAGTTATGGAAATGGACTATGATTTTGTAAACAATGATGTCTCGGAAATATTAAGTAAATTAATTTGCCAAACTGAGCAACTACACACAACTTGTCTATGTCTTTATTGGTGGGCTCTAGAGACAAAGAGGGTTGCCCAAATAAAGGGGCAGACCCCATTGTCCCAAGGCCCAGACAGGTGAAGTGTGGAAGCCATGAGGCTGGGGAGGAGAGATGGGGGGAAGGAAAAAGAGGAGGTTTGAAGGAAGCATGAGGTCACAGAAGGGGAGGGCCCAATGAGGTCACAAAGACGGTGGGCAAAGGGGAAAGATGGGAACAGGAGTTGGCAACCCAGGATTAGCCAAGGGAGCTAAAGGAGAAGGACCTAATTGGGCAGTCATAAGGGACTGCACAGCCAGGAGAGCTCACAAATTTGCTCCACAAGATTTTCCTTCCCACCCACCCTGAGGAAAGAAGTAGGAGGGCTCTGTGGTATGTGGAGACAGTGCACCACTGTGGCAGGTGGAACACATGGCAGGAAGGATTAGATTACCATAGGTGGATGACGGGGAAAGGTGGGATAAGGACAGGAAATAGGGGGGGGATAAAAAGGAAAACACTAAAAAGGTAACACAGGACCGATAAGCAAGAAGCAGGGGTATGGTGTGTATGCTCATACCCCTTTCCAACAAAAGTGGAAGAGGCTGGGCCCCCCCATGCTGTACATCTGGGGGGCAGAAGAAAAAGAAGAAATTAGTAGAAGTGATAAATTGAAAAGAATGTGTCTGTATATAATGTACAAAATATTAAATGGAAGAGATTGTAAATCTGAAAAATTGTGGAAATGGATTATGAGTTTGTAAACAATGACGTCTTGGAAATAATAAGTAAATTAATTTGCCAAACTGAGCAACCACACACAACTTGTCTATGTCTTTATTGGTGGGGCTCTGGGGACAAAGGACTAGGAGTAAAACAAGATTACTTTTTAACACCTACTCTGTTTAGTATTTATATTAATAGTATTTTGGAATATGATGAAATTACCACCCATGATCCTTCTAAAATTAATTATCAATTTCTACACATGTTGACTTATGCAGACAATGTGATTTTGTTTGCATTAACTGAATTTGGGCTTCAAAATAAAATTAAAATATTCCAACAAAAATGTGAACAACTTGAATTAAAAATAAACTTAAAGAAAACTAAAGTTATGATATTTGGGAAAAAGCTGGCAGGGAAAAGTCAGCCTAAATTATATCTGGGGACTGAAAAATGAGATTGTCAAAGAATATGTATACCTAGGTATTAAGTTTATTAATAATACTAACTGGACATAACATATTAAAGATCAAAATACCAGAGCAAAATTGGATGCAAAAGCACTGTTAAAATTAAATTTGAAATATGGGTCAATACTGTCTTCCCAGCTCTGATAGCTGCTAATGCTAAACTAAACCCCATACTGACTCTTGGAGCAGAAATATGGGGATCCTATCATTCAGACGCTCTGGAAGAATCTTTATCTTATTACTACAAGGCTTTACTGAAAGTTCCAAACTTGACCTCAAACACAATGGTTAGAGCAGAATTAGGAAATGTGACTATAAAAACAATAAAGGAACTAACTCTGACCTCATACTTGTTGAAAGTATCTAACAATGAGAATAATAAGCTACCGATGCTTTGCTTAGAAGAAAAATTAAATGGCTGAATGAGGGTCTAAAATCCAAATTGCTGAATTCCTTAATATATTAGTTAAAATAAATATGAAACACTTATGGAATATTAAAATTGCACCCCACTATAGAACTAGAATAACAGGATGAGGGCTGCAAAAGCAAAAGTGCTAGCCCCTGATGTCTTTAACCAGACCCGGGAACCTATAGCAATCTCTCATCAGTGGAGCAGATTGTGCGGTTGGGGCAGTAGGGGTGCAGAAGATCTTGCATGTAGCCAGGTCCCCGTCCATGTAGGGCTTTGTAGGTCAGCAAGCTAATCTTAAAGGTGATCCGCCAATGTACCGGCAGCCAGTGCAGACTGCGGAGCACAGGAATGATATGGCAAGATCTTGATAAACCAGTCAACAACCTGGCTGGCACATTCTGCACTAGCTGCAATCAGCAGATATCAACCCCTGGTAGCCCTAGGTATAGGGCATTGCAGCAATCAAGGTGAGAGATTAAAAATTAGTGAACTAAAGTAGGCATACCTCCAGGCAGAACCAGGTGTTTAACCCGAGCGATGTTCCTCAGATGATAAAACTAGGTCTTTATGACTGCTGACACTTGAGATTTTAATGTCAGGCCACTGTAAAAGGCAAAACATCAGTTGTGGATTTCACAGATCTTTGTGAGTGAAAAGAGCCAAAAGGGCTGAAAGGGATAACAGGGCCAAAGAAGTGAAAGAACCCAGCCATTGTGGACTAGTAAAGCCATTGTGAAACAGCATAACAGTGAAGCAACAAAACCAATGAAAACAACATATACAAAAATAGAATAAATGAGTAAATGAGTGAATGAGAAAAAGAGAAATTGCTTAAAACTGTTTAAAAGTAGTTGGAGCAGACTGCATGGGCAGGGGTAAACATGTGGCCCATTCAAGGTCCCGTTATGGTAAAAACCCAAGTCAGACTCAATGAGATATAATTTCTTTTCAGTATTTTATCTTAATACTCAATTTTATAATATATCCGCTTAGTGCTTGATTTTACTTTTTTCATTACGGCATACAGTGCTTTTTCCTGGGCCAGTCTGGGGTTTACAGTATTAAGATTTTTTTCTCAGTGTACACCGACATATGTTTTAAACTGTGGGGAGTGCTTTAGGGTTGTAAGCTTTACGTGTTGTTCCCAATTTCTCTTCTTTGTATTTTTAAAATTTATTTAAGTGCTTGACAAATATTTAAAAAGAGTCCATTTAAATTTTTGTTTCATAGAGCCAAGGCAGTTAGGTGACCCCTCCCTATATAGTGCAGGTGCCAAGGTCAACGTTCAGATTCTCACTAGATGCTGACCTGGAAATATGCTTCAGGAATGCTCTCTGGGGTGTTTGACTACTATTTGGCTTCTCAGCCTCTGCATTTTCTTATGTTACTGCAGGCTTTCACGCACGGATTTGTAATGGGTTCAGCAGTATAATTTCAGCCCCTGATTGAGAGAACAAGTCCAGTGTTAAAAAGGGAAGAGAATACCTGGGAACAAAAGCATTTTACTGAATTTAATTTCCATGTAAGGAAAGAAAAGTAACATATTAGGTGATACATATGCCCCAAGCGTAAGATTTAAGAGACTAGTTTTAAAGATCTTCTGTTTCAGTTCAAGAGAAACACTACGAGGGATTTTTTTATGGGAGCTTTTGAAAAAATGTACTGATATTTCAATCATGTTTTTTTTACAAGAATTCTGGCATAGGAGCACTTCCTTATGTTTTTAGACTTTTTGATTTGACTTTAGTTCTGCAATTATATGCGTTGTACTACTCTCACCTTTTTTCCTTTTTTCCTTTTAAGTGGTTACCATACAGCCAACACAACACAAGACAAGGGACTCAGAAATTCAGAAACAATGTATGGAGGTGCATTTCCAGATCCTGGAGGGGTGTATACAGGTTAAGTCTGGAGAAACCTACAATGGACTGCTCATACGCACCAGCTGACATAACGAAGAAAGCGTCACTTTTCAACTAATATTTTAAAAAGGTTCTAAACAAGATTTTCTGTCATATCTGAGTATAAGATCGAAAAAGACTGTGATCACTTGTATGGACTAATTTTACGTTTGTTCTGGTACAGGAATTGTTTGTATCTTGGTCATTTGACTGATTAATTTATATTTATATTGATTTTGTAATGTCTTATATCTGCATTTCTGGCATTTTTAAGAAATGAGCGAACAATCTGCAATGTCATTAGGAAACCTAAAAGAACATATGGTGGAAAAAAAAGTGAGAAAAAGAACAACATTACAAAAAAGAAAAAACTAATAACAGAGTTTACAGGGCACTTACAATCTACTGGGAAAAATAAAAACATAGATAATACTGTATCCCATGTACTTCATCTTCTAAAGGGCATGACTGTGATGGAGTAAATGCAAATGAGGGTGAATACCTATTAAAGTGAATTAGGGTCACTTTAGTCACCTGAGATCAATAATTTGTTAAATCAATCTGCTCCACCTAGGATTAATCAGTTTGAGAAAAATTGAGAGGTGGCATCAATTGATCATTGTAAATTCAATGATTCATTAGAACAACATGGATATTTAAGAGATTATAGGGAATGTTTAACTCCCTAGCTTATAAAACAACACAAATTACACAGTCCAGGATGGTAGTAGCAAAATCAAAGAGAGAGGATACTTCTATGGGTGAAAAGAAAAATAAATTGAGAGAAACAAAAAGAAATCAAAGAAACAGACTAACAATACTAGTCAAAACAAGTATTTGAAAGGTGAAAGCAGTAAACATTATGTTGTTCCATGTCCTGCTGAGTTAGATAGTTTAGAGGGAAAAATAGTGAAAATAATATTCCACAAAATAGTACTTGTTCAATAAAGTGTTTTTCACATTGACTTAATTCAGTACCTTTGGAGAAACGGTGCTTGTGTTACTAGGATTGTTTGACAGCCACCTATTGGTCTGCAAAGGAACTGCAGGAAGAAAACTAAAATGTACCATAGCACACTCCCATCATGCAGAGCAGCCCATATCTTCTAATACACAGAGAGGAAAATCAAAGCACCTAGAATAGAAAGTGAATTGCAAGTTTTTGAAAAGTTGTAAAATATGTTTTGATGTTGGAAAGCTTAAAGCTTGTAATGAAAGTTATTTTAACAAAAGTGAAATAGCAGCCAAGATATTTCCAATAGGTGTGTTCCAACTGTTTTGAAGTATATGTATATCATGTTTAACAGCTCAGCATACAGTATTCTGAAAGTAAATCAGTGTGATTATACTCATTTATTCAAAGACTATTAGTCATACGCTCATTGCCAAGTTACAAGCGGATTAAGCCACTCGAAAGGATGGGTCTACAGTGGAATTAATCCATGGTTGGTTGGTTGGACCCACTCGGCCTTCGGTCTCATGGGCCAACCCCCCCAACCATGGATTAATTCCACAGAAGACCCATCCTTTCTCATGGCTTAATCCTTACTTAAATCAGCTCTTGCCAGAATAACCAACTGTTAGGTGAAATATTGGAAGTACTAAAAATGGGAGTAATCAAAGTGACTATCACTGAAGGAAATACAAACAAAGGGTATGAGAATAGTGTAGATTTGTTGGGAGACCCAAAAATGAATAGTCTATTGCAGAAGGACAGGAAGTTGGACCTAAAGAAAAGAATAAACTAAATAAAACTATAGCACATGTAAAAGTAATAAAAGTAATAAAGGAAACCACTAGAAAGATTCAAGAACAGGAAGATAAGGCAACAGAAGAAGTAATGCTTGAAATAAAGGAAAATGCACAGAATAATCTTAAACCATCTAAGCCGGATGGAAAGAGAAAAATGAAAGGGACACAAACTGACTCTATTAAAATACAAAAATCAGAGAAAAAAAGCAGAATAAGCATACAGTAAAGACCCAAGGAAAATCCAAGAAAAAGAATGGGAAAAGTACTGTAAACATGAAAAACACTGGTAAGGAGAACTAACTTGAAACTGTATTTATTAAGGGGATCCCAGCTTCTAAAAAGGAGATGCCTTTTGTTCAAGATAACAGTATATAATATTTTGAAACCATTATCAAAGGAAGAACTAAGGAGGGAAAATATAACTTCTGTGTTTAGATATAGGTTAACCCAGCTAATGGCAAAATATGCCTAATAGTAAATTCAGCTACAGTGAGAAACAAAATACTAGGAAATTGTCTAATTTTGGCAGACAATGAAATTTACCTAAATGACACCCTTGATGATTTGCATATTATTCCAGAAGGTTTGCAAGAGAAGAAAGACCAATATAAAAAAGTGAGGACCCCAAAAGAAAACAACTTAGGCAGGTGGTTATCACAGATTACTTGCAGAAAATGAGTATTCACTGATTGGGTCACCAATAGAAGATATATATTTTAGAGGGAGAAGAATTCTGGGGGAACAAATTAACAATAACTATGTATGGGATCCTGAGATAGAAGACAGCACATATCTTGAGTATCTGGAAACTACATGTTGTGGAATTGTACATATGGGCCTAGATATTCAAAGGAGTTGTGCCAGCACAACCACAGAACTGCACTCCGGGGCAATATTCAAAAGTGGGAATTGCACAGAACAATCACCAATGCACCAGGGTGCAAAGATAATGTATGCGGCACATCTCCAGTGGACGTGCCCATGCATATGCAGCACATCTCAATATTCAGCCTGGGATGCAGGGTGCATTTGCTGGCACAACCCAGAGATGTGCTGCATACCTGGGCTCACAGTTGAGCCCATAAAAAATGGCTCAAGTGCTAGCCACCCAAAGGTGCAGCCTCCGGCTGTAGGTGGCAATCCCCCCAACACTGTGCACAAGCACACACAATTGTCCCTGGTAGTCTAGTGGTACTCCCTCCCCACTAATAGCCCCAATCTCTCATGACATTAATAAAATTGTTCCCTGGTGGTCCAGTGGTACCCCCCTCCCCTACCTCAGATTGCCATGATAATATTCAATATAATTTCCCTGATGGTTCAGTGGGTCCTCCTTCCCCGAATCCCTGATCACCATCATAATGTGACAAGTACACTTCCTGGTAGTCCAGTGGTACCCCCACCTCCCCTCCCACACAGAACCCCCAGTCCACCCAGCTCTCCCCCACCCAGTCATTGGCGGGCAGCATACCCACCAACATACCACCATGGCTGCCCACCAAATGACAGCTTACAGTAGCTGCTGCATGCTCATTGGTCTACAGTGTGGACCAATGGGCTTGCAGTGCATACTGTAATAATTCACAACTTTATAGTTATTTTATAGTTCTATATAACTGGGGGGTAGGAGAAGCTGGGCTTGCAGGAAGTGGGGAAATAGGTACATGTATGAGAAGCAGGAGAGTGGTAAACTGCAATAGCTGTGGGGCAGCAGTCTTTCTGGGGGTGATGTGGAGTAAAAGGGGATGTCCTGTGTGTAAGAGCCTGGAGCTGCAAAGGGCTAAAATAAGGCTGCTCAGATGGGAGCTGGGGAGGATGGTGTGGGAAGTCAGAGGAGTAGAGCAGTAGAGGGAAAGGCAGAGGGGTTATACTGAGGGGAGTGATTAAATCAAGCAGGGGATGGGAATGGGGAGGAGCACCCAGTATACAGGAGTATGTCTTTCTTAGAGGAATAGGGAGCACAGGGTGGAGGCATGGCAAGTGGTGAGAAGGGGTAGGAATATGAGAATAGCATCACTGGTGGGAAATTCTAAAGGGGTGCCTTTACTGAATAGATTTGCACCACTGTCTGGAAGGAGGGAGGTGGCAGCTGGATGCGAGGTAGGAGGTCAGGTTAAGCCAGGGTTGAGAGTAGGAGTACTGGGAAGGGGGAGGGAACTAATCAGAGTGGTCAGGAAAGAGGAGGCAGGCAAAATTGAGTGGAGGAAGGGAGGAGGGAACTAGAAGGAAAGGAAGAGAGAAGGGAAAACTGAAAGCAGATATATCGGCACTATCGGACAAATTGGTGGAGATATTCAGTTCAGCAGTAATTACTCAATTAGTACAGGATATGATGGATCATGAAAACCATAATGTGATAAAAAGTTATAACAGACTAATTTTATATATTAGGGATGTTATTACTGTGAATGAGCAGCAGATTACCACTAATAAGTATGGTAAAGATAATACCCTATGGTATGACAAAGAGGGTAGAAACCAAAAAACTGTTATAAATAAAGTTGGCAAACTTTGTAGGAAACATCCTGAGCTACTACTTAATAGGGGACCGTGGGAATAGAAAAAGGAATACAGATCTCAACTAAGGGGTAAAAGGCAACTTTATCATAAGAAACTCTGGGGTTACTTTCAGCAAGCAATTAATAATAAAGACAGTAAATAGTTTGGGAACCTTATAGCCCATGGTGAAAATAAGATGAAATCTAATATAGAGTAGAGATGCAATGAAATTTTATTTCGCTGGTGAAATTCCGGTGAAAACTCGAATTTCACCACGAGAAGTTTTACGCAAAATTACGCAAACTATTTTGTGGATGCAAAATGCAGAATTTCACCAGTGAAATGTGGAATTTTGCTAGCAAAATGTGGAATTTTGCCCACAAGCAGTGGAATTTCATCTGTGAATGGTGACATTCTGCATTTTGCAGGCAAAATTTCGCATTTCGCCAGCAAAATTCTGCATTTCACCAGAGGAATTTCACATTTTGTACCCACTATGTATTTTAAGAAATGTGTAAATTTCATCAAATATTTTGTGGAACGAAATTCCACAATTTTGCACAACATTAATATAGAGGCAGTAATTCTTCCTAATGAATGGAAGGATTTTTATGGGAACTTATGTTCAAATTTAATTGGAACCAATAGAGATGAATTAAAGATGATTGACAATTACTTGAATGGGAAAACACTAGAATGGTGGCCAGAAATTATGTCACAGGAGATAGAAGGCTATATATTAAATCTAAAGAATAATAAAGCACCTGGAGTGGATGCAATTACAGGAGAAATGCTTAAGTCAAATATCATATGGGAGGCTGAGAAGTTGAGCAGACTGTTTTCTTACATTAATAGCAACTTTATGTTACCCCAGATATGGTTAACTACAGAAATAGTGCCTTTCCATAAGAAAGGGGAGAAGAATGATCCCAAAAATCATAGGTCAATCTCCTTAATTTGCATTCCAGCCAAGATATATTCGAGAGTCCTGTTGGAAAGATTGAGACTATGGGTGGAAGAAAGAGGAATCATTTCTACGAATCAATTTGGATTCAGAAATGGTAGATCCACCATGATAATATATTCATACTAAGCTATCTGATTGCTAAAGTTACTAAATTAATACAGGGAAGGTTTCATTGCTGCTTTGTAGACTTAAAAAAAAACATTTGATAATGTTAATAGGAATGTACTCTGGAAAATCCCTGTGGCCTGGGAAATAGATCCAAGACTTCTGAAATTATTGATTTCACTTCATACAAATATTTCATCAAGAATAAGGTGTACATTAGATGGGAAACTAATGTAACCAGTCCCGATTAATAAAGGAGTAAAGCAGGGGTGTCTTCTAGCCCCACTGCTATTTAATGTCTATATAGATCAAATAGTGCACTCCTTAGCCACCCAAGATATGGATGCACCAATGATCAGAGACCAGAAAATAAATATATTACTTTATACTGATGGTGTTGTTATAATTTCAAAATCAGCATTGGGGCTGCAGAAAGCCTTAGATAATGTTCAGTTAACCTAGAATGTTTTATTCTTAGAAGCAAATAGCAGCAAATCTAAGATTATGATATTTGGACGAGCAGTTAAAAATCGATTTGTATGGAAACTCAATAATAAACCACTTGAACTGGTGAATGAATTTAATTACTTGGGTGCTATATATTTGAGTAACATGAATTGGACTCAGTACATAAATATAAATAAACAAGAAGGTAAACAATTAGCTCTTTGGGTTAATAGATTTAGTAAAAGGTTTATGGACATTTCATTCTGAGCCCTCATAGACATTCATAAGGCTAAAGTGAGAGCCAGGACGCTTTACTCTACAGAAATATAATGGCTTGAACAGAATAGCTCAATATTAGAGCCAGTACAGAATTTATATTTGAGGAATGCATTGGGACTACCAGATGCAGAATCAGGTGCACATCTAAGAAGGGAAACTAATTTTCCATCTATAGAAAGGATAGCTAATATAAGAGCACTAAAGTACAGGGAGAGATTAGCTACTACACCAAGTATTAAATTTAGATTTGCTTGCTGGGACGAGGCCTTTCTGCTGAAAAAATATATTATCCATCATGGTTTAATAAATGTAATGTAAAGGTTCAAAAATCAGGAATGTATTCTCTCTATAGTGCTGAAGCTTTACTTAGTACCCCGGATTACCCCAAGAAGGTAAAAACCAGATGGTCTGACATTGGTCTACAAATGGGTAGTATGAAAATGAATTCATCATTGCTATTTTTGTAATATAATTTGTTATACAGTACACCCAAACTGAAAGGACAGGCTATTTAGATTGGGGTCAAAATTCTGAGTACAGGAAATATTTTGCTAGGTTAAGGTTTGATATCCACTGTCATTATAACATAATACCAAAAAATGGGTGAACACCACTGTTTGAAAAGATTTCAAAGTTTTTTCTTTATTTTTCTTCTCACAAAATGGGGGCAACAGTTTTGTGGTAAATCCAGTTCATCAGGCCCATACTGTGTTGCTTTTTTGAAAACATATAAATAAAGAATATTTCAGTTTCACAGGTATATATTACCAGATGTACAATAGGCCACCTACATATCTGAGCCTATACACCATTTCAGCACATACAAATATCTTTCTCTTATAGTTTTGTTTATTATTGTTTTAGAAAAATCAAGAAAAATATGTTCACAATTATAACAACCACTATATAGATACTACTACTTATATGAATATACAACATCCACTATATAAACACTGCAGCATCTGTGAGTTCCCTTCCAACTTATCATACATGTTTCATGTCTAAATCTCAATAATTACACACGTGTTATGCAAAAGAACTATGGCAGAGGGTGATCATCTCTGAGCCAAAGTCCAGAGGGTTGACCAGCCAGTAACCCCATGCCTCGGTGACCTAGCTCTACTACCAACACCTTGGTCTTGTCAGGGTTCACCCTCAACCAATTGGCACTCCTCCAACCCCAAATCTCAGAGAGGCAGTTGTTAAAGAACGAGACTGCTCCACCCTGTTCAGGCACAAAGGACATGCAGAGCTGAGTATCATCTGCATATCAATGAAAACTGAGCCCATACCACCTTACGATGTTCCCCAATGGCAGCATAAACACCGCAAATAATATGGGGATAAGATGGAGCCCTGTGGAACCTCACATGACAGGAGTAGAGATGCCAAGGAATAAATCCCTGACACTACTCTTTGTGTCATGCACATTGTGCTCCAGCTCCTTCTCCTCTTTGGCCAGGACACTTAATGGCCCCTTCCCCCAAGCATTATTGTTACTGACTACCATTGGACGCACACACTCATTGCTCTAGACCCTAGTTATGAACAGCTCTTTAGACTGTTGTGACAGCTTCTGAGACTCCTGGGACTGTTCCTCCTCCTGAGTCCTGAGACTGAAACACTAGTGCAGAGACATCCATGGCAGTTTTTATTACCATGTGTGCATGCTGAGCAACACTTGTTGTGGGACTATGCTGCAAACCAAACAAATTAGCAGCTGTGATGCCAACTCCTGTTGATGCTGATATAGCATAAAGCACAGCTGTAACTGCATTACCACTGGAATTGCAAGAGTATGTGACTGTGCAGCACCCACTAGCAACTTCCCCAACACCCTGTGCACCTCGACCAGACACCATTTTCAAAGATCCACCAACACTAGTACATTTACATAAATCTATTGTTTTCCCTTATCTCCAGGGTGTGATAAATCAGAAGTTTTAGCTTTGGGTCTTAAATGGGAATCTCAGTCTCTTTCATATCTAGACATTAAACTGTCCTGGGACACTCATCTTTTAAAAGGATTACATTTGGACCCGTTGATTAGACAAATGGAACTTGACATCCGGAGGTAGCAACACCCTCCGTTGTCATTGTGGGGCCGAGTTAATATAATTAAAATGGTGGTTTTACCCAGACTAATGTATCCTTTAAGCATGCTCAATTTGATACTCCCCAGAAGTTGGTTCTATAAAGTTCTGTTCATATGGTCATAATTTATTTGGTTGAGAAAACCTCCCCCGAGAGCAATCAGCAAACTTTGCAGACCTAAAGAATTAGGGGGAGTTAAACTGCCTCATTTATTAAACTATTATTTTGCTTTACATGATTCCAAATACTTTCAGTGGGGTTTACCTTCAAACGACTGTCTCTATATCCCTGACTAGTTGTGGATAGAAACCACCTTGCTGGAGAAACATAAATGATCTCTATCTTCATTATTATTTACTCCCTTGTCCAAACTTGCTGCTCCCTTGAGAAAGACTCTGATTTGATGGTCAATCCATGCCTATTCACTATTGTGTCATTATTTGCATCTTTCATTCCATACTGACATAGGTCAACCCTTGTTTACAAATGGAACTTGTTAATTGATAAGAAAACTATCATACTGGGACATTGGAAGGGCATAGAGGTGGGATCTTTAGTTGATCTCCTTAACAACAATGCTTTTATTTCTTTTGAAGATTTTAGAGCTAGGGTCCAGTTACCTACACATAAATGTTTGCAATACACCCAGCTAAAGCACTGCATATTAAATATTTTAGGGACCCCGCCTTGGTCGCAGGACACAGGTATGCTATTTGCCAAACTGTCCTCTCTGGCAAGCCAAAGAAAACCAATTTCCTTAATGTTCAAAGAATTGAGCAGACAGGTATGGAACAAAAGTTCTCCTATATCTTTTTACTGGGACCAGGACCTAAATTTGCATTATTCTCCAAATACCTGGATCGCTATCTGGAGGAATATGTACACTTATTTGAAACAAGTTAGAAAACACTTAATATAGTTCAACATATTACACAACCTGTATTTTACTCCTTTTAGATTACATAGAATGGGTAGGCTTCCTGACCCCATTTGTCCTAGATGTGTTCAGGATGAGGGCACTCTATTCCATATGATGCGGACATGCCAAAAGTCCATGGCATTTTGGAGCGCTATCCAGCAAATGGCTACCCCAATCTTTGGTCATTCTAGGTACTTCACTGTAGAAATATGTATTCTGAGTAACTTTGAACAAATTTTATCAATCAAAGAGAAAGCTTATATGGCTCTCATCTCAGGGGTAACCAAATAGTTATTGTTGAGACATGGAAGAGTAGTTTCCTGCCCTCTACATTAGAATGGGTTCAGGAATCCCTCTCAACCTTGAATGCATAAAGAGCCATTGCTTTAATTAATCATAATAAGCTTCAGTTCCAGACCTGTTGTGGCCCTTTTATCTCATTATTGGTTGGAAATTGATTTTTCTATCCTTCCTCTCCCTCCAGGATTGATATGTAATCCTATGTGGTGATACCAATTAGTAATCTATCCTAGGTTTTATACTTGCCTTGCTTCTTGAAAAGATCATGGGAGTCTTGTTTGTGCCTGCATTGATGGGCAAGAGGGTTGAAGGAGGGGGCAGGCATTGGTGGGGGAGTTTTATCTTTGGTTTTGGCCTTTGTATTAATATTTGTTTCCTTCAAGGGATAGCTGGGGTTGTTTTAGCTTTTTGTCGGGTAGTTACACTCTGTTTTGTAATTGATCTTGTCAAGCTATTACCTTTCTTTATAGTGGTTGATGTTTGTCATTTGGATTGTTCTAGTAATTGTTATACTTGTCATGTATTTTAATGAAGTATATACTAAATTGCAAAAACATAAAAGATCCACTAACACTTATTCCACTTCCTCCTCACTTTCCCTTGCCTACTATGGTATGATATTTTTCCCTCAGTACCACAAAAGGAATGAAGAACTGGACAAAATAGTACTACAAATAACAATAAAGATATCATGCAGTACTCCTTATAAAAGAAAACTGCAGCAATATGTTTGCATCAGCACTAAAATTAGAGATCCTTGCTCTTGTCTCTT
Organism: Neoceratodus forsteri; assembly: GCA_016271365.2. Taxonomy (NCBI): domain Eukaryota; kingdom Metazoa; phylum Chordata; order Ceratodontiformes; family Ceratodontidae; genus Neoceratodus; species Neoceratodus forsteri. Next base: position 1,557,556,238 of record CM057453.1, on the reverse strand, counting down.
TTTACTCACAAAAAATAACAATAATTTTAGAGTCAAAAAGGCTCAACATGTGTAATATAAGAAACAAATATCTTTCTTCTTTAGCAGTCACTTAGGAACTGTGAAAACATGCAGCAGAAAGCTGCTGTCACATGTCAGGGACCTAGCTGCTATAGAACCAGTACCCTCAGATGCCATCTGGCATCCCCATGTGACTGAAGAGATGGTGCAATCATTTTGGAGTTTTCCACAGAATTACAAACCTGAACTGCAGAATTTAGCTCAGTACAGTGAAATGGAATAGGCAGATACTTGGCTTCCATGGAATTCAACAGCAGAACCTAGAAATGAAAGCACAGATGGCAGAAAAAACAAATACTGAAATGACTACACAGTTTGTGGAATAATCTTGTAGATTTCTGCAGAATTACACACCTTACTGTGACAGTTTGATAAGAATGGTGAAATGCAAAAGGCAAGAAATCCTTAGCTTCCATGGAATTCAACAGCAGATCTTAGAAATTATAATGCAAACCATGGAGAAAACAACTACTCATGTGACTGCACAGCTCATGGAATAATCTTGTAGTTTTTGGTGAAATTACAGCCCTTGGGTGTGACATTTTCATAAAAATGGTGAAATACAATAGGCAAGAAAACTTTTGCTTCTGTGGAATTCAACAGCAGATCCTAGAAATTATAGCACAAATGATGGGAAAAAAATCAACTACACAGGTGACTACACAGTTCACAGAAGAATTTGGGAGTTTTTTTTTTTTGTAGAATTACAGAACTAAACTGTGAACTTCTTCTCTGAACATTGGAATATAAAAATTAAAAAATAAAACTTTACTTTCATGGAATTCAACAGCAGAATCTAGAAATTAAAGTGCAAATGGCAGAAAAAACAACTAAAACTGGTTGGTCTGCAGCATGTCCAGTTCTGTGACTCCAGAGGTTGGGAGGTTAGAGTCAGCATACAGTATACATTTGAATGTTACAGTACCACCTACAAGAATACCAACATGACCCTAAATTGCTTGTAGAAAAAAATTCTACAGAATTACATAGGGAGTTCTGGAAAAAATCCCAGAACTGCGAATTAAATGACAAGGAACTTTAGTTCTACAGTTCATGATTTTTTTCCCACTGTTCGTTAATAAATACTGCACTTGGCAAAAATTTGCAGTACATTTTTGGAAGGCTTGGAGTTCACCAAAGGCAGAAGTTCAGAAAATGTCATGCAATATCTGAAATTTTGTGAAGGTTCCCCAAAAGTGGAATTCATGGTATCTGCCCAGTACTATTTGTGAACCATTGTCCAGTGCTGAAGTAAAGCACCTTTTATTTGTTTCATTAAACTTTATTTGCCTGAAGTTTATTTTTTTGAGGGTTCTCCCAAAAATCTTGGCTTGCTACAACACTGTTTCACACCCTATGACCAATTCCTGCTCATGGAAGCAGAATGTAGTGTCACAAAAAGCAGCATGCTGCCATGTAGCCCTCCACAAAGGCAGGTTATGCACCATTAGCTACAGAAGAGCGTGTCAGTTATATACCATTCTCATTGGCTGCATGTGAACTAAATGTATGCTCGAGGACAAGACAAACAAAAGAAATGGGAGAGAAACACAGATATCTGCAAAAGTGATTGATTCTAGTACTCCTGGGCCTCATGCCAAACTTACTGCAATGGATGCAGCAGATAATGAGGCTGTGAGGTTGCCTGGAGGCTGATGTGCAACAGCTGCCAGAAGAGAATGTCATGATTAAAAGAAATATGACAGCAGAATACAGTTTGTATTATTGTGCACTTTAAATTGGCCATTAAAATATCTACATGAAGCCAACCCAATGGTGCTGAGGGTTGAGGCACAGGATGCAACACCTCGCACCATGCCGGTGACCTGGGTTCGTTCTCAAGCTCAGGGCACTGGGGATCAGCTAGGGGAGGGAGTGGAGCTGATTGAGCTACCGACAGGCAGCTCTCCTACTCAGGGAGGGCTCAAGGGTGTTCTCAGTGCTTAGTCACCTCCTGGTGGAGGCTGGGGGGTAACACATGTTGAGAAGGTCTGGCACTAGGCCAAGGATAGGGTGGAAGGGGCTGTCACTAGAGCCACAGTACACATGCACACCTCCACATACATGCACACCTACATTCTGGGGTCTTGGGGTTAAGGGGAGTAAATGGGGAAGTACAGGGGTTGAAGCAGGATGATGCCTCTGGCCAGCTCTGGGGAATCTGCTGGAACATGCAAGGCATTTATAAGATCCCAAAAGACCCCCAGAGGCTGGTAAGCATGGCCAATGTGGGCAGCAGCTAGCTGTGGAGGATAAAAAGCAATATGGAAATATATATATATATCTACATGAGACAAAGTACTGCAAAGCCACAGTAAATGTTTTAGACAGTATTTCTCTAGTATTTGGTCTCAGATTACAGAGAACACAGCTAAGGCACTAGCCTCCTTTAATTACACTCACAAACTAGAAACAGCATCACTAGAGACCGACGCTGCCAAAGCAAAATGCTGAGACAATTCAAATGAATTTAAACTTTTTTTAATAAAGTAAAGTAAATCAAAGGGAGACACTCTGGCACATCAACTAACCACCCAGCACTTCGACTAGTCACGAGTCTTCCTCAGGGATATGGTTAGAGGACGGAAGAGGCAGGCTGTCTCTATTGGGTGATATAGCTCTTTCTTTTTGATTCTTTAATAAAGCAGGATCATAACCCCTTTTCTCAAACCTACCAATAAGTTCCTCAGATTGTTGTTCAAAAAAGTGTCTGAGCTACAGTTCCTATGTATTCGAATTAACTGACTATAGGGTATTGAATCCTTAAGATGTTGTGGATGAGCACTGTCTGCATGTAAACTGAGTTTGTGGCTGTGGGTTTGTAATAACAACAGGTGTTAATGCATTTTCGTCAGTAGGAACAGACAGGTTTAGATCTAAAAAAATTATGCTATGAACATCAGTTATATGTGTGAATTTCAGATTTACTGTACATGGTTGTAACTCAACCAATCAATGTAAGCTGGTGTGTTTATGTCTCCCTCCCATATACAAAGCACATTGTCTATAAAACAATACCAATGCTTTATGTGCATTATATATGGGTTAATGACAGGGTTGTATATAATGGCGCATTCCCAAAACCTGAAGAATAAGTTTGCGTAACTTGGGGCCAATATGAGGATTTATGAAATAGAAATAAATATGTAGCACCTCTTTTTTTGTATAATATTAGAAATAGTTTAACTTGCTAAGTAATTATGGTCTTGATTTCTTAAAATGATATGCACCTGATATTATGTGACATCATGAATTTGAAATGAACTGCTGGTGTATTTAAATGCCTCTCCCATCCTTTAACCACACCCCTGAGGAAGACTCGTGATGAGTCTAAGCGCTGGGTGGATAGTTGGCTTGCCAGAGTGTCTGCCTTTGATTAACTTTACTTAATTAAAAAAAAAGTTTCAATTCATTTGAATTGTCTCAGCATTTTGCTTTGGCAGTGTCAGTTTTGAGTGATGCTGTTCCTAGTTTGTGCATACACATAGGGCTGGCTGCCCTCAGCGAGCACTGGTCTTTAAGTTTCAGGATCACATGATCTGGCTACAGTGATATCCAGAAACTGTTTCTGAGAGTCAAGTACACTTCCTCAGGGTTTGAAAAAGTAGTACAGGACACAGCTGGTCACAGGTAGGTCATTCACCATGAATTGCAAGAGGGTGGTAGTTTGCCAACTGCTCTTCTCAGTTACACATGAACTGGACCTGGGTTTGGGAACTGGACAAGTAAAAATAAAATGACACCTCATTGAGTCTAGCATGACTGCAATACCTGTCCAGCTGCAGCAATAGACATGTTCAAATATTTCAGATACGTCCCAATATTTTCAAAGAAATTCTTTCTAGTGATGCCTACTGCAAGCAGGCAGGAATGCCTCAGGAGATATCACAGAAACTTTAGGAAATATCTGACCATGTCAATTGTTGCAACTGTATCTGCTACACACAGAGGATAGTGTATCATCACTCATACACAGCAAGGGTATTTTTCACTCAAAAGGTTTCCTTGGTAACCAGAGACCTCAAGAGGGTAGCTTGAGATGTCTCTTTACCATGGAACACTCGAGAGTTAAAAAATATCCTTGTTGTGCATGAGCACTCATACACTATCTTTTATAGTGTATGGGCACTCAAAAAAACATTGAGTGTCCTTACTTTTTAGGGGTTTTCTCGCTGCTCGCTTCCCAGGACACCTTTTACCACCGTGGCCATTCCTGGAGGATCAGACATCACCAAAACATGCATGCGTGACCGTGTTCCAAGTTATTATGCTGCACTAGCTACGTAGCTAGTGCAACACAACAAACTAGCTGACGTAGCTAGAGCAGCACAATAACGTTGTTTGAGGGATGGATTTCCATCTCTAACAACATTTCACCATACACTACACAGCATTTGAAACTGTGCTAAAGATTCCTCCTCCTGTCAAACATAATACATTAGGCACTTGATTACGGTAGATGATGGAACTAACCTTAGTACAGTCATACAACACTGTCAAGTGATTTTTGCCGTTCAAATCTGAAAACACTTAGCCAGCTCTCATGAGAAGGTGCAGTAATGTGGTAACTTTGATAAATCAGTGATGACTGGAGAAGTAGCTATCAGGCTAGTAACAGGCTTAGGTGGCCATAAAGAGTTGTAAAATTATACTAGTTTGAAATGGGGGATGGAAAAGTCAAATTGTGTGTGCTACTGTTTCTCTCAAAACCACTCTTTTCATTGGTGAATATCAAATACTATTTTACAATTCTGGCCAGAAAAGACACACTAAGCTGATGCTTGTTTCTAGGTGTGTCTTGTGTTAAGTGAAATGTTCATGATCACACAGTATGCAAGTGGTGTCTGTGGGATTCAAACCCACTTCTACAGGTTTGAAGCTCAGTGTTCTTTACCACAATACTATACTGCCTCAGTACAAGTACTCACTAAATATATGTAGCAAGTTATTCACAAAGCCCTAGCTGACAACCAATGCCTCCCATACAAAATAACTTGTAGCAATCAGGGTTACTATTTTACTGTTTCCTTCAAACCCTATTACTGTTTTCTTCCCCAAAATGAACACTCCCCCTTGCCATCAGTACATCATAGAGGTCATCACAGCTCTTAAGTTGGTAATATTTTTTTACACCCTCATGTATTTATTGCTCTTGAATTTTTTTGGTGCAGGGAATGTTTAAGGCAATATTAGCCATCAGCTAGCTCTGTGCCACAGTGGAAATGTGGCAGAACATTTTCCTACTCAAACCTTAGCATGTTTATATAAAAAGAATCTAAGTTCAGTTTCTGCTCTTCCCTACAGATGTGCCTGTTTGAGCAGTGTTTCTGCAGCCCACGTGGTTGATACTGTGATAAATAGCAGAAACCAGGTACTCACCCTCAAAAGATAACCTTACAATGGAACAACCTCACAATGGAACTGTGAAAACTCACTTTATTATGAACAAAAGGATCAAGGCAAACATGTGTCCTTTCTTAAGGGCATGTTGCTATGTGGTAACCATATTTGTTGAATCCTTCAAAAGTCTGGAATCTTATCCTTGGTTTTATAATGTTTACCAGTTTCTTAGACTTTCTCTGTATGGTAGACTTTGTTCACCATGCCCCACCATTCTGTCCTGGCTCAAGCAAGAGATTTTGTTAGGTACTTTCTAGTGATGAATGTCCTTGCTGTAATGACCAAATAAGAAGACAGGCATTTCTGTACTTTAATCTGTTAGGGTTAGATGAACACCAGTATGGCCCATCACTTGACAACATACATCTATGTGGTTTAGGCATCATTCACTCTTGTACAGTTGCAAATATTTATTTATTTATTTAGATTTTGTTAACCAGGTAAACCCTTTTTCAGGGGCGACCCGGGGTGAGTACATCAACCACTTTACATTAGGTACAGTATGCAGCTTCAAAATACATATACAGTTTGTACAGGAGGCTTGGTAACAGTAAGGCAGAGACAGAAAGCATATAGCAAGTAACAGAGTCAGAGAACATGCATTGTCAGTGGGGTACATTAGCCCACAGTCTTCAAAATACATACTCAGTTTGTACAGGAGGCAAGGGGATGGTAAGCCGGTGTAGGAGCAAGTTCAGTAAGAACACCAGAGCAGTGTATGTACATTGCCAGTGGGGCATATGAGCCTACAGAGGTAACAGTCTATAGAGGTTAGCCAGTCCATAGGGAGCAAAGAGTTTGTCGGTAGCCAATTACGGTAGGGAGAGGTAGGGTGTATTATCTAGCGGTTGCAGCAGCAGTGGCTCAGTTCAAGGAGGTAGACTTTAAGACCAGCCGTGAACGAGGAGAGGGAGAGTTTGTCAAGCATGGAAGAGGGGAGTGAGTTCCAGAGGTGAGGGGCAGTGAACTGGAAGGACCGTTTTCCTTGGTTGGTACGGATGCGGGGTATGTTCAGGCGCCAACTAGAAGTAGACCAGAGGTTACGGAGGGAGACTTTGGGAGTGAGCAGGTCGCTAAGGGGAGGTGGGTGGTGAATGGAGAGGAGATTGTAGGTAAGACAGGCAGGGGAAAAGGATAGTTTATGCCTGAGTGTTGGCCAGTGAAGGTCTGTGAGAGCCTCACAGTGATGCCTCCTAGGGGAGGAGTGGGTTGCAAAATGAGCAATGTGGTAGTAGAGGGTGGAGAGCTTGTTTAGCTTGGTCTCTCTGAGGGACTGTAGTAGTGGAGAGCCGTACGGTAACGAGGGGAGGAGGTTGCAGTTGGCAATGGCTCTACGTGCTTCTCCAGAGAGGGAGTTTCCAAAGCGGTATAGTAGGCCCAGCCTCAGGTGGATGGATTTTGTTAAGACGTCTATGTGGGGTTTGAAGGTTAGCTCCTGGTCAAGGGTAACCCCAAAATACTTAAACTGGTCAGTGACCTCAACACATTTTCCTTGGGCTGACGATATCTGGAGAAGATCACTACGGTCTTTGCCCAGTCGCTGGGTCCCAAAAAGGACTGCTTTTGTTTTCTCCTCATTTAGCTTTAGGTGGTTGGCAGTGAACCATGTTTCAAGTTTTGCCAGGCAAGCTTGAAGTTCGGTTGCAATGACTGAGGGTTGGGGGTCACTGTAGTAGATTACAGTGTTATCTGCGTAGAGTATTAGGTTGCAGGGTGCACAAACCTCTTCAATGTCATTCACAAACAGAGAGAATAGTAGGGGACCTAGGATGGAGCCCTGGGGTACCACAGAGATCACAGGCTTTGGGGTTGATTGGACGCCCTGCCAGAGGACTGTTTGAGATCTGTTTGTCAGGTAGCTTGTGGTCCAGGAGAGTGAGAGCTGATCCATGCCAAGCCGTTGAAGTTTAGTAAGGAGCAGTTTATGACTGGCCATGTCAAAGGCCTTGGAGAGGTCGATGAATAGTGCACCCGTTGGGGTGCCTTGGTCCATGGCATTGAGTATGTCCAATGTCAGTCTGATTAGGGAAGTGTCCATGCCATGGCCTTTCCAAAAGCCATGCTGGACTTTGGAGAGGAGTAGGTGTTGTTCCAGGTAGTCTTGTAGCTGATCATAGACTAATCTTTCCTGGATTTTTCCCAAAGGGCAGAGCAGGGAGATGGGCCTGTAGTTCTCCACCCTGTCCCGGGTTCCTTTTTTATGGACTGGAACAATGGTGGCAACTTTCCATTTACTGGGGACTGTCCCTTCTAGGAGGGATCGGTTAATGAGTAGGGCAACGGTGTAGGCAATGGCCGGTGCCGCAGCCCTTAGTAGGCGTGGTTCTAGCTGGTCATTCCCAGTAGACGAGTCAGGGTTAATTTTGCAGAGTAGTGGTAGTACCATGCAGGGGTCCACTAGTTTCAGGTGGAATGATGGGCGAGAGAGCACTGTGTCAGGGCCAGTGAGTGGAGGAGGTCCTGGCACTGTTGGGGAGCAGCCTGAGGGGTTTGTAAAGGATGTGCAGAAAGCTTCTGCCACCTTGGAGGGGTCAGCGGTAAGTGAGTTCCCAGTTATGACCGTGACACATTGTTCCTGTGTGCGGCCTTTTTTGGAGGGAGTTTATATGGCCCCAGAACTTCTTTGGGTCTCTTAGGTTGCCTGTTTGGATGTGCAGTTATTTCCTGACATTTCTGAGCTATCTTATGAGCAACTCCCTGCCTGCCTACAGTACTACTGTAGGGTCATCAGAGATGTTTCCTTTAGAAAAAGTGCAAAATATCTTACAATATCTAGAAAACCTGATTGCTACAACTGTATATACATATTGAACTGTGACCCAAAGAGCTTCCAGGTCCCCCTCCCTTACAGAAATGTGCTCATACAGTACAGTGCATTTGCACAACACTTACTGTATACAGAACTAACAAGTATGCTTAATGGACCTTCAGTCTCCTGCTGTCAGATTCCATGTTTTAATATTGCTATACATGTTGTAATCATTTCATTAATCTACAAAATTAATTGACCTTCTTGTGAACATTTGCCAATATTTAAGAAGTGAAGAAACTTAAAAAAAGTAACACATGCTGGATTGAAGGACATATTAAAAGCACAAATTATAACTACTCACAGCAGGCTTGCAGCAATGATTTTCAATGCTTAACTTGCTCTTTCTGTGCTCTGTTACTCCCAGGTCTTCCCCAGCAGTGCAGCTGCAGGTACTTGGGCTAGGGTAGCCTCAACTATAGCTCAACTAGTAAAACTCTGCCTTGTCACTGATCTGTGTGTGTCTGGTTCCAAAGCCAGCTACAGCTCATCCCTTATACATATGTCTCAGTTCTCTGCTGCTGCCGACAGCAGGCTTCACTTCACATGGTGAGCAATTACGATACATAGTGTAACCATTTGTGACTAGGCAAAAGGCTTGTGAGACTGCTGGTATCAGATGTATTGCATTGTGGGCAAAAATGTAACATAGAAACATAGATGTCTGTAGAAAAAGACCATCGGTCCATACAGTCTGTCCAGGTTTACCCTACTCTACCCCATGAGCTATTGTTCAGATGAGGTTTTCACACTCCTCTTCCCCCCTCACTCCCTGCATTACTACTACCCTCTAAGTAACTATTAAACCTTTTACTCTATCCCATCTGTGCTTGAATCCATTGCATTTTGTACCCACCACCTTTGCTGAGTGGCAGTTCCATGGCTCAGCCTCTCTTTCATTAAAGTAAAACTTTCTTGTATACTTCCTGAATCACTCCCAGTTTACATTCATGTCCACTTGTTTTTGACCTGCCATTCCTGTTTAATAGTTCCTTGTAGCTTACCTTGTTTATTCCTTTCAGGAACTTGAAGGTCTGTAGCATGTCCCCCCTCTCCCTTCCATCCTCTAACGAGTACATATTCAGGGTGTTAAGTTGATCCTCATAGGATCTGCCCTGCAGGCCCTGAATCATTTTGGTTACTGTATGCTGCACTGTCTCCAGCCTGTGTCTTTTCTCAAGTGAGGACTCCAGAACTGGGCATAGTACTCCAGATTTGGTCTCACCAGTTATCTTTAGAGGCAGTATTACCTCTTTCATCCTGCTATTGAAAGCCCTTACAATACTCTCCAAAATTCCAGTTGCCTTGCTGTAGGCCTTATTACATTGGCTAGTTTGTTTAAGGGGGTCACTTATGATAACCTTCAGGTCCTTTTCCTCAGAAGTAGTGGACAACTTAACCCCTCCATCCAGTATGCCCTCCTGGGCTTCTTGTTCCCTATGTGCATCACCTTGTACTTTTTGGTGTTGAATTTCAACAGGCAGAGCATGGACCACCTCTTAAACCTTTACAGGTCTCTCTGCAATTCCCTCACCCCTCCTCACTGTGTACCATGTCACAGAGCTTAGTATCATCTGCAAAGAGATGCATCTTGCCCTGTATTCCGTTTCTTATGTCACTGATTAACATATGGAAAATAACTGGTCCCAAGACTGACCCCCTCTGGTACCCCATTTGTGACTCCCTTCCCCTGATTTGACCCCATTTGCCACCACCCTCTGCTATCCCCAACCTACTTCTCACCCTTTTAACTATGCCATTTGCTGCTACCAGATCCTCTGATTCCTTCTGCAACCTTTTATGTGGCACAGAGTCAAATGCCTTGCTGAAGTCAAAACATAATAAAGGTACTATGATATATAAATCTATGTATGTTTGGAATGATTAAAATACCAGTCTTGAAATAGAAAAAAATAGAAGAATATTGTAAGCTACTGAAACAATTGTTGGAAGTAATTTTCTTTATGAACTTGCATAATCAAATCTGCAAAAATATGTATGTTTGCTTATAAACATGTCATGATGGTGGTGGGGCTCTAGGTTAGACAAGGTGATAGCCAGTGAGGGATAAAGAAATAAGCCTTTCCCCCTTCCACGCCAATGGTATTGTGGGTGTGTGGATTCATTTTGAATGCACAGATGTTATCTTTTGAGGCAGCTGTAGCTGATTACATTGTAGAATTACCTGGCCATCACCTACCAGACTCTTTTGATTCCTGCTGAATGGTTGCTGGTGGTGTCAATTTAGCAATAATAAAGGAATTATGCATGACAGAGTGTGTGTCATGCTGGGATAACTTCACGCCTCAGCTGGTTAGTCATGAGGCCACAGGCGGATTGCATCCAACACCCAAGAAGTGATGCTATCCCAGGACGACACACACCCTAGAGCGCATTATTCCTATTATACAATGGCTCATTTATAAAAATAAAAAAATAAAAAAAAGATTAAAAACTTTATTAAAAGTAGATTTTCTGTCATGTTTTAGTGGGTATGTGTACTAATATAAAAATAGTGTAAATTTCCTGTTTTACCCAGTAGGTGGAGCTGCTTTGCTGTTTGTGTGCACCTGTTCCCTACCTAGCTACTTTCTCTCTCTGTCTCTCTTTAAACAGTGGTACTGCAATGAGGCAGTGTTTTCTGTTTAATCACGGAACACCATCTAAAGGTTTGGGTCATCTCCAAGTCCATGTTGGACACTGCAAGCTCCAGACTCCCTGCCTCACATTACTTTACTACTAAAGTAAGTGATGTTTCTTGAGTGGAGTGTCAACCACTGTGTGCATGCGCTCCCTGTCACACCAGGAGCAGGGAAGGAAGCGGGGAATACCAATTGTCTTGATGACTTTGTTGTGTGTTTTAAATTAGTTATTTCAGAAATACAAGGTGAACAAATAGGATCTGAAGTGAGAGGAAGGGCTTTATATCTGGGTGGGAGCACTGCTGAGTGGGGTCAATGAACCTGGCTACTAAGCAGTGAACAACAAAGCCAATGGGGGTTACGGCTTCACTTTCACAGTTTTAATTTATTTGGAACTGTGCAGCTAGTAAAGCTGATTGTAGTGACTGCTTCTTTTTTTTCCTTCAGGAGGCTCCGTTTTGAGAAGTGGGGCCACTAAAGCCAGATCCTGAGCGGGGAACAGTGAAGCCAATCACTGCTATGACTTCATCTTCAGTGTTTGAATTAGTGGTCTGTGGAGTGATTTTATTTAGTGGTTAATGTGGTCATGTATATGCTGGGGCTAGATCCTCTTTGTTATGCTGGGATAACATCACAGGTCCAGGTACAGAGTGACCAATCAGAACCTAGTATTCTTTCTTGCAATTGTATAATACATTTCTATGTGAGCCTTTCAGCATTTCTGATGAACACCAGCCCTAATCACTGCATTTGTCTGCCAGATAGTTGTACTGAGCTATGATGAATGCACTAATTGTCCTCCAATCTATTAGACTCCTTTGTAATACACTTAGTTCAACACTGCTGAGCTAAATAATGTTTTCCTGACACTACAGTGCAATTCATACAGACGTTCACTGGTAATGTGATGTGACACAGTAGACATGATGGTGAACATGTATTATTTGTGTATTAGTAATGCCTTGACAATTTGTTAGCAGTATGCCAAGTTCTGACTTAATTGACTCCTCATTATCAACAGCTGGAATGCTCCAGGTGGTGCTGTTTCCATTTAAATTTGCCTGCTAAGTTTCAGTTTTCCTGTAGGTGTTCCCACAGGCCATATCGCCTTCCTTCCTTCCTTTTGAATTACAGCACAGTGATTTTACTGTTGTGGTCTCTTTTTTTTTTTAAAGTGATCCCGATTGCAGTCTTGTGTATGTGAGAAGAAAAATAAATGTTGTTTTTACTTGCATTCTCTGTGTCTTTTTTACTAGTTCTTCATTTGTGTGAGGTTTATGAAAACATTAGCCATTGTCCGTCTGTTTCTCTCCCTCTTTCTCTCTTTGCTTTCCTGTCTGCATTCATCCCTCCCTGTGGTGTGGTGTGGTTTGGTGTGGTAATGCGTTTAAAAATGCCCAATACCCATACTGGCCAGGTTTTTCTAATACTTTTTTAACCTTGTCCCCAATTAAAGCCCCTCTGTAGCTCTTTCTTTCCTCTCCCTCTCCCTCTGCTTTCCCACCCCCATTCACTCCTCCCTGTGGTCATGGTAATGCAACAAAAAATCCTTAACACCCATGCTGGCCATGTTTTTATAATATGTTTTATAAGCATGTCCTCAGTTACAGCCCTCTGTTACCTCTCACCTGTCCTTGTTTTCCCACCCACATTCATCCCTCCCTGTGGTCACAGAAATAATTTTAACCCTTAGGCTGCTGACAGAATTTGAATGTATAGGAAATTTCAATGTATATATCTGTCTGTGGCAGAGCAAGGGTTAAAAATCCACCAACACACGGACTGGCCAGATTTTAAATATAATTTTTTAGCCTTATCCCCAATTACAGACCCTCCATGTCTCTCTGTACTCTCTGTCTCTGCTTTCCTGCCCATTCATCCCTCTCTGTTGTCTTAGTAATGCATCAAAAAAATCCTCAACACCCATACAGCCAGGTTTTTATAATATATATTTTTTAAAAAACCTTGTCTCCTATTACAGCCCATCTGTATCTCTCTCTCTTTCCTCTCCCCCTGCTTTCCTACCCACATTCATTCCTCCCTGTGGTCATGGTAATGCAACAAAAATCCCCAACACCCATACTGGCCAGTTTTAATAATATATGTTTTTAACTTTGTTCCTGATCACAGCCCCTCTGTATCTCTCTCCTGTTCCTCTGCTTTCTGGCTCACACTCATCTCTCCCTATGTTTGCAGTAATGCAGTAAACAATCCACCAACACACAGACTGGCCAGGTCTTCAATATTTGTTTAGTCTTGCTCCTGATTACAAATATCTCTGTCTCTCAGTTCGATGTCAATACATCAACAGTGGCATTGTCAATACCCCCGACAGTGACAGGAACAATGCTGACAGTTGGCATTTTCCCAGGAGGACAACATTTTTTTCTGTGGGAGGGCTTTGCTCCTTACCCTCCATATGGGGGGCTGTGCCCCCATACCCCCCATCTCTAAATAACCAGCTCTGACTCTGAGTTGGCTTGGGGTGGGGCACAACACTGAGAATCGCTGAGTCAGCAGACAGCAGACCACCACACTGACCAATCTCAACCTGGTGAGATTTGTCACTGTGGTGGTGTTTGCTGTTGGAATATCATGGTGGCAGGGTGATACCCTCTCTCTCCCCCCTCCCCCTCTGCTTTCCTGCCAACAAACATCCATCCTTTTGATCACAGTAATGCATTTAAAAATCCACCAACCAACAGACTGACCAGGTTTTCAATATGATGACTATTATTATAATATAATTAAACCTTGTCCCTGAATACAGCTCCTCTATATTTCTCACTTTTCACTCCCTCTGTTTTCATGCCTACATTTATTCCTCCCTGTTGTGACAGTAATGCATTCAAAATCCAAAATTGCCATACTCTAAAGGTTTTTAGAATATATTTGTAATTAGCCTTATCCCCAATCATAGATCATCTGTATCTCTATCTTCTCTCCCTCTGCTTTCCAGCCTGCATTCATCCCACCCTGTGGTCACAGTATAATACACTAAACAATTTCCCAACAATCATATTGTTCAGGTATTTTTTTTTTACTTGTCCCTGATAGTATCCCTCTGAATCTCTCTGCCCTCTCCCTCTGCCTTCTCCCTGCATTCTTTCCTCCCTGTGGTTGTGATAATGCATTAAAAAAAACACCACCGCTCATACTGGCCAGGTTGTTTTTATTATTTTATTTTATTCTAGAAGTAAGCAGTACAATAACACAATAACTAATATATTTTACAACTCATCTAAGACATAACAAAAACTATATACAAGAAAGGCAGACACCAGTCAAAAGCCCCCACCGTATCCCACCCCACCCTTACTAGCATGAGAGAGCAGAGTAAAACAGATGTAAGGCTCCGACTGTACCAGAACCACTAAGATTCCACCAATGCACAAATATCATAAAGCAGTTTATGATAGGATGACAATAAAATAATAAATGTTATAGTCTGATTCATTAACAGAGAACCCAGATAAATATCTCAGTTGATCAATATACAGTAAAATGTCTAAGAATTGCAGGGTCTGAAATATATCATCCTGAAAGTAAATTAAGACAATAACTAAGAGGGACACTACTACAAGGCTCTAAATTAGAGTGCATACAATGTATACAGTTTGCCTCATTTTTGATAGAAAGAATTAGGCTTGCTGTTAACACTTGCAACAATCTTTTCCAACTGGAGATTAACAAGAAGGTCTTGTAACCACTCCTGGTAAGATACAATTTGTTGATCCAGCCAGTGTCGAAGAACAATCCTTTTAACAGACATTGAAATCATGGCTATAAAATACTTACATTCTTTAACAGAAACTGTTTTATAGTCCCCAAATGAGGCAGATTTTTGGGGTAAATAATTGGTCTAATCCTAAAAGTGAATCAGTTTTCACTTTAATGGTCTCCCATAAAGGGTGAATTTGAGAACACTCCCCAAAAATATGATGAAAATTCCATTGTCTTTATCACACCTCACACAACATTGAGAATGAATAAGCTCCATTTTAAACAACATTTGAAGAGAGTAATAACTGTGTAAAAATTAAATTGAGTAAGACGAAGTTTATCAATAACTATAAAATTATGCAAATCCTGCCATATACAGGGCCAATTAAACACTCTGGGGAAACTTTCTCCCAATACGGACAAGCTCCAGTTATTAGAGGAAACAAGTTTTTAAGAAGTAAGTTACATTTTTTTTTATTTTTATTTACTGTGGTCTCAGATTAACACCTTTGAGAAAAAGCTCATTACATAGGTTCCATGTCAGATATTTAACTAACAGTGATTAAACAACAAAGAGATAAGCAGTAGAACTGTAAGTGCAGGCTAAGTGACAAACAGGACTCAAATTATAGAATTAAAATATAAACAAGATGACACAGACAAAGGAATAGAGAAAGGCTAATAGAGGCTACACAGACAGGCTAGAGTAGGGAGCAAGGAGCAGTAGCAAACAGTGTTGACAGGAGGAAGGACATTATAGTAGCTCAGGGGAAGCCACACCTGAGCCCCTGAGCCGTAGTAAAGAAACATCCACCAAGAAGGCATTGTAGAAGATTTGGGGTAGGGGATGAAAGCTGATGGAGAGGGGATAGATGGAGAAGATGGGGTGCTTGGTGGGGGAGGTATGAGGAGGAGAGTTGGGGGCTGGGTTACAGGAGGACACAGGTCAAGAGAGAAACACCAAGTGCAAGGTAGAGGGCCAAGTGCCAACAAGGGAGTGATGCCTAGGCATGAGTTAAGCAGCAATTGAGGGGTTAAGAGAAGCAGTCACAAGTGGCTTTAGCACTGAGATGTTTTTGAAGCTCAAGTTTGAAGAGTCCTAAAGCTGTTATTGAAGACATGACAGGAAGGAAATCATTAGTCCATTTGAGGGCACGGTGGGCAAAAGCTCTTTGACCAAGGGAGGTTCAGCACCTAGACACTGTAAAGACCATAGTATCTGAGCTACTGATGGAGTGCCCATTTTCATTGGGGGTGAGGAGCTTCTTAACACCCAACGGCATCAGGACCAGACACACTTTCTTGGCCATGAGGCACCTGTGGTACCTGAGCCTACCTGTGAGCATGAGACAGTTAGCCGGGTTATATAGGTCACATGTATGTGTGAACCATGTGGAGCCAGTTAGGAGCTGACAGGCTTTATTTAGATCAAATGTTATATGGTGGAGGGCACTGTATGTGGCAGAGCCATAGACTACAATGCCATAATCAACAAGTGAGACCACAGAACTGTGGATAGCAAGATTTAGGGCCTCTGAGGTAAGACTTTGCTTATGTCTGTGGAACAATCCAATCTGGATGTTCACAGGCTTTGCAACATTTTCGATGTGGTGGGCATATGAGATAGTGCTATCTATTGTGACCCCCAAGTATTTGAAATGCTGGACGAGATCCAAAGTAGTACCAGACATGTTAGTTATTTTGAGCGGGTATGAGCGATATCTATTTTGGGGACTGGAAAGCAACATTGTCTTAGTTTTTTTGTAGTTCATAATGAGTTTTTGCTCCCCGAACCATTTTTCAACCATGGTAAAGCTATCCTGAAGTTTACACTCCAAGGCAACAGGATTTGGGTCACTTATATACAGGACTGCATAATCTGCATAAAGCAGAATTGGACAACTACTGGCCAACGGGAGCCTGTTCAGGAACAAACTGAATAAAATGAAACCAGGATGAAGCCCTGGGGCACACCGGAGTGAATGGGTCTACTGTCTGATAGGACACTATCAATCTTAACTTGTTGAGAGTGATTTGTGAGGTAGTTCTTAAACCAGGTAACTGTATCATAGGACAGACCAACAGAAGCAAGATGCTCGACAAGCAGGTCATGATTAACCATGTCAAAAGCTTTTGACAGGTCAATAAAAGCAGCACCGACAAGTGCACCATGATCCAAGGAATTGTGAATATAACCAGTAAACTCTAGCAGGGGCAGTATTGGTGCTGTGTCCCTTATGAAACCCGTGTTGCTGTGGGTGCTGTATATTGTACTTTTTTATCTATTCAGTTAACTGGTCAGCAACTATTTTTTCAAGAGCCTTAGATAATGGCAGGTATATTGAGATGGGCCGATAGTTACCTAGTGAGGAACAATCTCCACTCTTGAAGACAGGTGTCACCAGGTCCACTTTCTATACCTGTGGAAACCAAAATAGTCTGAGTGAGGTGCTGATTATGTGAGTTAGTGGTGCCAGAATGTCTTCAAGGGTTACAGCCACAAATTTGAGGTCAAGGGAGTCACCACTGAATCATGATTTACCCAGGACCTTTTGGAGGTATTTCCTAGCCTCCCTTTGAGAAATAGCTCTAAAGTGGAGGGGGTGATGACAGAGTTGTGGGCCTACAGGGCTTGGTTTGGAGGATGAGATTGTCTGGAGGAAGAAACCGGGGGGGGGTCACTGAGATCTGAGAAGGCATTACTGAGAGAGTTAGCAATGGAATTGGGGTCAGTAGTGGGCACACCATCAATGTTCAACATAGTGGGGGCAGATTTAGTGTCCTTGCCAGTGACTGCACTGAGGTTAGCCCAGAATTTTCTACTGTAGCTCCAAGCTTGGGTGAGGACTTCCTTGTAATGTTGATTTGTTGCTGTGTGAATGGCCCTAGTGCAGTCATTCTGGGCTTTTTTGTAGGTTTGAATGTCCATTTGTTTGCCCGTATCTCTAGCTATATGCCATAGATGATCCCTTGAATTCAATCATTCAAGAAGCTCTGGCAAAAACCAGGGATTGTTGTATCCATTGATTTTTCACTTTTTTAGAGGAGCATGCAGGTCACACACACTGTTAAACAGCAGGATGAATTGGTTTAAGGCTATGTCAACAGTGCCGGAGTTGTAAACTGTTGACCAGTTTTGCTGGTGAAGGTCAGCTTTTAGCAATTCAAGCTACATTGTTTGATGACCCTATGGGTTATAGTTTTAGGTGGGGGTTTGGAGAAATTGTTAGCCCAGTGAAATAGAACTGGTGAGTGGTCACTGCATGCATCTGGGAGCACCATGTCATGAGAGGTGTGTTCCAGTCAATTAGTCAGGACCTAGTCAAGCAAAGTGGAGGTGCCAGTCTTGTAGTTTGTCCTAGCAGGAGAATTGACAAGCTGGGTAAGGTGCACTGCAGAAATAGCATCCCTATAGGGGCTAGAGGCTGGAGTGAGCCAAACTGGCATTCAAGTTATCCAGCATCACTGTTTCTTTGTTTAAGTTCAAAGAACCAAGGGATTCCATCAGTGAGTTTAGCCCTGTGGTCTTTTTACCAGGTGGAATGTAGACCAAGAGAACTATGAGGGTTTTGTTGTGCTTCCAAAGTAACACTTTTAAGGCTAAGGCTTGCATATTGGAACCAGTGTTTGGGAGAGGCAATACTACCACTTTTAGGTTCTCCCTAATGTAGACTGCACATCCACTCCCTTATGGGGCCTTACTGAAGCTATAGTGGACCCATTGCTGGGCTTGAAAGGTATCTTTCTCCCTGAAATTAGTATTTTGGGTGATTACAGTACCATTCATGTAAAAGTGAGGAAATACTATATTGCTTTAATATCTCTTGCCGTGAAGAAGTTGGTTTTCAGACATTGGCTCGACCAGTCCCTCCTCTCTTATCAGGAATGGCTAGAAGAATTATTGTTTAGTCTTAGAGCTGAATGCATGATTGCCAGCTTGTATCACAAACCTTGGCTTTTTGATATGAAATGGGGTAAGCTGCACACTCTGTATACATCTTAACAGTACAAAGAGTGTTTCTTAACTCCTGGACCTTGCAGTTATGCTGGCATTTCATTGCCTTCTTTTCCTTTTCCTTTTAATTACTAAGGGCACTCTGCAGGGGTGGGTTGGGGTGGGGAGGGTTTTATTTTCTTATTACCGTTGGTTTTGTTATTGTCAATACTTAATATCTCAATACAGTTTATTAAATTTTAACAAAAAAAAGAATGCACATCCACCACTGCATTTGTTTAAATTATCCCTCCTATACACAGTATAACCTGGTATCGAAATAGATGAATCGGTATTGTTAGGAGAGAGCCATGTCTCAACCACTGAAAGGATGTCAGGGTTATGTTGTGAAAACCAAGCATTGAGGGTATCAATTTTAGGGAGGAGACTGCAGTTATTTATTGAGCTAATTGTGAGTTGCCTGTTAAAGCTTTGGGGCTCAGCTGTGGTAGTTGGTGGGCCCAGATTAGGGTGGATATTCCCAGATAATAACAGCAAGAATAGTGCTGTGTGACATAGATATTCTTTCAGGTGTTTGCTGCTGCATTTGAGTGCCCTACTGTGATTTGAGTTGGTGGGAGGTTTTGCTTGAATATTGAAAATTCCAGGAAAAAGAGCCAAGTGGTGCCACCACCATGGTTGCTGGTGGAGAAGCTCCATTTGTTTTGTAGTGGACAATGCTCGGGGGGGATACATTGCAATAAGTTAACATTGTGGCACAGTGGGCATTTAGGGCCATACCATGCATAGATGGACTGGTAGATGGGACCAGATTTTCTTCTAAGCCGGTTGTGTGAGTAAGGAGGATTAGTACAAAAGCACCTCTCAGAGAAGGACTCCGAGCATGGTGCAGGTTTGTTAAGGTGTGATCAAAGGAAGGAGTAGCACCTTTAGGGATTAGGGAGTAAATATTATGGTATTGCCCTTTTAACAGGACAGTCTGCTGTTGCCCCTTTAAATTGAGAGAGTAGACTACAGTAGAGTGTACTGGGCTCACTGATTGGGAGATGAGGGCAGCTAAGAGTTAGAGATGTGCATTTAAAGTGGCCTAGGGTGGGCAAAAAATCTGCGCTTGGTAAGCAGCCGGCACCACTGAACTCTGATCAGCAGCAGGCACCAAGTCCAAGTTGTGAAATTCACTGAAGCAGCCAATGGACAGCCTGCTATGATACAGTTCAGTCCAATAGGAAAAGTGGCTTTTGAGCTGAATCCTGGTCTGAGCTTGGCAGGAGCATGCCTGGTTACTGGTGGGGATTTAGTCAGCTTCTAGTTCGGACTGGCAGGCAGCCCTTCTTGGTGAGATGCAGCAGCAATGAAGGGATGGCTGTGGCCATTTGCAGTGCCATTGAGCCCATCTGAGGAGGAAGGGAGAAATCAGGGGTTAAAGTTGGAGCTGTGGACAAAAAGTAGAATAAAATGGGGAGGGGAGATAGACAGGAACAATGGACAGGACAGCTAATAGCAGCTTGAAGCAGTGCTAAGCAGGGGTTTTGCAAGTGAAAACACCCAGGTGCCAACTGCTAGAAATGATGAAACAATGGGTCTGGGAAATAGCAGAGGTGAGCACAGGTCATCGGTAGGAAATAGAAACTGGAATTAATTAAATTTTAGCAGAAGGATTGGTAGTGGGGAGGAAGGTAAGGCTCAGGAGAAACTAATGCTTTTCACCCGCTAGAGGTATCAGTGAACCAGGGCCAGGGAAATGGCAGTAGCGGGTTGTGTGTAGGAGGAGTAAGGAATTAAATTAAATAAATTATCAGTGGGATAGGAAGTGGTAGGTAGAGGCTCAGGAGAGCTAGTGCTTTCACACCCTGGAAGTTTGTGAGTTACAGGGCCAGAAAAGATGGCAATAGCAGAGGCAGAAAGCGTATCACAGAGGAAGAAGGGATAGGGAAATCAGCAGCATTCAGGGAGTGGAGTTACATTCAAAATTAACAATTTCAGTAAAGTAAAAATAACAGCATTAGTAGTATTAACAAATATCGGAATTACAAATTCCTACATAAGTAGCAGAAGTTTCAACACCACGTAGGCCACAGCACATAAAATTAAAATTAAGGCACATTGTAAAGCAAAAGAATAGGAAAGAAATAACAAATCAAAATTCTGTGCTTGTTAAGCGGCCGGCACCGCTGAGCTCTGATCAGCAGTAGGCACCAAGTCCAAGTTTTGAAATTTGCTGAAGCAGCCAATGGGCGGCCTGCTATGGCACAGTTCAGTCCAATAGGAAAAGCAGTTTTTGAGCTGAATCCTGGTCTGAGCTTGGCAGGAACATACCTGGTTGCTGGGGGAAGGGGGAATTTATCGGCTCTTAGTGTGGGGTGGATGGAGTAGTGTTGTGCAGAATTTTCAAATTCTGGCAGAATAACATTTCATGGAATTTTTCAAATTCCAGCAGAATTCTGCTGAATTTCACAGAAAACAGAATGGTGGAATTCCATGGGAGAAAATGGTTGTGAAATGATCATTCCATGGATATCAATATTTTCCATGGAAATGGTTGCAGAATTATTTTCTGTGGAAAAATGCTGTTCTATGGCACTGATCACAGCAGGTGAAATTCTGCAGAAGAACCAGCAAAATTCTGATGGAAATTATGCCCGTGGAACACTTATTCTGTGCTAATTTCACTGGCAAAATGCTGCATTCTGCACAACACTAAGCATGAAGTTGAGAGACCACTTTGATAGCTGAACCTAAAAATTCCTTGAAGATATTATTTCAGGGGGGGAGATCCAAAATGAGCCAAAAGCACATGTTTAAGTACAGCTAGTTTAATGAAAGAATTCTTGCCTATTTGAAATAAATCACTAATATCCCAAAGTGGCATAAAATACTCCTCTCGGATCAGGTTTTTCACACACACCCAGTCGAGTTGTAGAAGCCACTGCCTGGAAAACAATTTGTCACTCACTTTAAGATTAAGACTGCCAAACAATGGTTCAGAGATATCTTTAGTAAACTGATATCCCAGAGCTTTGCTTAGCTGTCCATGCACTCTTAGAGAGACACCAATTATTGATTCACAAATCTTTTTTAGGAAGAGCTTGATACGTAATAAAAAGCAAGGAAGTTGTTGAAATATTCATCTGCACACATTTCTCCATTTCGAACTCCAACCATATAGGTATATATCTGGTAGTGGTGTTTACATCAACATTATCTAGCCATCTGAGATATTAATTAGCATGGTTGGCAAAATAAGGGAGTTTGAGACCACTTTGATTTTTTGGGATGGCTAGCTTATCTTAGGATCTTCTAGAATGTTTACTAACCAAATGAAGTTAACAATAAGAGCAAGAACTTTCTGAAATCAGGACAAAGAAAGATAAATATTAAGCATATTTATAGGATAAAATAAACATGGAAAAACTTTTAATTATGTTAATTCTGCCCCAAAGGGTTAATAAGAGCAAACTCCATCTGTCTAGGTTTTATTTATGTTTGGATACTAAATTATCAAAATTTAACAATTTAAGTTGTGATGGATCTGTAGTGAAATAAAGCCCTAAATATTTAAGTTGGTTAGAGGCCCAAGAGAGGACAAGACCTGTATATCAGCTTGAAAAACATCAATATTTAGGGGCATTACCACCATTTTCTCAATATTAAGCTTGCAATTCAATACTTTAGTAAACGGAGGGATAGTTTCTAAGGTTGCTGGAATAGATGAGACTGGATGCAAAATATGTAGTAAAATGTAATCAGCGTATACTGAAACTTTTAGTGAATGAGTACCCACAGATATGCCTTTAAGAAGAGGGTCATCTTAAGGTGGTACAGTAGGGGTTCAAGGTAAAAATTAAATAATATTGGAGACAGGGGACAACCTTGCCTGTACCACAGTGCAACTTAATCAGAGAAGAGAAAATGCCGTTGCAATATACTTTCATACTTGGAAATGAATAAAGAGCCTGTAGCCATTTAAGACATGGTTCAGGAAAGCCCAATTTACTAAGAGTGGCAAACAAAAAGGGCCAGCTGACTCTATCAAAAGCGTTCTCCACATCTAGGGAAACTAGAACCGCTGGGACTTGAGGATCCCCAGATGCAGAGAAAATATGAGCAGGTTTGCAGAAATTATCTAAAGACGGTCCAGTGGGCATAAAATCCACTTGCTCCCGACATATAAGATTAAACCAAAGCTTACCAATTCTGGAAGATAAAATCTTTGTGAGAATTTTAACGCCGTAATTTATTAATGAAATTAGTCTGAAATTTGATACTCTGTCAAGTGCATTCCCAAGTTTTGGAATTAAAATGATCATGGTCTCTAACAGTGTAGGTTTGAGAAACTGTGATTATATATAGCAGTGTATAATTTAAACGTGGAAGCAAGGTCTTCCTCAAAAATCTTATAGAAATTAGGTGACAACCGATCGAGGCCTGGAGTTTTGTCAAACGCAATTTCTTTATGGCCACAAAATCTCAGTAATAGAAATAGATTGAGTCAACTCTTCCTGTTGAGTTTCTGAGAGCACAGGAAGATCTAATCTTTTTAAGTATCACTGAATCTCAGCTGGTGATGGTGGGTCTTGTATAGGATCATATGGGACATGAACAACAATTTTAAATTCTTGCACTTGATCTCTAGGGTCAGTTTTAATGGAAGAAATTATTCTCTGGGCTTCTAATTTTTTAAGATGAAGCACCATCAGATGACCATCTTTCTCCCCTTGGTTGATATACTTGGCATGATTCCTTAAAATGGTACATTCGGCTTGCTCTCAAAACAAATCTGAATATTTATCATGAAGGGAAATTAATTCTAAATGCTCCACTTCAGGGGCTGAGGGCAAAAGCTGGTTTTCGAGATATCAAATATTAGAAAATACTTGTGCAGCCTTAGCTGATCTTTGTTGCTTGCATTTGGAGGCTAAACAAAGAAGTTCATCCTTAATAAAACATTTAAAGGATGACATTCCATGTCTACCTTTTCAATTGAACCTTTATTAAAACTACAAAACCTGTTTATCTGATCATTTATCTGGCCCAGTGTATACTCATATTTTAACCGTTGGTTATTAATTTTCCAAATGGTATCTTTATCTTTCATAAGTGTGTTGCAACCAAACTAGTGAATGGTAGATAAAACTCTGGGGTAATACCTGTATCACGGGTCCCCCAAAGAACTTCTTTACTAATAAATAAATAGTTGATTCTAAAAAATGAACTATGTACAGGAGAACAAAATTAAAATTCCTTAGCAAAGGGGTTAAACACTCTCCAAGGATCACATAATCCCAGAGAGTCAACTAAATCCCATAAGGCACATTGCCCTGGTGATAACCTTGCCATAGTTCTACTAGATCTATCCAAATCTTGGGTAAAGGTGAGATTCCAGTCACCCCCTAAAATGATATCTTTAGATATAGATGAAGATATGATATTGGTCAATTTAGTAAAAAAGGAGGGAGAATCAGCATTTGGGCCATATATATTGCCTAGTAAAATTTCATTATTTTTTAATAAGCTGGAAATAAAGACATATCAACCTTCTGGATCAATAATGCTTTGAGATAAGGTAAAATTAATACCTTGTCTAATCAAATGACAACTCCTCACAGGCAAGTAGCATCACCAGCTCCATAGATCTAGCTGATTCCTATACATCGGAAAAGTGTAACCTCAGAGGCTAAAAGGTGAGTTTCTTGAAGAAATAAAATCTTGTAATCCAAATGACTGGCATGCTTAAGGATTTTATAATGTTTGACCTTGGAGCGGGCTCCCTTAACATTCCAAGTAACATATTTAATTACAGTACTCATATACCACTATAATAATGATATAAATAGAAAACAGAAACCATAATAATATGACAAAAAAAGGGTGGTCTGGCACATTGAAGCAATAATGGTTATGATATCCCTGCTCTTTACTGTAAACATACAAAGCCCTAAATAACAATAGCAAAGATGGTGGAACAATTATACCACATAAAGTCACAAAGATAAAAAAATATCCCTAAAAAACGAACTCCCCTGATCCTAAAGACCACACTACCAGAATTCTTAAAGCCCACCCTTCCTACCCCCCACGGATCCCATGAAAGAAAATAGTTGAAGGGAATTGAGTTCTCATGTAGAGAAAAAAAAAGGGAAAGAGTAAATAGTATATAGTATCTCCTTCCCCTACCGCTATAACCAATTCCCCAATTTCTGATTTGATTAGAACAAAAAAAAAACTTTAACTGAAACACACATAGTACGTCTTGAGGTTGATAAAGAAATCTTTTCACAACTGTACAAATCACATGTAAAACCATGTATATATCTAAGCCTCTGCAATGCCCTTAAACATTCTAACCAGACTTAGAGACTATATCTGCACTGAGAAAATATAAAATTAATAATAGCAACTTAAGAGATTGTAAATGAAATTAAATAAACAATGCCCAGAAAAAGAAACATATATAAAAGCCCTGTCTCTGACCCAAGGCAAGGATGTCCCGAAACGTAATATCTCACGAATACTCTATGATACTCTTTGAAGCCCCCCTATTTGTTTAGAAACCCAACAAATTAGGACTTTACGTGAATGAAATCATCAAAATAAATAATTTCCTTAGGCTATGCGCTAAGTTGAAGGAGGAAATATAAAGAATGATACCATTGTTAATAAACTTAGCACTCAAAAAAAACAAAATGCATGGCATATGGTACAATTATTAATGCCTTACCAGCTCACCCGAATACCCCTCAGACAAACTTTTATTAAATGAAGGGCTCAATCTAGACACTATTTTATTCTGTAAAAGAGCCATCTTAAATTTTAGCTCCACCTCGGACTTAGATTTATTTCCAAACTAGTAGGCAAAAAGAAAAACAAAACTATGTTACCAACAAACTACCCCGATCGTTAGCAAAACCATTAACTAACAATTTCTTATTTTAGTAACACATACCTTCTTTCTAAATTTAGTAATAATAGGGACAAAGTTATCTGGGGTAAATATGGGGGAGGTTGAACAACTGCAGAGACTCTCCTGTAAAATAACCCAAAAATTAAATCTGATTGGATCAACCTCGAGAAATAAAGGGGGATGGTTCAGTATACCTTAGTGCAGTAAGTCTACAAGGTGCTGCATAAAATACAACTGACAATGTCATTAAATACCTTTATTTGACAAAAACAACATTAGAAGTGCTCAGAAACAGTGAAAGGAGACTGAAGGTTAATTAAATTAAAAGCAGTCTACAACCTTTATTGGCAACATATGTCAGTATCAAACTAAAACAAACTCTGGCCAGAGCTGATAGGTCTGCAGGTGAGGAATTTGGGGTAGAAATATTGAAAATGACCTAAGTTACAAGCTTGTATTAGCAAAATATAATGTAGGCTCATAAATTTGTTGTTTTTGTAATATTTGTATACCACATTTTCAACATAGCCTTGTTATGACCCTGTCTCATGAACAAGGGCAGAGCAAATGTTTAACTCCTGCCTGAAAGGTGATTTTGCTTAGGGACTGTGAAATCAAGTTTCTGGAAGCAAAAACACATTTTGGGAAGGATTTGAAAAATGACAGCCACCACATTCACAAGGTTTTAATTTTTTTATTTTATTTATTCAAGTTTGGTAACCGGGTAGGCCCACTGAGCCCTGAAGGTCCCTTTTTCAGGGGCAACCCGGAATTAATTACAGAAGTATACAAGTACAATAAAGGAAACAAGGTAACAGTGCAGAATAACATTACAGAAAAATCAAGTACATGGATAAACAGTGCTGACATAGTGCCAGAAATTAGTTACAGGAGAAGATACAGTAGTCATACGAATAGACAAGAGTAAGATGCTGTAAAGAAATGGCTATGTTGAAAATGTGGGGTTAAAAATGTTGAATATTACCAAACTTATGAACCTGCATTAGCAAAATTCAACATAGCCTCATAAATTTTTTTTTATATTTTTATACCAAATTTAGAACATAGCCTTCTTATGACCCCAACTCATGAACCATGGCAGCGAAAATTTTAAACTCCTGCTTGAAAGGTGATTTCATGTAGGGACTGCAAAATCAACCTTTCAGGATGTAAAAAAACACATTTTGACCAGTATTTGAAAAATGACAGCTATCACATTCATGAGGTGCTGTAAAGATGTGCCTATGTTGAAAATTTGGGGTAAAAATATTGAAAATTACAAGTCTGCATTCACAAAATTCAATGTAGGCTAATAACTTTGTTTTTTTATATATATTTTCACACCAGATTTTCAATATAGCCTTCTTATGAGCCCACCTCATGAACAAGGGTAGTGAAAATGTTCAACTCCTGCCCAAAATGTGATTTCATGTAGGGGCCGTAAAATCACTTTTTGGGACAGATCTGCCTAATGACAGTGACATTGGTCATGAGGTAGGATCCCAAAGAAGGCATGTTGAAAATTTGGGCCAAGAATATGCACAAATGCCCAAGTTATGCCACTAAGTTCAAAACACCATTGAAATTCATTGAACCGCATACCTGTTTCTTCAGTTTTTGGTTCTGCTTTGTAGAGTGAAGATGTGTCTATGGTTCAGAGAGGATTATGACATTGGACCCCCAATGGGTAAGTAAGGGCTTGGGGTGGTGCAAGGGATGGGAACTGAGTGGGAGGAATGAGTGGAGGGACAGTAAAGGCGCAAACGACATTGGTGGACGCTATTTCTTTTTATGGGGTAAAAAATGTAAAAAAAAAAAAGGAATAAGGAATCACCATTGTGACACTGGGGGATTGTGCCCCCCCAGTGTCACTATCATGTTTCTGGGGGGGCTGCTGAGAGGGAGGGTCATGGGGGTAAAAAAAATATGTATTTAAAAAAATAAGGGGCATGGAACACAATCGGCACTGGGGGACTCGGTACCCACAGTGTCATTGTCATGTTTCTGGGGGTGGGGTGATGGGTGCTGAGAGGGAGGGCCAGGTGGTGGGATTAAAACATATATTTAAAAAAAAGGTGGTGCAGAGCACAATCACAGAACTGGGGAATGGACAGCTCCAGTATCATTGTTATGTTTAAGGGGTGGGGTGCTGGGTGCTGAGAGGGAGGGTTAGATGGGGGATATGCATAATTTTTGCTTAAAAAGAAATTGGCAGTCATGGAGGAAAACAGCACACTCTGACATGACCAAGATGGCTGCCGCACTACTCTGCACATGCCCCAGTGGTAGCGCATGTGCAGCAGAGTGCAGTGGCCATTTTGGATACAGCGGAGTGTGCTGTGTTCTGCTGTGACAGCTGTTTTTTTTTTCTAAATTAGAGATATCCCTCCCACCTAACCCTACCTCTCAGCAATCACCAACCCACACCCCCCGGAAGCGTAAGAGTGATACTGGGGGTACCCAGTCCCCCATTGTCATGATCATGTCTGCCGATTTTTCTTTTTCAAGTAAACAATAGTACAGTTGGGGCAGAGTGCCCCACAGATATGGAGGCAACTGTGGTGGAACTCTGTCATGTTGTTCATCACAAAGAATGCAAGGAATGTGGAATCCTTTTCTGAAAGCAAGAGGTCTGTGTGGCTCTGCCCACAGCAGCCCTAAAAAGGGAAATTAAATGATACAGAGTTATTAGTTTGATAAAACAAAAAAGGCTCATGTGCCAGTGTCACTTCAGAAGTAGCACACAATAACAAAAGTAAACAAATCACACTACTATTATGCTGCCAGACCTGAATATCTCAATATCATCTCTGAATAGATTGGTTCCAAAATTCTGTAATGATCTAAATACAGAATATATAACTTAATAAGAAGTATCCTATTAAGTTCTAAAATACCTATATTTAGCCAAGAAATATTATACAATATTGGCTCCAATTGTAGACTATTGCAGTAAAATTAGGAAAGACCAAACTGCACCAATTGCCTGACATCCTCTCTGAAAGAATTAATCAACCCAATTTGAACAAGTTTGGATATACTGTAAAGAAAACAAGTCTTTCTTGGCTTGCTTGGGGGATTCAAAGCTTTGTGCAGTGCCATCTTGAAAAACTTGTAATTTAGCAGGATACAACATTTTGAACTTAATGCCTGCTGCAATCAATTTGTTAATACTTGGGCTGAAAGCTCTGTGGCAAGCTAAGACAACCTGTGGTAGATCTTGCAGAATGCGGATCAAAGCTCTGTCCCAGGATACTTCTTGCAAATTGCAAAATTTTACCATGAGATGCTATTTGTCCAAAAAGTTGAAATACTTAAAAATGAAGAAAAGGGGCTTGGAACCTTATGGAGGCATCAGTCTTAATGCTCTATATGCCCTCTCTATAATATATAACTGACCATTAGGAAAGGGACCTGCAAGCTTCTCACAAAATCTTTGGGCAAACAATATTGGGTTAGGGCCCTCAGACTGCTCTGGAAGACCAATGATCACTCATTTTTTCTATTGTGGCCTTCCATGTCTTCCAGCCGGGCTTCAAGTCTGGCCACCTTTTGTCTTATGCCCACTGTTTCTGGATCATGACGATTCTGCCAGTCCTCTAATGAGCTCACCCATATCTCTGCATCCCCAATTCTCTTAGAGAGCTCTTCCGTGGTGGTTCGAATTGCTTTGATATCAGCCATCAAAGTAAGTATAGCCTCTTTCATAGGCACAAATTCTTGCACAAAACATTCTTCATTTAGAGCTCCAGTTGAAGAAGAGGTACTGTTTACAGTTGTAGAGACTGCTTTTGACCACTTAGGCCCATGGATGTGATCTGGAGTTGGTGGTGGAGTATGACGCACTTGAAGAGATTTCATCTCCACATCCATATTATGCAAACAAATTTAAGATTTTGCAGTACAGGGAGACACAGAAAGAGGGAAGGATTGAAATATGCCCTGTAAAATCAACAAGAACTCCTTAAAATTGATAAAATAAAACAAGTTCAGAGTGCAGGAACAGTGCTGCTACCATGCTCAAGACATCACATAATGGATCAGTACATCTTCTAAGCTCTACTGGCCAGGTTTGCGTAATATATTTTTTAATCTGGTCCACCATCACAGCTCCTCTGTATCTTTTTTCTTTCTCTTCTTTCTCTGCTTTCACATCTACCTACATTCCTCCCCATGGTTGCAGTAATGCATTAAAAATTCCCCAATACCTATACTGGCCATGTTTTTAATATAATATATGTTTTAACCTCGTCCTCATTTATGGCCCATCTCTTTCTCTCTGTCTCTGTCTCTGTCTCTGTCTCTGTCTCTGTCTCTCTTCTTACTCAGGTTTTCCAAATGCATGCATACCTCCCTGTGGTCACAGAAATGCATTAAAAAAATCTCCAACACCTACTGTATACTGACTAGATTTTTATGATATGTTCATTTAACTTATCCCTGATTAAAATCCCTTTGTATCTCTCTCTTCCATCTCCCTCTGTTTCCTGCCCACATTCATCCCTCCCTGTGGCTGCGGTAATGCATTATAAAATCCCCCAGCACTCACACTGGCCAAGTTTTTATAACACATTTTTTTAACCTTGTCCCCGATTACAGCCCCTCTGCGCCTCTCTCTCTCTCTCTCTCTCTCTCTCTCTCTCTCTCTCTCTCTCTCTCTCTCTTCTTTTGCTTTTCTGACCACATTCATCTCTCCCTGTGGTTGTGATAAGGCATTAAAAAACACACATACTGGCCAGATTTTTATATTATACATGTTTTTACTGTGTCCCTAGTCCCATAATCTCTGTATATATATCCCTCTCTCATAGAAACATAGAAATTGATGACAGATAAGGATCACTTGGCCCACCTAGTCTGCCCATTATCCCTACCTATTATAATACTGCTGACCCTACTTGATCTCCAGCTTTCCTTTTACTCCCTTTCCTTACTGTGAAGGCTCCCTTATGCCTATCCCATGCCTTCTTGAATCCTGCTACACTTTCTGACCCCAAAACCTCCACTGAGTGCTGTTTCAGGCATCCACCTCACTTTCTGTAAAGAAATACTTCCTTACTTCTCCCATGAGCCTACCCCCCTCCAACCTCATAGCATGACCCCTTGTTCTTGAAAGTGATCAAGTCTGGTGGGACTCAACCCACAGCCTTTAAATGCCTTTCTCTTTTTTAGTATACTAGAAGTCTAATGCAACATCCATTGAGCCACAGAGCCTCTCACTCTTCTTTCCTGCTCACATTCATCCCTCCCTGTCCTTGCAGTAATGCATTAAAGAATCTCCAACACCCTTATTGGCCAGGTTTTTATAATATGTACTTTTTGTTACCTTGCCCCGATTACAGCTCATCTGTATCTCTGTCTTGCCTCCCTCTGCTTTCCCGCCTGCATTCTTCCCTCCCTGTGGCTGCCATAGTGTATTAAAAAAAAAAAAAACACCCATACTGGCCAGAGGTTTATATGTATTTTTCACCATGTCCTTGGTCACAGACCCTCTGCAGCTCTCTCTCTCTCTTCCCCCTCTGTTTTCCTGCTTGCATTCATCCTTCCCAATCGTTGCGGTAATGCATCAAAAAAATCCCCAACCCCCATACTGGAAAGCTTTTTATATATTTTTTCAACCTTGTCTCGATTGCTGACCCTCTTCATCTCGCTCCTGTCCCCTTGTTTTCCCACCTGCATGTTTCCCTCCCTCTGGTTGTAATAATGCAATAAAAAAAATCATACTGGCAAGGTACTTATAATATATATTTTTTAACCTTGTTCCTGATCAGAGAGCATCTGTATCTCTTTGTCCTCTCCCTCTGCTTTCCTGCCTGCATTAATCCCTCCTGTAGTCATTTATATATATATATATATATATATATAATATACATACATACATATATATATATATATATATATATACACATACATATACATATACATATACATATACATATACAAATATATATATATATATATACACATACACACACACACACACACACACACACACACACACATATATACATACACACACATATTTAACCTTATCCTTGATCAAAGATCGTCTATATCTCTCCCCTCCCTCTGCTTTCTTGCCTGCATTCATCCCTCCCTGTGATTG
Organism: Neoceratodus forsteri; assembly: GCA_016271365.2. NCBI lineage: Eukaryota > Metazoa > Chordata > Ceratodontiformes > Ceratodontidae > Neoceratodus > Neoceratodus forsteri. The sequence continues at coordinate 1,557,524,642 of CM057453.1, read as the reverse complement.
CTATAATGCATTAAGAAATCCACAATACCAATACTGGCTAGGTTTGTATATGTCGTTTTTAACCTTTTCCCTGATCACAGACCCCCTGTATTGCTATATTTTCCCTCTGCTTTCCCACCTGCTTTCATCTCTCCTTGCAGATGTGGCAATTCAGTAAAAAAAAAAATCAGCCAACACACAAACTGGCTAAGTTTTAATATACTTTTTCTTTAACCTTGTGCATAGATACATAGATACATAGACAGTGTCGGCAGATAAGGGCCTATGGCCCACCTAGTCTGCCCATTTGAGCTTGTAAGTTCAGTCTGTTTTCCTAGAAGTCTGTTTCCCCTTACCCCTGCCCACTAGAATTCCTTTATGTCTATCCCATGCATTCTTAAATCCCGTGATTGTTTCAGCCCCCACCACTTCCTCTGGCAGGGTGTTCCACTTGTCCACCACCCATTCTGTGAAGAAATTCTTCCTCATGTTTCCTCTGAATCGTCCTCCCTCCAACTTCATCCCATGCCCTCTAGTCCTGAAACATCTTTTTCGCTTAAAAATAGTGTTTTCCTGCACCCTGTTCCTCCCTGTAAGATACTTGTATGTCTCTATCATCCCCTCTCTCCCTCCTCTCCTCCAGGGAGTACATGTTCAATTCCTTCAACCTGTCTTCATAGGACTTGTGATGCAACCCATGCACCATCTTTGTTGCCCTCCTCTGAACCTTCTCTACCCTGTCTATGTGTCCTTACGTAGGTATGGTCTCCAGGAACTGTACACTGTACTCAGGTGGGACCTCACTAGTGTCTTGTATAGCTGAATTATGACCTCCCTTTTCCTGCTGGTGATGCCCCTGCCTATACATCCCAGCATCCTATTTCTTTACCTGATGCCTTGTCACTGTTTCTCTACCTTGAGGGTCATCAGAGATAACAACCCCAAGATCCCTTTCCTGCTTGGTGCATGCTATATCCTCACCCCCCAACTGATATATTGTGCCAGGGTTTTTGTGCCCCATATGCATTATCTTGCACTTCTTTGCATTGAATTTCAACTGCCAAACCCTTGACCATTCTTCAAGTTTCTGCAGGTCCCTTCTCATTCTGTCTACACCCTCTGGTGTGTCTACTCTGTTACAGAGCTTTGTGTCATCAGCGAACAGTGAAATTCTGCCTTCTAGACCCTGTGCAATGTCACTGATGAAGATGTTGAATCACAGCTCCCACTTGATCAGTCTGTCAGTTGCATGAAAATGAAATGCAAATTGCTGCCTCCAGTCTGAGGTTCCCCTCTTTCCCCTTCCTGTACCATAAATGCAAAGGATAACCAAAGCTTGGTTTCTAGCTCTTCACTTGTAACATTAAGAGTAGGCGTTCTTACTCACAAAAGAGATATCCATCAATAATCTTTTCACATCGTTATCTCTATGAAGATGCTAAATGACATGGTTTTAAATCCTTCTTGGTCCCATTTATCTTTGCTGCTTTAAATCCCCACTCTCCAAAATCCCTCAATTGATCAATACTTCCTTAAGCTAATTTAAACAAAATACAGAGTATTAAAACTTAAGTACAAATCAGAAGTACACAAAACCTGAATTCTGATACACTACCCCTTCTCTCAAAATGATAATGTCCTCATCATCTAACCAATGATTTGATACCTTTTATTAGACCAGCATATATGTTACAAAGGAAAATAGGTGCTTGAGCTTTTGGGTTACATAGAATCCTTCACCAGAAAAATGACAGTTAGTTTGAAATAATTTTTCTGATGAAGGATTCTATGTAATCTGAAAGTTCAAGCACCTATTTTCTTTTGTAACATCTATGTTGGCCCCTTTTTTCCTGGATCTTTTGTCACAAGGACCAATATGACAACAAAACTAGTTTTCCATCTTATCATCTAACTAAACACCCAGTAAAAACCAACCCTGATGGATTTCACCCAAGCTCCTCTGAATCTCCACTCCTGCAATTGCTTCCTATCTAGCACACTTTCTAAACCTCTCCCTCCTAACCAGCACAGTCCAGCAAGCCTGGAAAGTTGCCTAGGTGCTGCCACTTCATAAAGGTGGAGAACCTTCCCCTCCCAGAAAACTACCGGTTCATCTCCCTCCTTGCTTCCCTTGCCAAACTACTAGAGTCATTAATCCACTCTAGGCTATCAGAGTACCTCTCCTCCACTGGCACTCTCTGTCCCCCATACAGGCTGGATTTAGGAAACAACACTCAACCATCTCTTCCCTGTTGCAAGTCACTGACACCATCTTCTTGGCTATGGACCAGGGACTTATAACTACCACCATATTCATAGACCTCACCAAGGCCTTTGATTCAGTTTCTCACCCTCTCCTGATATATAAACTTTAATCAGCTGGTATGGCAGCTCCCACCGTCAACTGGTTCAACTCCTACCTACATGACAGGCAGCAATCAGTCCAAGTAGGAAAAAGCACTAATGTTATAGTGTGAAATCTCAGGGCAATATCACAAGCAAAATAAAAAGCTACTTGATGAAAATATCTCTTGTGAATCATGTGAAGATTTAAAGCATCCCTAATTCAGTTCTTTCAAGTAGGAAATGCCCTCTCCTCCCCTTTTCCTATCCTTGCTGGGGTTACTCAAGGCTCCATACTTGGGCCCATCCTCTTCTCTCTCTTTATAAATGATCTTCCCTCCATCTGTTGTACCTCTCACATGCACGTGTATGCAGACGATACCATCCTCTTTACCTCGGAAACCTTCTGCCATTGACATACAATCCCACCTCCAGCAGGATTTTGACAGGGTACAGAACTAGTTCCAGACAAACCATCTAAAATTAAATACCAAGAAAACTGTTGCTATGACCTTCATCTCTAGACAGAAACTGGCCATGCTCCAGTCCCCCCCGACCTTCTCCACCCTGGATGGCTCCCCCAGCAGAGGTCCCCACCTTCAAATACCTATGAGTCTGGCTAGACAACCACTTAGATTTATCCACCCATATAGAGGCCATCTGAACCAAACTTTGCCCAAAACTTGAAATCCTCTACCATCAAAAAGACAGCCTCCTTCTTCCTACCTTTGGGAGCTGGTTAAAAAAATGATTCTCCCAGTCATTGACTACACCAATGTGGTCAATGACTCTGCCTCCACAACATCCCTTTCAAGACTTGACACTCTCCTTAACTCCTTCTGCTGTTTTGCTACTTCTGCCCCTCCCCTCACTTACCACTGCCTTCTCTATTCCTCTCTCTCCCTTTCTCAATTACCACACAGGAGAATGGTCCACTGCATTTCCCTCATTGCCAAGTACTGGCTTGGGACTCTTCCTCCTAACCTCTCCATCCGCCTATCACCTGTGAACCCCTCAGCTTGCTCCCTATGTTATAGGGATCCCCAATCTTTCTCTTTGCCACACCCACACTCTGCAGCGGGCAAGTCTGCTTTCCCCTACCACCTCCCTTTCCTGTGGAATCAGCTCTCCTCTGACCTTCACCTATCCCCCTCACTCTCTTCTTTCAAAAGTCTCCTCAGACCTATCCCCTCTATCCAATGTTCACATCTTTCCTCTTACTCTGCCACCATTTTACCCCCACACCCCTGCCAAACAAAATTCCCTCCCCCTCATGAATTTTACTGCAAATTTTGCTACCACTACTGGCTTCTAATTGTGTCAAACTATGTACTCAATTAACCTCAATTTTAGTAGTGTGTTTTTGTGTAGTAGCTGTACAATCACTTTGGTTGAAACTGGATGCTTAGCAAGTAATAACAGCAATATTTATGATTTTCTGTATCAAGCATACCCCTATATTATAATAGTTATACTTTGCATTCCTGTAATCAAGTTGTAGCCTATATCCGGATATACTGTGCCTGTTGCTACGTTAATTGTACTGATCTATTGTTACTGTGTGTGCCTGATATTTCCCTCTGAAATGTTGGCCTTGTACATTGTCTTCTATTATACTCTTCTGGGACACACCTGAAATGGGCATTCATTTTCCTGGCACTAGGTCAGAATAGCACCACTGAAAACAGTACAGTCAGGAACTGTGCTGGTCAAAATGCTGCCACTTTATGTTTTGGGGGGCTCCGTCCCCCCACCCCCTGATGTGGGGGGAGCTCTACCCCCTGTGGGATCCAGTCATAATAGCGCGGCAGAAATAGCGTGAGCAAAGACAGTGCATACATAGCGCTGCAACACTATAGCGCATTAGCAATATAGCGCGAATGAAATAGCGTTAATTCACTATATATAAGTCTGCTAGATGTAATTTTCCATATAAAAATATAGCGAACCCCCCCAATACAGCATTTGAAATAATATGGTTGATCATGTGTGATTGTGCAGCTGCCACTCAGAGTGTTTTATTCAAATTGTTGGCTATTTAATGGGTGACAAGTGAGGGCACACTCAGATTTGTTCATTATGTCTCAGCAAGTGTGATTCATCCGCAGCCAAAAGAAAACAGAGCACCATTACCACCCCACTTCTGGTACAGCTTTACACTAGTGAGGCCCCACCTGGAGTACAGTGTACAGTTCTGGAGACCATACCTACGTAAGGACATCGACAGGGTAGAGAAGGTTCAGAGGAGGGCAACAAAGATGGTGCATGGGTTGCATCACAGGTCCTATGAAGACAGGTTAAAGGAACTGAACATGTACTCCCTGGAGGAGGGAGGGAGAGGGGATATGATAGAGACATACAAGTATCTTACAGGGAGGAACAGGGTGCAGGAAAACACTATTTTAAGCGAAAAGATGTTTCAGGACTAGAGGGCATGGGATGAAGTTGGAGGGAGGGCGATTCAGAGGAAACATGAGAAAGAATTTCTTCACAGAGCAGGTGGTGGACAAGTGGAACACCCTGCCAGAGGAAGTGGTGGGGGCTGAAACAATCACGGGATTTAAGAATGCATGGGATAGACATAAAGGAATTCTAGAGGTCAGGGGTAAGGGGAAATAGACTTCTAGGAAAACAAACTGAACTTACAAGCTCAAATGGGCAGACTAGGTGGACCATAGGCCCTTATCTGCCGACACTGTCTATGTATCTATGTATCTATGTATCTATGTATTACAACATAATTGTCATGGAACAGCTGATTGTAGAAAGTACAGTGCCGGTTTGTAAAACAAAATACAAAGACTCTGCAAAACGCATAGCAAGCATCGTATCACAGTATACTGAACGCACAAGAAACCAATACCTAAGAGGGATAGCCTATAACTTTCAGCTGCAGGCATAAATGCACACGTATACATAAGCACTCTGTAAAGCATTGATCGCACTCAGTAAACATCGAGCACTATAAATGTGACAGCTCTACAGTTTTAAATACTTTTTCTTTTGCTTTTTTGTGATGTTGAAATAAAGATGAATTCTATTGACTGTACCTAGAAAGACTTGTAGAGTTTCTGTGGATGATGATTATCCAGATAGGAACAGATAGGAACAGGAAGTTCGGGAGGGGAAAGGGGGTGACACATTGTGATGCACTGCAAACTAGGGTCCTAGCAAGCATTGCCGGAATTAGCTAACACAGATTGGGAAGAAAAGAGGAAAGCTATAGCAGGAGCAACAAGCATCGTTCAGTAAGCTGCAATTTCATCAATGCACTATTAAATAACACGCTATAATTTCCATTAGCTATTATGCTGTTGCGCTAAAATGTAAGTGCTGTAATAACACACGCGATATTGCATGTGTGATTTTGACAGTGATCCACCTTCTGCACCCCCAAGATTAATAGATCCTAACTTAGAGGGGAGTGGATCACAGGGCAACAAGAACATTGCGGGGCCATGGAATACTGTTTCCACAGCCCCTTGTAAAAAAATTTAAGTCTGGATAAAGGCAAAATCTAGGGAAGACCAGGATTAGAACATTGGTGTTCACAACCCCCTCTTTGATTGTTTTATGCTTTAGCTCTCAGCCCTCCACACCATGGAAACAGCTTAGCCAGCATCTATAATTCTGCTGCTCTTGTCCTGTGGTAGCACCATGGACAGCGACCTGTGGAGCGCTTACTGCAAGTGCTGTCAATCTCCTCTCACTGTTCATGGCAGTGCTATTCAGAATAGCACTTTTTACATGTGCTATTCTGGTAGCACTATTCTGACAGGGTGCAATTTGCCTAGTGAACCTATACACCCAGTAACAAAAAATCAATCAGCCAATCAGTTAAAAAATGTCTCAATCTATTGCCAATGAATTGTGGAACACTAGCTTTCACAATGTTGGACATAAGCTCTCAACACTGGAAATTAGTTTTGTGCAAGTTTAATTTTGTATCAGCAATGTTATTAATTTCTGTTTATAGCACCTTCTGTGTGTGGCAATATATTTTCCATGCAAGACAGAAAAATTCTGAGGGGTACAGTGGGACAGTTGAGAAGTATTTGTATTAGTCAGTGAATATTTAAAATTGTATGTAGAGATAGCTATTCTACATTTGTTTTTGTACATTTGCAATCAAAACAGGCATTATACACTTTCAAACCAAAGGTGCCAGGAAATGTTAAGCTGATAGATTTTATTTATTTATTTATTTTTTGCAGTTAGTTCTTCTATTAAGATTTTTAAACAGACAAACAATCAACAGTACACAGGTGTACAGAAGTGCAAGGACAGTTACAAAGTGTGATGGGGCATTAGGTTATAAGATCAAAAAGAGATACAGTACAGTCAAAAGCCACACATGAAAAAAGGCAAAATGAATGGTTGTGCTCAGGAAAAACACTGAGCCCTACCATGCCAAAACAAAAAAAAATTGAACAAAAAGCTACACTGTGTGTTTCTCGGGGCTATGCCCCCCAAACTAAAAATAATCACCTCCAGGGGGGGATGCAACTCAGGGAGGAATCTTGGGGGGGGGGAGGCAGCTCAGGGATGGGGAGGTACTTCAGGGTGAGGCAACTCAGGGATGGGGAGGAACTTTGGGGAGAATCATATTTTTGTTGGAAGGGCATGGGGTAAAAAGTGCAGGGTGGGTTGCAGATAAATTTAAAATAAAAGTTGACTGGGGAGAAAACAAAACAGTCGCAGGACCAGGAATTGAACCCTGGTCATCCACACAGTCCACCACTCTAGCTGCTCATTGCCCTAACCACTGCATCATGTGCACAGCTCAGCAAACCACCATGCACTTCTCCTATTGTCCTCTTCCTCCCAAGTGATAACAGCTCTAGGGATAGTGTGAACTGACTTGCACTATGCTATCCCTGTATCTGTACTGTCAAACGTTTTTTCAGTGTGGATTTTCCTGCACTATAATCCTGGCGATATATTGACTGGGTAGGTATGACAGGCAGTCAAACTGGGATATCAGCAGTTTCAAACCATCAATACAAGGTGAGCAATAACTTGTGAAGCAAAATATGTTACTGCAATAATAGCACAGGATATAGTTGAGGGATATCTGTGGGAATAGGTATACATATGCAGCACGTAGCATCAGAGGTTACCCAACCTTTGGAAGGTAACAGACAGAAGAGCAGAGCAACAGGGGCCATGGCAAGCCATCCAGGCAGACCTGAGGGGGTCTAACACAGTCCCCTCAGAAAGCCTTATCCAAAGAGTACCTAGTGGACAGAGAATGTCTCCATATGGCTTGGTATGTGGGTGCCAATTTTCTGGAAAAGTGAGACAACCTATCCAGGGTAGATAGGGACTGCACTGCTGCCAACTAGTGGGGAATGGTAGGCATATCCTCTGTTCTCCAGCACTGAAGCACTGGCCTCTTGGCCACCATGCTGATCTTCATGAACCACAGTAGGTGGTGTTTCTGAAGAACTGGGACTGTCGCAGGTATGCCCAGATGAGCAGCTGTGTTGGCATGGGAAGGGAGTGGCATAATACACCACAGCAGCATTTGTAGAGTTGGGTACAGAAGTTATGCAATTTAGGACAGGAGAGCCTTAGGGGATAATTTGGGAATGTAGGCCAGGAGGGACTTAAGAGTAGGCTGCTGTCACACTGCAATATACCTCAAGAAGTCCCTCCGGGTAGGTCAAAATGTCTATAGAGATTTTCAAAATAATCCAGATATGTAGAGGCTGGGGACCATATATACAAGACTTGGATTATCCCATTAGTTTCCCACTCTTCCTACACTATCAGCTAGCCCTCAGTTTTAAGAAGGGGAATTCTCCATAAAGGAACCATGGATAGTGATAGTGAGGTGGATTACATGCAAGACTCCAGCTTCTTCCATGCCATAATTGAGTAGTGAACCATTGGACCCATCTTGTAAGAGGTCAGCAGGGAGGAGCAAATACAGGAAGCCAGGGTGTTGGACTGGTTATAATGACATTCTATTGCTACCCACAAAGAGGGTGGCTAGCCACAGTAAGGTTTGAGTACAGTGGAAAGCAATATAGTAGGTGTGAAACCATGGGAGGCCCCAGCATCTTCTGCTTCAATGGGCTCTGAGCTTTGCCCTACTATAAAAGGGAGGTTTTCTCTCCCAGAGAAAATTACCTACAAGGGCCTCCATCTTAGTGAGCCACTGGAGGGAGTATATGGACTGACAGATGTGAGAGACAGTGAATGAGTTTGGATGCCAGTATCATTTTAAGTGCTGCAATTTACTTAGCCAGGGAGAGATGCAGCAGCTTCCAAAGATCACAGTTCTCTTTTATCTTCTGCAGCAGGAGAGTGGCATTATCAGCCACTACCTCTACCGGGTCAAGACGGACCCATATCATAAACTTCATAATGCCTGTGGGTGACCTTTGTAGTACCCATGGGGCAAAATAAATGGGGATACAACTGGTGTTGAGAGGCATTACCTCAGTTTTGCTAGAGTTGGTCTTAAGCCTGGAGATCACCTGTAAATCATGTAGGCAGTCAAGGACAGTGTGGAAACCTGAGGCAGTGTCCTGAAGGAGTGCCAAGCAGGCATCTGGATATAACAAAGTGTGGTTCTCTGTTCTACCTGCAGAGATGCCTTTTATGCAACTGGGTATTGGAAGATGGCAATGGCCAGTACAAACAACATTGAGGAGAGGGGGTAGTCTTGATGAGTGCCCCTATGTAGAGTGAAGGGCTATGAGAGGGTCAAGTTGGAAAGCACCCAGGCAGCAGGATGGGCATACTGCTTCCTGAACCAGCTTCCAAATTGGGAACCAAATCCCATTCAAGCAAGAACAGCATGTAGGTACACACATGACACCAAGCCAAAGACATTTTCAAAATCAATGGCTATAGCTGCGACAGGACTGTGGGTGATGGATGCCAGTGCCATCGGGGAGAAGAGATCCCTGTGGTGATCACAGCTGAGTCACCCTTTAACAAATCCCACTTGGGAGGGGTGCATAAGGGTGGGAAGGATATGCTCTAGCCTGGTTGCTAAGGCTTTTGCCAGTATTTTGCAATCCACATTAATGAGCAAGATGAGCCTATGTATACTGTACTAGGGGCCAAGGGGCCCTTACCTTCCTTAATATGTACTGTAATGACTGCTTCTTGCATTGAAGGGGGTAGGCTGAGCTTGTCAAGTGATTCCCAAAAGACCTCCTGCAACACAGGGAATACCAAGGTGAGAATCAATTTGTACAGATCAATTGGTATGTCATCCTCACAGGGGCTTTGTTGAGGAGAGGCAGAAACATAGAAACATAGACTTTGACGGCAGATAAGGACCACTTGGCCCACCCAGTCTGCCCATTTCCCTACCTATTGGATAAGCTGCAGATTCTAGTTAACTAACAGCCTACTTCCTGCAACCCCCCACTATAATTGCCTTATGTCTGTCACATGCATGTTTGAATTCCCCCACTGTTTTAGACTCCACAACCTCTCCAGGAAGGCGGTTCCATGCATCCACCACTCTCTCCATGAAAAGATTTCCTCACATTACCCTGAGCTGCCCCTCTAACTTTAAATTGTGCCCCTAGTTCTTACACATCTCTTTTTCTGAAAGATGCTACCCTCCTGGACTTTGTTGATTCCTTGAGGTGCCTAAAAGTTTCTATCATGTCCCCCTGTCCCTCCTTTCATCAAGGGTATACATATTAAGCTCTCTCAGTCTCTCTCTTCATATGGTTTCTGATGTAGACCCTGCACCATTTTAGTTGCCCTCCTCTGGACTGCTTCCATCCTGTCTATGTCCTTGTGTAGATGAGGTCTCCAAAACTGCCATGATACTCAGATGGGGTCTCACCAACTGTCTGTATTGAGGATAACCACTTCCCTTTTCTACTTGTGATGCCCTCCCTATGCATCCCAGTATCCCCTAGCTCTCCTTACTGACTTCTCACATTGCTTACCACCTTTAGATCATCTGATATGACTACACCCAGATCCCTTTCCATTATTGTTGTCGTTAGTACCTCCCCTGCTATTGTGTACTCTTCTCCTGGATTTTTATTTCCCAGGTGCATTACTTTGCACTTCTTTGCATTGAATCTAAGTTGCCATATGTCTGACCATTCCTCCAACCTTGCCAAGTCCCTTCTCATCCTTTCTACCACCCCTTGTGTATCAACTCTGTTACAGATCTTTGCCAGAGATATCTGCCTTAATTTCTGCCATGCTGAGGGGTGCCTCCAGCTCTTCCCTATCAGTAGGTGACAGGGTAGGAAGAGGCAGGTTTTCTAGGAACTTATCAAACTTGTCCCTGTGAAGAAGACCTTTCAAGGAGTAAAGCTCCTTGTAGAAGGAGTATGTGATCTTATTGATCATGTCAGGCTGGGTTTGGTAGATGGTCACTACTTTCATGCAGACAAGGTATGTAGTGGTCCAATTGCTGTTTAAACAACCTGTGTGACAAAAACTTGCCCCTCTTTTCTCCCTCATCCCAGTATCTCTGTTTCAGGTGCAGGACCACAAGTTAAGCCTTCTACATGGCTAGGGTATTGAGTTGCATCCAAAAGGACCTTACTTCCCAGAACAAGGAAGAATGGAGCTAGGGGAAGGGCAATTTTTGCGCTCTGAATCTGATAGATTAAGAGATATCACAACTCTAAATTACCAGCACTGAGCATGGATATGAAGACAGTATATGCCTTTAAGGTAAACCTGGACACATTTCTACAGTACTTACCAAGGGAGTCACTGGGTTCCTGGGACAGTAGAGTGGTTACGGAATCTCTATTAATTGGTCCATGTTTTGCACAGCATACTTATTTCATCCCTTTTCAGTGTTCATTTTTCAGTGGGGAATTGTGACGAATGTCTTACAGAGGAATTCTTAACTTGCTCCATCTCTCACACACCTGCAGAAACAGCTATCAATTCCCATTACTGCCTACCCTCAAGCAAATGCAAGATCCCTCTACTTCCTCTATCACTGTAACAGTTTCCCCCACTTCCTGTAGTCTGAAATATTTAGTAGCCAGCCAGACATGCCAGTGACAACTTTATTGAGCAACCAGGTCCTCCATCCTACTTGCTCCAACTAATCCTTGTGGCAACAGACTCCTGATTTAAAAATGGCACATTGTCTGAACCCAATCTGATTCAAATTCCAGTTATTCTTCTTTTCACATATTTAATACCCAAACACCTACACCCCAGTACAGGGCCAGTACATCAGCTGCACCACCACCATCACCACCGCCACCAGCACCACCCACTCCACCACCACCACCACTACCTAGGTTTCCACCTGCAGTGGACCCCGCCACAGTCCCTGCAACAGAGGCCGACATTGCCCTGGTGTGGGCAGCCCTGAAGGAGAATAATGAGAGGGTAGGTGCTGTGCAGCAGCAGGTCGACACAATACAACAACAGCAGCAGCAAATACTCACAATACTGCACCTGCTGCTGGACCACCATGGCATCCCATGGCCACATTAAGGGATTGTTTTCTGGACCCACCCTACTACTGTGCTGTACTGTTTTTGTGTTTTTTTTTTTGTTGTTGTTTAATAATACACATTTTCCCTTCTGTAGTTGCAGTGCCTCAGTAATGTTTACTTTTTGTTTTGGAGAGCTTGTGGACAAGCTGTTGTGAGCAGTGCAAGTATGATGTGTAAAACTGCATGTGTGTAGTCAGTGTTGTTTCCTGTGCATGTGTGTGTGTAGCATCAGACATTGTGCAGCGTGTTGCAAACATACATTGCTGTTGCTGACTTGTTGCAGGCAGTGTTTATGTTATAAAGAATAGCGAGCAGAATACGGTATATTTTATTGTCACCATCATCATCAGTGGACTAAGTGGTACGATACTTTTTCAGAGGTGTCTGGCCAGAGTGCACCTTAGTCCTATTATATACTTTACTGCACACATAACTTTTAGGAGAACTTGTGTTTTTTGTGCTATGATCTCAGCAAATTCATGTGTGCACTGTGAGTGACTGAGGTGCACACTGACTCAATACCTCTGAAAAAATATCTTATCACTTAGTCTGCTGGCGCTGATGGTATCAATAAAATATACATCAGGTATTCTTTGTAATATTTATTCTTGATAATGCAGCAAGTCTTACCATATATTTGTTTGCATGAAGCTGTACAATGTATACACACACAGGAGAGAACAGTGACAGCACACATGCAGTTTAGCACAACATATTCGCATTGCTCAGTCTTCATGCTGTTTGAGAAACACTTAAAATCTGATTCATGAGTCGCGACACAAAGTAAACATTACTGAGGCTCTATAACTATTTTGCTTGTGAAATAGACATGAAAGAGATTCACCAAGTTACAGCATTGCACCCGATAAATAGGCACCTTACTTCAAGGGGAATTTTTCTTGCTTCCCATAGTGCAATACATTTCTGTGAAAACCGCCCATAATTTCATTACAGTGTGTCATGTAACGGAGGAATTCCCATTCAGAAAAGCCACCCACATTCTGCCCCCCTTTCTCAGCAATGTTAGGACATGATGCCAGGGAGAGTCCGGGTGCGTGCTCCATTACAGTGAATGTCCAATTGTCCGGCAGCTGTCTGAATGTTTCTTTATGTTATAATGGTCAGTTTGTGGTGAAATGTGTGGGCATGTTTCCAGTAAGAAAAGTCTTGTTAGTGGAAATGTTCCAACATTTCACCACAAAGTGAACCTTATAACATAACAAAACATTGAGATAGCTGCTGGATATTCACTATAGTGGAGCATGCACCTGCGCTCCCCCGGTATCATGTCCTAACATTGCCGAGAAAGTGGGGCAGAATGTGAGTGGCTTTTCTGAACGGGAATTCCTCTATCACGTGACACACTGTTATGAAATTATGGGCGTTTTTCTCAGAAATGTATTGCACTATGTGGAGCAAGAAATATTCCCTTGGAAGTAAGATGCCCACATATTATGTTATGTGCATCATCATAACTATGTAACATGGTGAATCTCTGTAAAGCAGCAGCACAACAATCGGTTGAGAACTCTGACCTATATTTTTTAATGCTATGTTACAACTTCCTTTACTTACATCCTCACTGGAATGATACAAGAATTTGCAGTAGTTGAGTCTGCTGTACTACCTTTTTTCATGTGTGAAATAATGAAAGGAGCATTCCTTTTAAATTGTTGCTGACCAGGTCTTTGCCATTGTTTTCCTCTACTTTTCTCCATCACATCAGTTAGTTGTTATATATCACTACTGTTGTAAATTAACAGTCATGCAGCAGGCAGTGTTTTGTGACACCACAGAACAATATGTATTAAAAAGCAGCTGCAAATAAATACAAACCTGGTCAGAACAATATTGAAAGCTGTGCTCATTTTTTTTTATACATGAAAAAAGTAGTCAACTAAGTAAAGCAGACAGAAATTGTGAAAAGAAGCATATCATTCAAGTCACGACTCGGAGGTAACTAGTGGCTGTGGCAATGTAAAGTAGCATAAAAAAGTACAGTTCAAAATTATTACGACATTCTTGCAATGCTGCTTTAATTGATAATGTCAGTATGACATCATGAGCTCACAATCACACAACACATAAAATGCATCCCCAGAATTAATGGCGCACTCAGTCATGCCTCGTGTGCAGAAACTTGACAAGTGGTAACACAGTGAAATGGGAGTGTTTCAGCACATACAAAGTCCCCCAGAATTAATGGCACACTCAGTCATGTGCATAGTGGTGGCACAGAGTCCCTAGATTTTTTTCTGAATGCCCAAAATGAATCCACTTTTTATCCAGAAAATTGACAAGTAGTAAAACAGTGAAATGGGAGTGATTCAGCACATACAAAGTCCCCCAGAATAAAATGATGACTGTGAGTGTACTGCTGCTGGTCCAATGTGTTCTGCGAGGCGATTTGAGCAAATGCAATGCGATCATCTCAACTGGATGCAAGGGTGCCCTTTGTCTGTACACAAATAGTAGCCTTGGTGAACAGATATATATAGATATATGTTTGTGTATTTTGTAGGTGAGGAGGGGGGTTGACATGGACATGTACTCATGGTATAGTTTTGTATCACAGGTCACAGAAACTGTTGGTGTGCACATTCCAGTGCTCAATGAGAATTTTTTGCATTGAAATTGGAAATGGATAACTCTCAAGCACATGAAAGCAAGTATTTTTTTGGGGGGTGGGGGGAAGCATATTTGCAGGTTTGTCTGTAAAGGTTTCATATTTTGTTACTTCTTCACTGATTTCATCTGCATCCTTCTGCAGTCCGGTTGTTAATGATGGTCATGGTCATCTAATAAAATGACTTCTGCATGTTGCATGTGTGTCCAAGCCCGGGGGAGGGGGGTGCCTGATGTTGAAGAACTTTGTTGGATAAGGCCACTTTGACAGAACAACAATGCATCTGGATGTTTCCTAAAAAAAGAAATGAATGACTTCTTACAACTTAATTGTTATGTGTCCCTCCCTGGTTCTCAATCTCAAGTCAAGTTACATTTCAAACCCACATCTGGTCAACTAACACAACCTGTGTGCAATATTTGCTGCAGTCTTTCCAAAACAATGAAATGGATGAAATAAAATCTTCATACTTACCAGAATGGATTTCACATGGATATTCCATAGGCTTCTCTCTGTACGGTACAGCTGCAGTACCATTCCCACCGAGTTTTAGCGATGGAGACTTTTTTTATTTACCTGTAAAAATAACAAAATAAGTGTACTGTATGTGTTTTACCATTGTGGCTCTGAAAAGCTACAGAAAACAAAACATACAACTAAAGGAAGTGACACAGCATAACAAACAAGAGTACACAATACTCACTTTATGGTTTAAATATTAAGAAGCTTTGTGTCTGTGGCTGATGGATGTGGTGGTCTGACAGACTCATGCTCAGTGGTGGCAGTAGCTAACATCAGTCCCAGTGGTGTGGTCTTGGGGGCAGACAGACTCATGCTTAGTGGTGGCAGTGGCTAACATCAGTCCCAGTGGTGGTGGTCCGGGGGCGGACAGTCTCATGCTCAGTGGTGGCAGTGGCTAACATCAGTCCCAGTGGTGGTGATCCGGGGGGAGGTGGACAGACTCATGCTCAGTGGTGGCAGTGGCTAACATCAGTCCTGGTGGTGGTGGTGGTCCGGGTAGGCACATTGCCTTCTAACAACTTCAGTTAAAACCTGCCAACATTAACCACATCATCATCCTCATAAAGAAAGCTTCCCCTCACAGTCATCTATGTCTGAAGTCTGACCACTGGGAAATTCTTTCTCCATTGTGTCATCATCTACATTAGTGGTGGACCATTTCAGGCAGCCACTGCCAGTGCCACCAGGATGGTCCATTTCCACATCACCAAAGCCACCATGACTAGACCAGGGTATGAACACTGAAGCTGCAGTCTGTGCTGGTGTTTGCCTCTCACTCATTTTAATGAATGTTAGCAAACTAACATTTGCAGGAGACAGGTTTGCCTGATGATCCCTGACTATTGCATCTGCTGAGCTGAATACCCTCTCAGCACTTACACTGGAGGGTGGGTATGTGAGGTACTTCAGTGCCATTGCAGTCAGCTCTGGCCATTCACTGACCTTTCCACTCCAGTAAAAAATAGGATATTCAGTTATTGTCAGATGCCTGTTTTCAGACAAATATGACTCAACCATTCTCTGAGCCACACTAAGTCCAGTTGTTAATGCATCATCCTGTTCTCCCGAATCATTTATTCCACAAGTACCCACTTGGGATAAAGTCTCCCAAAGTGGGTTGACACCAGCCACTTTGGATGACAGACCACCTTGAACTGTTGTCCCCTTCCCCCTGCAGGATATGCTTGATAGTCCTACAGGTACACCTTCAGCTGGATTATGCTGCTGAGGTTTGCTGACCTTGGCACGTGACTTCTATGCCCCATGAATCAAGCAACCAGTTGACCACTGATATTTTTTACCTGTTCAGACCCTCCCTCCAGTACTGATGCAATTCCACATTTGTATCATGGGTCCAGCATTGTTGCTATGGCAAAGTTGTCACTACACTGAATGCTCACAATGTGATGATTCTGGTTGAATACTGTCAGCATGTGTTGTAGCAACATACTGCTACCACCGTCTCTGGCAACATCAAGGCCATGCTGTACATTCACCAATGTCTGTCTCAGTACCTGCAGCAGTGGAATTGATTGGCTAATGAAGGTAGACTCACCACTCACTGCCTGTGTGGCATGTTCAAAAGGCCACAAAATTGTTATTACAGAGTCCATGAGGTGCCACTGTTCAGTCGTCATAGACATGGAGTCCCCAGAACTGTCATGGCTAGTGTGCATCACAAGATATTCTGAAATGGCTTTATATTGTTCATACAACCTCTCTGTCATTTATAAAGTGGAGTTCCATTGGGTGAAAACTTCCAGCTTCAAGCAGTGCTGAGGCAGGCTATTTTGTATCTGCAACTGCCGCAGTTGGTCACGGGCCTTTCCAGATCTTGAAAAGTGAGAGCAGATATGTTGTGCAATGGTCAGCATTTCCTTTACATCAGGGTGCTGCAGAAGCTCCTGCACCACAAGATTTAAACAGTGGGCCATGCATGCAACATGAAAAAAAAAACACCATTCGTGATGCATTTCACCACATTTCACCCACTGTCACTTGCTATGAACCCAGTTGTCAGGGACAGAGAGTTTAGCCATTTGTCAATTTCAGTCAGTACTACATCCAACATGTTCTCATCAGTGTGTGAACAGGTCACATTGTGCATAGCAATCATTGCATGCTGTCGAATTCCTGGAAGATTGCTACAGCGACAATCCACCTTACTGCACTGATTATTCACACTACCAACATCACAAACAACCCCCAGCACCTGCGCCCAGTGTGCAGTTATACACAAATATGAACTCCCCACTGTTTGCCACTTGTCCACATATCCATACTTAAATGGAGGAATGGAGAGGAGGAATGTTGAAGGGCATGTCTTATTGAGTTGGACATAGTGTGGAACAACTCGGGGACAGCACGGGTAGAAAAGTATGTCCTGGATAGGACTTTCCATTTTGGACAGGCACGTGCAGCAAACTACCGGAACCCAGAATTCTCCACGAAGGAGAAGGGCAAAAGATCAATTGCCAGAATTTCCACTACAGCAACATTAAGTTCAAGTGACACTGTATGATTGGGGGGTACTTCAGCTTATGCACAAAAACAATCTGTAATGTGGGCTGACTTAAACGTTTTACATGGGGTGTGATCACAAATGGTTGTGCTCTGTGATGAATGGCATTGGCAGGGGGTGGAGTGTGGATGCTTGATGAAGACGGTTGCACAGGTGATGATGACAAACCCAGAAATGCAGTTATTTTGCCAGATTTACCAATGTACCACTTGCACTAGACATACTGCATTCACCGCCACCACAAAAACTGCTACTCTCACCAGTACTGGACAAGATTTCAAAGTCATTATGGTCCTCCACCTCATCATGCCTGTTGTAATCCTCTGCTCTTATTACCTCACTACTGCACACATTTAATTTACTAGTGGACTTAACAGTCATGGAAGGGGATAACATGCTCGCTATGGTTGCCGGTGATGAGGGTGAACGCCCCACTGTGGTATTAGCTGCCAGCTTGTGCTGGGTCCACAGTGCCAAGTGCCTACTCTTAAGATGCATATGCTGTCCTCCTGTGCCCAGATGGCTCCCCTTTTTACCTCGACTAACATGCACATGGCAAACCTGGCAGATTGCAACTGAATAATCATTTGCATATTGAACAAAAAAATCCCAAATAAGGGATTGTGATGCTCTGCTTTTAACATGTCCATGATGTTGCTTATTTAAGTCTGTTATTTTAAGCACTGAAGTGGGGGGGCACATGATGTTTCGGGCACTGCAGACTTGTACTGCAACTGACCACCATGACTACGTATCATATTTATTACTGGGTCATCATCATCAACTAAAACCGGTAAATCACAAGTTTTCACGGGGGATTCCTGCAAACAGACTCAGACACAGCCACTTTGAATTTCATTTTCTCCGGTTCCCAACTGGGGTCAATTACATCATCATCATATTCACCAATGTCACACACATCCACATCTTCTGCTTGGATGCTAGCATGTGGACTGCATGTTGCAACAACAGCAACATCATCGTCATCGTCACATACATCATCATCATCTACACCACCATTACCTGATATTTTTTAACCACACTGTGAATCACTGCATGGAAAATGAGTGACATTAACCGCCACAGTGGACGGAATATCACATTGTATGCTATCGTTGACATGATTATCAGAATCCTCTGGTTCAGTTACTGGGATGTTACTGGGAAGTATGACATCATCAATGCTGCCACTCACTTCCACTACTTCACACTCAATATTTTTGGATATGGTACACTGGTCGGAATTCGAACTTGATGCACCAATACTAATACTACCACCACCACTAACACCAGTAAAACTAACACCACTGGCTGGGAAAACATCATCTCCTCTAACTATGAGTGAAGCTACTGATTGGGCTGTAAAAAAACATTACAGGAGAAATACCTTTCCTCAAAACAGCAATGCACTTCTATGTCTGCGTACTACCACACCCACAGACTATCTTACTGCCAGCATTGCCATGGCAAGACCAACTTTGCTTTCACGTCTTTTTGTGGGCATTTTGGGGGATCAACAACAATATTCTAAACAAATTTAGATTTGATACGTTCACTCTCTAATTGAGGGATGCTGGATGTGAAACCAAAAAAATAACTAGCTTCAGCAACTGATAGAGACTAGTCTGTCATGCAATGAAGACAACTTCAGTAACCAGTGGTGCTGATGAGGTCACAAAAACAATCCAATCTGGCAAAAAATTCCTTTTGCCTGTGGGGTTGGGGGGAAGCACTGATTGCAGATTTTTACAGCAGTACAAGCAGCAAAAAAAAAGAACAGATACCATGATCGCAGTACAAAATCAGGCAGCTGCAGTGGATAGCAGGTTCACACTGCTGCACCTGCAATTACACTAGTCTGTGGCACAATAAAAGGTGTATTATTTGATGTCACACAACACCGCACACACACCCACACACACACACACACACACACACAGAACAGTTGTGCCCAGATATTCAGACTGCGCCAGGTAGGGGTGCAAGCCTGGGCGCAGCCCAACTGGGATGCGCCAGGAAGTGTGCTGGGTGATGTTCAATGGTGCTGCACCATGGCTCAGCACCATTGAATATGGCAACATGGCCACCCTGCATTGCGCATGGTGCAGTGGCACTGCACCAGCACAAGTGGGAAGAGAGGAGCGGGGGATGCGCTAGCGTAAGTGGGGTTGCTAGGTGCAGGAACCATGATATTCTGTGGTTGATATGCAAATGGGGCCATAATGCATGCAGAGCACAACTGGAGCCATTAGCATGTCATTATGGCCCCATTTGCATGCAGGTGTGCCAATCCCTGGTGACTTGTGCCTGGCACCCTGCCAGGCTGCAGCCGTCGGGGACCAACGCCCCCTGCACATTGCGGCAAAGTGCCTCAATGCCCATTCGTGGGCATATGTATAATAAAGATATTTAAATTATCCCGGGTGGTCTAGTGGACCGCTTCCAGCCTGATCGCAGGCATTGTAATAAGTGATATATCCCTGGTGGTCCAGTGGACCGTATCCAGCCCGATTGCGGGCTTTGTATGTGGAAAAACCCTGGAGGTCCAGCGGTAACCCCCCTATCCACCTGCCCACTCAGACCCACCACCCCACTCCTCCCAGGTCATCGGCAGCAGCGTCTCCCCACCCGCAAGCTGCCCATCCGGGCCACCAACTGACTGTGTACAGTATGGCTGTATGCCCATTGGTCCACAGCGTAGGCCAATGGGCATGCACACCATACCATACTACCCAGTCCTGATATGTAAATGGATTCATTCACATATGTGGACTGTGTAGTATGGTACGATCTGCACACCCATTGGCCCACGCTGTGGACCAATGGGTGTACAGTCGTACTGTATGCAGTCAATTGGCAGGCGGATGGGCAGCTTGTGGGTGGGGAGCTGCCACCCGCTGCTGACTGGGGGGGAGTGGGTTGACGGGTCTGAGTAGGCAGGTGGGGAGAGGGGTACTGCTGGACCACCAGGGTTTTTCCAGATACAAAGCCCACGATTGGGCTGGAAGCAGTCCACTGGACCACCAGGGATACTTACAATATGTTCTATTATACATATGCCCACAATCGGGCTGGAAGCAGTCCACTGGACCACCAGGTATACTTTAAAATATGTTTTAGTATACATATGCCCACGATCGGGCTGGAAGTGGTCCACTGGACCACCAGGGATATCTTTTCCATTACAATGTCCATGATCAGGTGTGGGGGGGGGCACGACACCAACAGACCCTGGCTCCGGAGCTCGGGTGGCCATCCACAACTGGTGGCTGCTGTGTTGTGCCCTGCAATACGGTAGCTCACCTGTGGGTGGCCAGCTCTTGCTCCTTTTTTTTGGCTCAACTTTGAGCACCAGTGTGTGGCGCAAGTAGGGGTTGCACCAGCATATGCTCAGCACATCCCGGGCTGAATATCAGGATGTGCCGAGTATGCATGGGCACGCCCCCCACACTTGTGCCACATACATTACTGATGCACCCCGACAGATCGGGATTTGGGCAGCGCAACATCCCCTTCTGAATATCACACTGGGGCACATCAGTGGGTTTCGCCGTGCACCATGCGCAACCCTTTTGAATATCTGGCCCTTTTTCTACAATTGTGAACGAGTAATGTGTAGCAAATTGAAAAGTTTAGTAATATGCCAAATATTGTAATGTAAACAACCTGAAATTATGAACTGCTGCACCAAATCCACACAACACACAATCAGCAAGAAAAATTCAACAATTACTGACAATATTACTGTGTATACATAACACAGTTAGTTATATAACATAAATATAACAAAAACAGAGAAATCACTATTTCTCCAACTTAAATCTACCTACACCACAGATATGCCCCTCCCCCAAAGCACACTTTCACTGTCTTTCACTACACACATTCAATGTTGTACATTAACATTCAAAATCCACACAAAAAAACAAAATGCTCGATGATATGAGCATAGGAGGGTTTCCTACAATCAATGAACTAAAGTTTGAGCCACCAAAAAACTGCAAAAATGCTTTTTAACAGCTTTTAGAAGGTTTCAATCACAGACAGCTCTCAGAGCACACTGTGTCCTACTCCTTCCTACACACACTACACCGAACTGAAGCTGTGCAGAACAATAGAGCCCATGTGACCTGAAATCCCATGAATCACTGCAAAATTTGCCTTCAGAGCTTAAAAACAAGGTGAAGTGAGGTGAAATGCATTGTTCTCAATGCACTTCACCTTAAAATTTGGTGGAGTAGTGGTCTGGGAAGGCGAAGTAACACTAAGTCATTGTTTTCAATGGACTTCACGTTACTCATTATAACGCGAAGTACTCCGCCTCGCATTGCGGAGCAATCCACGAATCCGCCTTTGCTCCATGAATCACTTTGCGGAGCAGATTGAGCCCACTTCGCTCACCACTAAGTATAAGTTAGATGGCAT
Organism: Neoceratodus forsteri; assembly: GCA_016271365.2. Taxonomy (NCBI): domain Eukaryota; kingdom Metazoa; phylum Chordata; order Ceratodontiformes; family Ceratodontidae; genus Neoceratodus; species Neoceratodus forsteri. The sequence continues at coordinate 1,557,502,768 of CM057453.1, read as the reverse complement.
ACCACCTTCAAGATTTGCCTGATGGTTTTCAAGGCCCTGCATGATTTGGGTCCTGGCTGCATTAAATACCTCCTTCATCCATATGTTCCATTTTGCCCTTTCTACTCTACCAGAGAGAACTTGTTGGAGATTCCCCATATCCTCTTGAGATCCTCTAGAGAGTGGGATTTTGCGGTGGTGGCGCTGCGACTTTTGAACACTCTCCCTTCAGAAACCTTAAGTATTTCCTCAATGGAGGTTTTTAAGAAATCTTTAAAAACTCATTTGTTTACCTTGGCTTTTAATTAATATGATTGAGCCTTGCCTTTATAGCTTTTATAATCAATATTGTATAGTGCACTGATTTTTTGTTTTGTTTACATTGCTATGTTTCTATGTACAGTGCATAGAGCCCCTGGGATGGGTCATTTTAAAAATAAAAACTTACTTACTTACAAGATATGCATCTGATATGTATTTTTTTCTGCAACCAGGGTTTATTCCAGAGTTTATCAGTCATGTGTGGAAAAAAATAATTTTCTCAGGAGAGTCCTCGATAAGTTAGTGGCTCGGGTAGCTCCAGAGAGGAATGCTATTCAAAATGCATTATTATTGATTCACTTGTGTGTGGAGAAAGACAAGTCAGCCTGGATAATTACCCCAGGGTCCCTTTCCTGTTCTACACTAGATGAAAGAGTTTTACCTGAATAGTATTATTTCATAAAATTCAATTTGCCATAATGCAAAATAAAGCATTTATCTCTATTGAGATTCATGCCCCATGCATCTGCCCAATTTAATATTTTCTTAAGGACTTCTTGTATTATTGATGTGCTCTCATCAGGAGATGCAGGTCCCCCCAATTTGTTTCATCTGCAAACTTGGTTATATTGCTTTTAATCCCATCACATAAATCTGATATGCATAGTGTAAATAACGATGGTACCAAAACTGAACCTTGTGGCACTCCACTCGTAACTTTAATAGCACTACACAGAGAATCACCTATTCTTACTATCTGTTAAATGCACGCAAAAAGTGTGATTATACCACAATAATGGCACAGCCTGGAAAGTCTTATTGCACTTATAAAATAATTTTTAAATGCCTGACTTAAAATGAATAGAAATAAGAAGAAATTATTTTAAAAAATTAATAAATAAAATTACAATTTCTTTCATTGAAACATGCTTCCATTTTCACTTTAAAGACAAAAAAATAGTTCATAGTCTGGTAAAGACAAAACAATAGTTCATATTCTGGTAACGGGGTTAGTTAAAACAATAAAATACAATGAAAACAATATATGTCACACATTTTTATATAAAAAAATGACCTAATTTGCATTTCATATCAACAGATATTTTTTTCACATGCAGGGTTTTTTAATCACTCCTGTGGCAGGCTGGGTGGCTGTCTTAGCCCATCCCAACATCTGCGGTCATCCCACATCTCCTCTGGTCTCTGGGGTGTTGTATTCCTGGGGGATTTCCCCCTGTGGTGGGGCCTGGAAGGTCCAACCTTCCCCACCTGGAGCACAAATCCAGATGTCCCCCAGAGCCAGCAGGACAGGGCTGGTCACCAGTACATGAGACTGGCTTCAATAAGCCCAACCTCCAGTTTTTCCACTTGATGTTCTCCCCAGGCTTCCCCAGACATGAAGTGAGAACAATGTGTATGCTCTATGTCCATGAAAGTGCCCCCAGTGCTCTAATGCGTGCCCCTCACACTTACAGTGCGCGTACATACACTGCCATCAGGCTGCCCCTAGATGGCAGACAAGGCCCCAATGGCATAAGCAGCTACATGCTCTATTTATTAGCTGATGTACTTAAATCTCCATTTAAATTATTGTTGATACTTGCCTAAAGAAGGGGAATGTTCCACTAGATTGGAAAATGGCATCTGTCGTACCAATATATAAGAAAGGCTCTAAACAGGATTGTGGAAATTATAGGCCAATCAGTCTTATGTCTACAGGTATCCTGGATAGCTTATTAAAGGATGAAATGACCCCATTATTACATTATATGGACACTGAGAGACATGGGTTCATTAAAAAATGAAGCACTATCACCAATCTCGTAAGCTTTTATGAAAAGATCATTGAGTCCCTAGATAAAAATACACCTAATGATATCTTCCTAGACTTTAGCAAGGCTGTTAACCTGCTCCCACATATTCACGTAATAGATAAATTTCACCTTTCTAACATTAATAAATCTATAATTACCTGGATAAGTAGCTGGTTACAGAAGAGAACACAGAAAGTTATTATAGAAGGTAACATGTCCAATACCACCAGGATCACAAGTGGCATACCATAGGGCTCAGTATTAGGACTGGCCCTGTTTCAACTTTATATTTTTGATATCACTGAAGACCTACTTAATAACTCAGTTAAATATGTCGACAATATAAAAATCGGAGGCCCTTGCAATACACCAACTAACCAACAAGCTCTAGAAAATGATCTTGGTAACATATCTAGATGGGTGCAACATTGGGGCATGAAATTAAATCAAGACAAGTGTAAAATCATGCTTCTAGGAAAATCAAACCCAAGACATAGTTACACAATTAATGGTTCAATCCTACAAACAATTGTAAATGAAAAAAAAACTTTGGTGTCCAAATTACAGAAGATTAAAGCAGATCCAAGCAAGTAAATTCCACTATCAGCAAAGCAAATTGGGTTATATGGGCAATTAGGTGTAACATTCACTCAAAAATATCGGAAGTTCTGATGCCATTATTCAGGGCCTATATCAGGCCACATTTGGAGTATGCAGCTCAATAATGGTATCCGTACAAACGACAGGACTGTTTACAGCTTGAAAAAGTTCAAAAGAGATATGCAAAAAGCATAAACAGTTTAAAGAAAAAAATCTACCATGAAAGACTGTCAGAATTAAATTTAATGCCCCTACAGCTCTGAAGATTAAGGGGAGATCTATTACTAATGTATGGCATTATACAAGACCCATACTCAATGTGTGAGCTGGGAATGACTTTCAAAAATGAAAAAGGTAATAGTAGAGGTCATCTATTACAAATCCAAAGTAGGTACTTTAAACACATCAGCAGAAAATACTTCTATATGTGTACAATAGTTAACCTATGGAACTGCCTGCCCCTAGTGGTAGTTACAAGTGAAACCAAAGAAACATTTAAAAAACGATTAGATTTTTTTAGTTTAGTTTTTTTGTTGACCAGGTAAGTACACTAGACAAATTCTGCCTATTTTCAGGCATGACCAGGGAAGGGGGCTACAGATGAATGCCAACTGACCTTGAACCAGATTAAGCTGTTGGAGGTATTTGTAGGGAATGGGGGAAATTTGGCGAGGGCACTGGGGAAATTCCCCTACTCTTTGGTAAGGGGTGCTGCTGAGCACATGGCCTCAACTCCGGTGAATGTTCAGTGTGCTGGTGTACCTGCAGGAGAGCATATCTCTGCTCCTGCAGGTCCAGCCAAGGAGATCTCTTCTAACGTTATGGTTGTGGACACCAACAATATGGTTACTGAAGTGGTGGATGCTGTAGGACCTGTGCCTTCAAGCTTGCTGTCATCTAGTGATTTATGGCTGACACATATGCTCAAAATGAATAGAGAGCATGTTTTGGCAGTCATTGCCACAGAAGAGCAGTCCTTGACTGCCAACAATAATGTTCTTTCGGATGATTTGAGGCTCCAGTCTGGGAATGTACACTGAACTGTCTCCCCCACACGAGCTGCTGACGGACGTCTTACCTGCTGAGAAGCCACTTGTCAAACTCAACGATGATGCACTAGCATCAAAGCCTTGCTTCTTGGATGACTCAGCGGCCTCTGCTTCACACACAGCTGCTTCTGGAATCCCTACTGCTCCACAAACAAACGGTGACATACCTTTCTTGGCTCCTGTGAGTACTGTTTCTGTCTCTTTGCCTGTTATGGAGGTTGCTCATGTTGAGGAGTTATGTCTTTGATGGGGAGAGCAGAGCCTTCTGCTGAGCTATCGAGCAGGCTGGGTGGTGTGTCTCATTAATTGGAACACTCCTTGTGGAGTGCTGGTTGGAAACCGGGAACAGAGGGTCACTGGATACTGGACCCACGGTACAGTCTGATTCCTGGGGATCAATGGACTGTTCTTGTACCAGCTGAATCTGTTGATGGGGGGAGTTCTTCCCTACCTCACCCCTTCCCCACTGACTCAGACTTGGATTTCCATGCTGATGATGTGCAGCCTCCTGAGCTTGACACTAATGCCTTACCGAAAGTTCCAGTGTTGTCTAGCTCATCTTCGGGGGATGAAGGTCCTAGTTCTCATCTGCCTAAACAGATGAGGGGTGAACAGATGGATATCATTTCTAACCCACTAGGCCCTCATACTGATTCCCAGGACCAAGCTAAACATACATGGGAAGAATTTCTACACCGGGACAATTTCTCTGGACAGCCTCCTCCTATGCAGAGGAGAAATACTGTTAGATTACAGTATTTAGGGGGTTTACCTACTGTTCCTGACAGAATCTATATGGGGAAATGTCTAATTAAGGACTCTCTGGGTTTTTTTTTGCTAAAGAGATTTATGCCCTTATTCATGTCTCTGGTGATATTCTTTTTGATATCAGTTTTAAAACCCCTCAGGGCTTAGACAGGTTTTGGGCCAGGTATGAACCTGTGTGTTGTTCTGCCCTCTGGCTCCCATTTAGGGCAATCCCATTAACTAAAACTGCTATTAAAGTGGCTATCATCTTGTTCCGCAATGAAACTGTTGCAGTCCATGAAATTTCCTGCAGCAAAGGCGTGAGATTTTGGGTTCTCCACAACCGATTTTTCATGCTGAACATTTTTGGACGGGAGTGTTGGAAATATAGGGTGTGGCTGCATCACAACAATATGGGCCCTATTCATCTCCCTAATAGTCTCCTTTTGGGGAGGGAGGGAGAGAGGCCATTGTTTTTTATGTGAGCCCACCTAGGACTTGTTTTAAATGTCGGTCTTATATGCATTTAAGTTCTGCCTGTGATTGTCTCCGATGCAATCTTTATCTTTCTTATGGTCATTCAAGTGCTGATTGTAAAAACGAATTTAAGTGTAATCTTTGTGATGATTCCGGACATTGTTTTTAGAGCATGTCCTTGGGTGACACACAATAGGTCTGATCATCCCCATCAGGATACCATTCTTACTGAGGCACAAAAGAAAGACATTGCTGCTCACAAAACTGTGCCTGAGCGTACTACTGTTATCTCAGACCCCTCAAAACTGACTGACCCTGTGCCTTTGGCCTTACCATCTGTGGGCCCCCTCCCCCCTCCTGCTTCTGATATTGCAGTTCAGAACAAGACACCTATGGATCAGGAACTTTGTGTCCCTGCTCCACTTGTGGGAGCTGGAGTTTTGGTCCCTGAACAGAAGGTAGTTATGCTGCCTCCTGATATGGGAGTAACAACCAAACAAAGAGCTATAAAACAAAAAAGAACCAGATCTAAAATTGCTAAGGCTTCCTCCCCTACTGCTGGTATTCCTCTCAGCAATAAATGTGATGTTCTGTCCAAGAAATCCCACTCTTCGAATCAGGAAGGGGACTCTGAGACTTCCTCCCAGACCCTTCTTTCCTCTAATTCAGAGGGGGATACTTTGCCTGACACTGCGGGGGCAAACAAGGCCTCAGTGGCCTGGAGTCCAGCCTGGACAGAGTTCTAGATTGGGGAAAGTCTCCTGAACCCCCCCTCTTGCTTTTCCTTTAAATGTCTCCCACCTGTATGCTGAATATAGCCACTTTAAATACTAATAGTATTACAAATGCTTGGTGTAGGTTGATGTCTTTTCACATATTGCAGGATCTGGCCTTTGATATTTGCCTTACTCAGGATACTATATTGAATTCCTTGTCTTTGGTATGTGTTGCACAAAAATTATGGCATTGGGGTCCTTCTTTTTTTTTTCCTTTGGGTTAGACACATGTGATGGTGTGGGGATTTTGTTCTGGGGTGATGGGCTTAAGGTTACTAAATTAGTGGAAATTTATTCAGGGACAGTGCTACTATTGGACTTTCACTATCATGACTCTGCTTGGAGGTTAATTAATCTCTATGCCCCTGTTCGGAAAAAAGACAGGGTTGATTTATTTAACACTATTAAGCCTTATCTCTTTAATACTAAGCATTTAATCTGGGGAAGGGACTTTATCTGTGTGGTTGCCAAATAGAACAGGGGAGCACTCACTGATAAAGACTTTTGTGACACCAATTGTCTTAAACATATTCTTTCTAGCTGCAAATTACATGATGCTTATAGAACTTGTCATGCATAGGGTGGTCACACCTTCTTCAAAGGTTGGCTGTCCACTAGGATAGACTTTCTCTTTGTTGATCCCCTAGCACATGTGTTACATGCAAACACTATTCCTGTTGAGATTTCTGATCATGTTCTCCTGGCTGTTTCCTTAAATTCAGGGTCACACCTGCCTCATGGGAAAGGGTATTGGAAATTCAATATTACTTTGCTCAATGATGCCCTCTTAGGTTAGTGCAATCTATTCAGGACCTTCTTAGGGCCCGTATGACGTTGGTTGGGTTAATGGCAGATTTGAGCTTCTGGTGGGTTGAAACTAAGTCTTACATACAGAACTTAGTTTCACATTTTTCTAGGACCCACAGTGTTAGCCAGTATAAAACCTACCTTGCCTTGCAGAATCAACTAGAGAAATTATATTCTGCTATTAATACACAGCGTGTTAACTTAACCTCTCAGGTACAGGCAGTCAAGCATGATATGGAGCTCTTGCAATATTCCAGGGCAGCCTCCATGTTACATGAACACAGGATTTGTTCACAAGGAAAGATAGGATTTGGGGATGCTTTTGATTACTGTCATAAGCGGACATCAGATAGAACTCTGACAGAAGTAAAATCTCAACTTGGTACCTTGCTTGCTTCAATGCCAGAGATTTTATCTGAAGTTTCTAAACATTTTACGGGTATGTATGAAATCCCACTTATAGAGGACTGTAAAACTGTGGATTTTTTATTTTCTTTCACAATCCCTGATTGTCCTACGGACATTCTCCACTACTTACTTCTCCAATTCACGAAGATGAAGTTCAGCAAGCAATAGCTCAATTGAAAAATGATACTGCCCCTGGCTAGATGGTTTGCCTTTGGAATTTTACAAAGCATTTTGTGCAGTCCTTAGGGAGATTCTTACAGAAGTGTTCAATTGGTGTTTACATAATCAAACCACTGACTTTCATTTGTGCATAGTGATTGCAGTGACCTTAATAACTGGAGATCACTGAGTATACCGAACACTGATTTAAAAATTTTAATGAAAATTCTGAATGCAAGATTATTGCGAGTGGCCCCATATTTGATTTCCCTATCTTAGACATGTTCTATTCTGGGACAATCTATAGAAACCAATCTTCTTCTTATCAGGGAACTGGTAGAACAAGGTAAAGAGAACTCTATCTCTGGGTTGATTATGTCTTTTGACCAGGAGAAGGCATTTGATAGGGTCCCACATCACTTTATTTTACATGTCTTTCGATCTTGTGGTGTTCCTGCTGAATTTTGCTCTTGGCTTTCTTTACTGTATTGGCAAGCTTCAGCTATTCCCTTGGTAAATGGGTATCTGGGCTCCTACATATCAATTAATAGAGGGGTAAGGCAGGGGTGTCCCATGAGCCCCCTCCTGTATGTTTTTTGTTTGGATTCTCTTATGAGATTAATAAACCAGGATGACCTTATCTCGGGTATTCATCCTACCACTGGACCTCTAACAGTAAAAACCGCTGCCTATGCAGATGACCTTTGCATATTTGTTTCAGATGCTGCTTCAGGACATAGAGTTTTACAGCATTTCTTTGTTTATTCGGTTGTAGCTGGGGTGTCCATCAATAAGACTAAAAGTATTATTTATCCCATTTGTGATTTCTCCCCTACAATTGACTCACTGCAGGATATAGCTGTCTCTAAGGAGCTCATTAAGATCTTAGGCGTACTGTTCGTGAGAGGGGGAATAATGCATCCCCGAACTGGTCTGCGAGGTTGGAAGTTGCTAAACATAAGGTAGCAGTCTGGAAAACGTGGCAACAAACTAAGCTAAAAAAGGTTTTAATTGCTAAAACATTTTTGCTCCCAATTTTTTTTATCTAAGTGTGGTCCATCCCATTCCACAACATCTGGAAATGACTCTTTTAAGCCTTTTTCCAAATTGTTTGGGGTAGTAGACTAAACCCCATTAGAAGGGATATACTCTACTTACCCATAGCACAAGGTGGCTTAAACTTTGTCAACCCTATTACATTTTATTTTAGTATATTCTTTCCTAGGAATTTAGTAGATCTGGCTAGGCCTCAACCTGATGTCTGGCTCCTATTTGCAGACCACTGGCTTAGGCATTTATTTAGCATCTGGACCCCACAGAGAGGTAGTGTATTCACAGCACATTCCTTCCCAGTTTACCTTCAGCCTGTTGTCAAGAAACTGAAGAAATGGAAACTGTGGCCGGATCATGTTTTGTGTAAATTTAATAAGACTATTTATGCTACAATATAAACTTAGGTTCATTGTATTATTCCTGAATTTAGGGGCATAGGAAGGTGCTTACGAGGTTATGAGATAAAAGGATCCCCCCTAGGTTATGGGATGTTCTGTGGCTTTGTAGTCATGATGTGTGCCTGAAAGGATGTGTCCTGGACAGTCTTGTGTGGCTCAAGAAGAATATATGACACATTTTCTGTTACAATGTCCTTATGTCCAAGAAGTCTGGAGAGACCTAGCCATGAAATGGAAGGACTCTAAATGACAGGCTGTTACGTATGCAGAAGTGGTGGATGGCTTTTTTTTGACTCCACATGCCCTTCATGCTGGGGTCATGAGTCTTATTTTTGCTGTCCTAAAATTTAAATTATGGCAAGTTAGGTGTAAATATGTTTTGCAGCAAGTGTATCAAGCCCCTACTTGTGTTGTTGAAAGAATAGAATATGACCTAATTAACCACTGTATGTATGAGAAAATGCATTTGATACGTAATGAATGGATAGCAAAATGGAAAGCAATTCCTTTTTTGAAAGATAAAATAGGATGAAATGCTATGTTCTGTTCCTGGTTAGGGTATTGTTGCATATGTTATGATTTTCTGATGTTTCTGATTCTTTTATTTTTGGTCCATTTTTCCTTTCTGCTTATGTATAATTTCTTTCACTTGCCTATGATGTTGTGTTTTACTGGTTGTTATCTTTTGTTCTGTTGTCATAATAGAAATGTCCCCTCCTCTTTTCGAGAAGTGCCATGGGATCTTTATCATCCACCTGAACTACCACCAGAACAGGCAGATGGGACCTCAGTTTAATATCTTATCTGAAAGATGGTGCCTCAGGAGTGCAGCACCCCCTCATACTGCACTACAGTGTCAGTACCGGGATATTAACCCAAATGCCTGGTGAGGGGATAGAACCCACAGCCTTCTGATCTCCCAGCTTCAGAGGTGAGTGTACTACCTGCTGAGCAACTGACACTGACATAAACATTTATTGAGTGGCAATACACTGAAATATTATGCTTTTTAAAAAGTAGAAGCAGTTTTGGGCCTACAGCCCCCTTGCTTCTGAACCAACCTAGTATGAAACCTAGTATGAAAGTGACAAGACATGGAACCCCCCCTTCTCTAAGGGAGGAGAGTCATCCTATGAACATGCAGTCCTCCCTCTCCCAGCTGACCCACACATGACCCAAGTCCATTCCCAAACTCTGTTCACCAGCATGGTGTGAGGTGTACCATCCAGCACCTCAACCATCAGTGCCACCAGATCAGCCACTCAACACAAGTATTTTTAATGGCAATGTTCAAAACTTGCATCTTCCAGGTTTTTGGGGGGATAGATTTTTCCAGAAAACACCCATTCCTGATTCATATGTTTGTGCTGTTACGAACTTCATGAATTGCTACAAGCAGTTTGGATCTGCCACTGCCTGTGTTACTGTGTTTTCCCACTTTTCCTCTTTGTTTATATTATTGCCTCCTTCACTCAGCCTGTTGTTTCTTTTTTCTCTTTCTTTCCCCACATTTAATAAGTGGAATGATTATCACTGAATACTGAAACTCAAAATTCTGCACCATTCTACTAGAAGAATGTTCTTCTACCAGCGGCACACATGTACAACAAATGTTTAATGTGGAGTCAGAGCCTCAGCTTTATCTGGGGAAGGGTAATCAGAGATTTTCCTGGTAAGCAGGTAAAGGATATGAAGAGGATTTTTCATGGTCAGCAAAGGAACACATAACCAAGAGAACCATGGCACTTGGAAACCCACAAAGCAGTCATTACACTGTGAGCTTAGAAAAATTCAAAATCTATTAAAGTGTAAAATTCAGTGCTAAATTGATCACAGAAAAAATGACAAGTGAAGCAGGTGCTGCTTGCCACATCACCCCAGCAAACATACACTAGTAATGAAAAATATGAACAGTATATCATTTTCTTAGTTGTTTATGTGTGTAAGGAGAGCACAATTCTCTTTTTTTAAGGCAGATTTTCAGTGTCTAAAGATGGCAGCCATGTTTGTCATGGCAGGTCAGTTCTGGGTTTGGAGGGGGTAACTATGTGATTTAGCTACTAACATGTCAGGTTTAAGACCAGGATGACCATGAATTATGCAGTATTGATGCACAGTCACCTGACTAATTTTACCCAATTTAAGGTTCTTTAAAACTAGCTAAAGGTTTGGGATCCATAACGTTTGTAATAGTTAAGTGCAAGTAGGGAGCTTGCTCAAATTGTTGACATACTGTAGGAAGAAGTATTAGGATTGGGACTGTGTGTAAATAGATACTATGCTCATGATTCAGCCAAATTGTAATTGTTGTACCCAGTGTAATGACTGCAATACCCTTCAGTGTCCAATTGGATTATGTGGAAAGTATCTCTGTGAGAAAAAGTGTCCTCAAACTGAAGCCCAGAAAAGAATGCACTGCCTTCTACCCCTGGACTATGTATTTATTGGTGTAACTGCTAGTATGTGTGCATGTGTGTGTGTATTTGCCTTGATATGCTTGTGCTTTTCATGATCATTAAAGGAGCATTAGCAATGAAAATTATGAGCACTATATCATTTTTTTTAGTTTGTTTATGTGTGTAATGAGAATGTGATTATCAGTGTGAAACACAATTATTTTTTTTCTTATTTAAGGTAGTTTTATTTTTAGGGCCTTGTTGGAGATTTTTAGCGAATAAAGTTAACAGCCGTGTTTGTGATGGCAGATCATTTCTTGGTTGCGGGGATTAACTATGTGGTGTGTCTGCTAACATGTCGGCTTTAGGACCAGAGTGACCATGAATTATGTCATATTAATGTACAGTCACCTGATTTGTTTTGCCCAGTTTAGTTTCTGTGATTTTTAGACCAATTTTATAAATAAAAATAATCAGAATTGCTGTTCGGCAATGGGGTAAATAGAGATAACTAGAGTTGTTAAAGAGGCTAGAAATGGCTAAAGGCTTAGGATCCAGTAACATTTGTAAATAGTTAAGTACAAGTAGGGAGCTTGCTGAAGCTGTTAACATAGCAAAAAGTATTAGAATCGGGACTATGTTTAAATAGATACTATGCCCATGGTTCAGCAGATTAAAATTGTTGTTCCCAGTGTAATGACTACAATGCCCTTCAGGGTCCAATTGAATTAAGTAGAAAGTACATCTGTGAGGAAAGGTTTCTTCAAACTGAAGACCAGAAATGTATGCACTGTCTTCTATCCCTGAACTATGCATCTATTGGTGTGCCGTGTGTGTGTGTGTCCATCCCTGATATGCTTGTGCATGGTCACAGACCTGATTAAATATAAATGTTCATGGTGGACATGCTCCCTTGGAGACATGACAGCTGCAAACCCCTAGGATGGGAGGGGGCTACGTATGTGCATTGTCCACTGAGTCAACTACTCTGTAAACTCATCTATAGTAATAATCAGCGCAGCATTTTCACTTGTTTAGAATAGTCAGGCAAATAATGCTGATGCTGTAACATTTTTGCACAATAGACAAAATGGCACCCACCTCCATAGTAAGAGAATTAGGTATTTAAGAGACAATCCTGCTTTGTTTCTCATCTCCAATTGTCACTTTTTGATTGTTGCTTGCTAAAGATGTCAAAGTTACAGAACATTGTCATCTGCTATCCTGGTTTGATTTAGCATAAATTCAATGGAACTGACAATTTTGTATTTGCACCTGCCATGGTCTTCCAACACCATTTAAATCTAGCTAATCAAATACAGTTACGTGATGTACATGCTCCTTGACACTGCCACACTTCTGATTTGCAGTCTCCCACTTCCAGACATCCTTAAGAAAAGGCTGAATTAGACTGCATTAGTAGTTAGGGCATACAGCAGCACTGTAATATTCCTTAAAGATACAGGGCACCATTTTGTCCTTTTCCCCAGGATAATCAGCCAACAGATTTATTCAAAACTACAGTCCTAATGTATGCATAAAAATAATGCCTTGGGATAGATGCTGTATTCACAGCATCTACACATACTGCTTGTTTTATCATGTAAATTAAAAAAATCTCCTTGGCAGGAAAGGATTATCTTGAATTTCTAGGGATAGCATCAGAATATGTGATTATTCTTACTTTGGCTAATACTGTATCAGTAGAAATTCTAGATAGGCATTTTGATGTCATAAAAAGCATTTTATAACTTGAGGGAACAACCACATTTCATTTTCAACTGTTCTGAGTTGCCTACTTGCCTCAAGACTTCAGTTTAGTAACATGCTGCTTCCCTAGTCTAAACCATAACTCCTTGAGCTGGGGAAGGGGTAGCAATTACTGTTACCGTTTACCTTCCTTATCATCTGACAGTTTTGTTAGAACAGGAATGTTTGGATTGTCATTTATCCAGTCCATTAGATTATATGAATGGTTAGTTAGATTAGCTTAGCTAATGCCACTGGGTTCCACTGCACTGTAATCTTCATCTCAATTGATGTCACTGGGTTTCAGAACTGCTAAGTAATTAAAAAAATGAATATTGGCTGGGAAAAGGCTACATTATTATAAGGCACTAAGTAAGGGACAAAAGGAACATTTCAAAGCAAACACACAAAACACTGCATTGGGGTGATTAAAGAGACTTTGCACATGCCCAAATGTACAGTTATACTAAAAAATATAAACAACATTGTATACAGTATGTTCCTTTAAAAATAAGTTTAGAAAAGGAGCAGCCGGCAGCACGAGAGAGGATGCAAAGGTGATTTCCTAGTACATGGAGCTGTTTCTGCTGTCTGGCAAAAAGTAAAAATGAGTTGGCCTTTTCACTTCAAATAAAGTGGAAAATCAGATTATTTCAGTGACCCCAGTACCCTGGCAGTAGAGCTACTGCCTGTTATGCTGGTGACCTGGGTTTGGGAACTGATACGGGTCACTCAGGGGCTGGAGGATTGAGCATCCCTTGAACAGTACTCCTCTCTAGTGGAGGGGAATATGAGTTATGCGGGTTGGCGGGTACCTAGAGGAATCTGAGTCAGAGTGCAGCAAGACAGCAGGGGCAGGGGAAAGGATCCCCATGCCTTGATGCCAGGAAGGTCTCTGCAGGGGCAGAGCATGCACTTTGTATCATTGCATGTGCATGGGGCCCACAGAGAGATCAATTCTTCCTGCTGATTCTTGTTGAAGGCCCGGTCCCTCACAATCTCCACACAGATCATTGAGTCCTTCTGTACAGTCCTGTGGCAGAGGACATACTGGAGTAAGGTATGTCTCAGATAAGTCAAATGATGGGGCTGGAGGGGGATCAATCCAGAAAGGGTCTGGCTGCTGGCAAATAGAAAGACAAATTCAAGACTCAGAAAAAAAAATCAGACCATTTCATCACATTTAAGGTTAGATAAGAACACTTTAAAGGCTGTACCTACTGTGCCACGTAGCCTAAACATTTTGGGGGAAAAAACACTGCTCCAATTCTGAAATTTTTTCTTTATATTTTACATTGTTCTTAAAGTTCCAGTTTTCCACCTTCTTATCATTTTATGTACACATTTTTCATAATGCAATACAACAAAAAGTCTCAAGATGGATCACAGTCAATTGCATCTGTACATCTTGCAATAGATATAATACATCCTAGTGGGGAGAGAGCCTATTAGTATTAACAACATTATCAATGCTTGCAGCTACTACAAGACACAACCTACTGGCTAAATGTCATTAATAAAGCACATTACTTTATGAAAAAATTCTAAAAGCTGTATAGAGTTAGTTAACCTACAGTTCATGGACAGGATTCACAATATTGGCTTGTGAAGCCCTCTCTCCCAATACTTAGAAAAAAAACTAGCAAGCATGCAAACAACAGTAGTACTGTATGTTGAACTTTGCATATTCAAACTTTAAGTCATTTATAACTAACTACTTTGCCCTAATGGTTTAGTTAGCAAGGCAAGAGTTGTATGACTATCAAATACATAATGATGAATTACCAGCTATTGTCCAAGACTCACTATTGGGAAATGGACTAAACCCACCTGTACAGCCTACTGGAGTTCTCACTCATTTTCCACAGCAGCATTATTGGCACCATTAGACTTGAAAGCTTTGAAAGAAAGAAAGAAAGAAGGCAGGAATAATAATAAATTGTTACTAACCTAGCAATCAACTGAGTTCATGGTGGGGGGGGTCATTTATTAATGCTGCTTAAAAATCAGTGGTTCCTCAGCTTGCTGGATAGTAACAGTTCTATGGCCATTAATAGCAGAGTTGTGAGCTCCTAGTCCCTCGTTGCTCCTATATTTTTTTAGTCTTTGGTAACCGGTTAAGGCCCAATAGGCACAAGTGCCTATTTTCAGGGGTAACCTGGGATCACTGACCAGTTAAGTAATTGGTTCAGAGTCACACAGTATGCAAGTGGAGGTTGTGAGAATCAAACTCATGTCTGGTCTGCTGGATGAAGATGAAGAAGAAGAACCAGCATTTATATAGCACTTTTCATACATCCAGAGTGCTTTACAAGCAATGCTAGACTGGTAGTGAAGTGACTGAATGTGTGGTGGCAGCCATATCGCACATCACCCACACACAGCCTGGATAATTGCATGAACTGGTTTATGGGAAGGGGAATGTTGGCCAGGACACCGAGAATGTTCCCTACTCTTTCCGAAGTGTGCCCTGGGTTCTTTTACTTCCACCTGGACACCCACCAGGACAACACCAGGATGGGAAGAAGGGACCTTGGTTTAACATCTCATCTGAAGGACAGCACACCCCAGCAGTGCAGCACCCCCCAATACTGCACTCTGATACCAGCAATTTTTAGGTGCAAGTCTAATCCTGGTGTGGGACAAGAACCCACAACCTTCTGGTCCAGAGGCGGATGTGCTACCAACTGAGCCATGCTGACATCCATTGTAACAAGCTCATTCACACCTCATTCCTCTAACCTCTAGGCTATACTGCCACCCCTATATTTACCCATTGGCTTTTACAACCCCCATTACTGCATCCTTTTTATACTTTGCAGAGAACAAAGTAGTACTTAGGTTTCTGTAATTGTTTTTAGCTAATGTTACAGAATTTTCAACCTCCCAAACCATCATTCAGAAAACAAAGCCCCATCCCCCCCATAAATTTCTTTCATGCAGATAACTTAGTAAAATGTATACAAGGACAAACATGACCCTAACACCTACTATATGTAATGAACATATGTTTTTTGTTATATAGAGCTGAAACCCTGTAGGGTAAAATAGAGTCACACACTTTGCCCTTCCAGCAAGTTGTTCAGTGATAACATAGGACCCACAAAAGCAGTTAATTTATCTTCCATGTCTACATTTAACACACACACACACACACATCTAAAAACATGAGAACTTTATATTTGTTTAGGCAATCAGAATTACAACCCTTTGAGCCAAAGACTCTTTTGCAAAGACTCCACACCAGGAATACAAAGTATACAAGGGGAACAAACAGTTCAGGAATATAGACAGTGAAAAAGCTCAGAAGTACATACAATTTAGGGCCAGTAAGATGTCGGAACAAAGGCTTATATCACTTTTTATAATAATGCACTTGGATTCACCTCAGGCCCTACCCCAAAATTATTTAATAAATTACCCAAAATAATAACAATTCACATATGATATTATCCTATGTTCTCCAGATTCAAATATAATGGCAAATGACACTGCTATCCACACTTATAATTATGAAAAATCAATATTTTATTTACACCTATACAATAATTCTAAATGTTCATCATTAGCATAAATATCAATCCTAATAATGTAAACATCAACAAAATTGCTTCACATAATCCACAAACTACTAAAACAAATTTTAGCAAATAAGCTTTGTAAATGAATAAGCAATATTCATTATGATCAATGGTAATAGTTAAACTAAACTTTTGTCATACTTAGTATTTAACATAACATTTAGGCATAAGAGCATGCAACTCATAAGATCAATATAGGGTATAAGGAAGTGTGTATGAGCTCATGATAAACAACTAAAAGGGGAGAGATACAGAACTAACAGAAGAAGAAGATAGTTTAACCAAAGGGTTGTGAATGTTTGGAACAGACTCCCAAATGAGGTGTGAGTGTTGGTACTTTAGAGACATTTAAACATCATTTGGATAGGCACGTGGGTGATAATGGATGTATCATAATTAGAAAATAACAGGTCCTTATATGACTTAAGGCTTATGGATCTGAATACACACTACGAACCTATGAAACTATGAATATCTCAGATTATTTCTGTATAAAACTTGTTTTAAAACTTCATGGCATATAAAATGTAGTTTCTATTAGAACTGGCAACAACTCATTACATTAGTGTTTTGTTCTATACTTTCATAAACTCAGTTTTAACTTTTAAAATCATGCAAAATATTTCTTATTTTAAAGCTTAAAGCTTAAACTAGATACCCAGATTCTATAGTTAAAAGTAGATTTCCTTCTTACTTTCCCAGATAAGCCATTTCAAATTACTTAACTATTAATCTGTGAAAGTAATCAAAATGTAATACTTATATTTCTGGTTGTAGAAGTGGTTCTTCTTCTCTCAACTTAGAACTCTTGGTTGAGTCTGGCACTTAATGAAAAGTCTCTTTGTTAATCTTTTTGACCCTGGAACTTCTTGGCATGGACTTCCACTGCAAGTAAAATTTTCTATGCTGAAAGTCACTTTACCAAAAGTCAGTTCTTGGATTAGTAGAACACAGCTTCGATCTGCACAGTCCCTAGAAACACTGGATTCAAAGAACTTTCTTGTGGATAGCAAAGTTGTTTCTGCAACTAGAACTTAATGACTCCTTAATGTTGTACATCTGTTATTAACCCTAGAACACTAGACTTCCTTCTGCTCAGCACATTGTGTAGCTTGTGTGAGTTTTAAAGATAAGTCTGTGTCAAGTTATCAGCAGGCAACATTACTTCAGTCAAAATGTTCAGCAAAGAAAGCACAGACCTTGTTTCATACACAATGAGAATGCCCTTGCATACGTTTTTTGCACCTGGATCTTTTGGCAGCACTGAATAAGCTTTTGGCTACCCTTAGGCTAGACCCTATTCCAAATACAGATGTAGCCCAAAGCTCTTTGGCCTAGCTACAGCATAAAGCTATTAGAATTCTTAGCTAAACTATCATAGGTCCTGCATTGATGCTTTGGCTCAGACTGAGATGTGAACAGACAAGTTTACCAATATAAAACTGCCCTGGTGATGACATCACCAGATTTTGATTGGCCTAAGTCTCTAGAAAGGTAGGACATCTCAGAAGATAAATGATGACATACAGACATGCCTCTGAAGCCATCTCCTTTTTTCCAGACTAGTTTAATGCTCAAAATTATTTTCCTTAAATAAAATTCTTATTTAACCTAATTTAAACATTAAACTTACATATTCAGGCATTTTTCCTCAAGCAAGTCATGTTGGTGTAAGTCTGATATTTGTAAAGTGGATAATTTTTAAGGTACTGTATTAAGGGTTATAACTTCATCATTTCAATAAAACTTCTTAAAATAAAGTGATAGTCTTGCTCTAAATATTCTAAGCAACAGAATGATATAAGATTTGTAAGAAAAATCCATTCTTAAAGTGTTTAAAACATTACCTTTTTGTAGAAACACATGGATTCTTTGTTCTCCTTAAAGACATAAATCTTAAACTGTCAGAAATATTCTTTTAGATGTTTTTTTCCTGTATAGTAACAAAACACAGACCAAAGAGTCATTTTCTTAGACTTCGCAAGATGTGAGCTATCACGAGATACTAGATTTGTTTAGTTTTCTAATAAGAAAATGATATAAAATAAGTTTTAATTATAACTCCTGGAACCTTTATCCTGCAGTCATGAAACTTGGTAAGCTCATTTGGCATACTAGTGTTCAATAACTGTCCACTGTTCATGGCAGCACCATAATGTGTTTTTAAGTTATAAGCCAAATACTTTTCCTAATATTCAAAGTTTAAAGAGAGGCACAGATTTTTTTCTTTTATCTTTACATAAGTTTGTACCAGTCACTGGTTTCTTATCTGATTGTAGTCATGGATACCTAGCTCTGAAATGTCCACACTAGTATGAATTCAAACACATGGTTATAAATCAGTTAAATCACAGGGATGCTTCTTTGGTTAGGCCCCTAAGACACCACTCTTCAGACTTACTTGGAAAGTGTTTACTAATATAATGGCTTAAAATCCAAAATAGAGTCTCATCTTCATTTCCTCAGACCTCATTTACCATATGACAAAGGGATGCATAGGGAACAGAGATATTTTCCTTTTAAGCATTACAGCCAGATACCTTGTCTTAAGGTTTAGTTAACTAACATTTTTTTTGGAAATTATGCAAACAATAATCTTAACCAGAAATTTGTTCCATATAAAAATCACATAAAATAATAATAATAATTAAAAAAAAAAAACAATTCTTGATAATAAAAATAAAATATTTTTTTTCAGTAAGGGTTTTGTCCCTACAGACCCAGTGTCAGAAGTATCACAATACACACTTGTAGGACAAAAACAAATAAGAAGCAAATACATAAGTTAGACACCAGAGGGATAGCTTCTGGGGAACTAGTATGCAAGTTAGAGCACACCACTGGTAAGAGGTGTTGGGCATGCCTGAAAAATAGGACATTGGGCCCGGGGGGTTGCAAGTAAATACTCAAGTGATGCTGGGGCTAAGAACAGTCACAGGAGGAGGAGGAGGAGTCTAGTAGGAGGGTCTTTAGTCCAGTTTTAAAGTGGCTAAGACTGGGTTCCAAAGAGATGGTGGATGGTAGGCTGTTCAGCCAGAAGGGGCACCATAGCGGAAGGACCTTTGACCAAGGGAGGTCCTACAGTGGGGGAATAGGAGGGAGGTTTTTGCAGGACATCTGGAGGCTCTTCTGTGAGGGATCATTTGAATGAGAGGGTGGAGGCCAGAGGGGGTTTGCTTCTGCAGTATCTTCTTTGCAAGGAGACAGATGTGGTACTTAAGTCTACCTTCAAGGTTGAGCCAGTTTGTAAGCTTGTAAAGCTTACAGGTGTGTGTTAATCACATCCTGAGACCAGGCAGCAGGCTTTATTGTGGACTAGTTTTACGTGGTGTAGGGCAGTTTGGTCTGCAGTCCCATAGATCATGATGCTGTAGTCTATCAAGGATAAGATGGAGGAGGATGTGGCAAGTCGGATAGCCTCAGGGGGTAGGCAGTGTTTTTGTCAGTATAGCAGCCCCAGCCTGGAGTAAATAGTGGAGGAGAGGTGATGGATATGGACATGATAGGTAAGGGAGGTGTCCAGCAAGACACCCAGGCATTTAAAAGAGGTGACATGTCCCGGGGAGGTACCCAGGGAGTTAGTGATGGTTAATGGATAGCTCTGTGTGGGCTCTGGTGGTGGGAAAAGATCATGGACTTGGTTTTCTTTTTTTATACTGTGAGCTTGTCGTGGGAGCTCGAGGTTTAAGTTGAATTCAAAGTGTTGCTTTTTTTTAAAACCTGTTTTTACCTGGCACCTTTCAAAGGTACTTATCAAGAGACAATTGTAAATGTAGCACAGATTTCAATGATCAAGTAAAATGATTTCATCTTGAACTCTGGAAAGGTCACACACAGTAGAAACAAACAGGTTTCAGACAACCTTCTTTTTTTCTTTCTTAAGTCACCTACAGTATTTCTTATGGATCCATTTCATAATAACGATAGCACTCTCTTTGATATGGTTTCTCAGGTGATTGAAGGCACCTGGGTGCATATGCCAAACAATGCAACTGATGTACTACATGATAAAAATAGACAGACAGATAGGTAGATAGACAGATGCCTTATTTATAAGTGTATTTTTATACAGGTACATAATTGCATACTTATCTTTTGCTTTCCAAAATGTGCCATCAAGACATCCTTAATTATGTTACAAATTAAACATACTAAACACTCAAGTTTTGCTCTATAGTTACACCCAACTCCATCCCTAAAAACATCTTTCACATTTAAATGGCACAAAGAAGCAATACGCTACCTAGGGATTAGACTAACAAAAAACCTCGAGCATTTAGAACTGTTGAATTATGAAGCATTAACTCAACAACTTTCTGCTGATCTGTCCAAGTGGTCCCAACTACAACTGTTTTTTCCCCACATAGAGGTAATCCGACAAAACATACTCTCACAAATCCTATACTACCTTCAAATTTTGCCTGTCATGCTGGCCCCATATTACTTTCAGTCATGGCACTGCATCTTCTGTCACTTCATTTGAAATGGAGCACAGCCACCCTTTCATTTTTTAGCACCATAACTTCCACGGAGTAGGGGTGGAGTTAATCTCCCTAATTTGCTTTGGTTTGCAAAAGCTGCACACTTCCACACATTTTGTATCTGGCTATCCAACCTGCACCAACCTTATTGGAAACAAATGGAATTCCTTATAAATGACCTACATAATTTTGATTATTATTTTTTTAGCAACCCTTTAGAGAGTAAACCCTACTCAAAATGTACTCCCTATACGGCTACACTGATAAAAAAAAACTGGCTAGCAACAGCGTCCCATTACCTTTCTCTTGCTCATCTATTTCAACTTCTAGCGATAGCATATGATCAGACTCCTCCTCCTCCTCTAAATTCTCTTGTTACATCTATGAAGTGATGGAACAGACTAGGCCTACAATTCTGTTATTAACTTTTAAACCTCCAGGGAGTCCTACCCCTTGAAGGGTTTTACTCAGAGTACAATTTACCATCATCAGATCACTGTCAATTCCTCCAAATCCATTCTTATATTAATAGTAAAGGTAAAACATATTCAGTCTTAAATGAACTCTTACCTTTACTGATGCAGCTTGTAATTACCATGTAAATGATGATTTAGCTACCTATCTAATCAGCAAACTAGTGAAAGCTCTTCAAGACCTGCACCCAGCAACAACTAAACATATACTCCAGAAATGGAACCTAGAGCTCAGCAATACTATTACCATGCAACTCTGGCATAAATGTTCTCGACCAGTCCAGCTCACCGATTGACAGAGGTCATGATGTGACACGCATTTTCATGGAAGTGCAAATAATGATTCTTCAGACCATCACTAATCCTTACCTAGTGCTATATTGGAGGAATTATGGGCTCACTCCAGCAAACCATGTCCACATCTTTTGGTCCTGCCCATGGCTTCAGCTGTTTTGGATGGCAGTGATACAGGATCTGGAGGACATCTTTAACACCCCTGGGGCAATTGCACCCTCACTCATTCTCCTTGCTATTCCCCATCAAAAAGGCTTCTTTCAAGGTCAGACCTTAAAACTGCTTCTCACTCTGATATTAGCCACTACAAAGGCTGTAACCCACGTGTGGCTAACCCCTAAACTCCCTACACTAGACAACTGGTGAAACATAATAAAGGAAATACTGTACATGTTTTATAGAGACTGACATACTCCATACGATACACTCCCGACTTTGATCAATCATGGAGATAATGGGTCTTTCATCACCTCCAAATAGATCCCACTTTTGTGCCATAGATGGCCCCTCTACCTCCCCCCTTTCTTTTTTCCTTCTCCTTCTCACTTTCTTTCTTTCCACTCTCTTCTGTTCACTTCCCCCTTTTCTTTGTTTTTTTTTATACACATAGCTTACTCTCCCTTTCTTATTACTCCTTTCTATCTTGTAAAGCTGTTTAAACAATGAAACACATCTATTCTTGTCTACTTCTTATTAATAGTGCTAAGATAGCTTGGATTCAGGAAAACAGCATCTAACATTTATCAAACCAGTAGCTCACTTCCATGTGTCTGAGAAGTTTCAGTTATTTGGCTTATTTTTAAGACTTACAGTTTTTCAAATATAAAAATGTCAGTGCTTTCATTTAACCATCAATTGTTATCTGACACTCTATCTTATTGATGTGGGGGGATTAACTGCTACACCTCTTTGTATATATGCTCTACTATGTATTGTTACTGTGTTTTTATTGCAAATTGAATAAAAATGCAAATATAAAAAAGACATCCTTAATTATAGCTTCCATCTTTTTTATTCACTGAGGTCAAACTAACCAGCATAGGTGGATAGATAGGATATACTTTTTTAATGCCTGTACAATCACTGAGAAAACAAACAAAATACACACATTACTAAATGTAATAACAATGAATACATTAGGATACATTTATAAATTAATCTATGACTTTAAAAATGTCATAGATCAATACTTCTTACTACCTTGACAATGCTTGGTTGAAAAACAACGTCTTTAATCTGATATTATAGATTCCAACCCAAGGAGTATCACAAATTGACCAGGGAGAGCATTTCAAAGCCTAGGTCCAGCAACAGCAAATGAACAGTCTCCCATAGGTTTTAATCTAGCGGTCCAGACCTCATAGAGTTCCTCTCTTTTGGAAGATAAAATCACTCCCCTCCATCCTGGTCATCCTGAGAGTGACTAACAGCTCACAGATGCAGAGTGGCCCAACCCATTTAGGGCCTTAAAATGCTAGAAGTAAAACCTTAAAGACAAGAGCACCACCTTATAATCACCCAGTGTGCAGCCAGTGTGCAACAAGTAAGGGAGACTAGTCAGAAAGAAGTCAGGTAGCCACATTTTGCACCAGTTGTAGACAGCACAACTGACTTCCAGCAGACCCTGACAAAGCATATTACAGTAGCCAAGTTTCAAAGCAACCAAGGCTTGCCCTAGTGTTGGCAAGTCACCTGGATTAGAGTCACAACCTAGGGATATTCCTCAGATGATAGCAGTTACTCTGGACCACAACCAGTACCTAAAAGTCAGGGTCAACTTACTGTCCAGGGCTATTCTCAGATTGACTACCACCTACTTTGTTTCAAGCTGCATCACATCAAGTGTGGGTCACTTGAAGCAATCCTTACAGGATGATATCAAGTGACTGGGGCCCCCAGCAGTCACTTGGATTTTCCAGAATTCAATCCCAGCCTGCTAGGGGCCACCCAGTCACTGATTTTGTCAAAACACTGCTCAATCACAGATAGTGAGTCAACACGTCTTGGTGCAAATGAAAGGTACAGCTAATTGTTATCATCCCCATTGCAGCTATAACTCAAATAGCACCTTTAGCTCTCACCTCCAAGTTGCAGCATGTAAACAGTGAACAGCAATGAGGACAATATCAATTCCTTTGTCTCACCAAGCTCAATGTTGGTTGGGTATAATTCAAAAGCCTCCAACACATATCTCTTTGGGCTGCACAGAAAAAGACTTGAACCCACCCAAAACAGTCCTGGTCAGGCAATACTATTTCCTCAGTTGATCGATTAGCCTTCAGTGGTCCATGGGATCAAATTTCGAAGGGAAATCATGACAATCAATTAGTGATAGCTCTTGCCGATCCTTTGCTAGATGAACATAATTCATTACCAAAACAAAAGGGTCCTGGTACATGCCTAGTCCAAAAAACTGATTGAAATGGCTCATAATGATCATATTCTTCTATGAGCTTTGTCAGCTGCGATGCCACCACTTTCTCAATCACCTTGCCCCAAAAGGTCAAGATGAGTCAACTGCTGCACCAACACTGGTAAGTCAGATAACACCTAAATCACATGAGCTTCCCCTTCAATCCCCTGATATCTCACCTGCTGTCATGGATTTTTTTATATACTGTATCACTAATAGCAGCTTTTTCAGTTGCTACCTGAGTCCCTCCAGTATTTTGGGGTGTATTATGTCTAGCCATGTGATACCTTCTTCACAAATATACAGTATTATCTTTGGTGAAATCAGTGATGCAACATACTGGTGATGGCCACTCGGACATGACTAAACTACAGAGAGAGATCCACATCCATCAACATAGACAAGAGAAGGGGGTGGGACACAATGTCAAATGCCTTGGATAAGTCTACAAATATTGTAGCAGAAAGGTGACCATGATCCATTTCTTTGTGAATTGGGTCAGTTAGTCAAAGGACGGAGGTGAAGGTGGAAGTTTTAACCTAAAATCAGACATAAAAAGTCTGAAATAAATGTGAGTCCCTTGTGTATGCAGAAAGCTGAGCCTGTACCAGAATCTCTAGAATCTTGGCTAAGGTTGGTTCAAGTGAGATAAAATGGTAGATTCCCATAATTGAAGTGTCAACCTCTTTATGAAGGGCAATAACCTTTGCAAGTATTATGCTTGAGGTACTGATCTTGAGTGGAGGGAACCAATAAAAAATTAAGTAATGAAAGAGGCAATCATGGGGGCAGCAGCAGTGTGAAAGAAGGGCTTATGCTCATTAGAGTTATGACTTGTGTCTGCTTTCAGGGAAAGGACAGACTATAGTTTACAGATCTGGGATAGTACTGGAAAACTAAAAAAGGGAAGAGTAGAGGGGACACATGAGAAGGAGTTGTGAAAACAGTGAATTAAGGGTGAGAGAAGTGGGCCAGTGGTGACTTTGACTTGGCTGGGCATTAGGCACCATAAATTTGGTTTAGCTTTGAGAATGCAGCCAAATTACTTGGTTCTCATTGCTAAATCTGGCATGGAGTACAACATGCATGAAATGTCAGCATGGCTCAGTTGGTACCACATCCACCTCTGGGCCAGTAGGTCATGGGTTCTAGTCCCCCACCGGAATTTGGGCAAACACTATGAGTGCAGAAATAGTAGAATCCTGTAAAGTTAGGGAGTGCCATCATTTAGATGAGAAGTTTAACAAAGGTCAAATCTACCTATCTTGTACAGGTGGAAGTAAAAGAATCCAAGACACTTTTGCAGCAGTAGAGAATTTTCACTGGCATCCTGGCCAACATTTCTCTTCCCCATAAATCTGGTTCAGTCAATTGAACAAGGTTGTGTGTAGTTGTTAATGAGTACTGTAAAGACAGAAATGAATATGGAGCAGTGTAGAATCTGACCAAAAGGGTAACTGTGAAGTGCTGGTTAGGATTTGCAAATCTCAGCTGCCATTTGTGAACTAAGAACCCTTTGTTAAAGTACGATAATTAAAAGAAATGAGTTAAATAAATATGAAAAACCTCAAGTTACAGGCCAGCTGTGACAGTATTGGGAAGGGGCACACTGCACCTTGTTTGCTGATTCTGATCAGCCACTCACTAGGAATGCACAGGGTACATCTTGTATTTGTAACTGATCAGGGGGAAGTAGGACTATTCCCTTTCAACATGAGCCTCGGCCACTTGAACTTGATCAAACTGTCTTTTCCTACCACTTATCTAGCCAGCTGTCCATGTTGCTGCTGTCCCATTTAACCCAAGTGGGGATTGGGAATGAATAAAGCTGGCTGGAAGATTCACAGAAACAAAGAAAAATAGATATATATTTCCAGTGTCTATTATTTGATATTTTGCTTCTAGGAAGGTGCCATGTTGAGGTTTTAAATGATCAGTCAGAATACTGGTTCCCAATGTTTGAGCAGGCTGACCATGACTGATCTTTCTGTCACACGTACTGCAGCATGATTTCCATGGATTTGTGGTGTAATATGTCAAACACTCCCACACTGCAGAAGATCTTTTTTTGTTGTTGTTGTTAGCTACTAGTTGAAATCTGGGGGTACTAGTAAGAACTGGGGGTGATTGTGAGATTACTTTTTTTTCACTACAGTGGCATTACATGGCTCAGGATGGGCAGCCAGGGCAGCAGAAGTAGCAGCTGATGGTCCAGCACTGTGAGGGCTGATCATGCTGTGGGGGCTGATTATCTAGTGGAGGCTGGTGGCGGGGTTTGTCTTCAGATTCCTGACCTGAGAAACTTGCTTTCTTTTGTTTCTGCTTTTTTCTCATCTTCAGTTTTGCCATCTGCTCCCGTGATGGCCTCCACTCCTTAGTATGACTCATCACCACTAGTCTGTGGTTTAACTGACACTAGATTTCACTACTCTGTGGTGTAACTGACACTAGATTTCACTAATCTGTAGTGTAACTGACACCAGACTTCCCAGCTCTTTCGTTCTTCATCCTCCTCCTTCTCTCACACATCTGCTTCCTTGATCATTATCTCTTCCCCTGCTTCTTGCTCCTGGGCAAGATTATGGAGGCACTCCTTAAGGAAAGAATAGTGCAACACCTGGAATCCATAGGAACTCGGGATCCAAGACAGCATGGGTTTACAAAAGGAAGGTCCTGTCAAACTAATCTCATATATTTCTTTGACTGGGTAACCAGAGTGGTGGACCAAGGGGGAGCAGTTGATGTTGCCTACCTTGACTTCAGCAAAGCTTTTGATACTGTTCCACATAGAAGATTAATAACCTGGGTAGGCTCAGGTGGGTCAGAAGTTGGTCAACTGGGTGGCAAACTGGTTGACGGGCAGAAAACAGAGAGTGGTGGTAAACAGTATACAGTCAGAAGAGATGCAAGTCACAAGTGGGGTACCTCAGGGATCAGTCTCTGGGCCTGTCCTCTTCAATATCTTCATCAGTGACATTGTAGATGGACTGGAAGGTAAGGTTTGTCTGTTTGCAGATGACACCAATATCTGCAACAGAGTAGATGATCCAGATGAGGTGGGCAGAATGAGAAGAGATCTGGATAAACTAGCAAAATGGTCAGAAGAGTGGCAACTGGGGTTTAATGCAAAGAAGTGCAAGATCATACACATAGGGAAGAGAAACCCTGAAGCCACCTCTAGGCTGGGAGGGGAGTTGCTGGCAGTCACAAGGGAAGAAAGAGACTTGGGCATCATCATCACCGATGACCTGAAATCATCCAAGCAGACCACTAAAGCAGTAGATAAGGCTAGGGGGATGTTAGAGTGTATTAGTAGGGGTATCACAAGTCAGGAGAGGGAGGTAATAATCCCTCTTTACAGACACTGGTTAGGCCCCATCTGGAGTACTGCATGCAGTACTGGAGGCCACACCTTCACAAGGACATTAACTAAATTGAGGCAGTCCAGAGAAGGGCAACCAAAATGGTGCAGGGACTCCATCAGAAAACATATGAGGACAGATTAATAGAGCTCAATATGTATACTCTTGAGTAAAGGAGGGAGAGAGGTTATATGATCAGAACATTCAAACACCTTAAGGGCATTAACAAGGTGAAAGAGTCTAACATGTTTCAATATAAGAAAAAAAACAGTACAAGAGGACACAGCATGAGATTAGAGGGAGGCCGATTAAGGGGTAATGTGAGGAAGTCTTTTTTTTTTTTACAGAAAGGGTGGTGGGTACATGGAACAGCCTACCTCAGGAAGTGGTGGATATGGATGCAGTGCAGGGCTTCACACAAGCATGGGATAGGCATAAGGGAGCAATACAGATGAGTATGAATAGAAAGATCATTGACAGAGCAAAGGCTGATGGTACATTTATAAGGTAGAAAAAGAAATGGGCATTTTGGATGGGCCTTGCGGTCCTTATCTGCCATCGACTTCTATGTTTCCATGTTTCTTCCCCTGCTCCTCCTCACACACTCCTGGCTTATCCTAAAAATTCCGATTTCCTCACTGGTGTGGTAGTGCTTTATGAAAGTTATTGTATTACTGCGGCACTATCTACATAGGAACTTGGTGCTATATGTCATCTTCCCACTTTTCCCCTCTGTATCCCTGTTTTAATGTTGTCTTTTTTAGGTAATTTTTTATTGTTCTTGCTTCTACCGATGTGACCAGCTATCCTTCAAATTAGTCAACAATGGCAACATATTAATGTGTATCATATTACAATCAAGTAGTTTTAACTGTAAATGAATATACTGTAACTTTAAAAAGTGAGTAATTAAGCAGTATTGACCAGACTGACTCCATCCGAAGTGGACACATCCACATGATGATGAAAGTCTGTGTGCTATGTCCTCCAGGTCCAGCTGGCAGTGTGCCACCAATTTCACAGTTCACTAAGCTATCTGCAGTACTGTGCAACCTTACTCTGGTATTTGTGACTCGCCTGAGTGTGCACTGATCTCCTCTTCTGCTTTGGGTAGTGCAGCTATCCTCAGCCACACCTGCATCCCCTCCTGGAGTTACAGCAGCACATTATTTTTTCTGTTGGACAAGACGAGTTGCCAACCCTACTGGGTCATCATACACTTTCTCCCCTGTAATAGCACCCTTATAACAATGCTACAATTTTCTAATGGTTTGGAAGTAAAAGTAATTGATACTGCGGTTGACTCATTAGACATTATTTCACAGAAGCCACCTTCCCTATCTCCAATGACTGTATCAGCCTCAGTCACATAACTGTTGTTCTCCGAATCCAGGGCTAAGTGCCTCTAACTTTCCAACCCCCCCCCCCTCCCCAGTGCTCTGACTACTGACAGCCACTTACAGCATTCACAACAAGCACAGCTCAGCACAGACATTCATGAAACAGTTCTAAGAGTTCAGCTTCACACAGGCAGATTCTCTCATCTCTGGCTTGTCCCATCAGTCCTATGCTTTATTAATTAATTTATTTTTATTTTTCCTGGAGAGCTGTCGGGCAACTCCCTTGCTGCAATTTTCAAAAGATTCATCCCTTTTTGATGAATAAGTCATGCTTTGAAGAAATATGTGTTATTTTGTTATGCAAATATGGCCAGAATTCAGATGGTTGGAACTGTTACATGATCTAACAGATGGTCTAACAAATTGAATGGACACAGACACAAGTCTTGCATTGAAGACATCATTGGGCAAATCCTGGATGGATCCTTTTAAAAATCCCCACTTATTCCAGAATGCCTCCTATAAAAATTAGAGAAGGCACTGTGTTATAATACCACACTATACAATCTGACAAATCTATGCATTAATGCACAGCAATAAACTGATGCATAAATCCTACAGCCTGGCACATTTTCAGATCAGTTGTTCTTGAATCTCTAGGTTACAAAAACACACACACACAAATAAAAGGTATATGATCTAAATCCTCCCCATTGTGGCAACAGCCAGGAGTAGGATTATCTAGGACTCCCTGCAAGGGGTGTTCCTCAGGCAACTAGTTAAGGAACCCACTCATGAGAGGGAATTACTGGACCTGGTACTGACAAATGGGGACAGCGTTGCTGACATCACGGGGGGGGGGACCACCTGGGGACCAATGGTCACCGTACTGTGTCGTTTAATATAAGAACTGGGTCAGAATCAAACCACATCAGCATGTGGGTCGTGGACTTCAGGAGCGCAGATTTTAAGAGAATGCCTCAGGGACACCCTAGCATGGATAGAGAAACTGGAAGGAGGTGAGGAACAGTGGGAAAAAATAAAAGATGGCATTGAAAATGTTACAAATCTCTGTATCCAACAGGTTAGCAATGGTAGGAGAAAAAAAGAGACCATTATGGTTCACTAAAAAGGTAACGCAAAAAGTTAGAACCAAAAAGCTAGCATTTAGAAGGTACAAAAAACTCAGAAGGAAGAGGAGGATAGGAAGAGTTACCAAGAGAAACAAAGGGAGGCAAGTAAGGCAGTTAGGAGTGCAAAAAAAAGTTAAAAGTATGGTAATGGGTTTGACAGCTGGGTTTTAATGCAAAAAAATGCAAAATCATGCACCTGGGGCACAGAACCCCAGGAGTGATGTACCAACTGGGAGAAGAGGCATTAGCCTTCACAAAGCAGGAACGGGACCTGGGGATAATCATTTCTGATGACCTGAAGGTAGATAGACAGTGTGACAAGGCAAAGGGGAAGGCTAACAGCATGCTAGAATGCATAGGCAGGGCTATCACCAGCAGAAAGAGGCAGGTAGTAATACCTCTGTTAAGATCACTGGTGTGACCCCACTTTGAGTACTGTGTCCAGTTCTGGAGGTCCCATCTCCAAAAGGACACAGAAAGGGTGAAAGCGGTACAAAGTAGGGCAACCAAAATGGTGCAGTGCCTGCATCAAAAGCCCTAGAAAGAAAGGTTTAAGGCATTAAATATGTACTCCCTAAAGGAAAGGAGGGAAAGGGGAGATATGATAGAAACATTAAAGTACCTCACTGGTATAAACAAGGTACAGGGAGGTAGCATTTTCCAAAAAAATGGTGCTCAAGGACAAGGGGTCACAATATGAAGCTGGCGGTGGGGGATCAGAGGAAATGTGAGGAAGTATTTCTTAATGAAGAGGGTTGTGGATGTATGAAACAGCTTCCCAGCAGAGGTGGTGGGGGCTAAAGTGGTTACAGGATTCAAGAATGCATGGGATAGACACAAGGTGATATTAGAAGTAAGGTGGGGTGGGTAAAACCCAGAGACCAAGTAGAGTCTGCGATGGCATTGTAGATAGGGAAAATAGGGCTGTCTAAGTGGGCCAGGAGGTTTTTATCTGCTGACAACTTTTATGTTTCTATGTAAAAATGTCTTCAAAAAAGGTTTGGGTACATATTACCCCACACTAGGCAAAGCAATCTGACAGCATCTTCTAGTTGAGTAACTGGCCCTTTTGCAGGCTGTAGTCCCTTATACATGAATTTAACATTTCAGCAGTCAGTTGTGTCATAAGACTAGTGAGTGGAAAAGTATTATATTTCAATAAGGAACCACATCAAGCTCGCTGACTGTCATCACACGTCTGTTATTGGAATTTCATGATCAACAGCATCATATGACCTATTAATTATGCTTGCAGCCTGGAAAAAATGAATATGGGATTATTTACTGCTGTTAATGGGTCTTCAAGTGAAGTACCAAAATTAAGCAGAATGTTTAGTACAAAGACATTCATTTGGTGTTTCCTACTAATACCCAAAATAAATTAAAAAGAACATAGAAACATAGATAATGCAGGCAAAAAAGACTGATGGACCATCCAGTCTGCCTGTGGGTCATTATAAATCCCTGGGACCTAATTGTCATCCAGGGCACTTACTCTCCCCATCCTCCCTCTAATCCTCTCCCTGCAACTATTACCCTGAGTAGCCACAATTGCTTTTACTCTGTCAGTCATGCTTGAAACCATTTATGGTTTTGGCTCCTACCACCTTGGCTGGCAGACAGTTCCAGGGTTCCACTACTCTCTTAGTAAAGTAATACTTTCTCACATCCCTCTTAAATCTTCCCCATTTCAATTTCCACTTGTGCCCTCATGACCTTGAATATGTGCTCATGCTAAATATTTTCTCACAGTCCACCTTGTTTATTCCTTTCAGAAATTTGAAGATCCCTATCATATCACCCCCTACAGTCTGTTCTCAAGTGTGTACATGTTTAGTGCCTGGAGCTGTTCCTTGTAAGATCTGCTTTTCTGGCATTGTATCATTTCTGTTCACCCTTCATTGCACCACCTCTGTCCTGCCCTTATCCTTCCACAAGTGACAATGCCAGAACTCGGTGCAGCACCCTAGCTACAGCCTTACCATTTGCCTATAAAGAGATAATATTACCTCTTTTCTTCTACTGTCTATACTCCTTCCAATGCACCCCAACATCCTATTTGCTTTACTAATGTCCTTATTACATTGATTTGATTATTTGAGGGGCCTCCTAGGTTCCTTTCTTCAGCCATAGTACTCAGTTCAACCCCTCCCATCCAGTACTCCATCCAGGGTTCTTGCTCCCTAGGTGCATTACATTATACTTTCTAGTTTGAATTTCATGTCATGGACTGCATCTTACTAAGGAGGGAGTCAGTGTATTGGGGCAGAAGTTTTAAATCTTTGCAGACTATTTAAACTAGCAAATGGGGAGAGGGGTGCAGCACCCGATATGTTGAATGGGAAGAACACCCCTCCCCACTCAGCTAGTGGTCAAACAGGAGTTCAGCATGTTTGTAGTTCATTTGCATCACCAGGTAAGGAAAAAAGTCTGGCTCCCCATATGACACACAGGAGAAATGCCAGACCTCGCCCAACAACTAACACACTGAAATCTGGCCAATGGAAAGTCATGTACACAAATGCTCGCAGTTTGGGAAACAAGATCCCAGACTTGCAGGCAATGATGACAGAGGCTAAACTGGACATAGTAGCCATTAGCAAGACATGATTTACCAGTAACCACACTTGGGAGACTTCAGTACTTGGCTATGTACTGTTCAGAAGAGACCGAGGTGCAAAAAAGGGGGGGTGGGGTGGTGGAGTGGCCCTTTATGTCAATGAAAATATCAAAGCTACAGAAATTCAGAATACGCATAAGAAGCCAGAAGAACTGTGGGTCACCCTGAAAACAGGAAATGGGACAGCCATATGAACTGGGGTTGTCTATAGGCCTCCAGACCAGTGGGAGGACATAGACACATTACTGTTAGATGATATACAAAACATGACAGCTAAAGAGGAGGTTCTGATAATGGGAGGCTTCAACATGCCAGATACAGATTGGTCAATACCAGCAGGAACATCTGCCAGAACTAGACACATAGTGGATTTCCTGCAGGGGAGGGCCTCAAACAACTGGTACAACAACCCAGAAGTGACAGGACTATCCTAGATCTAGTACTGACTAACAGGGAAAGGATCACAGATCTCCAGATAGAAGGTCGCCTGGGGCCAGTGACCATTATATGGTATGGTTCAATGTGGCCACTAGAACTAAATCATCACATTCCAAGGCAAAAATATGAGACTTCAGAGGAGCTGACTTTGATAAGATGGCCAACAGAGTTAAGCTAGCTCTGACTAAAAGAAATATAGGTGAGAGGGTACAGGCAAAGTGTGCAAGCATTAAGGATGCAATACTTGAAGCAACATCCCATTGTGTTGGAGAGAAAAGGAAGTGCAAAAGAAGAATGAAACCAATTTGGTTCTCAAAAACAGTAGCAGAAAAGGTCAGAGCCAAAAGGCTGGCTTTCAGAAAATATACGGGAATGCAGTAGGATGAAGATAGGGAGGCATACCAAATTTCCCTAAGGGAAGCAGAGAAGGCAGTAAGGCAGGCAAAGGCCCCAACCGAGGAGACACTAGCCCAAACAGTAAAAGAAGGTGACAAGACTTTCTATAGATACATTAGTGAAAGGAGAAAGTCCAGAGGGGGTATTGCTAAGATCAAAGGGGATAAGGGGGCATGTGAGGAGGAGGACCATATAAAAGCATCTATCCTAAACAGATACTCATGTTCAGTATTTACTGAAGAGAAGGTAGGGCAGGACCCACAGCTCAGCACCATGGACACAGAGGGGAAAGAGGTGTGCACTAGTCCCTTCATAAAAGAAAGGGTCCTACAAGAGCTCGATAAGGTCAGGGTGGACAAGGCAATGGGACTTGATGGCATACATTCCTGGGTACTAAAGAAGCTAAGGGTGGAACCAGCAGAGCCCTTATCAGAACTGTTTAGTGAGTCTCTAAGCACAGGTGAGATTCCAGAAGACTGGAGAAGGGCTCATATGATCCCGTTCCACAAAAGTGGTAGCAGGGAAGAGGCAGGGAACTACAAACCAGTCAGTCTTACCTCAGTAATGGGCAAGATTATGGAGGCACTCCTTGAGGAAAGGATAGTGTAACACCTGGAATCCATAGGAGCACAGGATCCAAGACAGCATGGGTTTACAAAAGGAAGATCCTGTCAAACTAACCTCATAGATTTCTTTGACTGGGTAACCAGAGTGGTGGACCAAGGGGGAGCAGTTGATGTCACCTAACTTGACTTCAGGAAAGCTTTCGATACTGTTCCACATAGAAGATTGATTAATAAGCTGGGCAGGCTCAGGGTGGGTCAGAAGTTGATCAACTGGGTGGCAAACTGGTTGACAGACAGAAAACAGAGAGTGGTGGTAAATGGTATACAGTCAGAAGAGATGCAAGTCACAAGTGGGGTACCTCAAAGATCAGTCCTGGGGCCGGTCCTCTTCAATATCTTCATCAGTGACATTGTAAATGGACTGGAGGGTAAGGTTTGTCTGTTTGCAGATGACGCCAAGATCTGCAACAGAGTAGATGATCCATATGGGGTATTCAGAATGAGAAGAGATCTGGATAAACTGGCAAAATGGTCGGAAGAGTGGTAACTGGGGTTTAATGCAAAGAAGTGCAAGATCATGCACATAGGGAAGAGAAACCCTGAAGCTACCTCTAGGCTGGGAAGGGAGTTGCTGGCAGTCACAAGGGAAGAAAGAGACTTGGGCATCATCATCACAGATGGCCTGAAATCATCTAAGCAGACCACTTAAGCAGTAGGTAAGACTAGAGGGATGTTGAGGTGTATTAGTAGGGGTATCACAAGTCGGAAGAGGGAGGTAATAATCCCTCTTTACAGACACTGGTTATGCCCCATCTGGAGTACTGCATGCAGTACTGGAGGCCACACCTTCACAAGGACATTAACCAAATTGAGGCAGTCCAGAGAAGAGCAACCAAAATGGTGCAGGGACTGCATCACAAAACATATGAGGGCAGATTAACGGAGCTCAATATGTATACCCTAGAGCAAAGGAGGGAGAGAGGTGATATGATCGAAACATTCAAACACCTTAAGGGCATTAACAAGGTGAAAGAGTCTAACATGTTTCAGTATAAGAAAAATAGCAGTACAAGTGGACACAGCATGAGATTAGAGGGAGGCCGATTAAGGGGTAATGTGAGGAAGTTCTTTTTCACAGAAAGGGTGGTGGATGCATGGAACACCCTACCTCAGGAAGCGGTGGATATGAATACAGTTCAGGGCTTCAGACAGGCATGGGATAGGCATAAGGGAGCAATACAGATGACTATGAATAGATAGGCCATTAACAGCGCAAAGGCCTATGGCACATTGATAAGGTAGAAAAAGAAATGGGCAGACTGGATGGGCCTTGCGGTCCTTATCTGCTGTCAACTTCTATGTTTCTATGTAACTTCCAGATCTTAGATCACCTCTCCAGTTTATGCAGATCTCTCTGCATTTCCTAAATTCCCTCAATGTTGTCCACCCTCCCCCACAGAGCATGTCATCTGCAAAGAGACACAACTTGCTTTGAATTCCTTCTCCAATATTAGTAATGAACATATGGAAGAGGACCAGTCCCAGGACAGATGTCTGTGGCACCCCACTTATTACCTCCTTCTCTTCCCATTTGACCCATTTATCACTTCCCTTTGCTGCCTGCCCTGCAGACCTTTTCTTACCCATTGTATTATTGAAGCGAGCCAAGAAAAATAGAGAAATGATAAAGGTGATGTGATGATAATAATGTGTGCTTCGATTGTCTAAATATTAAAAATCAGACTTTCAAAGTACATCCACTAGATGGTAAGGCAGTTCTTTTCCTATATGGCTTCCTGTTGTTACTTTCACCAAAATGGAGAGGCAGGAAGCACAATTTGAGAAAGGAACCAGTTTATTAAGCAATGGACCACAGGGTAGGGAACAGGTGACAAGGGGGTATAACAACATTAAATACTACTCCTGATATCTTACTAGTACCCTGAGGCCTTATACTAAGACTCTAATCTCCTGTACGAGGAGAACTGTAAAAGGAATTTGCTGTAACAGCTACACTGTAAGAGCATCCTATTTCTAATCCCTGTAAGAGGGTGACTCTGTAGCATAGTTAGCAAAAAGGATCAACTGGTTGTAACAGCTATGCTGTAACAGTGCCCCATTTCTAATCCCTATTCAGACCTTCTGAATCAACCCTGAGGTGCACCTCTAACTGTTACCTGGAGTGCTCTACACTATCAGTCACTCTATATACTATAGGAAGAGTCTATACATAAGGTGGATGGCAGTTCATGCATCTTTGGATTTTCTCTGTCATCAAGAAGAAAATGGAAAGCAACTTAACTGGCTGTCCAGTGCACTTCTGAGAACCTTTATAGGAAACTAAGAGACACAGAGAAGATTCTTTTAACAGACTATAAGTTGTCGGTAACACCTCACCTCACTAGGGTCACCGGAATACAAGCACAGGATCAAGATTTCTTTGGCTAAGAACCCACTGAGGGCCACCGGAATGGGAACACACAAAATCCAGCCACAGTCTGCGTCTGAACTGCCCAGAAAGGGGAAACTATGCAAACCACCTGGCCACAATCCACTTCTGGACTGCCAGGTGAAGGATTATGAAGAAGATTACCCTGCCACAGCCCACTTCTGGATTGCCAGATGAGGAAGATGAAGATCATCCTGCCACAGCCCTCTTCTGGACTGCCAGAGGAGGAAGACAAAGAAGAAGATCACCCTGTCACGGCCCTCTTCTGGACTGCTGAATGAGGAGGATGAAGCAGACTCCACTGGATACAGAAGTCTGGATAACGAAGTATCTGGACATCAGGTTATGATGGTCCTCTGGGCTCCAAGGCAGGATGAGCCAAGGGCACACAATTAGAAACAAACTATACATCGAAATGCAACAAAGTTTGGGGGTCCAAGGCCGGACGAGCCAAGGGCACACTAAAAACAACAAACAGAGCATCACTCAGAGAACTGGAACTGATGATTTGAACAGTACTTGGATGCAGACATCAAAATAAGAAAACAGATGGCAGATTCTGCACTGAGCCATGCCATACTTGGGGAACTGAAAGAGGAAAATAATAAACAGGGCATTGCAACTGAAGACGACTGTGGCACAGTTTTTCATGCAGTTGCTTTTGCCTGCTTCAGGGATACACTGGAAGATGATTCCTGATGAATTGATGAAGACTGATAGGGATACACACAGGTGAAGTGATTCTGGAGATTGTTGAAGACTGATTAAACTACTTTCCCAGCACCGAAATACTGGCACAAAGCAATGCAAAGACAGTTCTGGCACTTAATATTGTTCATAGGGTGAATAGCAATGCAATAAATGTCACAGTTCATATTGTAGTTGGCAACTGCAAAGTCTCAATGTCCAGACCACAGTGAATAAACAAGCACTTTTATTCTGGGTGAACTCTAGCTTTTGGTGGACCTAACTAACAAGGAGTCCCGCTAGCTAAATCGGGTTCTCCTGTTACTGTGGATATACTGCAGTTGGGAATAGGCTTTCTGGAAAGGCTAAAGACTCTGATGTCTGACTAGACCCCTTTAACACCTGTGGTCCTATGTGGCTAGCTAGGTTCCTATAACATCTGGGGTCTATATTGCTAGCTATGGGTCCTGGACCTTGTGTTGCCCCTTTAACAACTGTGGGCCTATGTTGCTGGGACCCTTTAACAACTGTGGGCCTATATGGCTGGGTCCCTTTAACAACTGTGGGCCTGGTATCCCTTTTAATGCTGGGCCTTTACTAGGCCTGGGAAACCTGTGGGCCTAGTTGCTCTTTAAAATAATCTGGGCCTAATTGTCCTCTTCAACAGCAATGGTGGACCTAACTTGGCTGGGCCCCCTTTAAATCTGTGGGCCTTTTGTGGCTAGGCTCCTATAAAATCTCTGGGCCTTGCTGCTGGGCCCTCTTCAAGTGCACTGGGCCTCTTGTGCTGGCTAGGCCCTTTTTAGTATGCTGGGCCTAAGGTACCCCCCTTTTAAATTCTCATTTGGGCCTTGCTGCCCTTTTAAAACTCTTTTGGGCCTTACTGGATTGGCCCCTTTAAGGCTGTGGAGGCTCTAACTGACTGGCCTCTTTTCGATACTGGGCATATATTGCCCCTGCTCCACCCCTCTCATGAATATTAAACAATTCCCTACTGAGCTTGTGGGCTATCACCCTCCCTTGTGCGTCACCATGCCTGATGAATATTGAAATTATTTAAGTGTAGCCCTTTCTGGCCCACCCCTTAATGGCACTCGGCCATTTCACTTTGCGCCTAGTGCACCAATTTTAAATAAATAAACAGTTCTGTTTCTGTTAGTGGTGGTCAGCACTTTACAGGCGTTCTGTCACTGACTCACCACCCAGACTGGGATGCAGGGAACTGGATTGGGAGATGGGAGGAGCTTCTTGGCAGAGGGAGGGTTTCAGGCAGCTCAATGGTTGACTGGGGACCTTGTGAGGTCCCAACTGCGGCACAAACGATGTAGCACTGCTACCGCCACCTCCAGGGGACTAAAACTTTACTTAAATAAAATGGGGCACCAAGCCCTTCTCAAATGGGAACCGGGCAACTTTTGCTTCTTCTAGTGCTCCAATAGCACCACTGACCATGCCACACAGCGTCAGGTGCAGTCTTCAGCAGCTGGAAGCAGAAGAGGCATGCAGACAAGACCTCAGGGACAGCTTCAACCTACCAGGTAAGCCTTTTCTTGTTCCTCCATGCTTTCTGCGTCATCTCTCCTCAACAGCCACCAGGATCTCCTCTTACAACTTTTTATTTTTCAAAAACCAACACTCTAGGTTCTGGATTCTTGGATTAGAATGCTGTGCATGTGCAGCTCAGCACAGCATTCTATCCTGGGCACATTGTTTACATTTGCCTCATGCTGGCTAGCAACCTGGCTAGCATTATTTCTTAAATTTGTGCTCTAGACACCTTTGCTGGGGTACACTTGGGAAACTGGAGACCTTTGGCACTACTGGGGAAAATGGCTGGGGAATTCTGGGGTACCCAACTTTGGGGTATTACATATTGTCCCTAGCTGTCACAGATCCTCCATCTTTTTCACCATTTGCCTGTGAGACACTTAGTTAAATGCTTTGCTGAAATCAAAATAGAGTAGATCTATGGCATGTCCCCCATCCAGTGCCCTCTTCACCGAGTCAATGAAAACTATTAGGTTCATATGACAAGACCTACCTACCATCAAGCCATCCTGCCCCATCCCACCATGTGACTCAGAGTCCTCCCCAGTGGAGTCAGGAACCTGAGGCTCCTCCAAGGTTGCAAATCAATTTGCCATCTGGATGATGAGGGGCTGGAGAACTTCCCTGTGGCTAGCCCTGGCTATCTCCCTCCTCCCACTCCCCACCACAATCCACCCCTTGGACCAGTGAGCCTCTGGGGGAGTGGGAGTGCAGTGTCTTGGCTCCAGCTGAGCAGGCAATGCAGCAGAGTTATCTCATCTCTCTCTGCTGCCACCTGAGTTTGAAGTATAGCAAAAGTTCTGCAGGTGGAACAGTGTCCCCTTCCTCCAGAGAATGACCCTGGAAAAGAATGCTCCACAGATGCCACAACTAACTATCTTTGTGTTGTTGTAGCCCATCCTTTTTTTTCTGAACCTAGGAATAGGGCTCCACCTACAAAAAGTGCCACTAGAATACTTGTTTAGGTTAATCTAACTAGATGTAGAAGAGGCTTTGACAAATTCTAGAAGCAGGAGTAACAGCAATTTAAATGTGATATTTAGCTGCTTAGCAGAATCAATATGAAGCTAATTTAATATGTTGTTTGTGTTGTACTAACTTGCCTTAAGAATAATTTTGAACCCGGGTTACAGGTATACCCGGATAGGGATTCACTGGGTACCTTACAAATTTAGCTCAAAGTTAGGCAGAGTGCATTGGAGACCAACCGGCAACACAGATTTAGCAACACCTTGGTTAATTGCAAAATAATAAATGTAAACATTGAACTGAACTGTAGATATACAAGATTGGTTGTTACTCTGGTACCTAAAAGATAGCAAAATAGTTATCAAAACAGCATTTATGGGGCAGAGTAGTGCTGTGTTGAATTTTCAAATTCTGGAGGAATGGAATTTCATAGAATTTTTGAAATTCTGCCAAAATTCTACTGAATTTTGCTACAAAAAATTAATGTCAGAATTATGCAGCAGAAAAATGTGGAATGAGTTTTCCACAACATTTGAACTCCACGGATCTCAATATTTCCCATAGAAATGACTGCACAACAATTTTCCATGGGAAAAATGCTGTTCCATGGAATATTATTCCACAAATCATAGCAGGTGGAATTCTGCAGAAGAACTAGCAAAATTCTGGATGAAATTCTGCTGGGGGTTATGGTCATTCCACACTAATTCTACCAGCAGAATTCCACATTCCATACAGCATCAGGGCAGAGGTTAATTTGCACACAAATTATTGTAAGCAGTTCTCTAGTCCCATAAAGCAGGTAGGAATCCCAACAGTCTTTGTAGCAGTCCTTCACTTTGTAGCAGTCAGCAACAAACAGATTATATATTGCACAGTTTAAACCCTGCAAATGTACACAGTCTAGCAAAGGTTCAGCAGTAATTCAGCTCTTTCATGGAAGGGGTATCTCACTACTCACAGTGTTGTTTGGTTCCATCCAGCAGCATGGCTTGCCCTATTCTGTCTGCTCTGGCTGACTCTGGCAGACTTAGTCCCACCGCTCATACTGTCCCACTCACAATGGCCCATGCTTACCCAGATGAGAAGTGTACACATTTTGAACATCCCAGGCTCTGTCTGGGATGCTCCCTATTGGTTGCAAGTAGTCCAGAGGAGGTCTCTTGATCGGCAGGGGCCCCCAGCCCAGTGATCATCAAGGGTTTAAGTGTGATTTTGATTGCTAAATGAGTTTCTACAGATTTCAATGCTTGCATACTCATTGTTTCAATAAATAACAATAAAAAGCTGCACCATTTCAGCAGTTCAGTGTTGATCTACACTGCATCATATGTTAGAAATACTGTACAGATTAGCACTAACCTGTAATACATAATTTACTGTAAGTACGTACAAAAAGCTCACATTTGCTGCAGCAATAATATGAATGGGGTGCACTACCATCATTAGGTCCACATGGAGTTCAATAACTGCATTCTATAATGGCTGAACATAGTCTACTTATCGGCATTATAGTCCCACTATTCAGCTAATGCTTCAGATTCCAACAAGTGTGTTACCATAAATGTCTCTGTTTCTCTCAATAACTGAAATTTTGGTCCAGTGATATGCTAGAGAGGAACTGCCCACTAAGAAGTGAAGACTTACTGATTAGCTGCCTAGTCATCCAATTAAACAGTCTAAATCTGCCTGACTGAGCAACCAAGTGTTAAGTGCCACCCTGAGAGAAAGCAGTGACAAGGTGTTAATAACATTAGCACCTTGTAAATCTGATAATAACATTAAACAAATTTTACATTAACACTCTAAAGTGTCTCTTAATTTATTTTAGGCTCCTAACCTTGACATTTAACTAATGCTATGTTTTATGATAATGACAGACCTACTTTTCTAAGTTCTCTAGTGAAGGCAACATTTGCAGCACATTGTCTTTATTTAAACCATCTTTTACCCAAGTACAAATTCTTTTAGCCATTTGGTAAGGAGTCTAAATCAGGATTTTGACTGGTGTGTCCAGCTCTCACTGATTTCCACACTTTCAATTTAAAATACAGATAGATAATATACAAGTAAATCATAAAAGTAGAACCATTCCAGGCTTAAAGTTATTTTTCTGTGTCTAGAAATATTTTTTTAAATATGATATTCAGAAACAATTCAGCTTATTTTTCACTAATGTTCTATATGTACAGTATCTCCTATTATTCTTTATTATTGAGGAAATATTGTATATATATACAGGATATCTGTTTTGCAGATTTCCTGTTATCTTACGGGTTTGACTTCCACTGAAGTTATAATACTGTTTGTAACATAGATACATAGAAACATAATATTCCAGAAATAGAGGATTGTGACTTAATCGTCACAATTGAGAGCAGGATTTTTTTTTTTTTTTTTAGTTTTTGTTGACCGGGTAAGTGTACTAGACAAATCCTGCCTATTTTCAGGCACGACCCGAGGGAGAGGGATACAGATGAATGCCAACTGACCTTGAACCAGATTAAGCTGTTGGTGGTATTTTTAGTGAAAGAAGGAAATTTGGCCAGGACACCGGGGATATTTCCTTAATCTTTTCGATAAGTGTCATGGGATCTTTAACATCCACCTGAACTACCACCAGTCCAGGCAGATGGGACCTCGGTTTAACGCCTCATCTGAAAGACAGCACTTCAGAATTGCAGCACCCATCTCATGCTGCACTACAGTGTCAGTACTGGGATATTAACCCAAGTGTCAGATGTGGGAACTGAACCCACAGCCCTCTGATCTCCCGGCCTCAGAGGCGAGTGTGCTACCTACTGTGCCACTGACACTAAACATGGATGAGATGGGCCTTGCAATCCTTATCTGCCATCACTTCTATGTTTCTATGAAGTTTGAGACACAAAGATACTAGGCACCATAAACA
This sequence comes from Neoceratodus forsteri, assembly GCA_016271365.2. NCBI lineage: Eukaryota > Metazoa > Chordata > Ceratodontiformes > Ceratodontidae > Neoceratodus > Neoceratodus forsteri. Next base: position 1,557,460,434 of record CM057453.1, on the reverse strand, counting down.
GTTATAAGGTACTGATACCAAGTGGTTGCAAAAAAAACATTAGTGATAACCCTTGCTTTGCTCCCATTTATTCCAGGTAAAACAGGGGTGCAAGCCTTTCCCTTGGTGGCCACTAACTGTCTTGGGACCCTGCAGAGAAAGGGCAGGGGTTTCTATGTAAGTGGGCCGCAGTAACATGCAGACAGCATAGTAACACCAGCCTGTCCTGTCTCCAAACTATAATTCTACCCATAACTACAGAAGTGATCCCAGTATCATGTAAAGTGGGATCCAGGTCTGGAGAGGTTTGTCAGTCTAGAGGATAACCTCAGCTCTGACAGCAGCATTCTCTAAGGGTTCATTGCCACTGCAGAGGCCTGTACTTTGTCCATTGGCATGGAAGTCAACACCCAGGTGCCAGCTTGTTGTGTTGCATTACATCATATCAAAGTGCACCATGGTGTACAAAAGACTTTTGATGATTGATGGTATGTTTTCACAGTCTAGAACGCAGGTGGAAGAAAACTCAGGTTGATGCTGATAAACCTGTCCTTATGACTTATAATTAGCACTGGGAGGCGATTAGAGTTGTGAGATCAAACTTTCTCCCGAGCCTCATAACAGCCTGGAGGAACAGACTGATCATCCTTTTCTATATTGAAGTGAAGCTTTTTTAATACTGCTTGACTGCAGATTAATGGGGTTGTTTCCTTAAAGAAGTGCCAGTTACTTGGCCTTATAGAGAAGGCCAAGGATGCCGGCATCCAGGACTTTGTCTTCTCCACTGCTCAATCATGGAGCAATTGAGAAACAGGCATGGGGACAGTGAATGTTCTCCTGGCTAATAGTGAGTTCAGCTAGATGGATGTGAAAGGGATACCTAGGTGATTTCTGGGCCATGTAGCACCACATCTTATTTATTTATTATTTATTTATTTATTGAAATGTTTTACCAGGAAGGCATACTGAGCAACAAGTTGCTCATCTCCTGGTGCAACCTCGGGGGGAGGAACATGAGGATAGTATAAAGAGATTTGGTACACAATATAGATATACAACTTGCTTACATTCAATAAAGTGAGCAGACTATACAGAAGTACTCAAAAGGAGCAATGCTAACAGGTATGAACTAGGTGGATACAATGCTAACAGTCTTGAACTAGACAGATACGATAGTACAAATATCTTTGGCAAACAATTGGTGGGACATAGCTTTGTAGTTAGAAAATGGCTGGATAGAATACAAAAAGGTTGAACTGGGGCAAGATTGTGAGGAGAGACACAGATAGAACAAAATTTGCAAGGTGTAACAAAAGTGCAAGGTTGACTATAAGTGCATTAGAGATTAGGGTTAGCCAATAACTACAGCTGGGGGAGGTGGGTGGGTGGGGGGCATAGGCAGAGAGCAGGGAGGTGGAAAGGGGGGATTTGGAGGAGGGGAAGGAAAGGGTTGGAGGAGAACGGTCTTCCAGGGCCTGACCCCTCCAGAATGCTGGGGACCCTGCCTGCACCAGGTGGAGGTCAAGCATGAAGAAGAGGGAAGCAGGTTGTAGGCAGTGGGAGTTAGAGCACATCAGAAAGGAACAGAAGGGGAAGAGAAGGGTCTGCAGGAGGGAAGCAGGTTGTAGGCAGCAGAGGTAGAGCACGACAGGAGGAAAGTAGGCAGTGATGGGGAGTAGGCTTCAGTAGGACTGAGAGAGAGGGAGGTGGGAGAGAAGAGGGTCAGAGACCCAGCCCTTTCAGGAAAGAATGGGGTGGAAGTAGGAGGTGAGGAAGGTGTTTGCCTAGGTTCTGGACCCCTCCAGGATGCAGAGAAACCTGCCAGGGGCCTAGGCCAAGCAACAGTGAGTGGGTAGTGAGGGTAAGCTGGTGTACAGAGGAGGGAACAGGGGGAGGTAGTAAGGTGGAAAGGAAGGGGTGCAGGGGGGAGGATGTAGGGGAAGAGTTTTGCAGGAAAGAGGTGGGCATGCAGTTGAAACAGACTCATAAGGGAACAAGTTAAGGAGAACTGTAGCAGGAGCAGCTAGCAGACAGAAAGTTATGTAAGGCAGAAGCAAGGGAGTGGGAGGAGGAAGAGGAGCATCATATTTGAGGTGGGAGGGAGTTCCAGATTTTGGGGAAGTGCCGGGAGAAGCGTGATTGGCTGATGAGGCCAATGAGGGTGGTACAATGGGGACTAGCAGGGTGTGAGTGTTGGAGGATCTGAGGGAGGGGAGGAAGGCGGGGGAGGGAGGGAGCATGAGAGGTAGGAAGGAAGGAAGCACACCAGCCAAAGTTTGGAAGTTAGCTAGCACAGTGAGCCAGGCATCTGTTAGCAAGCAGGGGAAGGACAGGGCTCAGTAAAGGTCACAATGATGGGTTTGAGATGGGGCATCAAGAACGAATCGACAGAAGGAGTTGAAAAGAGAGTCCAGTCTGGTAAGGGAAGACATGGGAGCATGCAGAGACTACATCACAGTAGTCAAAATTGGGGAGGATCATCTTCTGGACAAGTTCTTGCTGGGCCGTAGGCTCCATTCCAGCTTGTCTATACTGAGGTGACAGCAATGGCACCAGCTGTGGCAGTCATCATGAATATCCTTTTAGAGGAGGGCTCTTTCTGGTCTTAGAAAAGTCAGTTAAGGGCTGTGGGACCCCTGCACTAATGAGTCTTTAAAGCATGTTGTCCTGGTTATCTAGCAGACCATCTCCAGCATTCTGTTTCTGGCTAAGGCAGTTCAGAAGGTAGTTGTTTACAGGTAGAAGATCACCTTGAGGGATCTAACATCTCTGAGCCCTGTCAGTCCAGTTTCAACAGGTATTACAGTGCAGAGACAGCCTTGGTCAGGAAGTGTGATGATCGCCTCACATTGAGGGATTGAGGTTTTTTAAATTGTTATTGCAATTTTTGTTTTTATTTTTTGGAAACTAAACCAGATAAGACCCACTAGGCATGAGTTCCTGTTTTCAGGGGTGACCCAGGAACACTGGAGAGGTTAAGTGTCTTGTTCAGAGTCACATCGTATGCAAATGGAGATTGAGGGAATCTGTACCAAGCTCATTCACAGCTCATAACCCTAACCTCTAGGTTATACTGCCAGCTCCATGATGCAAACAGATATATAGTACATTTGTGAGGAAAAGTTTGATTTTGTAGATTTTTTTGTTTTGTTTGTTTATCAAGCTAGTAATTTGAAGCCTCAGAGTGAATGTTTGTACCAGGCAAGACAGAATTAATGCATCTGACCACAGGGTAAGACAGAAATGTTAGAAGCCTTTCAAAACTGATAAAAAAAATTGTTAAATTATTTTTAACGCTATGTTGTTGAAATGTTTTGGGATTTAGGTAGCCTATTAGTTTTTTCTGCTCCATTTCTTAGTTTAACAAATGTTTACTTTATTGAGTTTTTAAACAAACTTTATTTTTCCTCTGTATTAATTGATTAAAAAAATCAGTTAAAAAAGTGTCTAATATGCTGGGCAAATAACGTAAATGGGCATGTTTGTGTGTGTGTTTTGGGGGGGGGGGCAAACACACCTGGAAATGTTTTAAGTGCTGTTTATAAAAGTACTGTAAGAAGAGTGGGATCTGGACCCTGTATACCTTTGTCAAGTAAGTTTGGTCCACAAATGTTTGAACATACTGAGCAGTTTGCAGCCTTCCTGGGGGTGGTTGACTGTGTGTGAGTGGTGAACTGCATAGCTGACACAGAAGGCCCTGGACTGAAAAGTGCAAGATTTTCATGCTGCTGTCAAACTTACCATGTGCACCAAGATACTTGGAGAAAAAATCTTCAAAAATAAATACACAGAGAACATTTCTGATACTTAGTGCACTGATGCATTGGAGGAAATGGCACGGGGTCATAAACACGCAAAAAAGAATAGCACGGGAACAAATGCCACAAGTAAAATGACATGCACTACAATAAGGTTGGGAAATACACCAACCTACAGAAAGAGTGTACACCGTTGAAATCAATGGGCTACTCTGTTTTTTGTGGGGGACTTTGCCTCACACACAACCTGGAATTAAAATAACAAACTCCATGGACTCAGGAGATGGGGAGGAAGTCAGGGGGGGGGAACTTTTTTTTTTAAATGACGGCAAAAGTAGTAGCATGGGAGGACCTGTGGGGAATCGAACTACAGCCCCAGGTCTCCCAACTATGCCATGTGCTTGTGCCTTAACTGCTCCACCATGGATGTGGCTTGACCAGGCACCCAGCACACAGTAACTTGATGCCTTCCTAGAAAATCATACAGTGACAGGGGTAGTGGTGATTCCCTACCACTGTTGTATTCCTGTCGCTGTAATTTGTAATGTGCTTTTCACAGCACAGTTGATACTGCACTGTATTTCATGTGTGGTTATGACCCCGAAGGGGAGGAAATAGGTAGAGAACTATTAAATGGTCATGGAAATGCAGGTGAGGTAGCAGTAGTGTAAGACCATTAAAATTTAAGTAAAAAAATCAGAAAAACAAAATCAAGAAAAGTGTTGTAAACGAAGACAAATATACATACACTGTACCAACTGGTGGAACTGCTAAAAAGAGATTTCAGGTCTCTGGGGTGCCACCTGACTGTGACATCATGCTAACAAGACCAGTTTGTCACACTAAAAGATAACATACTGCAAAAATATATGGTATAATAATATTTATTTATTTAATGTTGGTGGCTATGAGGTGGAATATATGCAGTGACTTGGGTTTGCACCTAAACTTAAATTGCCTGCACAACAGCATGATGTGCTACCACTGAGCCATTGGAGTGGCTGTCTGATAACATTCTCGAGATGATAAAAGCAGCCTCGAAATACGGTTGACATCTGGGATTCCAGGGTCAGGCTTTCAACAGGGACTACTCCCAAATGGCTAGCAGGCCTTTCCACCACCAGTTGAATCCAATCCCAGACAGGAAGGCAGATACTGCCCTTTAAGGTACAGTGTTGACCAGTGACAGGTACTCTCATATCAGTTAGTATCTTGAGTGAAGAACAATCAAGACTAGTTAAGGCCATCACCTTGTATCTGCATGTCTTTTTGCAATTTGCCAGAACTGGGCTTGTGGAGATTCACAGATGTATAACATAGTTTGTAGTATAGTTTCTGTACAATTCTTTAATGACCCTACAGATGATGACTTGTATTTTTAAAGGCTGATCCAGGTTTATAGGGCTAGTTTATTTTATTAATACTAGCTAAAAATATGAATAGTAACAAAAACATACTATACAGTGTTAAGTTACATGCAGATCAGGTAGTAGTAGTAGTGAAGGGTAGAGTTAGGAGTATAATTAACTATGGACAAGAAATAAAATGGGAAGCATGTGACAATTAGAAGGAGTAACCCCTTTATGACTCATTATTAATCAGGCTGACCTTTTCATACCTCACATTATTCTGAAGTCCTCTGCACAACTTGGTGTGACAAGTGAAAGTCCACTCTCAGATTAGACAAGGGGCTCCAGATGTCAGGTGACAAAATTCTGATTTGCTTTGTATGTAGAGATGTGGTGAAGTTTTAATTCACCGTTGAAGTTACTGTGACGTGGTGAAAATTTGCATTTGAAGAGCTTTGCAAAGTTTTCTCAGACCTTAACAACTTCAACTTCATCCGAATCACAAAGTTTTCATCACAAAGTGTGGAATTTCAGCTGCAAATTTTTGCATTTTGTGGCAAAACTTCACACTTCACGAATCGATCCGAGCTCCACAAATTGTGCAAAATTCATGGATTAATTTGTGAAGGAAATTTTGCCAGCTTTGTCCATCTCTGTTTACATGCTTAAGAAGGGGGATTCATGCTTCCTGTATAAAGGGCACGTCTACCACTATTCACACTGTAATGATGATTTCTGCATGCAGAGGCAAAATTTGTCATAGCTCTCTGATTATATCTATAACCGAAAGGCCAGAACAGTAATAAGATCAATGCATGCTGATAATCAATAAATGGAGAATGTCAGCAGTTCTGGTGTCTTTACAGTAAGCAGAAAATGTTTGGTCATAGTACAAAGGCTACTTCTGACTGATTTTTATTTCTTCAGAAAAAATAACACTTAACCTGAAGAAAAATCTGAATCTCCTTTGATCCACTGGGACTTTTCTGCCTCACCCATACAAAAGGAATGACAACTTGGGTAAATCAGTTATGAATTTGAATCTGTCACTATATTGTTTTGTGTATATACTAAATATTTATATATTATTATGAAATAGGTAGAAAGCATGCTGGCTGCTGATTGGCCAAGAGATACTTTCAGCTGGACCGTTATCCCAGCACAATGGCCCAGCTGTAGCTCAGCAAAAATACATTTACAAAAATATATCCAGTTTACTAAAAAGGACCCATTTCATAATTACAATGAGGCACTCCAGAGGGTACATTATTGTTGGCTAATGGCCCTTCTTGAGTGGTAGAAGCACTCAGCTTCACCTTGGCTTCAGCCCACACAAGGTGGACCATTATCCCATCTTATAAAATGGGTTGGGAATGTTCTGGGTCCTGATTGTCTGAGAGGTACCTTTGGCTGTGTCCTTATCAGAACTTAACCTACCAACAGGTACCTCTTCAGCCACTCAGGACTCACCATACAAAATAAATCATGTTGCAAAAATGAAGATCTGTGTGGCTGAGCTGCCCATCTGCCCCATCCCCCCACACCGCAACACAACATCAGTTACTGCAGCCACCATTTACATTGCACAACAGGACCACAGAAACACTTTCTTTCCCCTCATATACAAATAAAAATTTACCTCTGCAGGTTCTGAAGAGAAACGGATCTAATGAGCATCGGCATACCACGGCTTTACAAAGAAGCTCAGATCTGCTCCTCCACAACTCATGAGACCTGGTCCTGTCCCCCTCATCCACTGGCTGTTTGAGATGACTTTTTTTGTTGATTTTTTTTTTACATTCCCACTTTCTATTTAACATAGCCAGCACAGCAGCCAAAATCACGACTGGGAAAGATCTAAATATGGCGGCTGGCAAGGGACATGCTTGTTCTCACTCCTCAAAGGAAAACTCTCTTCGTTTGTACACTTATTCAGAAAAGCAGAAACACACAATAAAAAAAGAAAATGCAGATTGTATAGGTGTGTGTGTGTGTGTGTGTGTGTGTGTGTGTGTGTGTGTGGGAGAGACAGAAAGACACTATCGGAGAATCGTAAAGTACAGGGTCTGGCGAGGTCCAGTGTTCCCACTCCTCACAGTAAATCTTATTGGGCATTTGCTACATAATCAGAAAACACACAAAAGAAAAAGCATATTGTGCATGATTGCATGTCTGAGTGGGAGTGGGGAGGAGGGAGCAGACACTATAGTTCCCTAGTTAAGTTTTATCAAACATGTCCACTACAAAATACGACAGGGACTATTGTTTATGTTTTTGTGTAGAGAATATATTTTTTAAATCTTTTTATTTACACCTTTTATGTGCATTTTTATTTAATTTTTTAGTGGGGTGACCCATTTTATAAGCGCAATAACACACTCCAAGGTGTAGGCTATGTCCTGATAAGAGCACGCCCAGATGCATTAAGCACTCGGCTCAAGCACCTCATGCCTTATAATGCACTTGAGCATGCTCTTATCAGGACATAACCCACTCCTCATTGTGTGTTATTGCTTGCATAACACACACCCTGTCATGCCTTATTGCTTAAGTAGTTACTTTTTAGATCACTGTTAATTGTTTTAACAATGGTTGGTACTACAGTAGGAGTAAGAAAGGGAAAGTGAATTCAACATTATTGGATGGAGTGGATCACCCATAAAGAAAGACATCTAACAACACTAAAATAATAAAGATGTGCATGATCTCAAGCTGCAAAAGATCACATACATGCAAATAGTTAGAATGGGAGGATTACAGTACAGCCCTCTCCAATGACAGATTCATGCAGGCTTTGTGTGACGTGTGCACAAGTAGAAGTAACACTTTGGTAGTGTAGCATTGGGAAAAAGCCATTTCCCCATTGTGTTCCACTTTTTAAAAAGCAGTAACATCAACAAAGGATTGACCATAGCTCCCTGTCTATCTTTTAACCCTTCCCCCCCATTTTGAAAATGTTTGAACATTTATTTTTGGACTCTCCCCTTGTCATGCACTCTTCTACGCACAGTTTAGAAAAAGGGAATCAAGGCAGCAAGTTAGCTATTGATGTTTACAGCTTTCCTCAGAATGGAGACATACCTTTGAATAATAATGTTAAAGTTAAAGAGCTGGTGACACATTCAGGTAAACATTTTCTTTGCGGTGTGAGTGCCTTCTTAACATAATCAATGAGTTCAATGATAATTTTTTACCCAAATCGGTACAATGTCAAACTTTGGTGAAAATTCTATCTCACATACTGGATCCTCTGCTGCCCAGTCTAATTCACCCATCCCAAGTGGGGTTTGTCAAAGGGAGACTAGGAGCTGATCACCTGCTCTCATTTATCAACCTCCTTCAGATAGCCAGCTCATTTCCCACTCCTGTGGTGGTTGCTGGGGACTTTGAGAAAGCCTTTGACTCCATTGAGTAGGAGTATCTGCATCTGGTACTGGACAAGATTGGGTTTGGTCCCACTTTCAAGTGTTGGATTTCAGTCTTGTACACCTCATCCTCTGACTGGGTTCTTACAAATAATCTCCTTTCAGCTCCCTTACCCCTAGCCAGGGGCACTTGGCAAGGTTACCCACTCTCATCCCTACAGTTTGTTTGGGCTATTGAGCCATTAGTCATTGCCATCAAGCAACATGAGGATCTGAGCGGTGCCAAGCTAGGTCCTCAAGAATATTGTAAAGTTCTTTATGTTGATGACTTACTAGTTCACAAGATGAATGTCTTCTGGAGAATCTTCCTTTACTTGTCCTACTGAACGTTCACCCAGATATCAGGCCTCTGGACCAATCCTAATAAAACTGAGATGCTGCCCAACATGACCTAATGCTGCAAAGCCCTGATCAATGCCATTGGGCTGAAATGATCAGGGGACTCCATCAGGTGTCTGGGCATTCAGCTCCCCACTGACCACACACCTAGGCCCAACAAACCTGTCCCCTGTCTTAAAGGTTCTGCAGATTGAATGCAAGTGCTGAAAAGCCTTACAGTCCTAGCCAAAGACATGGTCAGATATTTTCTGCAATTTCTGTGATATTTCTAGAGAAATCTCCTGCTTTCTCCAGTTCCACAGTAAGGGCAGCAGAGAGAAACTCCTTAGAAAGTTTGTGAAATATCTGGAAATATCTGACCATGTCTTTGGCTACTACTGTACATCCTTCCCTAGCTGGAAAGATAGCTGCACACAATATTTTCCATTGTCTGCCCTACTTGATGGTCAAAATCCCCCTACTCTGGTTCTCCAAGATTGATGTCCTTATTGGGAATTTTCTATGGGGAGGGTAAGGCACCCCAGTATAGCAGAGAAAAACTCTGTCTAGTGGTCTAAAAGGGGTTTGAACCTTCTGTGGTTCCAGGGGTACTGTTTCACTTGGCAGGGAGCACAAACCTCCAAGTGGCTTCCTCTGCATGATCCCAATGCTTTACTCTGGGTTCCCACGAAGACAGCCTTGGATAAGAGAGCATCATCATCCATTTATTTGCATGCCCCTCTGCCAGGCCATCTTAAAAAGTGGACAACTATATCAGCCCTTAGTCCAGGCATGGAAGAAGCTCCAATCTCTGACTGAGACCATGCTCATATCCTTGTGCCTAACCTCCCCCTATGGGATAACCCTGTTCATTGTGTTGGGGGTAACCATTCCATTGGAGCTTATGGGAAGCCCGAGTAGTACATTCAATAGAAGATCAAGTTGGCACTGAGATAATAGAAACCTATGCAAGCTTGCAGGCCTGTTTCTCCCTTCCCAGACTGGACTTTGAGTGGTACCTGCAGCTCTGAAATGTAGCTCTTGGTATACAGTAGAAATTGCCCCCCCCCCCCCGAATATTCTCTCATCTGTTTAAATGTCTCATGTCTGACAAAGGCAGTGATGTTATTGTTTAGGGGGTCATTAGAGACAACATGTCAGATCCCATGTATAAATGGGAAGGGGCCCTTAACCTTCCAATTTGGGTGCAGGCATGGCTGCACTGATAGAGGATAGCTTCAAAGACCTGCCCAGATAGCCAGTCTACTAATACCAAACAAAGATCTTCTTTGAGGCTATCTCCTGCCATTGAGCCACATTATGGAACTATAAGCTGTGCATATCAGGACCACCTGGAAATTTGTTGTTGTCTGGGGCTGCCCACATTGACACACCATGTCGGCACCTGTATAATATGGTCATCCTCAGCATGCCTTAGTTCTTTCTCTCACTTTCAACTGCTCATCAGTCCACCCATGCTGAACGCCATCTAACTTTTGCAAGTATTTGTTTACACTGCTACTTCTTTAAGTTTTTTTTTAACTTGTTCTTATGTCACTGCCAAAAGAAAATGAACCATTGTTCCAACATTGCCATTGCTGAAACGTAAAGATATATAAAGATGAAGACAATGCCATTTGTATCTGCTGCCTCGGTACAAAACATGATGTTAAAGTCTGCTCAATTTGACAGAGCTTTAACCATGTAACCAGGATACATCGCAAGAAGGCTTGGGAAGTATATCTAAACCTTCAAGAAACAGAAAAACAGATTGTGGCAAAGGTGGCTTCACTGGGGTCAGACGCTTCTGTTCCTGGTTCACTGTCAGGCCATCAGTCCCCCCAGTCAATGGTATCTGTCACTGACTTGTTGAAGAAAAAGGATAAGTTCTATGTCAATGGAAAAACATCTCCACTCTGAGGAGATGCAACACAAAGACAAGACTGCTTCCATTGTCCATTCCCATCTGCCTCTGAAAAGAGGTAAGTCTACTGAAAAAGATGGGTTCTCAGCTCCAGCCATGGGTCCTGCCACCCCCTGACCATCTCTCGGACACCAAAGTCTAGGTCCACTGCTGGATCACCTCCCCGCTGGGTGATTTGCAACCAGTACAATCATTGGGTACAGTCCCATCCTGGTTCAGCCATCGTCGACCCCTTTGGGGCCTGTTGATACACAGCTCATATACCAGACAATGTCTGAGCTGTTTCAACATCTATTACCCCGGCCTCTGTCAACACTGACTCAGTCAGTGCCCTCAGCTGAACCATTGTCAACTTTACCATCGACATTCCAGTTCTCAGTCTGGCTATAGTGTGGGGTTCTGAATGGCCTCTGTTGACAGGGCCCTCATAAATGGCTTCTCTTCACTTGTCTCTTTGTTCAACCCTCAGCCAATGACCATCAGAGTCGATGATGAACTGAAGTATAATCCAAAGCATATGGAAGAAGAGGAGGAGGCCATGGATGATGAAGAGGCTATAGATGTTTTGGGGTCAATCTCCACTTTGTTCTCCTGCTCAGAGGACAGTGTGAATAATATTCCAAGGTCTCCACCAGAGGATGCCTTATTTTAAGTCTTCCTAAAACAGTTATAGGTTAAATTGTGGTTTCACACAAAGGAAGATGGTTCCTGCAAGAAAAATCTCTGAGTTCTTGGAGGTTTTTGCCTACCCTACAGTCCTTATTCCTTCTGTGCATTCTGCACTTGAGGATGCCACTTTGGCTGCTTCGCATAAGCCAACTCAGCAGTTCCAAGAAAGTCTGATTAACAACATCCAGCCCTGCTGCTGAGCCCTATAATTCCTCACCACTTGAAACAGACTCAGTGGTGATTATGGCTGCTCATGACAGATCAAAAGCTCCCAAACATATGAGTTTGCTTCCTCCTGATAAGGAGTCAAGGAAGTTGGATGTGATGGGTAAGAGAATATTTTCTTCTACATCCCTTGGCCTAATTGGAAGACTATGGTCACCTAGCTGAAAAATTGCCAGAGGGACAGGACAAAATATTGACACAGCAGACTATTGCTAATGGCCAGGATGGGGTACGCACCTGTTAAGGTTTGCATATGATATCTCTGATGATGAGCTGCTGCTGTTTCTGGCATCTGCCTTCACCACCAATCTTGGCTAAAAGTGGCTGGTTTTGCCTCAGATGTGTAACAATGTGTTATGAATGTTCCATTCAGAGGTAAACAGTTGTTTGGCAAAGACATAGAAAATGCATTAAGGGATTTACAGTCCTCACAAATGACATTGACATACTTGCATACTTTGAACCCTAAACCTCTGGGAAGGGACTGATGTTCTTTTTGCAGGCCCTATGCCTGTCCAGGCTGGAGCTGTTCAAGATGCTGCGACATGGTTCCCAGAGGCCTCTGCCTTCCACTTCCTGGACTACAAACCTGCCTCCTTGTGCCCATGCCAGAATTACTAAAGCTCAAACCATTACCAGCACCCCTGCCACTACTGGCACTTTGTGACTCCCCTCCTTTCTTCTAGCTTCACTTCCTCATGAATTCTTGGTGGGAGGTCAACTCTCCCTCTTCCTATCAAGATGGAGGGAGATTGCTTTGGATGTCTGGGTCCTGGAAGTAGTTCAACAAGGATATGCCCTAGAGCTCCATACTGTTCCTCCAGTGACTGCCCCCATTACCTAACAGATATCCTCCAGGACCTCTTGCCCTCCTGCTGGAGGAGGTTTAAATCCTCCTCTGCAAAAGAGCTGTGGAACCTGTCCCTCTTTCAGAATAGAACAAAGACTAATATTCCCGGTACTTTCTGGTCCCAAAATGGATCAGGGATCTCAAGCCAGTACTAGACCTTCGAGAACTGAATTTGTTCATCAAATACAAGAAGTTTTGAATAATCTCATTGCAGTCCCTCCTCCCCCTCCTGCTAACAGGGAATTAAATGGTTGCTCTGGATATGAAGGACACATACCTTCACATCAAAACACGAAAGTCACACCCTCTCTTTCCCCCCATCCCCCTTCCCTATTAGTGATGGAACCCTTGCTGTGTAACATTTGCTTAATTTGATACATGAAGTACAAATGGGAAAGGCTAGCTTCAAAACACTGGCACATGTTGAAGATTTGCTTCTCTTCCTGTCCAACCCAGCCAGTTCCCTGCCCACATTTCTGGAGGTTCATAAAGCCTTCCATTGCCTGTAAGCTTGAAAGTCAATTGGGCTAAAACAGAGGTATTACCCCTGAATGAACACTGTAATGTACTATACAACAAGTGCCCCACTCCCATGATTTGGCCTAGGCCCCAGATCAAACTTAATATCTGGGAATGACCCTCAGCCCCAATCTCAACAACATGGTACATAAAAACCTCCACAAGCTCATTATGGAACTAGAACTGATTTGGACACTTTGGTGGTAAAATCGCAGCCTTTAAAATGATGGGCTTTCTGAAAATTCTCCTTAACATGAACAACCTTTCCCTGTATATTCCACTGTCCCTCTTTCTTTGATTGGAACATATCTTTCTGGCTTTCACCTGAGAGGGAACACTTCCAACATTCAGTATACAGAAACTCCATACACCTGCGAGACAAGGAGGATGGGGTCTCCCTTCATTATGGGCTTACCACCAAGTGTCAGGAATCTGTCAAAATTTACACTGGCTTCTGCCAGACTCCCTCCACACCCCATTATGGGTTCCCCTTGAGAGGTATGGTTTTCCATACCACCATGGACAACACAATGAATATATAACTCATTAACCACACTGCAAGCTTCCTCTACATACATCTTTGCTAAAAATGCATGGACCTTAGTGTTAAAAACAGAATGTGAAAAACAGATGTGTTGGGAAAATGGAAACCACTCTGGCACAACCCGTACACCCAAGTGGCAGGTCAGCCCTTATGGTGGCCCACCTGGCATTCCAAGGGGATTATTTCCCTCCAACAAATCTTCCACCAGGAGTATGTGAGCTTAAATACATTTCATCACTTAGCAGAAGTTTCCTTCCTCCCCAGGGCAGAGTTCTGGATGTATCTCCAGCTCAGAAATGCCATCTCCCCTTGATTATGTTCCAATAATGTGGGGGAGTGGAATAAGCTAATATCTCACATTGAGGGTTGGTTAAAATTTCCCAAAAGACTAGGTGGTAGGCTTCCTCCTACAACCTCACAGTATACCATCACTACTGTGACAACTTTACCACACCTGACACTACAGTGACAACAGTGCCAGGTTGCTGTAGTGTCGGTGCAGGACCCTGGCATTGCTTTCAGGGGGTATTGCATCCCTTCCCTGAAGCAACTTCAACTCAGAGTCAATTAATTAAATAGTGGGGGACAGATCCCTCCCACATGAGGGGTTCTGGGTCAAACGCGGTTGGATGTAATTCCCGTTATGCCAACTGCAAATGCGATCAACATAAGGGAGTCGCTGTAACGTCTGTCGACAACGAAATTGTTAACCGACTGTCATAGATCCCAGCCTCACTGTGTTAATATATACAAGCAATGCACATACTGGAGAGAAGACATAGGCACTGAGATTTCCAAAGTAGACTGGCTGAGCATGTTTTTAGAGGATCATACCTCATTTCGAGATGATCACTACTAGCTAATCCAAAAAAAGATACTACACAAGTGGTGGTACAGCACACCAGTCCTTTTTTACAAAATGGACTATTACACACAGTCTTTGCGAGAGATGTAAACAGGCTCCTGGCACACTTTACCAGTACTGTTCTAGAAAAACCATTTCCCATAAATCCCATGTCCTGGTTCTTTGGAAATGACTCCTTACTCTTTGGTGTAAATCCCTTGGCCTAGAAATGGCTCATACTGGTGACCTTGGAAGCAGAAAGGCAGCTACTCTTAAGGTGGCACATAATCACTATACCTATGATGCAGGAGTGGATGGCAGCTATAACCCAACTAGCTAAAGATGGATGTCTTTCTCACATGTCCAGATGTTCTCTGGACAGATTTAATCAGATTTGGGCCCGACTTCTGACCTCCCTGAAGGACAGGCCTGTCACTTGGGGTACTAGTGTGGGGACCTCCCATGTGCATCCCAACAACCCAACAGTATTTCATCATAAGTAAAGGGTCAAACTCAGATTGAATTTATAGTTCTCCCATGCCAGATCAAATGTTTAGTGTATGTAGGGTGTCCCTAAGAGAAGAAAAGTTGCCTGTTGATTGTATAGGCATAACAGTATTGATGTACTCTTAATTACATGATATGTGTTGTGATTTTGATCCAGTCAGTTTTCTTTGTTGTCCTAATTATCCAGAAAGTTAAAATGTGTGAGATGGATTTTATTTTTTTTGTATCTTTTGTATTATGTCTGTTGTCTCAATATTTATTTTTTGTTTTAAATCCAAAAGCCACATAAAAAATACCTGTGTTTCCTGCTTAAGACCCACACTACCAATTGTGTGTCTTTCCCTTTGGTTTGTGCAGCTGCCCTCTGCAGGGATGCTCTCTATGTCTTTTCCTGTATAGACTGCTGAAAGCCCAGTCTGGGGAAGCCATTGTCGACACACTGTTTTGGACCCAACAGATGCTTGACCAATTGGGTATACTGCTCAATGCACCAAACTCGGTTCTCACTCCTTGCCAGAGGCTCCAATTTTATTTTTATATAGGGATTATATACTCGGTCCAAAGCATATCTTCAGATGAAACATGATTCATCTGAAGATAGGCTTCCACCTGACTATGTAATCCTTGTATAAAAATAAAATTTTACTTGCTTTTGCTTACTTACTTAATACATAGGGGCAGTTCTGGGCATGGGTTTGGGATGGACATTTCTGCCCTCCAACTGTGCTATGACACTGGTGGCCCAAGCACAGCTGCTGTCATCCAGCGACTATGCCTTGACCAGATGCCTTCTAAGGCTAATAGGACTGATGGCTGCTGCAATGCTGACTGTGCCGCTAGCTCAACTCCACATGAGGATACTGCAATGATTCCTCAGGGTGCAGTGGGAACAGCATTCAGATGAGCAGAAGTGTCTAATACAAGTAACTCTTCCACTCTGTTGCTCCCTGCTCTGGAGGTTGGATTGCTCCAGCCTGGAGATGGGGTCTCCATTTCTCCAGACATCCCCCACTCATGGTTGGCCCCTGACCATTCCCCTCCCGGGACAGGAAGTCTGCATTTCCATTCTGGGTCCTGGCCCAGTGGTGCACCATAAAGGAAAATGGTTGGAGGGCCAAGTACCACCTGGTGATGCAGGGGTTGTCATCCTTCATCACCTGTAGCCACCTCAGAAGGGCATGATCTGTGACCAGGATAAACTGCCGGCCATACAGGTAGTAGTGGAGGGCGTCCACAACCCAGTTGCCTGTGAGACACTCTTTCTCTATCACCGCATAGTTTTGCTCTCGGGGGTGCAGTGGGAACAACATTCAGATAAGCAGAAGTGTCTAATACCAGTAACTCTTCCACTCTGTTGCTTCCTGCGCTGGAGGTTGGACTAGTCCAGCCTGGAGATGGGGTCTCCATTTCTCCAGACATCCCTACTCATGGTGCTAACCACAGACACCTCAGATTCAGGTTGAGGTGCCTGTTTTGGCCCCATCAGAACTCAGGGCAAATGAACCACTCTGGATATGTGTCTGCACAGCAACACTCTGGAGATGAGGGCTGTTCTGTTTGGCCTACAGGCCTTCACCACCCACATCCTAGGGATCCAGCTGCTGATCTATACAAACAATATTCTGATGATGTATTACGTCAACCAACAGGGCAGAGTACATTTGTATCCTCTCTGTTGAGAGGCACTGAGAGTTTGACACAGGAACACAACGTATTTCTTCCTGCAGAGTTCCTGCCCGGTACCCTGAATACACTGGCAGATAGACTCAGACAGTCTTGTGTTCTGTGTCACGAATGGAAACTCTCAGACTCCATCATAGATGACCTTTTTGAAAAATGAGGTAATCCAGACATAGACCTGTTTGTGTCTCCATACAATCCAAAACTGTTGTGTTTCTGTTAGCTCTAGGGCCTGGAATTTTCTGGTAAGACACATTGTCCCTTTCCTAGAAAGGGAATTTCTGTATGCTTTTCTCCATTCTCTCTGATACAGAGGGTTTTGTTCAAGCAATGAGCTGAACCAGCCTCCTTAATTCCAGTGGCCCCTTACTGGCCCAGACAAGTTTGGTTTCCTCTGGTCCCGCAACTGTCTGTGAAACCTGTCCTGCTCCCCCTGTGAGCAGAACTTCTGACACAGGAGCAGGGTACTATAGTGCACCCAAATCTGTGATCCTGCACCTCCACGCCTGGCTCCTGCAGACATAGAGCTCTCCCACTTTGAGGTCTCCACAGCCATTGCTGATGTTCTGCTGGGGGCTAGAAATCATCTATGTGACACATACTGTACTTGCAGAAATGTAAATGTTTTACAGTATGGTGTACTGCCCGTGCCCTGAATCCTTTTATGTGCCCAGTGCCTACCGTGTTGGACTACCTCTTTTCCCTTAAGGACTCAGGACTAGGATATTAGTGTCCATCTTGCCACAATGTTGGCTTCTCTGCAAGGTCGGTTTTGGTCATGATGCTAACAGGACAAGGCAAGCACCGCTTGGGAGGCATAAACCAATGCTGCAGAATTAAATTTAAAGTAAACCTATTTGCTGTTGTTCTATTTTTCAGTTTCCTCTAGCTGCAGGACAGAAAGTCCAGGTTGCTGGTAAGAAGCAAGGAGGAGGAACAGAGCAGGGTCATGGGAGCAGCATGTTCACTCAGGAAGACTGGCAGGATTTAAAAAAAGACTCTGAGGTCTGTTTTGGATGCTTTTTATACAGGACAAAGCAAGTGCTACTCAGAAGGAGTGAACCAAGGCTGCAAAATTAAATTTAAAGTATACCTATTAATTGTTTAGTTTTTCAGTTTAGCAACAGGGCAGAATGTCCAGGATAAGAGTCAGAGACAAGGAGAAGGAATAGAGTGGGGTCATGGGGGCAGTGTGACCAATCAGGACATAACAAGAGGCTCATGAAGTAGTACAAATCTCAACCACCCCAGCATATCCCAGTGCAGGAGTGGAACAGGACTAACATCATAGGCATCCACAGGTAACAGTAGGCATGCAGGGAACTCTGATGGTCCAATACTGTAAAGTACAGTGCGTGTATACCTGTTGCTGCCTAAGGAATCCTGGAATTTGGAAACTCCTGGTAAGAGTGATTAGGTGCAACACCCTAGTGGGAGTATAAAAGATTTGATTATTCATTAGTAAAGCACCCTGCCTAGGGTAAGGAAAAGAAGGGGTAGGCTCATAGTAAAAGGGTTGGGCAGAAAGGAGTAGAGAGAGCTAAACAGGGAAATGTACAAAATCCCTATCTAGGGTCAGGGTATGGGGGCAACTGAAACAGGAGGGAGTCAGGGATAAGCACAAGATAAGGTTAAAGGGGGAATAGTAGGAATTCAATAGGAGGGGTGTGACAAGCTGGCCTATGGTAGATGGAGAGGCAACATGCTGGGTTTAAAGTTCACAGAAGAAAATGTACTTTTATTGCTCCAAATATAAGCGTTTGCTCCAGAAAAGCATGATCAGGCAATCCAACTTCTCCAGCCTGGTCAGGTAACATAAAGGGTTAACACAAAACAGTTCTTTCAGGCTGGCTTGAAAAAAGGAATCTTTGAACCACCTATGTGGGCCAGCAGTTTTTCAACATACTGTCTCAAACAAAACATAAATGGTTTGTGGGCCAGCAGTTTTGAATGCACAGTCTCAAATTAAACACAAACAGTTTTCCCTTTTAGCCTTATCTGCAGGCTGTAATTAGTAGTACATTCCACTCACTGTTTTTGGCCCTGCTGGCTTGGGTCTCTTTTTCAGCAGCAGGTTTCAACTTCTAAGGCACTCTCCAGAAATTAACCATTCTCCTTGGTTTTCTGCTCTGGTTCCTGTTTTACCTTCCATCCTCCATCTTGCAGGGTTCTCTGCCTAGGAGAATCTCCTCCCTGCAGCAATTTTCCAGCTTATAACTGACTCCTTGCTGGATTCTCTCTGCCTTTTTGCAATCCCTCTAATTAGCAACACCTGGGGAGGCACCCCCTCCTTGCCTGTTCATGTTGCATTCCCTGCATTTCCTCAGCCTCAAACAAGATGTTAACCTCTTGTTTCCCAGTGTAGTATTTGCACTGCACATATCCCCCCCTTTGTGCGAAGGCACAGTTGGTCGTCCCCTGACCATTCCCCTCCTGGGACAGGATGTCTGCATTTCCATTCTGGGTCCCGGCCCAGTGGTGCACCATAAAGGAAAATGGCTGGAGGGCCAAGTACCACCTGGTGATATAGGGGCTGTCATCCTTCATCATCTGTAGCCACCTCAGAGGGGCATGATCTGTGACCACAATAAACTGCCGGCCATGCAGGTAGTAGCGGAGGGCATCCACAGCCCACTTGCCTGTGAGACACTCTTTCTCTATCACTGCATAGTTTTTCTCGTGGGGAAAAGAGTTTCCAACTGAGGTAGAGGATATGATGTTCCTCCCCCTCAAACTCCTGGGAGAGCACAGCTCCTAGCCCAACTTCAGAGGCATCCATCTGTAGGATAAAGATCCTGTTGAAGTCAGGACTGCGTAACACTGGCTATCTGCACAGTGTCGCTTTGAGTTGTGTGAAGGCCTGGTCACACTCCTCTGACCATTGGACCTTACTGGGGGCAGATTTCTGGGTGAGGTCTGTAAGAGGGCTGGCAAGGGTGGAGAAGTGCGGTTTGAACCAGCGGTAATACCCTGCCAATCCTAAGAAGGCCCTCAAATGGGTTTTTGTTGTGGGTACTGGGCACTCGGCTATGGATTGGCCCTTACTGACCAAGGGTCTCACCTGTCCATTGCCTATACAGTACTCTAAGTACTTCATTTGAGCTTTGGCCAAAGCACACTTCACTGAATTGGCCATCAGCCCTGCTTCTCATAAGGACTGTAGTACAGCTGCCACCTTGGATACATGGAACTCCCAATCAGTGCTGTGGATAACTACATCATCTAGGTAAGCAGCTGCATAGTGGGCATGGGGTCACAGCAAGTGATTCATGAGCTTTTGAAAGGTTGCAGGTGCCCAATTTAAGCTGAAAGGCATGGTACGAAACCGGTATAGCTCAAAGGGGGTAGCAAATGCTGTCTTTTCCCGAGACTGTGGGGTCAAAGGGATTTGCCAGTACCCTATCATTAGGTCCAAAGTTGTGATGTACTTGGCTTCCCCTATTCTATCCAACAGTTCATCTACCTGGGGCATGGGGTAGGCATCGAACTTTGAGATGTCATTGACCCTGCGAAAATCAATACAGAAGCGGATAGCCCCACCTTCTTTTGGTACTAACACTATGAGGCTACACCAATCACTGCTGGATTCCTCAATCACCCCCAACCCTAGCATGCACTGTAACTCCATCTTAACAGTGTCTTGTAAAGCTTCTGGCAAGTGATATGGTCGCTGCTGCACCTTCTCCCCATGCTCTGTTTCTATATAATGAGCTATCATTGGGTTGTCCCCAGGAGGAAGGAGAAAACATCCAAAAACTGGCTTACCAACTCTCCTAGTTGCTGTTTCTGTTTGTGAGACAGCTGTTCTCCCATTGGGACTTGTATCCCCAGATTCTCAATCGGCTCTTGGGGTCCCAGAGCCACTATGTCTGGTTCAAGGGAAATCAATAGGCTATCCCTCTGGTTCCAGAATTTCAGCAAATTGACATGGTAGATCTGGGTCTCTTTTCACCTCTCTGGCTAGCAAACTTCATAGTCAACTGGGCCCACCCTCCGGGTAACTTCGTGAGGCCCCTTCCATTTGGCTAGAAGCTTATTCTGGCTGCTCAGCAACAAAACTAGTACCTGATCCCCTGGTTTATATTCCCTCAACCGGGTTCCCTGATTATAGTAGTACTCTTGCCTTTGTTGAGCCTTCACCAGGTTTTCTCAGGCAAAGTTCCCCACCTGATCTAATCTTTCCTTCAGTTGCAGGACATATTGCACCACATTTTCAGTCTTGGGATTGGGTTTCTCCCACATCTCCTTTACTACATCAAGAACACCTCATGGGTGGTGTCCATAGAGGAGTTCAAAAGGAGCAAACCCTGTAGAAGCTTGAGGGACCTCCTGCATTGTGAACATCAGTAAGAGAAGCAACTTGTCCCAGTCCCTGACCTTAGTGGTTATGAACTTTTGAAGCATCGTTTTAAGGTTTTGTTGAATTGCTCCACAAGGCCATCCATCTGGGGACTGTAAATCGAGGTCCTTATGGATATGATTCCCAATAAAGTACAAACTTCCTGAGTCAGGCGGGACATGAAGTCAGTTCCCTGGTCAGTCAACATTTCCTTCAGTATTCCCATATGACTAAAGACCTTTAATAGCTCCCCGGCTACAATTTTGGCTGAAATGCTTTGTAACGGGATAACCTCTGGGTACTGGGTAGCATAGTCTACAATCACCAGAATGTATTGGTACCCACCTGCACTCTTTTCAAGGGGTCCCACTGTATTAACCCCAATCTGGTCTAAAGGTGCCTCCATGACAGGCAAGGGTACTAAAGGGGCCCTTGGATTGTTCTTTGGAGCTACTAAATGGCACTCAGGACAAGATGCACAATAATCTTTAGCATGTTGATAGAAGCCCAGCCAAAAGAATTGGGGCAACAGTAGAGCTAATATATTCTCTACCCAACAGTGCCCTGCCACAGGAATAGAGTGGTCGAGGTGGAGTAATTCCCCCTGGAAGACTTGAGGGATTAGCAACTGATGCCGGGTATCCCCTGTCTGGGCCTCCTTGTAACTCAAAATGAGGATAGCGTGCTGCTTGATTCTCATCTACCACTTCCCCTTACCTGACAGCCAACTGGGTGTATACCCAACTGAGTATACCATTGGCCCATTGTTCTTTGGCAATGTCTGGGCAGTGCTTTAACACATCTTGCTCTGATAGGGATGGCCCTCCTAGACCTTGGTTAGGTGGGTCAGCATTAGGGTTGGGCTGTGGGAGTGGACCCACTTTTGCCTTTGCTTCACCTCCCTCTTGTGCACCTGCCCCTTCAGGATCCCTTTCCTTTGCTAGCCTACATTCTCACTAAGATTTGTGGGTTCTTGCCTGGGTGTTAAAAATCCCTGGGTCCAGGAAAGGAAAAGTTTCCCCCAGCTTCAGGTGGCTGGCCCCCCTCACTTCACGACCCTGAGACTGGGTAATTACCAAAGACAAGTCTGCTTTCCATAAGTCGACAAGCCATTTCCAATCTCTCCCCAGTAACACTGAACAGGTTAACCCTGGGGCAACTCCCACCTTTATAGTCTCTGTTTGGCTCCCCAGAGTAAGTGTAACCATAGCACCAGGGTAAGCCTTTACATCCCCATGCACACATCAGATAGGGATAGGGTTCTGGTCCTGCCAGCATTGGGAGTTCACAAGGACCACCCTGACTAGGGTCTGGTGCCTTTCTGAGTCCACCAGAGCCTCTGTCTCTATCTCTTCTACCTTGACAGGGATCACAATATCTTGGGATTCAGAGCCCCCACCCACACTGTACAGTGAATATACATCTGTAAATGTGAAGGCTATGAAGGTACAGTCTATGTGGGGGCAGTTCTTCACAAAGTGACCCTTCTGTCCATATGAGAAACATGCCCCTGTGTCTCAGCCATGGGGTGAGCCTCCAGGTTTAGGCAGCGGGTCCTCAGGAAATGTCTCCCGGGGCTGCTGGGTTGTCGTTTTTCCCAGAGTCTGACCCTTATTTGGCCCATAACCCCCTTCCCTACATGCCCAAGGTTCCTTCACAGTTCCAGCCAATATTTCTTCTGTCTGGCTCCAGAGATGATTCCCCATCTTTCCAGGTGGCCTTGTAAGCTGGATCATGGGACAGGAGGAGAGTTCAGCATCCAACACATGTTCTGAGATCTGCATGGCCTCTGCTAGCATGGTGATCTTCTGTTTGTGGACCCAGCTCTGAATTCTTGGGGGCAGGATGTTCAGAAATTGTTCCAAGATGATTAACTCAGCCACCTTGGGGCCACTGCATCCTTTGGGTTTTAGCCAATGCAAACACAGGTCCCACAATTGTTGTCCCACTGCTCTAGGTTGTGAACCTGTTACAAATATGAAGTTCTAGAACCTCCGTCAGTAAAATTCTGCATTGATGCCTAAGCAGGTCCAGGATTGCTGTTTTCACCTCTGTGTACTCCCTAGCTGTGGTACTGTCCATAGCTTGATAGGCTGCTTGGGATTCCCCAGTCAGACAGGGGGCAAGGTGGACAGCCCACCGGGGTCTGGACCATCCAGCAGCTTCCGCCACTCACTCAAATGTTACCAGGAAGGCCTCAGGATCATCCTCAGACATCATTTTGGTCAGCATGATGTTCATCCTAGGAACCCCTGGCCCCACGATAGCTGGATCAGCCTCACCAGTAGGATCTTGTTACAGCTGTTGCACCAGGGACTGCAGGAGTTGCTGTTGTTATTGCCCCAGCTGAATAAGAAACTGCTGTCGTACCTCCTGTTGCACTTGTTGTGCTTGCTGGGCCTGTTGGACCTCCTGCTGCTGCTGCTGAGTCAGCTGGCTGAGGACCTACTGTTGCTGAGCCTGTTGTGCTTGTTGTGCCCACTGCTGCACCTCCTGCTGCTGCTGTGCCAGCTGTCTGAAAGCCTGTTGTTGTTGTTTAGCGAGGAACTTCAGCAATTTCTCAATATCCATTTTTGCAGAATTTACCTAGTCCTGCTCACTCCAGCAGGGGTTCAAATCCCACTTCTACCACCACATGTGACAAGCTGACCTATGGTAGTTGGAGAGGCAACATGCTGGCTTTAAAGTTCACAGAAGAAAATGTACTTTTATTGATCCAAATGTAAGCCATTGCTCCAGAAAAACATAACCAGGCAATTCAACTTCTCCAGCCTGGTCAGGTAACATAAAGGGTTAACACAAAACAATTATTTCAGGCTGACTTGACAAAAGGAATCTTTGAACCGCCTATGCGACCAGCAGTTTTTCAATATACAGTGTCAAACAAAACATAAATGGTTTGTGGGCCAGCAGTTTTGAATGCACATTCTCCAATCAAACACAAACAGTTTTCCCTTTTAGCCTTATCTGCAGGCTGCAATTAGTAGTACATTCCACTCACTGTTTTTGGCCCCACTGGCTTGGGGCACTTTTTCAGCAGCAGGTTTCAACTTCTAACTCCAAAGGCACTCTCCAGAAATAAACCTTTCTCCTTGGTTTTCTGATCTGGTTCCTGTTTTACCTTCCGCCCTCCATCTTGCAGGGTTCTCTGCCTAGGAGTATCTCCTCCCTGCAGCAGTTTTACAGCTTCTAACTGACTCCTTGCTAGATTCTCTCTGCATTAATGCAATCCCTCTGATTAGCAACACCTGGGGAGGCACTCCCCCCTTGCCTGTTCATGTTGCATTCCTTGCATTTCCTCAGCCTCAAACAAGATGTTGATCTCTTGTTTCCCAGTGTAGTGTTTACACTGTCACAAGGTACTAAAGAGGGGAACATAGGTAAACCCTATCTAGGGTCAGGGTACAGAGAGGTAACAGAAATGGGAGGAATAAAAATAAGCACAGGAAAAGGCAAAAGAGGGAATAGTAAGACATCTCTAACCAGGGTCAGTGAGCAAAAAGGTAACTGAAATAAGAGGGATTTAGGGAACCCTCTCTGGAGTAAGGACTCAAAAGAGGAGTAGAATAGTAGAAACGGGAATGTTATGTGTGGTACAGTGCAGCAGTTGTGGAGCGGCAGTCTTCAGATGGACCTTTTGAAGAATGAAATGCTCCCCAATCTGCATACAACTCTCAGGGCTGGGAGAAGAGGTAATTAAACTCCAGGCCAAGTTGACTAGAATCCGGGGCATCTCTTCCCCCACCCAGGGACCACCTAGTCTACCACCATTGCCTCATAAACTGCCAATGAGAAGGAATGACTAAACTGTGGTGGGTTTCAGGATGGTGAGGTGGTGGTTCAGGAACACATTCCTTAACTGGTGCAACCCAACAAACCCTTACACCACTCAAGTGTGATAGGACTGCCAGAAGGAGGCACTTGTGGTTGTGACCCATGAGGATGTGAGGACCCGTCACAAGGGAGGCCCCAGGGTGGGAGGCAGAGGACCCCAACAGAGGAGAAAGCAACTTCTGGTAGGGCAGTCAGTTGTTAAGGGGGTAGTTTTGGGAACAGAATAGAAGGGGAAGAGGGAAATGAGGTTCCTGCCTGGCTCTTGACATGGAGCCATGGAGAGCAGATCTTTAGGATCGCTAGAGAAGTGGGGCAGGAAGGGGAGCTGGATGCCATTGTCCATCTGTGAACAAATGACCTGGCAAGGGATGCTGCTGGGGTAATGCAGATAGGTTGAGTGAGCTGGAAAGGGGTCTGAAACATGTAGCTCACATGGTGGCATTCACTCAAGTGCTACCTGTGTACAGCCTGGGGAAGAAGATGGAACTCCATACTAGGTTCTTCAACAAGTGGTTGAAGACATGATGTAAGAAGAAGGGATTTGCCTACATTGGAATTTGGGGTCCTACCAGGGGGCCTCAATATAGAAGCCTATATAAGGATGATGGCGTACATCTGTTCTGGAGGGGAATGGCAGTCCTGGGTGAAAGATGGCAGTATAGTATAGTGGGTTAAGGCTCTGAGCTGCAGATCTGGAAACCTGGATTTGAATCCCACAGCAGCCTAGCTGCATACTGTGTGATCCTGAGCAAGTCATTTAACTTCCTTGTGCTCTCAGGTCGCATCTGGAAACAAGCTTCAGCTTCATGTGCTACTCTTGGTTAAACAATGTTTCCTTCCCCTTGCCCTATTTAGATGTTAATTTGATGGATATTTAAACTAGCCAAGGGGGAGGCAGAAATACTATAGAAGGCAGTGACTGCCCCCTCTCCGTAGATTAGGACATCAGTGATTAATAGCCCAGGGAAAATAAATTCTCCATGGGTAATGGGAAGTAAGAACTGGAGGGAGGAAGAAAGGCTGTGAGGGTCAGCAAAGGGAACTAAGGTTTAGGATGAGGCTGAGGAGAGTGGATGGAGTGATAGCAGAATAGGGGAGGAAAAGTCAGAGTTCATGGAAAGGGCAAGAGACAGGAAGGGGAATGGGAGAGGAAGAGGGAAGATAAAAAGCAATAGAGGACCATGTGTACCAATTCAAGGAACCTGGGAAACACAATCTCTGACCTTGAAGGTATCATTGCAGAGGCAGACCTAGATGCAGTAGACATAATGGAGACATGGTGCAACAAAAAGAACACCTTTTTTCGTAACAACAAGTGCAGGGAGTAACACTGGGGAAGTTGTGTTTAAAGGACCTCAGCGAGGTGCCAGTTACCTTCCTAACAAGAGTATTCAGTACCATGTTAGAGACAGGGGTACTATCAGAGGCATGGAGGAGAGCAGATGGGGTCCCTCTGCACAAGAGCAGTAGCAAGGAGGAGGCTAGCAACCACAGGCCAGTTAGTCTTACTTAAGTGGTGGGGAAACCAATGGAGACACTACTGAAGGAGAGTTTGATGGAGTAACTGGAGTCAAAAGTGCTGCAAGACCACCAGCAGAATGGCTTCACATGGGGGAGGTCATGTCAAACAAATCTCATAGATTTCTTTGACTGGATGGCTAGTGAGGTGGACCAGGGAAGGGCAGTGGATGTGGTCTATCTGGACTTCGGTAGGGCATTCAATACTGTGCCACACAGGAAGCTAGTGAAGAAGTTAAGCAGCCTGAGGGTAGGGTAGAGACTGGTAAGCTGGGTATCAAACTGGTTGATGGCTAGGAGTCAGAGGGTGGTGATGGAATGGCAGACATTCAGGGAACAGAGTAGTGACTAGCAGGGTGCTGCAGGGATCAGTGCTGGGGCCGGTCCTCTTCAATGTCTTCATAGACAACACTGCAGAGGAACTGGAAGGGAAGGTGAGTCTCTTTGCAGATGACACAAAAATCTGCAACAGAGTAGACACTCAGGAGGGGGTGGAGAAAATGCAAAGGGATCTGGGGAGGATGGAGGAGTGGTCTAAGGGGTGGCAACTGGGTTTCAATGTCAAAAAGTGCAAGGTCATGCACCTGGGGCAAAGAAATGCTGAACTGCGTATAGAATGTTGGATGGTATATATGCTCACCAAGCAAGAAAGGGACCTCAGGGTAGCTGGTCAGTGTGACAAGACAGTTGGAAAGGCTAGTGGGGTGCTTGGTTGCATAGGTAGGGGGATTTCTAGCATGAGGAAAGAGGTGGTGTTGCCACTGTATTGCTCACTAGTGAGTCCCTACCTGGAGTGCTGTGCACAGTTCTGGAATTTGCAACTCCAAAAGTACAGTACATAGATGGGGGGAGCAGTACAGAGGAGGAAAACTGAAATGGTATGGCGACTGCACAAGAAGTCAGATGACAAAATGCTGCAGGATCTCAACATGTACTCTTTGGAAGAGAGGAGAGTGAAAGGGGACATGATTAAGACCTAGAAGTACCTAACGGGAGAAGAAGTTGCAGATGGGCTGTCTCTTTCAGAGAAAGGAAGGTACAAGGACATTGGGGCATGCAATGAAGCTGAGGGGGGTGCTTAAAAGTGATGTGAGGATGTGCTTCTTCACAGAACAGTTGTGGTTAACTGGAACAGCCTACCAGCCAGAAGTTGTGGGGGCTAAGACTGTAGGAAACTTCAAACATGCATTGGGCAGGTACAAGAGAAAACTAGACAGAGGGACAGGGCGGTGTGGGGGGCGAGGGGACACTAGTGACCAAGAAGGGTCTGAGGTGACAGACTAGGCAGGGAAAATTGGGGCAGACTAGATTAGTCAACCAGTCCTTTTCTGCTGGCAAAATCTGTTTCTTTTCATGCCCTCACAGAAGGCATGACAGTGGCCCAGATGGAAGTTTCTTGTAGATTCCTAAGAGGTATTCTACTGTTGCACACCCGGTTTGCAATCTGGTTCCAACGTGTGACTTTAATTTAGTCCTAGGAACCCTGACTGCACCTCCCTTTGAGCTTGCCACTACTTTCTCTCTTGGAAGACACTGTTCGTATTAATTATGAAGTCTGCTGGATGCATTTCAGAGTTGCAGGCTGTGATGGCAGACTTTCATTTTATTATTATTCACAAGGATTGGATTAAATTATGCAATAATCTTCATTTTCTCTCAAAGGTACTGTAGCGCCTGAGAGAACACTAAATCAGACTATTGACCTTCCTGTTTATTTCTGGAGTCCCAATGATAGTGGGGAATATTGTTTGCATATGCTGAACATCTGAAGGATGTTGCATTGGTACCTGGATTGTACTAAAGATTGTAGAAAATCCTCATAGTTATTTACAGCATTTATCCCCAGGATGGTAGGTTCCCTGATTTCCAAACATGGCCTGTCCAAATAGCTGGCTGATTATATTATGTTTTGTTATCAGAAGCATGGTGAGCAGCTTCCTGATCCCATTCATTGCTCATTCCACCCGTGGGGAGGTTACCTCAGTGGCTTGCTTCCAGAATGTGTCAGCTGCAGACATTTTTGCTGCTGCCACTTGGAATACTGTTCATATATTTACTAAACACCACAGTCTGAACATCTCTCATAGAACCCCTGACTTTGGCCTCAGTGTTCTGGAAGGCATCCTTCCTTGTTCAGGATCATTAGGTCCTGCCATCCTCCCTCTATGCCTAGTACTGCTTGGGAACCATGCAATGATATGGCTCAATGGAGGGAGATATTCTCAAAAAAGAAGGAATAGTTACCTACCATAACAGCAGGTCTTTGAGAGAATCTTCTCTGCTGAGCCATTGCTCCCTCTCCATCCTTCTCCCCTTATTCAGGTGATGAGCGACAATACTACCCGATCTTGCAAGCTGCTTCTCCTATGATGCCTAAAATGGTATCTTTACTCATGTTGCCATATCCTGTAATGTGGGTGTAGTTTGGTCCTGGTTGCTTCTGTCTCTGTCAGTCTAAT
Source organism: Neoceratodus forsteri (assembly GCA_016271365.2). Taxonomy (NCBI): domain Eukaryota; kingdom Metazoa; phylum Chordata; order Ceratodontiformes; family Ceratodontidae; genus Neoceratodus; species Neoceratodus forsteri. Next base: position 1,557,431,693 of record CM057453.1, on the reverse strand, counting down.
GATCCCCCAGGCTTGTCTCAAGCAGGGAATTGGGGCATGCTGGGGACACCCACATTATATAGGCACCAATGAGGTGCATCAATATGGGTAGCCCAGCCAGCAAAAAATTTCCAGGTGGTAGTAATAGTAGCAGAAATGTCTAGATGGTAGTAGCAGTAGTATATTTATTTCTTAGGTGCCCAACCTCACAGGATCTGGGGACCTTACCTATCTACATACAGTAACAATGTCACAATAAATAACTGTCAATTAATAATGCCATTAATATAGTAACAGATTAAGAATCAATTGGGTAAGCCTTCATAAAAGATAGTGCTGTGGCCGGCCCACTGGCACAGAGGTGGTGCTATCCTGTTTTCCGGAACAAGACTGGGATGTTAGAAGGGTTAGCAGTGCCCCGAAGCACTGAGGCTGGAAGGGTTGTGGAGCCCTAGATTTATGTGCTTTAATTTTTCATGCACAATTGGTGTATGTAAGTACTCAATTTGTATGCTTGCACTTTAAATTCTTTTAAAAAAAATATAATAAAAAGAATACTCTCCCTGAATTTTGGTTCTGGAGTACTGGATTTTATTTATCTTTTTTTTTCCTCCCAACTGTATTTATCCTCCTTGCGGCAGGTCACCCTCGTCGTTCACCAACCCTACCAGTCTCAGGGTCCTTCGGGGTCTTGAGGTGCTATGCGCACCCCGGCAGATCCCCTGAGCTGGTCCGGAGGCATCATCCTTGGTGACCCCCCCCAGTTTCCTCCGTTAACTCCTTGTGAAGCTATGCCCGAGACCCTGGAAGTGGTGATGCATGGCATGGAGGCACACATGCGCACCACAGCTCCAGTGCCAGTCTCATCGACCCTCCCTCGGCCTAACGCTGGCAGTCCTTTGGAGTGACGCCACCACTTCAGCCTCCATCAGTGGGCGGCCAAGCTCCGAGGACACCTCTTGGACCCTCATGAGGCAGAGGGCTGCCAGTCACTCACATCCTCTCCCCCCCCATGCTGGCCTCCAATGACCCAGGGTTGTTCCTGAACCCAGATCACTGGCGTGGTACAAGGTGTGGAATCCAGCGACTAACCCTCTTCACCACCGGGCCAACTTATTTATCTTTGTGATGTTAGAAAGGTTGACTGGGGGACATTGATTGAGCATCCCCTTGAGACACTCTCCACCTTGGGGAGGGAGAGTTGTGTCTCCAGTGTACTACCACCAGCCAAGTGATCACAGGTGATGGTGCAGCCAGAGCACAGGCTCAGAGAGGGTGGGCGCTAGTGTGTGTGTGCGCACGTGTGCACGCACATTGCATTCTCCATTGACATCATGGGGTCCAGGGAAAAAGAACAGGGAAAACAACCCTGACCAGTGCAGGATGATACCAGCCTCGCACCACAGGCCCTGCACTGCTGACCGCAGTACTGTCCAGACATAATGCTCTAACTCTGCTGGGGATTTGTTCTCTCAATGACCCTGCCATGGGGGGAAACCAGAGAAGAATACACAGGAGATGTAAGTCCTGGAGAAGGTGGGTGATGGGTTAGGTGCAAGGTTGGGTCAATGAGGCTAGTCAGAGTGAAGGGGAGATAAAGTAAACTAATGTGAAAAAAAGCTAGTGTTTTAACCACCACTAAAAACTATCAGCTCAGGAGGCTTCCCAAACATCTAATGGCGACTTGTTCCAGAAAACTGGAGCAGCCACCACAAAGGCACAATCCCCAGACAATTGTAAATAAGATCTGGGGACCTTTTATCCAGGACCCTGATCATGTAGGGCTTTGTATGTTAACAAACCTATCTTGAAGGAGATGCACCACCTCACAGGCAGCCAATGCAACATCTGCAAAGCAGGAGAGATATGCTCAGAGTGAGACACTCCAACAATCAAACAAGACACCATGTTTTGTACCAGCTGCAAAGAGTGCTTCAATCCTCCAGATAGCCTGAAATAAACAGCATTACAATAATCCAGTCTAGAGGTCACAAGGGCATGCACCAGGGACTTCAGGTCCTGAAGGCTAAGAAGGGGCTTGATCTGGGAAATGTTCCTAAGATAAAAGAAACCACTGTAGACAACTCATATTTTAAAGTCAACTTGTGATCCATAATGATGCCTAGATTCTTCACCCTATCTCTTGCTGTAAACTGAGTGGCCTCAAGATGTAATCCAGCCGCCCCACCACTTAGTCCAGCCACCATTCAGATACCCAAGTCCACCAGTAACAAGTTAATCTTTTCTGGTTCTTCCTGAGAAGCTGGAGGCCATCCAGTCATTGATTACAGGCAGTCATTAAGCACACCTACTGCAATTTTCTCACCAGAAGCAAACAATAGGTACAGCTAAGTATCATCTGCATAACAGTAAAACTGCAAATTGTACCTACAGATCACCTCTCCCAGCAGCAGTATATGCACCACAAATAACATGGGAGATAAAATCAAACCCAGGGGACTCCACAGGTCAGGACAGCTAGTCGAGAGATGAAATTCACCCACGCAATCTGCTGCACCCTACTGGAGAGGAAGGACTTGAACCACCTCAACACAACCCCGCTGAGCTCCACGAAGTCCCTCAGTCAAGCTGGTAAAATACCATGATCTACAATGTCAAATGCTGATGAGAGGTCCTGACACCAGCAGCTTACAGTTCCATGATGTGGCTCAATGGAGAAGATTCCACTGAAGATTTACTGTTACCTTAGGTAACTATTCATTCTTCACTATTGATACTGTATTTTGAGTTCTAATCTAGAACTAGAACGTCCATGTGTTCTAAGTATTAAGGGTTCTAAATACTAAATAAAATGCTTTTTTTGTTTGGACATTTCAAAAACAGGAGATGCAAGCCTGGAAAACAAGCTAATTATTGAGAATTACATCCTACAATGTTTTAGAGAGTAAAAATGTGCTGTTCATATACAGATGTGCCAAATTCATGGAATTGTGAAGATCGGCATTTGCATTTTGAAATGCACAATGTGTTTCTCTTTTCTGTATGTGCAGTGAAACAATGTTATTGCTGTACTGAGAGGAAAGGTCTTCTATTTATCTGTTTATGTATTTTTCTCCTCTCAGTATCTTTATCTGTTTTTTTCTCTTCAGTCCTATATACAAAAGAGGTGAAGTTCTAAAGAATATTAGAACCCTAGAACTATTTGGAAAGTTCTAGACTAGAACCAGAACCCAGAACTTCAGCCGCACAACTCACAACAAGCAGTTACTCCATCAATGACGAGGGACACACTTTCCCTCACTGGTGGAGTGAAAGTCAGTGACAGCACACCTGGCTCAGTTTACCAGGCTCTCCTGCTGGGCATGGGGCACCCTGTCAGTATATTATGAAAAGTGGCCCCCATTTGTCCTCACCCTTGGCTTCCTAGTCCCAGGCTTCCTATCATGTGAGGCAGGGGAGCCTTGGAACCCACCATGACTGACATAGCACCACCTCTCTACCCACGGGTTTCCCCCTTCTACACTTGCCCAGGTACCAACTGCTTAGCAACTTGTGTTATGAATGTTCAAGCCTCTGTGAAGTTTTGTATTCAGCAATGTTGTATTCAGTAATGTTGTATGATGCTAGCATGTCTCTACATTATTGAATGTTTTCCCATGTATGATGTTTCTCTGATTTGTGCAAAAATGAATATTTTTAATAAAAGATGATTAACAGCAAAATAAAAACCTGTATTATGTGAAAATTCTGTGAAGGTTTTGTCCCTCAGGCTCTTGTAAACACTAGCACTCAAGTTACAAGTCTGTGCAAAGAGGGACCAGGAAAAGGCAGCCATCCTAAATAAATACTTTTGTTCAGTGTTTACAGAGGAAGGAGAAGGGGAGAGGGCCACAAAAAAGTAACAAAAGCTTTGGAGGGAGGGAGGTGGACACTAGTCCTTTTTTGGAGATGAGAGTCCTGAGGGGCTTTGTTAATCTGAAGGTGGACAACGCGATAGGGCCAGATGTGGTGCATCTAAGGGTACTGAGGGAGCTCAAGGAAATACTGGCAGCACCTCTGATAGTTCTATTTAATAACTCACTAAAGACAGGAGTGGTTCTGGAGGACTGTAGGAAGGCAGATGTAGTCCCACTACACAAAAGTGGCAGCAGGGAGGAGGCTGTCAATTATAGGGCAGTCAGGCTGACATCAGTGGTGGGAAAGTTAATGTAATCACTACTAAAGGAAAGGATTGTGGAATTGAATCCAGTGGGTTACAAGACCTGAGCCAGCAAGGATTCACTGGGGGAGGTCATGTTAAATTGATCTGATAGATTTCTTTGGGTGATCAAGGAACTACATCAGGGTGGAGTGGTGGACATGGTTTACTTAGATTTCAGTAAGGCTTTTGATACCATTCCATATAAGAGACTAGTAAGTAAACTAGGTAGCTTAGGAGTAGGTCCAAAGGCGGGAAACTGGATAAGAAATTGGTTAGGGAATAGGTGACAGATGGTGGTAGTAAATGGAGTTCACTACAAGGAAGGAAGGGTGACCAGTAGGGTGCCTTAGGCATTAGTGCTGGGATCAGTCCCCTTTAATGTCTTTATAAGTGACATGGCAGAGGAGCTGGAAGGGGAGGTCTGCCTCTTTGCAGATGACACCAAAATTTGCAGTAGGGTGGACATTCTGGGGGAGTGGAAAAGATGAGCAGAGACCTGAGATAACTAGAGGAGTAAACAAGGGTGTGGTAGCTAGCTTTCAATGTGAACAAAAGTGCAAAATAATGCACTTTAGGCACAGAGACCCAGCAGAGGAGTGCAAAATGGGAGGAGCAGTATTGATGACCACCAAGCAGGAAAGAGACCTGGGGGTAACAATTTCAGATGACCTAAAGATGGCCAGGCAGTGCGACAAGGCAGTAGGGAGGGCGAGTAGGATGTGAGTGTGATGCTGGGGTGCATAGAGAGGGGTACCATCAGCAGAAAGAGAGAGATGCTGTTGTGTCTGCATAGATCACTGGTAGACCCCACCTAGAGTACTGTGTCCAGTTCTGGAGACCGCAAGCTTGATTCTCAAAGGTTGACACAGACTTGCGACAAGCCCTACGTCAAACCCAGTGCTCCACCAAACACATTGACACACCTTGCGTCCAATTCTCAAAGCTTGTGCACATTTGCAACACTTTACCCCCTTTATGGTGGCACTGCTGTCTTTTCCTAGTTCCCGTATGCATAGTACCCCCTTCCTTTTTTAACACTACAGTCCCAGCCCTGGTCTTCCACCTTCCACTTACATACTGTACCTAAAACTGTCTTGTCCCCTTTTATTACCTCATGGACTATTCTATCTTCAGTTTGCACCTTTGCACTCCTTGCTGCTTTGCCTGCTTCTCCCTGTTTCCCCTGATACACCTCCCTATCCTCCTCCATCTGTGCCTCTTTATATATTCCGAATGCTACCCTTTTAGCCTTTAACTTTCCAGCCACTCTTTTAAGAGCCATAGCAGTCTCTTTTTCCTCTTGCCTTTGCTCACTTATTTGTTGCACCGGTTTGTTGCCTTTACTATGCTCCCTTTTATCTTTGTCCACTATTCCTCCACTCCACCCAGGTCATCTCCCCTGCTAAGTCATCCCTGAGGCAGTCACCAATCTTTTTAAAATCTGTCCTGCTGAAGATCTATGACCCTCATCCTTGTGTGGTTTAATTCCATAGCTGTTCTTATATTGAACCACACTGTACAGTGATCACTGGTCCCCAAGTATCCTCCCACCTTGATGTCTGCAACACTGTCCCTGTTAGTGAGTACCAGATCCAGTATTGCCCCATCATGAGTGGGTTCATTGACTAGTTGCCTGAGGAATTCCCTCTGCAGACAGCCTAGGATGTCCCTGCTTCTAGGTGATGCCACTGCTGGGAGGCTCCAATCTATATCTGGTAGGTTGAAATTCCTCACCAGCAGCACCATACCCTTATCTGCCATCTTGCTAGTGGCTTCCACCAGTACCATATCTAATAAAGCCCCCTGTGCTGGAGGTCTGTAGATCACTCCAGTGCAAACAGAGGCCCCATTCCCCATATCCAGTGTGACCCACAGTACCCCTACCCCCGCCTATATTCCCTGCATCTCTAGCACTTTTATCCTTTCCCTCACATAAACCACCACACCCCATCCTTTCTATCCCACCCAGTCCTTCCTGATCAGAGTATACCCTGGTATTGCCATGTCCCAGTAATGGTTTTCAGTTAATCACGACTCAGTAGTGGCTACAATATCCAAGCTGACCTCTGCCATGATTGCCTCTAGGTCCAGAATCTTATTTCCTAGATTTCTAGCATTTGCACACATGGCCTTACAGATTTTGTTTCTACTCTGCTTGTTGCCTCCTTTTTCCTTTTTGCCCTCCCTCCTTCCTACCTACCTCTCTTTTTAATGCTCCTGTTCATTTCCCTCTTTATCTCTACCATCCTACTTCCTTTATTAATTTGCACTCTGGGGATTCCTCTCCCCTTGGAGTCCCCTTACTCTCTACTTCAGCCTGTAGAGGGCACTTTCTGACTCCCCAATTCCTTCCACCACCACCCTTGGCTAGTTTAAATATTCATTGTAGTAACATTTAAACCATCCACTAAGAACTGCGGTTCCCCTCCCAGATGGATGCAGGCCAGGAGACTGCACAGAAGAGGATGAAGAAAAAGCAGATTTCCTGAAGAGGTACTTCAGCTCAGTTTTCATATTGGATGGAGGCATAATGGACCACCAGGGAGCAGTAGGATCAATGGGGGGAAGGTGGACATCAATCCATTTTCAGAGGACAGAGTACTGAATGAACCTGCAGATTTGAAAGTGGAAAAGGCCATGGGACCAGACAGGATACACCCAACAGTACTAAAGGAACTCAGGGAGATGATTGTTCCTCCACTGATGGCCTTATTCAATGGGTCACTGGAAACAGGCATGGTTCAGGAGGACTTGTGGAGAGCAGATGTGGTCCTTCTCCATAAGAGGAGCAGCATAGAGGGCGCTAACAACAATAGACTGTCCAGTCTCACATCAATAGCAGAAAAATTAATGGAAACCCTGTTAAAGAAAGGTTAATAGAGTAACTTGAACCAAATAAGTTGCAAGACCAAAGGCAGCATGGATTCACAGGGGGAGTGGGAGAGGTCATTCCAGATGAATCTGATTGATTTCTTCAACTGGGTGCCCAGGGAAATAGATGAGGGGAGGACAGTAGACACAGCCTATTTGGGCTTGGCAAGTCCTTTGACACGGTGCTGCAAAAGAGACTAATGAAGAAATTGAGCAGCCTAGTGGTGGGATCCAAAGAGATAAATCATGTAAGAAACTGGTTAATGGACAGGCAATAGAGGGTGGTGGTTAATAGCACTTACTTTAATGAGATGAGAGTGACCAGCGGGATGTCACAGGGGTCAGTATTGGGACCAGTCCTCATCATTGTCTTCATAAGTGACATTGAAGAAGAACTGGGTGGGAAGGTTTGCCTTTTTGCAGATGATAACAAAAGCTGTAATAGGGTGGCTACTCAGAAGGGGGCAGATTGGGAAACTTGACAAGTGGTAAAGGGCATGGCAGCTGGTGTTCAATGCCAAAAAGTGCAATATCATGCACCTAGGGCATAGAAATCCAGGAGCTGAATATATGATGGGGGGGGGGCACTGACAGACTAAGCAGGAAAGGGACCTTGGGTTTTTCATGTCTGATGATCTCAAAGTGGTAGGTCAGTGTGACAAAGCAGTGGGTAGGGCCAGTGGGATACTGGGATGCATTGGGAGTGGTATCACCAAGAGGAGGAGGAAGGTGATGTTACTACTGCATAATTCACTGGTGAGGCCCCTACTGTGTCTGATTCTGGAGGCCACACCTCAGAAAGGACATAGATAGGATGGAGGCAGTCCAAAGGAGGACAAATGAAATGGTGCAGGGGTTGCATCAAAAGCCAAAAAAGAAGTGACTGATGGATCTCAAAATGTACACCCCAGAAGAGAGGAGAGCAAGATGGGACATGATAGAGACCTGCAACTACTTCACAAGGGTGAACAATGTACAGGAGGTGAGTCTCTTTCTAATGAGAAGAAGCACCAAGATCAGAAAGTCTGCAAAAAAGCTGAAAGAGGTGAATTTAAGAAGGATGTGAGGAAGTAGTATTTCACTGACAGAGTGTTAGACACCTGGAACAGACTGCCAGCAGAAGTGGTGGAGAAGGAAAAAAGTGTCTTCATGCATGCATGGGATAGACTTAGGGTAGTATTAGTAAATAGGCATGGAGGAGGAAGGGTCACTGGAGGCCAGGTAGTGTCTACAGAGGCACGCTAGACAGGGACCCTCTGGGCTGACAGGGTTGGCCAAGCAGTCCTTTTCTGTCATCAAATTCTATGTTTCTCTGTTTCTGTGTCTGCATTCACCAATCAGTGTATACATTCTTCACTGCTTTAGAGTTAGGGTCATAGAGACTCTCAATGATTTGATTTACATGCATGAGCCGTTTCACCCACACATACTATAGGAATCAATATTCTTTTCACAATATCAGGGAACCATTTCTGTCCATGTTCCCCTACTGTATATTATGATTCCAAACTAACATAGATTATTCTGGAACACCATAGGAAACATCCCCTATGCTTAGCCTGAGAATTATTTTTCTTGTACCTGCTTGTTTTCACTCTCTGCAATAAGGTTAGGTTTAATGAGAAAAAAGTTGGCATGAACCTGTCTAAAAACAATTCTGGTAGGATTTTCTCAGTAATGTAGCAGAAAGTGATAAATTTGGATGACTGAATATGAAAAAAATCTGGTATACAATGGTGCACTAGAAAATGGGCTTTTTATTTCCTGGCATCTGATTGGCTGGTACCCTTGCCAGGGTGGTACATTAAGCAAACAATAATACCCAACAGGGTGGGCGGTATTGGGCAATACCGGACCACCCAGGGGCATAATGAGGCATGACGCTGCAGACGAAGGGCCTTATACCTGCTGGAAGGTCCAGTATTGCCCATACCGCCCACCCTGGAGGGTATTATTGCTCTTAGAAAATGGGCTAGTAAAGAAAAAAAAAAGATTAAAAAATTAATGTTTCATATGTTTTTCCATTTCATTTTTTTTGGTGTGTGTAGCTATACATTTGCAAAAACAAAATGTCCATTGTTTGTGTTTTGGTCCAGTAGAAGGTGCTGCAACTCTACACTGTCTTCTCTTTCAGTCCCTACTACATTCCTTGTGTTCTGAGAAAGGTCTGTGTCTTAGCCATTAATTAGTACTGCCCCCTCCCCCCACAAGCAGTAAAGTAGACATGATTTTTTTTATTCTCCCGAGTACAGTGAGTGTATAGAAAAGCAGCTTCCTTTTATCTGTACCTTTGTTTAAACTGCAAGTTTGATAGTCAGCAGCAATCAGCAGGAAGACAGGGGCACAAGTGTTCAAATGCCTGTGCGAGACTGGCGTGGCAGAATTCATCATTTTGGAGAAATGCTGAATTGATGAATCTGGGTTAATAGATAAGAAACTTGAACTGTGGGCAGTATTTTGTAGAGTGACAGTAATTCTGGTGTTCAGTTAGCTGAAGCACTATGTCTTGAGAGGCTGTTGTTGGCAGCACTGTAAATCAGGCTGTTGGGTCACGAGAAGAACGAAGCTCGAAGCAGGTACTGTTGGGAAAAAAAAAGGTCAGACACCAAAGAAACAAAGAAAATGAATTATTGTAGAATCGCAGAATTAGAGTGGAGTCGGGGCAACTCATGGACCAAGCATACGGAACTGGTGTCTGTGAAAAGCGTTGAGCACGCGATATGCTAGAGCTACTGATTTGAAAATGAAAGTTTTTTTTTTTTAAATGGTAACTTGAACTGGCAGAGTCTGTCATAGAAAAAGAGCTGCTAATGTATTTGGGGAATCTGCTGGGAGGGGTGGCTGTCTATCACGGGAATGGGACTGGCACTCTCCTAGGGAGTATTGGGGAGCCAGTAAAACTCACTAAACAAGAGAAAAACATGGAGGCAATTTAAAATTCAGTGATGATGTTTTGGCCAATGAACAAGCAGAGTGAGCAAAAGGATACCTTAGGTGGTGATGGGTTCAAGTGACTGGCACTTTTTATTTGCTGGGCATCTATTGAAAATTAATGTAACTCCCCACAGGGGTACTAGCCAATCAGAACCCAGCAAATAAAAAGCCCATTTTCTAACTTACAATAGATGCCAGGAAATAAAAAGTACCAGCTCAAGTGCCCCTTCACCCAGTCAGGTATCCTTGTGCCCATCCTGCTTCCTTATTGGCCAAAAGCACCCCAATGGGCACGGAATTTGAAATGACTGCCATTTTATTTAGCTTAGTTAGTATGTAGTAATCCCCCCACCATCACCACCATGCACAACAGTTGTCACCTCAGTTACCTAATTTAAGAGAAGGCAGTAAAAAAAATTATTTCTATAAAAAATAAAAATCAGTTGTATACCTTACACTGCACTGCATTGATCACCAGCACCGCTTCTGATGCCCTTCACACTGGAGCTCAGTTCGCATAAGCTCCTCTGCCAACAGAATCCCAAAGAAATGTAAAAAATGTATTTATTTATTTATTTTATATTTATTGTACTTTTTCCTGGTAGGACCTCCTGTCGAGTTCAGCCCTGGTCAAGGCCCCTGGGACTCCCAGCAACTGCCAATTGATGTTGCTTCTCCTGGTCACTCCAGGCTTGCCCCCTGGAGGGCAGGGCCATGGCACTGGTCCCCACCATTCCAGCACCAGGGAACCAGTATCTGGTTGGGAGATCTTCTGGCGGCAGAGGCTAATTGAAGCCCCGGGGAGGGCTTCATGAAGACAGAGGTACGGCCTTGTTTTATTTCCACCTGTAGACTGGGGCAGAGGTGTGCAATGATGTCCAGCATCTGTCCCACCCCAGAGAGCATCAATTTTGTGCTGCTACGGGATGGCAACCCAACCTCTGCCAGGTGTCGCTCCTGTGCAATCACAGGCCCTCCTCCCCCCCCCCAAGAAGGAGAGTGGTCCTAGGGATGCTCAATCCTTCTCCCCTGGCCAGCCCTCCGATGACCCGGATCCGTTCCCGAACCCATGTCACCGGGGTCGCAAGCAGAAATCCAACCACTGCGCCGGCAGGCTGGCCTTTATTTTTTAAAAGAAGAAAGGAACACACTGCAGCTTTTATTCTGTCATCAGATAGGAAGACAAATGAGCATTTCTCCCAACTGCAACACTCTCCAGACCCTGCCCTCGTGCCCACTTCTCCACATGCTGTCCCACTCTGTTGCTTAGTAAGCTCAACAGAACTGCTATGCCAGAATACACATGGTGGTTCATTTCAGTGGTACTTTCCAGCAATTGCCCCATTCACGGCAGTTCTTTTTACGTGATCAACAGAAAAAAAATTCAAAACTTGATGGTTCCATTCTAAATTTAAAACATTTCTTTCAAACTCCTACCCCTGTTTTGCAGTTGCCAATCCAGCTGCCATATGCCATTCTGCATGCATATATCTTAAGCTGCGGGTGTATGGCTCCATTAGACAGTGATGTCACTGGAGCAACATATATAGTGGTAACACCTGAAATTGTTGTTTAATGTTTACAGTGGCACATCTCTAAAGCTACAGGTGCCTGTGTTGGTGTTGCCACTAGATGAGCTGATCTGGGAACACTTGAAACTGCTGTTTGATATTCACCGAAGGTACGTCTCTATACCAGCAGGCACCTGTGTTAGTAGGGTGGTCCTACTGGTGTGAAAGTCTGAATTGGCCATATCCATCTGGATCTCAAAGCCATCAGTGCCCTTTATTGGTAATTATACCAAGAGCACCCTCTGCTAGCAGTGCCAGAAGTATAGGGACTACTTTACCTAAAAAAATGGCTGAAAATTCAATTGTAGTCATTTTTTACATTTGTTGCACTTGGGCAAACCAATGTACTGTGGCAATATGGGATTTTGGGAGGGGGTGTCACTGCCAAGTCCACTGCAGTTCACAGAACCAGAAGCTCGGCAGTCTGCCCCAATGACCACTCGGTGTGGTCCTGATGCAACTTTCTGCTCGGAGGGCTGAATTTTCATGCACTTCAAAGGACCAAAGCCACTCTAATATGAGAGGGCTTTGGCCCTTTGATTTGCCTGACCATTCAGCATACCAAGACATGCAGCAATTTGTGTGCTGCCTTGCTCCCTGGTCCTGGGTGGCCACTGAATGTTCCTGCTGGCCCCATTATCTGCTGGCCTTGATTGGGGGTCCGGCAGAGAGTAACAGTAAAGCCGCATGCTGTGGCAGGGTTGCCGATCGCCGTGCAGCTCAATTTGTGAGCTACTGAGGTTGGCTCCTCACATCCTCTCTCTTTCTCTTGCATTGCTGAAAAGTGCCCCTTGTTTTTATGTTATTCTCCCTACACAACCCTCATTCTAAGCACCCACCACCCTACACCCCCCTTCCAAACATAAGATACTGACACTGGGGTGCCCAATCCCCCAGTGTCCTCAATTTTACAACAAACTCTTCCTGAAAGAAAGAAAACTGTCCCTCATCATTTTTTTCATCCTGAAAAAAAAAAAAGAAAACCATCCATCATTGCTGTTGTGCCATTACTGCCTCCCCCATGTGACCCTCGAAAGAGTGACCACTGAGTGCTCCTGCTGGTTCTGTTATCTGTTGGCCTTGATTGGGGGGCTGGCAGAGTGTAACAGTAAAGTTGAAACATTCCTGTCCCTAAAAAAAAAAAAAAAAAATCCCGTGACATCTTTATTATTTTTTTAACCCTGTAAAAAAGAAAACAGTCCCTTGTTGTCTTCCCTGCCCCCTTCCCCCATCCCGACCCTCCCTCTGTGCACCCATCTGCCCGCACCCTCCCTTATCCTGCACTTACCACTGGAGGTCAAGTGCTGTCATCTTCTCTGGACCGGCACACATCTGCACTCTTCAAAGCCGAATCTTGAACTGAAAAATCAAGGTAAGCACTGTATAATGGCTGTCAATGGCGGTTTCAACTTATGTTGATATCTCAGCCATTTTTTGAGATTTTTACACCAAATTTTTAACATGGGTTTCTTGGGACACCACCTCATAAACACTGTCACTGACATTTTGTTACTCTGTCCCGAAAGGTGATTTCATAGTCACTGCGTGGAATCTGCACCTGAAAATAGGCACTTCTTGTTTAGTGTGCTTACTTGGTTAACAAATCACCTTTCAGGACCAAATAACAAAATGACAGTGCCATTTTTCATGAGGTGGGGTCCCAAAAAGTCCATGCCAAAAATTTGGTGTAAAAATACTGAAAAATGACCAAGTAAGGTGCACTCATTGAAATTTTTATTCACATGCATGTAACCTTGTTATTTTTAATATTTTGACTCCAAATTTTCAACATAGCCATTGTTTCACACCACATCATGAACAGTAAAGCTGTCATTTTTCACATCCTGCCCGAAATGTATTTTCACACCTGTGGCAAAGAATGGCACAGTCGATGCATGAAATCACCTTTCAGGATACAGTACTGAAATAATAGTGCCAATGTTCATGAGGTGGGGTCCCAAAAAGTCCCTGTTGAAAATTTGGAGCAAAAATACCAACAAACATATGAACATACTAACATATGAAATTGACAACAGAAACAGGCCTCATGGTCTATCAAGTCCGCTTGAGTGTGCAGCTTGCCCCTCATCATGCAGCTGCCCTTCCTGACCCCCCTTCCCAGTATCCCTTACTCTTACTCTGTCCCAACCCCTCTTAAAACTGCCCACCATGTTACAGGACACTATTTCATCTGGTAAGGTGTTCCATTTGTCCACCACTCTTTCCCTGAAAAAATGTGTCCTCATCTCCCTCTTGAATCTTCTCCCCTCCAATCCCATTCCATGCCCTCTCATGTTCCAAGTTACGTGCGCTGATTTAAATTTTTCTACGCGTGAGTGTAAGTTGGTCAATTTATAATATTATCACTCCAAATTTTCAACATAGACATTTTCCACATTGCTTCATGAACAGTATAGCTATCATTTCTCGCATCCTGCCCAAAACATGATCTCGCACCCGTGGCATGGAATGGCGCAGTCATTGAGCAAAACCACCTTTCGGGATTGAGTAATAAAATGATAGCACCACTGTTCATGAGGCAGGGTCCCAAAAAAGCCCAGGTTGAAAATCTGTAGTAAAACTACCAACAAAAGACAGAGTTACTCGCACTCATTGAAATGTTCCTACGCACGTGCGTAACTTTGCCAATTTTTTTATTTATATTTTGACTCCAAATTTTCAACCTACCCATTTCTTCACACAACTTTATGAACAGTACAGCTGTCATTTCACACATCCTGCCCAAAATGAGTTTCCACACCTGTGGCATGGAATGGTGTTTTGCCACAGATTAAGAAATGTTCACCTATGGGGTTTATGATGTATGGTGATAAGAAAACTATGCTGAAAATTTGGGGTCAAAATGTGAAAACATTACAAGGGGTGCATAGGCAGGGGTGTCACCAGCAGAAGGAAGGAGGTAGTGATGCCGCCATATAAAACCCTGATCAGGCCTAACAGTGAGTAAGTCGTGTTAGATGAATCTGATAGATTTGTTTGACTGGGTGATGAAGGAAGTTAATTGGGGGGGGAGTGGCACCATGAACATTGGCTACCTCAATTTCAGCAAGGTCTTTGACACCATCTCACATAAGAGGCTTGCTAACAAGATTGGTAGTCTAGGCATTGTAGACAATGTGGTGTACTGGGTTAAGAACTGGCTGATAGGCAGGTGGTAAATAGGGTACAATCTTGGGGGGGGTGACCAGTGGGGTACTGCAGGAATCAGTCCTTGGGACAGTCCAGTTCAATGTCTTCATTAGTGACATTGCAGAGTGGCTAGAAGGAAAGGTCTGCTTGTTTCCAGATGACACCAATATCTGCAACAGGGTGGATACTCTGGAAGGGGTGGAGAAGATGAGAAAGGACCTAGCCAGGCTAGAGAAATGGTCTGAGGAGTGGCAACTGAGGTTTAAATCAAAGAAGTGCAAAATTATGCACGTAGGGCATAGAAACCCTGGGGAGAGCTACAGGATGGGGGGGGGCGGTTGCTGACAGTCACCAAGGAACAAAGAGACCTGGGGTTAAAATTTCACATGACTTGAAAATGTCAAAGCAGACTACAAAGACAGTGGGAAGGGCCAGTGGCATGCCATGTTGCATAAGCAGGGGTATCACCAGCAGAAGGAGGAAGGTAGTGATGACATTATTTAAAATCCAGGTCAGGCCTCACATGGAGTACTTTGTGCAGTTCTGGAGGCCGCACCTTCAAAAAGGCATAAACAGGCTGTAGACGGTCTGGAGAAGGGCGACTAAGATGGTACAAGGCTTGTACCACAAAACAAAAGAGCAGAGATTAAGGGACGGCAATATGTACTTGCTGGAGGAGAGGAGGTAGACAGGAGACATGATAGAGACATCCAAGTACCTCAAGTGTATAAGCAAGGTGCAGGCGAAAGACATCTTCCAATATAGGAGGAGTACATGGATGAGGGGGCAGGACATGAAATTGAAAGGTGGCAGGCTAAGAGGGAATGTGAGGATGGTTTTCTTCATAGAGTGGGTGACGGACATATGGAATAGTCTGCCCCAGGAGGTGGCAGGAGTGAGTACTGTGGCCGGAATTAAACATGCATGGGACAAGCATGGGAGAACCATAAAGGTACAGCTGAGGGAGGATCAGAAGCTGTAGTCAAGTACATGGCTTACAGTCAGACTGGATGGGCCTAGCAGACCTTATCTGCCAACAATATCTATGTTTCAGCCTATGGCAGTCATGGTCATAGAATCACTCAACATAGGAGTGGTGCCAGAGGATTGAAATAAGGCACATGAGGTCCCTCTACACAAGTCTGGCAGTAGGGAGGAGGTAGGGAACTATAGGCCAGTCAGTCTCACATCAGTAGGGGTGAAGATGATGCATGCACTGCTTCAAGAAAGGATAGGGGAACATTTACAAGCCATCGATGAACCGGACCCTAGGTAGTATTGATTCACAGTGGGTAGATTGTGTCACACGAACCTGATAGATTTCTTTGACTGGGTGATGAAGGAAGTAAATGGGGTGGGAGGGTGGTGGATGTCACCTACCGATATTTCAGCAAGGCCTTCGACACCATCCCATGTAAGACATTTATTAACAAGATGCATAGTCTGGGCATAGGACAAAAGGTGATGAACTGGATTAGGAACTGGCTGATAGACAGGAGAAAGAGGATGGTGGTAAATGGGGTACAATCTGGGGACAGGAGGGGGATCAGCAAGGTACCACAGGGATCAGTCTTTAGGCCAGCCCTGATCAAAGTCTTCATTAGTGACATTGCAGACAGGCTGGAGCAAAAGGTTTGGTTGTTTGCAGATGACACCAAGATCTATAGCAGGGTGGATACTCTGGCAGGGGTAGAGAACATGAGAAAAGAACTAGGCAGACTTCAGAAATGGTCTGAGGAGTGCAAATGAGGTTTAATTGAAAGAACTAGAGATATACATCTTCCAATACAGGAGAAGTACAAGAATGAGGGGGCATGACATGAAATTGGAAGGAAGCACGTTAAGAAGGAATGTGAGAAAGTTTTTCTTCACGTAGAGGCTAGTGGAAGCATGGAATGGTCTGCCACAGGAGGTAGTGGGAG
Organism: Neoceratodus forsteri; assembly: GCA_016271365.2. NCBI lineage: Eukaryota > Metazoa > Chordata > Ceratodontiformes > Ceratodontidae > Neoceratodus > Neoceratodus forsteri. The sequence continues at coordinate 1,557,415,104 of CM057453.1, read as the reverse complement.
CAACTACTCTGGATGGCTTTAAACATGCATGGGATAGGCATAAGGGAACCATAGAGGTAAAGTAGAGGTAGGGTCAGAAGCCATAATCAAGTACAGGGCTTATGGGTAGACTGGATAGGCCTAGCGGTCCTTATCTGCAGATAATTTCTATATTTCTATGTTTGTATGCACTTCCACACCTACATACATATGTGCATCTATGCAGGAATTCGAGCATAGGGTCCAATACTATTACACTATCTCAAAAAGTAAGGAAATGCATTGCAGAAAACTTCATTAATGCATCAGCATGCCATCTCCAGTGTCACCTCCCTTCTCTTACAACACTGCTGACCCTTGTCTGGCACCTGACCTTCCACGCTGTTTACTGCACCCTGACAACTATTGCAAACATCCTTCCCTATCAATTTATGTCAGCCACCTATGGTACTCATACTTTTTCCCTTTATTAGTCCCAACATTCATGTAGCCTGCTCAACATACCAATTCTGATTTCACCTTGTTTACCAAGGACAATTAGATGAAAACAGAAAAGGACCTCCTAGCCCATCTACTGTACTCCGCTGTAAGGTCCCTACCTACTATGTACCATAGATCCTAATTGGTCATGGTATAAAGGGGCGGTCCCCTGGCATCACCTCAGTGATCTGGGAGTCATCATATCTGATGTCCTGAAGGTAGAAAAGCAGTGTGATAAGACAGTAGGAAAGGCTAGGTGGATGCTGGGGTGCACAGGGTAGGGTATCTCCAGCAGAAAAAGGGAGGTAGTGTTACCTCTATATAGATCAACGGTGAGGCCACATCTGGGAAGGTGCTGCAATGTAGGAGGTCTTGTGGGTATGCAGACTAGACTCGCCATTGGGCTTTTTTGGAAATACTTCAAATTGTTTAACAAGCAACCAACGTTTGGCATTGACAAATGCTTGTTATAGCATTACTTTAGGTTTTTTCTAATTCTAAAAAAATGACACATATAGCCCATTTTCTAAGCACAATAATACCCTCCACGGTGGGTGGTATGGGCAATACCGGACCATCCAGGAGCTACAGTATGAGGCCCTCTGCTTTTGGTGTCAGGCCTCATTACACCCCATGGTGGTCCAGTATTGCTGTATACCACCCATCCTGTTGGGTATTATTGCTTGCACATTAATGATCCTCAGAACTTGTCTAAAGCCTATTTAAAATTCTGTAGCAAATTCTCAGCCTCACCATAAGATGTGGGATGATAACAGAGGCATTTTAGTATGCTTGATTAAATTCAGATGCATAAATGATTGATACTCCCCAGAGGTAAACAATGGACAAGTATCAGAAATACATTTCTCTGGAAGTCTATGCAAAGCAAATGCATTTTGTAAAATCTCTTTTTCTCAGTTGTACTTGACATTAGTATAATTTCTGTTCAACTTGAGTGAGCACCAATTAGTGTAGGAACACCTGTCATTCTGTTTTGCAAAAATCTATATATACCACAGTATAAAAAACAACTTCCATAAATGAAGAGGTGCGGCAATTGGCATATTACAGGTATGCAGAAACATTTCACATTAGCTAGCCAGTATCTCTATGTCCCATTTTATTTCTAGCCACCAAATAGAAATATGGTGCAAAAGCTTCAATTTTTACCATACCACAGTGATTTTCATGCAGTTGGACCAGTAGTTGATGTTGGAGAATTGTTGGAATAATTGTTCTAAAGTCCCAAAATATGCACTTATTTTTCACAGCCATTTAACATTTTCTGGTTTCAAAGATTTCAATTCCACATCTGATAAATATGCAGATTACCCAATACTGTAACTGTATAGTGCTTCATTTCTTTTTAATATTCTCAATTGTATTGCACAAAACTGCTAAGCAAGATACTGTGGATAGAAGGCATATGTTGGAAATATAGTGCAATATATAGAATTTATGCCATAGGAGTGGGCTCAAAACTCATCAAATTAATCCATTTATCTTCACAGCCGTTAGATAAGTAAAATTTATCCATATAGTAGCTATGTCACAATCACTCTGGAACTCATTTAGAATGTTCGGTCTCAGTAGCAGTACTACTCATATTCAAGTGTGAATAACTTTAAAATGAAAAAGATAGCATGGTACTGTGAACATTAAAGATGTTCAGCACAAAATTATTTACAAAAATGAGTGGTGTTTCATTTATAGATACCTTACAGATTTTTTATAATTAGCAAAAAAGAACAGAAAATGCAATTTTTTGTTCACTTTTTTGACAAACATATGCAAACAAAGAGAAACAATCAAAAGCAAATGTCCCTGCACTGGCAGAAAGCATCCCTACTGCATACGTGAAATATACATTGGTGAGCTGTCAGATAAATGATTTATCTACACTTGTGCTGTTTGACCTCGGACACCTCACTCATGGCATACACCACTCATGAGGTTACCCAGGTCAAACAGCATTTGTCTAGATAAATCATCTATCTGACAGCTCTTCATTGTATACCCCTTACTTATTTGTACAGTAAAAAGCTGCATACACAATGTATCCATTTTGTCTTAAACAGAGTGGAACCTTTTAACAATAGCAACCAGAAATATAACAACTTGAGTGGCAGCCCCATAAAACTGAGTGTGTCCTTGACTCCTAATTTGGCTACATCTCTTCCAACTGTCCAATAATGTATATAGTTGTTGAAGAAAATAAGTGAGCAGCATAAATCTTAAATCTATCTGCCATGCCTTTCCTCTGTCCCATTCTACCTACAGGTACAAGAGCATCTCAATCCTAGTCCCCCACTTCAAGCTTATAACTAGTCCTCATTCTATGTGTTCATCTGGGTTCCACCCTCAGAACACACCAATGTTAGGGCACTGAGTCTCTGCAGCACCAGACAACAATGTTGCCAACCACTCTAACTATAGATTTTAACTCCAGGGGTCGGACCTCAGGAAGGGGGCTGGCAAAGTCATATTTTAGTGCCATAGTGACTCAGTGCCCTAATGCCGGCACCCTGCAGCACTGCAGTGGTTCATGAGCAGATCCCTCCTCTACTAATTCCTCCCTCGGACAATTATCAGTATGTCCATCTAGACATGAAAGCCGGTGTCCTGTCTTGCACTTGGGACATCAGTTGCTCCATTTCAGAGATTTGGAACATAACCTCTTTCCATTCCTGTAGTGTGGGAGGTCCATTCTGTAGCCATTGCCTAGTTACAGCATTAGTGTTGGCAGCTACACAAATATTCCAGAGATACTGTGTCTCTCTCCTCGTCATACCTTGTGGCATAAAGCCTAGTACCAAGTGCAGAAATGACAAGGGTTCTCCAATAATAAATATTCTCTTAGATCTATCTGTCACAGCATTCCAAAACAGCTGCAACTCTGGACACATCCAGAAAATGTGGATATGGGTCACTTTAGATTCCTTGCACTCTCACTGGCATGCTACCGTGGAACCAAAATTCCATTTGCTTTTTATCACTGGGTAATAAAATATTGTGTCCTGACCTTCCAAATAAATTCTTGCAAACAAGGCAAAGATGCTGTTGTGTAGGTCCCCTGCCATATTTTGTCCCACCCTTTATCTAATAAATGCAAGTCTGCTTCGAATTGTCATTTATCCATAATGCATTTTACTTGGGATTCTTTATCATAGGGTAAAAACTGGTGCAGCTCAGACATTGCTCTCTTTTGGTGAATAACGTATTGAGAAGTGTAATGAAAGTAAAGTCTAATGGAGGCAGTATAACACAGTGGGTTAAGCCTCTGAGCTGCAGATCTGGAGACCTGGGTTTGAATCCCACAGCCACCTAGGAGCATACTGTGTGATCCTGAGCAAGTCATTTAACTTCCTTGTGCTCCCAGGTCACATCTGGAAACAAGCTTCAGCTTTGTGTGCTACTCCTGGTTAAACAATGTTCCCTTCCCCCTCCCAACTGCTTAGTCACTTGCCAGGCCCCTTGTTCCTTCCAAAGGTGGGAGGCTACATAATCCCACACCTGGAAGTATTTAAAGTGGTCTGTATCAACCCACCCAAATTGTACTTAGCATTCTTCTAAAGTGTTAATGGTCCCCCCACCCGAAATGTGCTCTGGGTATTGGAGATCTCCTCTATCCTGTCGCTAATACATAGATACATAGATACATAGACAGTGTAGGCAGATAAGGGCCTATGGCCCACCCAGTCTGCCCATTTGAGCTTGTAAGTTCAGTTTGTTTTCCTAGAAGTCTATTTCCCCTTACCCCTGACCTCTAGAATTCCTTTATGTCTATCACATGCATTCTTAAATCCCGTGATTGTTTCAGCCCCCACCACTTCCTCTGGCAGGGTGTTCCACTTTGTCCACCACCCGTTCTGTGAAGAAATTCTTTCTCATGTTTCCTCTGAATCATCCTCCCTCCAACTTCATCCCATGCCCTCTAGTCCTGAAACATCTTTTTCACTTAAAAATAGTGTTTTCCTGCACCCTGTTCCTCCCTGTAAGATACTTGTATGTCTCTATCATATCCCCTCTCTCCCTCCTCTCCTCCAGGGAGTACATGTTCAGTTCCTTCAACCTGTCTTCATAGGACTTGTGATGCAATCCATGCACCATCTTTGTTGCCCTCCTCTGAACCAAGGATCTATTGCACCTGGTGCAAAATTGGTGTCCCTGGCAAACCATTTATAATGCCACAAAACATTTGAAGTCTCAGTCAACTTGATAAATCTTTCCCATGCCTCCCAGGTGGCCTTCAATGCCTGGTACAGGTCTGTCCTATGTCTCCATCCAAGATGTGCATCAAATAAAAAGGCAGGTAATGGAATGTGGTCCCTCACCTCCATTTCTAGCATTTTCCAATGCAACATAGGAGGGATCTCTCCAAAGCAGTGCCAATTTCACCTGGGCTGCCACCCAATGTTCTTCCAGAGGGGGGAGTGCCAATCCACCCTACTGTTTTCTGGCAAGCAGAACCACACTATGTACCTGATGTCTCATATCAGCCCATATAAATTTGAAAATGTGTTACTGGGCCTGTGCAAACTATGTTTTAGAAAGGGCCACCGAGGCACACTGAAAGAGGTACAAGTACTTCTGCAATCAATTCATTGTTATCACTTGGATTCTTGATTACATAGGAAAAGACAGAAGTGTCCACTGTGTTATGCCCATGTTCAAGTTCTTCTGCAGGGGGCAAAGTTATCCTGGTAGACAGAAGCCGCTGTAGTTCTCAAATAGATCCCTAGATACTAAAGTTCAGGCAGGTTCCATTTCATGGGAAACTGTTGTTGCAGGGCAATCAGGGAGTAATATGAAAAAGTCAGTATCCTATTTATTTATTTTTTTTTACTGTTCAGTGTGTACCCTGAGAGATGTGAGAATTCCTGCATTATATCCATTAATCTGGCTAAGGAGGCTGGAGGGGCAGAAAGGTATGCAAGCACATCATCTGCACACAGTGCAATCATATGCATTATTCATATACAGTATTCACTAAAATACCCCCAACAGCTTAATCTGGTTCAAAGTCAGTTGCCATTCATTTGTATCCCTCTCCCCCGGGTCGTGCCTGAAAATAGGCAGAATTTGTCTAGTGCACTTACCTGGTCAACAAAAACTAAATAAATAAATATGCTCTATATACCCCACTGTAGTTCCATGAATCTGATGTGTTTCACAGCCTAACCGAAATCTGTTTGATAAATGCCCGTTCCCATGGACATAAGCCTTATAAACTGGACAGATCAGTGGGTAAAGCATAGATCTGAATGGGTGATGGTAAATTGCTATATCTCTAAACCAGTACAAGTTAGCAGTGGTGTTCAACTGGGTTCAGTCCTGGGCCCACTTATTTTCTAGATTTTCATCTTTGATTTAACATTAGGCTTAAATAACTGGGTAGCTAAATATGCTGATGACACTAAGATCGGCAGCTCACGTGTCACTATGGCACAGAGTAAATCATTACAAGAGAACCTACATTTCATTAATATTTGGGATAAAAGATGTGGGATGAAGTTTAATCTGGACAAATGTAGGATTATGCACCTGGGTGAACAAAATCATTGTCACAAGTATACCTTAGGGGGCCAAATCATATGCATCACAACTAGCGAGAAGGATCTAGAGGTAAAAGTAACTAGAGACCTTGAAAAGAAAGCAATACCTAGGGCCAACAGTATCTTGTGGGCTATAAAGATAAATATTTCATCAAGATACTCTAAGATAATTTTTCTCCTATACCAAGCCTACGTACAGCCACATCTAGAATATGCTGCCCAGTTTTTGTGCCCATACGTAAGAAGGGACATAGATGAAATTGGAAAGATTCCTAGGTGTGCAGCTAAAACAATTAACACATTAAAATAGCATAAATTCATAGACTGAAACCTAATGCCACTAGAAAAATGAAGATTAAGGGGGAGATATTTTGCTAATGCACGAGGTTGTAAAAGATGAATATTTGTTTGTGGAGATGGGTAGAGCTGTGTGGAATGAGAAAATTCCAAATTTTGTCGTTTTGATGGAATTCTGTGAAATTCCAGGGAATTTTGCAGAATTTCATTGGAATACAACATAATTTTTGAAATGTATTCATTTATGCATGACACAGCTGACAATTAAGCTAGAGATCTGAAATTTGGTGTGCTTACTTGCAGATTGCCAGTCTAACAGTGTGCCAAACACCATGTTATTAGGATGCATTGTTTCAACATTATAGGTGCTCAAAGTTTGTCATTTTATTTTTGTGGAAATTTCATGATAATTCTTTTTATTTATGCACCCTACCTACGGGGCATCTCTCAGGGTCCCATCTGCAGTTGCCTCACTCAGCTGCCTGCCAGAACTGATGACTCTGGGGCTACATCAGGTAAACGAGGTCTGGGGCTCTACTGGCCCCATGGAGAGGCCCCCAGACCCCAGGAAGTTCTGGATAGTCAGACAACATTGGGCGTGTGGTGGGTCGGCATGCCTATGTTTGCCATCGCTCACCCGAAGGCAGAGGGAGATTCTTGATTTTTCTCCCCTGGAGTACGGACATGCAATGATGTCCTGCCCAGCATGTGCATGCTCCTGCATGCACCTGGAAGATGTCTGCCATGCTCCAATCCCCAAGCTGCTGCTGCCATGTACTGCAGAAGCCCCTGCCTCCACCAGGGGTCACCAGTGCATCAAATAATTCCTGAATCCTCCCCAGGACTAGGAGAGCAGTCCCATGGATGCTCAATCCCAGTCCTCCCCCGATGACCCCTGACAACCTGAGCTCGCTCCCAAACTCAGGTCGCCAGCGTGGTGCAAGGTGTGGTGTCCAGTGCCTCAACCCTCAGTGCCACCGGGACGGCCTCATGATCATTTTTATCTGCCTGTAACTTAGGTACCTTTTGGAGCTAGAAATCTGCAACTAGGTACATAATAAATGTATTAAATATAGAATAATACATGGGGTGGTGTGTTTAACGAGAATGTTACACACTCCCAAGGTGCTGGATGCTGCATAAACCCTAAGAGCAAAGCTCGGGGATTTACTTAAGCATCCAACACCGAGGATGTGTGTAAAAGTCTCATTAAACATACCACCACATGTTTTGTTTTATATAATTGCTGGGGAGCATTTTTTCTCTATAGCAATCATACAAAATATTAAAAAACATCACTGTTCATCCTCGGTCCGATCTGGAAGAAGTGTGGGCTGTGGCTGAGAGGCTGAAGAAACCTTCCCAGATGTTTTTTTTAACGGTTTAAATAAGTGATTCTAGGATTGAAAAAGTCCTCTGTTGAGAAGGGAGTGTATTTTAATTTTAAAACGTACTTACTGCTGAGTGCTAGAGGTGGCAAAGTATTCGTAGGTGACAGAGGGAACAGCGATGGCTGGTGCATGCACAGAGCAATGGAAATCCATTGCGTGTTTGCTGTTATAAACACTCCTTGATAATGGCAAATTACAAACCTGGTTTTCCTTAGGGAAAAAACATTTACCAGTTATAATCTGTTTTTTTTTCAGTCTTTGGTAACCGGATAAGGCCCACTAGGCACAAGTGCCTGTTTTCAGGGGCGACCTGGGAGCACTGGGCGGTCAAGTGACTTGCTCAGAGTCACAAAGTATGCAAGTAGAGGTTGTGAGAATCAAACTCAGGTCTGATCTGCTGGATGAATCAAGCTCGTTCACATCTCATTCCTTTAACCTCTAGGCTATGCTGACAACCCAAACCTTATACCTGCAAAATTGTATAAAATTTCGATGAATGTTTTCAAAATTATACTAAAATAATTAAAATCAAAATGTTGGTGAAATGGCCCAGTGGTACTGAGGGTTGAGGCACTGAATGGCACACTTTGCACCCAGCCAGTGACCTGCGCTTGGGACAGGCCCGGGTTGTTGGGGGTTGGAAGGGAAGGGAGAGGATCGAGCATCCAATGGGTGACTCTTCTCTCCTGGGGTGGAAGGGAATGTTGTCCTGCTCCTTGGCTGCCTCCTGGTGGAGGTCAGGTGGCAGTGCTAGGAGTCAGGGAGACAAAGAATGTGAATACATGGCACATAAGCACCTCCGCACACATGCCCTCACAGCGGCAGAAGAGGAGGGATGAAAATTGGAAAAAGGGCAACCATAGGATTCATGAAGCCCTGCCTGTCAATTGGCATCCCACTCTGCCGCTGGATCACCAGTAGCCCCGATCTGGATTGTGAGCTCTGGTTGGGGGAGGATGGTTCTCCCCTTCCTGGCATTGCCACGGGGAGAAATCCATGGGGGAAGTGGGGCTCGGTGGTACCGGGGAGAGTGGTGGAGGGTCACAGGTGGAAGATCAGTGGGTAGTTAGCTGCCTATGGTGGGCCCTGGAGGAGGGAAAAGTATATGAAAAAAAAAAATGTTGGTAAAATGTTTGGTTACCTATAGCACAACATCCTTTAAAGCTTGATACTTAAAACATGGTGCAAATATCCATGTTGCATGTTGCTCTAAATCCTGACACTGTGGAGAAATTTGGAGCAGAATTTTTTAAAATTAGATGGAAATAACTGAAAATGTAATTTTGATTAAAAGTTTGCCAGTCACAACTCATCCCCTTTCAGTCTAAGACTCTGAAATTTGGTACACTTCTGAAAGTCATTAGTACCTTAATACTTGCCAGATTTTGTATTTTTTGGGCACGTACTTTGAAAACTAGACCAAAATAAATGAAATTTAAAATTTGACAAACTTCAGTGCAATTTTTGAAATTTATTAATTTGGTCAAATCTCAGCCTTCTGTTGAGGTAGAGATCTGAAATTTGGCATGATTACTCATCGATAGGAGTTCTCAAGTGTCAAATATCATGGCATTAGGATGTATCATCTCAAAATAATAGGTGCTCAATGTCTGTCATTTTATTTTTTGTGGGACATTTCATGAATATTTCTATCTGCATATAACCCAGGTACGTTTGGAGCTAGAAATCTTAAACTGGGTACACATATAAATGTAGTAATAACCCATGCACCCACAAAATGTTGTAACATATCAATGAATGCTTTCAAAATTGTAATAAACTGAAATCTAAATCTTGGCAAAATGTTTGGCTATCTACTGTATAGCATAGCCCCCTTTAAAGATTGAGACATAACACTTGGTGCACATAACCATGTTGCATGTTTCTCTAAATCCTGAAACTGTGGAGAAATTTGAATGACAAGTGTTAAAATTTATGGAAAAAAATGAAAATTCAATTTTGATTAAATCTTTGGCCACATATAACTCAGCTCTCTTTCAATCTCGGACTCTGACAATTGGCACACATATGCAAGCTATCAGTACCTCTATACCTGCCATATTTGGTATCATTTGGATACATACTTTAAAACCTACAGCAAAATAACTGAAATTTAAAATTTAGTTAGTTAAAACTTTACTTTTATGCATGATAGAACTTTAGGTCCTAAAGGACCTCTCTACAAAGTTGTCCTGTGTACTCAAAATACATGCAATCGTAGGAACCATACAATCATGAATCATACAGACAAAAGCATGGGATAAAACAAACCAAAACCACGTCTTACAGTCATTATATACTTACTTCCCAATACATATTTCATGGAACACAGTGCACACATGAAAAGTACAGATTCAAGTGCAGATCCTTAATGACAGGTGCATTCCTGAATGAGAATCCCATTCAGCTGGGATTTAAAAGCTGATACTTTTGTCAGATTCCTTCTTATTGGTGGTATTTCATTCCAGATTTCTGCAGCAATATACTGAAATACCATATTTCCATACCTTGTATTTGTTTTTGGTACTTCCATACCTCTATGCATTACCTTCCTCAACTTGTAGCATTGTGGCCCACAGCCCTGTTGTATCTTAAGGTTCCCCTTAATCATGCCGCTATTAATTTTAAAAATTAATGCTGCATTTTTTTTTTGCTCTTACTTCCAGATTGTCCCAATTCAGAGTTTTATACATCTGACAGTAATGTGTCTTGAACAGACAGCCAAGAGAAAATCTTGCCAGTCGATTATATGATTTATTAACCTTATCGAACTGTTTTAGTTCTACAAAATGATATACCAAATTACCATATTCCAAAACCGGACGTATCAACTGTATTGCAATAGTTTTCTGCATTTGGTGGGACATTATTGATGAAGATTGCCGTAAGGCACCTATTCGTGAATTTCCTTTTTTTTGTAATGTTATCTATACGGGTGCAAACTGTAAGTGAAGTATCTAAGATAACTTCCAAGTATTTGTACTGGTTTGTGATTGTTAATGCTTTGTTTGCTCTTGTTATAATCCTCAGTTCTGATAAGGGATTGCTGTTGTTCTTTCTCTTTTTATTAAAGAGCATTACTTGTGTTTTCTTTTGATTCATAACAAGTTTTGAGTCAGAAAACCAATCTTGAAGGATTGGTGAAATTCCACAGAATCAGAATGGTAATTCTGAGGGCATTCTGCCAGTGGAATTTTACATTCCACACAGCTCTAGAGACAGGCTTTGATGTTAAATGGGCTAATCACACCAGATGGCGCCTACTACAAATCGCTGGACGTAATTTCATAATGAAGAAAAGGCAGCACTTTTTTTACCCAAAGGGTGATCAACCCTGGAATGCTGTACCCTCCCCATAGGGGACATTACTCAGGCAACTAGTTAAGGAACCAACTCTTAGGGGGCAATACTGGACCTGGAACTGACAAATGGGGACAGTGTTTCTGACATCATGGTGGATTGCCACCTGGGGACCAGTATTCATCACCATACTGTGTTGTTCAGTATAAGAACTGGGCCAGTATAAAACCACACAAAAATGAGGGTCCAGGACTTCAGGAGGGTCAATTTAAGAAACTTGAAGAATGCCTCAGAGACAGGGATAAGGAAACTGGGTGGAGTTGAAGAACAGTGGGCAAAAATAAAGGAGGGCATTGAGAAGGCAACAAACCTCTGTGTCGGGCAGGTTAACAAGGGCAAGAGAAAAAAGAGACTGCTATGGTTCTCTAAAGAAGTAGAGGAGAAAATAAGGACAAAAAGCTAGCATTTAGAAGGTACAAGACAACACAGAAGAAGGAGGATATGGAGAGATATCAGGAGAAACAAAGGGAGGCAGGGAAAGCAGTAAGGAGTGCAAAGGCACAAACGGAGGAGAATATTGCCAAGTCAGTAAAGAAAGGGGAATAAAAGGTTCTCTACATATATAAGTGAAAAGAGGAAGACCAAAGGAGGGATAGTAAGGCTAACATGGGAAGGAGGGGTTTGTGTACAAGAGGACAAAAAAAAAGCTGACATATTGAACAAATACTTTTGTTCACTATTTACAGAGGAAGGGGTAAGTGACGTGCCACAGATAAGGGACAAGGGCATTAAAGGAAGGGAGATGGACACTAGTCCTTTTGCAGAGGAGAGAGTCCTCAAGGAACTGCACACCTAAAAGTGGACAAGGCAATGGGGTCTGACAAGGTACACCCTTCAATATTGAGAGAGCTCAAAGAGATGCTAGCTGTACCTCTGACAGCCCTGTTAAGCCTATCACTAGATGCAGGGGAAGTTCTGAGGGACTGGAGGTGGGCAGATGTGGTCCCACTTCACAAACGTGGTGATAGGGAAGAGGCAGGAAATTACAGACCTGTCAGCCTGACTTCGGTGGTGGGTAAAGTAATGGAATCACTACTGAAGGAAAGGATTGGGGAATATCTTGTGACCAGTGGATTACAGGATTGAGTTCTTTGACTGAGTGACCAGGGAAGTGGATCAGGGCAGCACGGTAGATAAGGCCTACCTAGATTTCAGTAAGGCTTTCAACACTGTTCCACAAAGAAGATTGATGAACAAGCTGGGCAGCCTAGGAGTAGGTCCAAAAGTAGTGAAATGGGTAAGAAGTTGGCTAAACAACAAGAGTCAGAGGGTGGTGGTAAATGGTGTTCACTCTAATGTAAGCAAGGTGACCAGCAGGGTGCCACAGGGGTCAGTACTAGGTCTGGTCTTCTTCAATGTCTTTATTAGCAACATTGTAGGAGGGCTAGAAGGGAAAGTATGCATATTCATGGATGACACAAAAATCTGCAACATAGTGGAAACACCGGGGGTGTGTGGAAAAAATGAGGGATGATCTAAAAAAGCTGGCAGACTGGTCAAGGGTTTGGCAACTGGGTTTCAATGCAAACAAAGTGAAAAAGCATGCACTTGGGGCACAGAAACCTAGGGGCAATGCACCAATTGGGTGGAGAAGCATTGGCAACCACAAAACAGGAAAGAGACCTGGGAGTAATCATTTGTGATGACCTGAAGGTAGAAAAGCTGTGTAATAAGGCAGTGAGGAAAGCTAGCAGGATGCTCAGGTGCATATGGGAGGGGTATCACCAGCAGAAAGAGGAAGGTAGTGCAACCCCTGTATAGATCAATGGTGAGGCCCCACCTCAAGTACTGTGTCCAGTTCTGGAGGCCCCATCTCCAGAAGCACATAGATAGAGTGAAGGCAGTACAGAAGAGGGCAACCAGAATGGTTCAGGGCCTGCATCAAAAGCCCTATAAGGAAAGACTTGAGGAATTAAATATGTACTCTCTAGAGGAAAGGGAGAACATTATTGAAATTTTCAAGTACCTCACAGGTACTAATAAAGTACAGGAAGGCAGTATTTTACATAGAAAAAATTCTCAAGGACAAGAAGACATGCTATGAAACTGGAAGGGGGAGACTCAGAGGGGATGAGAAGAAATACCTTTTCATGGAAAGTGTGATGGATGCCTGGAAATGGTAACAGGATTCAAGCTTGCGTGAGATAGACACAAGGGGACCTTAGAAATAAGGCATGGGGGGAAGACTGGAGATTTAGTAGGGTCTGCAGTGGCATAGCAGGTAGGGAAAATAGGGCAAACTAGGTGGACAAAAGGTCTTTCTCTGCCAACAACTTCTATGTGTCTATGTTTCTACCCTCAGAAGTTGCAATTAGTAAAAATAAAACTGAATTTAAGAACAAACTTGACTTCTTTCAGTCATTGAATGGGGCATTACAACTAATGGAGTATAGTGGGCATCCAGCCTAATAAGCTCCAATCATTCCTTTGTATGAACCTTTGTATAAGCCTGAGGTGCTGTGTAAAGAGCCCTATTGTACTGAATAAATGATGGGGAAAAGCCAAACTCAACAAGGACCCTATACAAATAGTGCCAATCAACCTGATCAAAGGCTTTTTCCACATCCATACTCATAATAACCTCAAGCTGCTTAGTTGTAGTAACATGGTCTATAATATGAAGCATTCTACAAACACTGTCCTGGGCTGACTCCATGTAAGGAACCCCCTTTGATCAAAACCTACCAGGTCTGGGACAATGCCCTCCAAATCAACCATCAGAATGGCTGTAAAAAATTTACAATCCACATTCAGGCTGGAAATAGGATGATAAGAGGTGCAGAGAGTAGGGTCCTTGCTGCACTTAGGGAGAATGGAGACTACCACATAATTCAAAGATGGATCAAGAACCTCCCCCCTCTCCCAGAGCTGCTTCATGAGCTGTCTTCAAGAGTGTTACCATAGCCATCTTAAAGAGCTTAAAAAATTCTGATGGGAATCCATCGGAGCCTGGACATTTACCCGCCTTACTCCTCCAGATCTCCACAAGCACTTGATTGGAATCCCTCAGAGCCTAGACATTTTTGCTCCTCTGGATCTCTGCCAGCACTTCTACCCCACCAGCTGGAACACATAAGGTCTCATTCTACTCTTCAGTGACATGAGGGAGTTGAAGACACCAAAAAATCATCTGCAGTCTCTACTGGTTGACTGGGCTTGGCTTGATATGGCTGTTTATAGTAATGGTGGAATGCCTCTGAGATATCAGAGATCTTCTCTACTCCGTGTCCCAAACCTGGATGAAGGACTTTACTAATGTGGGCATAAATCAATGTGTTCTAAGCCTATAAGCCAGTAATTTTAAAGCTTGTGGTCCACTCTAATAACTCTGCTGGTTTGAATATTTTGAATTTTGTTCTGCCTTGCAGTCCAAAAGTTGATAAGGCCTTTTTGCTTAACTTGAGCAGCTCCTTAGCCCTTTGCCTGTCCAATTTGATTTGCTGCAACATTTCCAAATCATGTATTCTACTTTCTAACTGCTGTTGTTTCTCCATACGCACCTTCTTTTTCCCTGCTGCCATGGAGATTAACTTTCCTCTAGCTAATGCCATCACTGTGTTCCAGATAATACCTGGGCATATGTCTGGGTGCTGATTTACCCTGGCAGCCTGTTCAGTTAGTTTAGGGATATTTTCCTGGACCTCCCTGTCTTGAAGTAGAGACATTTAGGGTCAGATTTACAAGGGTTGTCACAGGGCTTGTGTCAAGCCCAGCATTGCACTCATTTTTTGGCAGTTGCGCTGGACATCTTTGTTACAATTGCACCTGATTTTCCATTCTCGAGTGCAGTTGCAAACTTTCCCCATTTTATGGCAGCTTGCACCAAATCTTTGGCACAAGCCCCTTAAAAATAGTCCCCAACTGGAGCAAGCTAGACCAGTGGGGAGCTGGTCTAAATTGCGTCACTTGATGCGCGGTAGTGAAAATCCTGATCGCTGGCTGGGGGAACGCCACAAGCCCCATGCGCCATATTATCAAAGCACCAGGGGCTTGCGGAATTCCAGGAGGATTTGAAAATTCAGCTCTCAGTCTCCAAAACATTGAGTTTCTCGCTGTTCTAGACTCAGCTGCAGAAGGAAAGGGGAGTGATCTGACGCCTCTATTGGCCCTATATTACAAGCTTGAATCCCGTCCACATATTCCTTAAATATGAGAAACAAATCTGATCTGGAGTATATCTAATCGGCTGCAGAGTAAAATGTAAACCCCCTCTAGGACCCATTCAGATAACTCCAAACATCTACCATACCGAGTTCACCTAACAAAGCTTTAACCTTTTTAGCAACTGAATGCTCACTCCTCCAGATGTGAGACGTACTATCCACTAATGGTGTACATGTGCAGTTGACATCCCCTCCACAATTCACACCCCTTCCCTCATTTTCCATTATCAACATGAGCAATTTCCAAGAAAGAAACATAGTCAGCTGCTGGGGGGAGGGCATAGATTGAGATCAGTGTGAACAACTGACCATCCAAATCTCCCTTGAGCATTACATATGTAACCTATGTATCAGTGAACACCTCCTTAGTTGCAAAAGTGACCAGGTTTAGCACAAGTATGGCCACACCCCTCCTCTGCCCAGCATTATAGAAGAAGTAGTGGACCTGCTGGTAGCCAAACTTAGCCAGTTTTTGGTGTTCTTCATCAAACAAGTGGGTCTCCTGTAAGAAAACAAAGTCAGATTTCAATTTTCTAATATAAGCAAGGACACTGATTCATTGACATGTTTGGTACCCATCCCCAGAATTCCCACCTGACTGAGTGGGCAGGTAGCTATTGGGTTAGCAGCCTCCACTGGTCCCCTTTGGGTTGTTCTATGCAATGTCAGATTGATTGGGAACAAGACTTGATTTTCTCAGTTGACCTGGCTTGCATTACAGAGACCTGGTCGGGGGATGAAGCAGGGTCAGTGCTGGAGGCATCTGTCCCAGCTGGGTTTTCGATAATGCACTGCCTGAAGAGGGAATGCAGGGGAGGGTGTGTGGCCATCTGTTTCAGATCCAACCTAAACTTTTCCTTGCAGCCAGTGGGTTCCACTTCATCATTTGAATGCATGGCTGTGCGTGGAGATCCAGGTGCAGGATGCAGTATCCTCCTCGTATACCAGCCCCATGGATGTGAGGGGAAATTTATGCAGGAAGCTGAGGACTTTGTCACCAAGAAGGTGTTGGAGTCACTCAGATGGTTGATTCTAGATGACTTCAATGCCTTGATCAACGAAGAACATTCTCATTTCAGTTACAGCTTCCTCCGGTCAATGAATTCACTGGGCCTTGCACAAGCTGTTGCTTCTGTGACCAATAGCCATGACCACGCCTCAGACTTAGTGTTCTCACTGGGGATTGAGATCTTTAATTTCAGGATTGATCCAGTCATTTGATCAGATCATTGCATGGAGAGGTTTTTGTTCGGAGGACCCCCCCCCCAGCTAGTCCATCCCCTGTGGAGATGGTCCGTTATCGCCTTTTGAAGAGGTTGCCCCTAGAGGGACTGATGGCAGTTATGGATCTATCCAGTGTGAGTGCTGTGTGTGTGACAGCTGTGGGGTAGACGGTTGCACCTTATAATGGGGCTGTTTCCAAGGCACTCTACTCCATTGCACCAGTCTGTGTATGACCTAGGTCTTCTTGTCTGGGAGCCATGTGGTTTGATGAGGCTGTCAAGAAGAAGAAGATCAGGGGTTGGAGGTTGGAGCATTTCTGGTGGAACTATCAGTCTGAGGAGGACAAACTGGCTTTTAGAATTTAAAATGGTGACTATTAAAAGGCAAGCAACCTAAAGAAGGCAAAGTTCCTGTTTGGGGAGATTGCTGCAGGGAGAAACAGACCGGTTCTGCTTTTTTGTGTTGTAGACAGGCTTCTCCACCCTGCCTGTCTACAATATTGGCAGCTGTTTTTACAACTTGAGGAATGCTGCCAGGATTAAAGCCTTGATTCTGTCTGATGACCTGCTCTCACTGGTGCATGCATTCGTGACATTGCGACTTGAATCCTGCACTGCTCTGTACCGGGATCACTGCAGGGGTTCTCCAGTGACTGCAGCTAATGCAGAACATGGCAGCCAGATTACTGATGGACCATTTGAGGTCCTGTCAGGTGACCCCAGTTCTGCACAAACTGCACTAGCTGCTGCCTAGGTGGAGAATTACCATCAAGGTGGGCTTGCTCACCTATAAAGCAACTTCAGTCACTCAGTGCAAGGAGTTTTGCTAATTTTTTTTCTGACAAGGTGTCCTCTGTCAGAGCTGGGATGTCCCAAACATGGCAACTGCAGCCCCACAGTGGTGAGTGGTGTGTGTATAGAGGTGCTCCTATTGTCTGGAGCAAGTTCAGACCAGCTGGGGTGGCTGTGGTTTGTGAGATGATTTCAAAGCTGCAGCTCACCTATTGTGAAATGGACCTGGGCCGACTCATCTCCTAATGGGATGTGTTGAGACCATTGGTCCAGTGTTCTCCGAGATTGTCTGGTGTTCACTTTGGAGTGATGTTTTCCCAACACCTTGAATGAGGTGCTGGGGAGAGCCCCCCGAAAGAAATCATCTCTCAACCCTGATATCTTGGCAAGTTATAGATCTATCTCTAACCTCTCATTTCTGGATAAGGATATTGAGAAAGTGGTGGCTCTGCAGCTCGAGGCACACCTCATGGCCAATGACATCTTTGAGTCATTTCACAGTGTAAAAAGCTCGGACACTCACCTCCTCTAAAATAAAAGATGAACACTTAGCTAAAACCAAAAAACGTTTATTGGAAGCAGTAAAACTGCACGTCTGATGCATTTCGGAGAGCACGTCCTTTCTCAAAGGCTAGTGCACAGATAAAAAAAAAGACACCATTTAAATAACCAACAGTTAATGACATAATCATGACATCACAATTCACAATTCAAATTCATTGGCTAAAGTGCCTGGAGACAATTAAAAGACACCTGAGGTTCAATCACATACAAAAACACTGTTGCTATGTACAGTTTATATTTAAAAAAGTGAGAAGGGTGATTAACCAGAACCCAAGAGAGCGGAAAAGAAAGGAGGGGGAAGAGTCATTCCAATCTAGATTTAGGTAAAGACAGAGCACTGAAATGGCATTAGTCAGAGTGCAAAATGTTCTCCTCATGGAGAAAGACAGAGGTGAGTGGTCAGTTCTCGTCATCCTTGGTATCTCCTCAGCATTTGATACTGTGGACCATGTAGTGCTACTGGATTGCCTTAGGGAGCTCTGTGGACTCACTGGTACCATAATCAGTTTGTTTGAGTCATTTCTCACAGGCAGAACACAGAGGATAGTGATGGGATATTTCTCATCCTGCCCAATACCCCTGCCTTGTGGAGTTCCCCAGGGATCGATCCTGTCACTTGGGTTGTTTGTAGTGTACATGCTTCCCCTGGGTGAGATCATTAGATGATACAACTTGGGTTTTCACTGCTATACAGATGACACCCAGCTGTATATGTCATTTGTACCTGGGACAGATGGCACTGTGGAGGTGCTAAACAAATGTCTGGCTGAGATCCAGGACTGGATGTCCTCTAGCTGGCTGAGACTCAGCCCTGAAAAGACAGGGTTACTAGTCACTGAGCATGGTTGTCAGCGGAATGTGGGCACTGCTGGGATCGGGACAGGATTATTCTTGGCCCCACTCCCTTGCTAACATCAACCAAGGTGAAAAATGTGGCTGTCATCCTCAATGACGGATTGACACTTGAGGCCCAGATGTCATCCATCTTCAGCAGCTGTTTTTACAACTTGAGGAATGCTGCCAGGATTAAAGCGTTGATTCTGTCTGATGACCTGCTCTCACTGGTGCATGCATTCATGACATTGCGACTCGAATCCTGCCATGTTCTGTACCGGGGTCACTGCAGGGGTTCTCCAGCGACTGCAACTAGTGCAGAACATGGCAGCCAGATTACTGATGGGCCATTTGAGGTCCTGTCATGTGACCCCAGTTCTGCACGAACTGCACTGGCTGCCGGGTAGGTGAAGAATTACCTTTAAGGTGGGCTTGCTCACCTATAAGATACTACTTGGATCAGGCCCTGGCTACCTGAAAGACCTCCTGACTCCTGACTATCAGATGAGCTTGCTTCTCTCCTCCAATAAAGGCCTCCTAGTAGTTCTCAGGGCCTGCATTATGTCCTCTGGTGAGAGGTCATATGAAGTGGTGGGCCCGGTATTGTGGAACTCGCCACCAAAATCTTTGAGGGAGGCTCCATCAGTACAGGCTTTTAAGTGGGGCTTGAAGGTGCGTCATTTTAGGAAAGCATTTCCATATTATCTAGAGTTAAGATAGGAGCCTGCTGCAAAAATCTTATTTAAATTGGATTTTAACAGTACTATCTCATTATTCATTTTTTGTTTATTGTGATATGTGTTTCCTACCTACTTGTACAGCACTCAGAGCCTCTGGGATGAGGTGCTCAATTAAATAAACTCTTACTTACTTACTAATTAAAGTAATAAAATACTGTTTTCAAGACTTGAAATTCCAGAAATTGCATCAGTGACTGTTAGTCTAATTTTCAGATATTATTGGAATTCTACTGTTATTCTTATAGTACTGTATGTATATGAGTAATCAGAATAAAACATTAAATGAAGCTAATTGAAAATATTACAGGAAGAAATCATTAGGAAATTACAAGTTCTGTAGATTTACTAATCTGGCCAAAAATGCAAAATTCTGTGAAAGTCTTTGTTTTTACAGTACTGGTGTGAAGGCAATCTAAATTCTGGAATTTTGCTGGGTTTTCCAGTAACAACCAAAAATGACATTGAATATACATCATGACCGTGCTTTATTTTACTGGATGAGTGAGACCATATACATTATATGTCAAGATAGTAGTACATGGGAAGGGGGTCTTGGAAGTTCTCTAAAATAACCACTGGTGTGGATATTCACTAATTCAAGGCACTCTAATCTCAAATATTTCCAGAACATCCTCCTAATTAGTGATGCCACCCCCATAACCAAGCCAAAGGACACAGACCAAAAAAACTAGCCAACTGGGCTAAAAACTGCTTCCAGGGCAGAAGAATATAAACATATATTCTCTGCACCCTGTCAGAGGAGCCACGTGGCCACTACCCACCTCTGACCACAGGCTGGTAATGAGTGGCTTACCCCATACTGAGGGTGCCACTACACAAATGAGAGAGCCTGGAAAACACTTAAAAAGTCACTCATGTCCACAAACACAGTCTGAAAGTTCACTCCTTCCCCCTCCCTCACAGCCAGCCTATGCAACCACATCACTGAGAGAAGCCACACTGGAAGAGTAAAACTAAATCCCTAGTGCAGCTCAGATTAGGATTTTGGACAATAAATAAAATGTATAGTAATCATGTAAGAGGCCAGTCAAAATGCTTATGGATGTCTGACCCCTGCATGAAGCAAAGGGTAAAGTGTAACACGCACTCCCTGTCCTTTGTACTTTCCACACTTGCAAGGCAAAAATTCTGCCACTGGCAGAACAGTGAGAGGCAATCCCTTTCCACTGTTAAATTAATGTCAGTGACAGTGGCTCAGTAGGTAGCACACTCGCCTCTGAGGCCGGGAGATCAGAGGGCTGTGGGTTCAGTTCCCACATCTGGCACTTGGGTTAATATCCCAGTACTGACACTATAGTGCAGCATGAGAGGGGTGCTGCACTTCTGAGGTGCCGCCTTTCGGATGAGACGTTAAACCGAGGTCCCATCTTCCTGGACTGGTGGTAGTTCAGGTGGATGTTAAAGATCCCATGGCACTTATCAAAAAGAGTAGGGGAAGTTCCCTGGTGTCCTGGCCAAATTTCCCTCATTCACTAAAAATACCACCAACAGCTTAATCTGGTTCAAGGTCAGTTGGCATTCATCTGTATCCCCCTCCCCCGGGTCTTGCCTGAAAATAGGCAGGATTTGTCTAGTGCACTTACCCGGTCAACAAAAACTAAATAAATAAATACCTCTCTACTATCCTAGGGGACTAGGTTATAACAAGTCTGAAATTAAAGCTATGGCTGGTAGCTACTACAATGATATCAAAGGAGCCAGGGACAAACTGCTATAAATCTGGTGTGTGCACCCCCCCAGGCCAGGTGTCAGGCAAGCGGGGGAGGGGTATTTCTGCAGGTCTGCCAAAATAACTCAGCACCCCATGGAGCAGCCTACCCAACCGACCCATCCTGGCCAAAAGCAGCTGCCCACACCACCGAGAGGACATGTTCAAGAATGCAGGCTCCATGTAGCTAAGATCTGAAAGTCATAGGGCAGCCCATCACCCAGAGTCAGAGTGCTTTAAAAGCAAGTGAACCCGGGATGTGGACACATAATCCCACACAGAAGGGCCACTGACAATAAAACATGGAATCTCCTGTCCCAAGTATATTACACACAGCATGCTTTACCAACCATCAATCCCCACAGTTAAGCACATTTGAGAACTGGTGCCCAACAGAATCAAATCTAGAGGAGTTTAACAGGAAAATAATCATTGCAGGCCATGCAAACTGTTTGAACATTCACTGAAACAAGTCCTACTCAAGTCTGAACTGTACATATATATCCTGCAGAGAGAATCTACAAAATAAAACAAGAAGTGAGCGGTGTAGTTCTATCAAATAAAGATAACTGTTACTAGGTGTAAGGCATGAGTTTAACATTTAACCCTGTCCTAGGCTACACCCCATGGAACACTGCGAAGAGAAGCAAGAAAGACCGAAGCTATCAACCCCCACTCCCACCCACCCATTGCAAACTGATAACTTGAACAAGAAAGGATATAACACTACGCCAGTTCCTCAAGTAGCTGAGTCCATGCTAGTGGCTGTGGACTTTTCCCCCTGAACCATCTGCAAAATGTCCTGAATTACAGACATCGTGCAAGCTGCTGCCTTCTGTTCTGTCACTCATATATGATGTCTTCAGACCAGTGTCCAGTCACTCCACCAGGGCTTTGGTGTATTGTTCTGTTGCAACTTTCAGGATTCAATTTGGATGCCTCTGTCAGCCAAAGCATGTTTAGCCACCTCTGGGGTGTGACAGAATTGGGTCGTCTCCTCCCAGAAGACTCATAAATATCTGGATCTTAATCTGTTTGGCCTGCAGTGCATGGATGATATCAAAATACTGCATTCTATTTTTCTGCATTTCTAGTGGGTAATTCTGATCCAGATACAGTCAGCTGCTGTTACATGAAAAGTCCTCCTTTTGCCATGCCACATGTAACAACTATTCTTTTACCTGATAACTGGCAAATTTCATCAATATTTGGCAAGGTCTAGCCTGAATATCTGTAGGTTTGGGCAGCACATACAGAGTGCTTGTTCAATTTTCAGGTCCAGCATTGGAGAAAGGGCTAGCATATCCCCAAACAAGCCTGCTAGAAAGTCTCTGAAATGGCCAGCTTTGGCTCCTTCAGAGAGACCTGAGAGTCTAAGATTGTCCTACTGAGATCTGGCCCCCAGGTCAACAAAAAAGCCTGCAATGCTTCAGTGTAATATAAGAGGGAATCCACCACCATTCCCATTGCAGGGCATCATCTTCTACCACTCTGACCCTCTGCTCCACCTTTCCCAGCCTGCTCTTAACTCCTTTAAGTCTGTCATTCAATTTACGGAATTCTCACTTGTTCTCTCGCCTTGATGCCTTAATTTATTTTAGGAGTAATTCAGATTGGTTATGAGTGAGCCAGTCAGTCTCGCAGACTGTATCCTCCCCATGGCATCCTGAACTCACCAGTGTGACACTCCAACTCCTTTCCATACTGTTGGATCAAAATCCACCTCCATCCTTCTCCATCTTCGACTTTTCTTGTTCTTCTATTGTCCCCATCTAAATCTCCAGTCATCTAGATGCTTTTTATAAGGTTACAGCTGCTGAGGAGACATTAAACCACATGGAAGAGAAAAAAAACAGCTACTGTACTCAAGTCATGACATCACTGGAAGTCAGTTCTTCCCTATTTTGAACACAGAATATTTCTAATTTTCACAAGATATTTTGATGGCAGTAACAGGTAAATCATTCAACAATGGCAAACTGAAAATTGGCTTACAGTTTTCATCTTCAGCATCTAGTACTAATCTAAATACTGCATCTGCTTTAGCATACTAGTTTGAAGCTTTGTATATAACATCATACTGATATGCAGTCATAATCAATGATGATCTTTGTAACCTAGCTGCTGCCAATGAGGGTACCCCTATTTTGGGTTGTAGGGTTTTATGAAAGGGGTTGTGGTCTGTAATAAGAGTGAATTGTCTTCCATAAAGGTATTCATGAAAATTCATAACTCAAAATAATTTCAATGTGTGTATACTAGAAGTGTGCATTCCCCTAAAATAATTCCAAAATATCATTAATAATGGGGATACTCGAAACTCAGAATAATGGGGCTTGCCATTAAAAGGTAGGCCAGGTTGTCTGATGACCGCTACCAGGAAAGAGCATAAAGGGAGGGTGGGGGTAGGGAGGAGGGAAAAGCAGGTAGAAGGAGAGGGGTTAGTGACATCACCAAGTCAGGTAGAAGGGTAATATGACAAGGCAAGACAGGAGCCCCAGGGATTGGCTGGGGGTGCAGAGCCTCAGGGGTCCTGAACAGGGGTCTTGTGGGAGTATATCACTCCAGGACACCTACAGGACAACCTCTTTTTTCTGGGAATTTTCAGACTGAGAACTCAGCACATCATTGGCAAGCATCAGGTAAGGCACAGCTAGGCCTTGCAGGCCATGTGGTCCAGTGTGGCTAGCTCATTGTGGTTTGTTGGTTTGTTCATTGCATTTTAATTAAAAAAAAAAGACTTGGGCAGAAAACATGTTTCACTGCGAATGCTCATTTGTTTGTTTTAAATTGTAGTTTATGAATGCAGAGCTCATTGGGGTTGTTTGTTTTCTCATTACATTTTAAGTTAGAGAAATGCTTGGGCTGAAACATGTTTTCACTGTGAATGCTCATTTATTTCATTTTAAATTGTGGTTTATGAATGCAGAGCTCATGGTGGGTGGTTTGTTTTTTCATTGTGTTTTAATTTAGATAAAGCTCGGGGAGCAAACAGGTTTCAAGGTGAATGCTCATTTTGTTTAGTTTTAAATTGTGGTTTAGGAATGCAGAGATCATTGGGGTGGTTTGTTTCTCATTACGTTTAGGTTAGAAAACAAGCTTGGGCAAAAAACATGTTTCACTGGGAATGCTTATTGTTTTAGTTTTAAATGGTGGTTTCTGAATGCACAGCCAGTGTGTGATGTGTGAGGGGCATCTAGGCCTTGGAGGCCATGCTGTCTTGTGTGGCCTAGTATGGGCGATTGTTTTCCTTGGGTCAGTGGTGTAGCTAGATGGAAGGCTTGTAAGATTGGGGAAGGGGAAGCAAGAAGATGAATGCTGCATATTGCCTCCTTTTGTCCAGTGATTTACGGGCAGAGCCAGTGGTACATTGGGGGCCTTCAATGGGTAAGGCCTGTGGTAGGAGCAGACACGCAGTTTTTACTGCAGTGGTTTTGTTGGGCAGGGTACCACAGCCACGCTGCTTTTTCGGGAGGTGAGGGGGTTTATTGTGGCAGCAAAGTGACGTGGCGGCCACAGGGAGTTGTTGAAGGCCTGCTAGCCATGGTAGAGGTTCAGGCCTGCAGGAGCAGGACCAGCGTGGCAGGAATGCAGCCACTGGGTTTGCATGGCTAGCCTGGCTGTGCATTGGATCGGGGCAGTGCATTTGCCATAACTTAAAAATAAATTATATATATATATATATATATTATATTAAATATGAACGGTGCCTCCATTTATCTCTGGGGCAGGGGTGCGGGTCGTATTACCGTTGCAGGTTCGGAGGATCTGGTGGGGAGGAGGAGGAGAACAAGCGGACAGATCTGGGCAGGCCCAGAGTCTAAAAGGGCATAGTACTGGTGAGAGGAGGTAGCAGAACAAAGGAAAAGAAGTCTGACTGGCTGACTGGGGGTGAGACAGGCCCTAATTCAGGCCATTTTCTGAAGCTCCAACAACTGTGCAACAAGTGGAGGCTGCAGTCTGTAATGAAACAACTGCTTGTGTTCATGGGTGGGGGGGGTACACACCGCATGAATGCTATAAAAAAAAAAAATACCAGCATATTACTTGGGAAGCAGAAGTAGTGAGCAGCCTGCTGAGAGGGTAGGCCTGGGCCAGGGGGGCACAGAACGTGGCACATCAGCGCGCAAGGGCCAGCAGCCTGGAAGGGCTGGGTGCCATGAGGAGCAGGGCCAGTAAGGGTGGCTGGATATAAAAAGAAAAAGAAAAAGGAGAAGATGATGGATTTTCCTTGTACAGGAGGCATTCAGGGCAGGAGCAGGTTCGAGGGCTCGAGGCGCCTTCCCCCCCGGAGGGAGGGCAGCGGCAGAGCATTCTGGCACCACCTCTGGGAAGGAGGATGAACAGGGTCGCAGAGAAGTGAGGGGCTTTAAAAGAGCTGCGGCCCCTGCAGGCAGGACCATGAGGCTGTTTGGGCCATGGGGAGCCATGCCAAAGTGGAGAAAAGAAAATAAAGGATGGGCTTCTGAGGTTCCTACAACCTCAGTTTAAGGGTGGGTTTTATTTGTACACAAGTCTGAAACATTTTTTCTCACCCATCTGCATGCAGTGATGGAAGAACAGCAATGGCACCCAAGCAAACCCCGATATTCAGTGAAAAGATAATGCAGAAAGCGACAACATTGATGGGTTCAGATGTTGGAGCTGGTGGCAGTGGCGAAGCAGATAGAGGCAGAGGAAGAGGTGCAGAAAAAGTGTAAGGAACGAGAGGAGCACCCGAGAAGGAGAAAGGGGGGTAAGAGACCCAGACAGGAGGTGCCACACCCTTCACCCATCCCAGTGCCTCTGCCCACACTGGAACTGGACGAGGAGAGCCCAGATGGCATAAGAATGATGTGGATCTCACTGATGAAAAAGGGTTGAAGGAGTATTTGGAGGGGCTATTGGGCAGCATGGGGGACACAGGGATCGAAAAGATGGAGAGGGCCATGCAGGCCTTAAAAAGTAAAGTGGCTAGGGTGGAAAAGAAGGGGGTCCAAGCCAATAGGCAAGAAATTTGTAAGAAGGGCCCCCAGGGTGCTCAGTCGAAGACCACGTTCCAGCCTCAATAAAAGAAAAAATTTGGAAAGGGGAATATGTTGACATTTTTGGACTAGTGGACAAGGATACGGCCACGAAATACGAACAGAAGGAGTCAGTGGGGAAGCCGGAGATGGCAGTGGCTCTGCCGGTGGTAGGACACAAGGCTGAGGAGGCTAAGTACAAGGGAAGGACCATCGACAACTGGCAAGGGGATTTCATCATCTACAGCACGTTGGTACTAGAGAAGCAGCCAGAGCTAGCCATCCCCTTTGCTTATATACATGTCCATCATCAGAGATGTGTACAAAGCAAAGGTAGGGTACGGGTGGCTCAAATATGAAGAGGCTTTTCAGAAGAGAATAGCAGCAAAAGGGGATCTGAGATAGGATTGTACCCACTCAGAGTTGTGAGTGAGGACCCTCTTTGGGGAGGGAAGTGGGACTGGGGGGGGGGAGCAGGTGAGGAAGAACCCTTCTGCTGCAGGGTCCAAGACCTGCTGGGGTTTTAACAAGGCCACCTACACCTGAACAGCTGTAAGTTCAGGCATGCCTGTTCAAAATGTGGAGGGTCGCACCTGGTCTTCAGCCGCCGACAAGGCAGCGAAAAGGGGGGACTGAGCAGGGGGCAGTACTATGAACAGTCCTTTCAGGGCACCTGGAGGGGCAAGGCAGGGGGTGAGGGGGCAGCCACAGGGGGCAGTACTACACCTCCAATGGCTGGCATTAACGAGGAGCCAGGGGGAGGGCGGTGGGGTTATGCACTGGTGCATACTCCCATTTCCCTAACAGTGGTAGAGGAGTGGACCATGGACTACCCGAACAAGGGGGCAGCAGCACTGCTCAGGAAAGGCTTCTGGATGGGTTTCCCACTGGGCTTCCAAGGGGGGTGGATGGGGATGTGGGTTAAGAATCTCGGGTCAGTGAAGGGGAAGAAGGGGGTAGTAGAGGCCAAGATCGAAAAGGAAATCAAGGCAGGCTGGGTGGAGGGGTTACTTGGTGCCCACCCCATTCACACATTTCTGAGTTTCCCCATTGGGCATCATACCCAAGAAGGAGGAAGAAGAATTCCACTTGATCTACCACTTATCCTACCCCAAGGGCTCATCGGTGAATGAGGGCATACCAGACCACCTTAGGGCAGTGATATATGCCTCGCTGGAGCAGGCCATAGCACTGGTCAGGGCAATCGAAGGGGCATGGTTAGTGAAGATGGACATTGAGTCAGTATTTCGACTCTTGCTCGTCATGCCAGCGGATTGGGACCTGCTGGGCTTCCAATTCCAAGGGAACCTCTATTTTGACAAAGCCATGCCAATGCTATGCTCAGTGGCTTGTTCCACCTTTGAAGCATTCAGCACCTGGATGCAGTGGATATTCGGGGCCAGGCATGGGCACAGGAGGTTAGTTCATTACCTGGATGATTTCCTCCTCATCGGGGAGTCAAGGGAGGAGGCATAGAGAATGTTGTGGGATTTCAAAGAGATGTGCCAGCATATAGGGATACCGCTGGTGCAGGGCAAGTCTGAGGGCTCTGCCCAGAGATTGGAGTTCTTGGGCATACAGGTGGACACAGAGGGGGGCTGTTTCAGGCTTCCTGGGGTAAGAGTGGTACGACTTGAGGGCCTGCTAGCCCAGGTGATTGGGAGGAGGAGGATGCTGCTGGTACAAATGCAACAACTGCTGGGGCACCTTAATTTCTCCTACAAGGCCATCAGCCCAGGCAGGGCATTTACAAGGAGGCTGGTAAGAGCCACAGGGAAGGCTAAGCTGCCGCACCACTGGGTAGATGTGCCAAAAGGAGTACTGGAGAACTTTCAGGTATGGGAGGAGTTCCTAGACAGCTATAACGGGGTGACATTTTGGCAAGATGAGTGGGAGCAGAATACGGACTTGGAGCTGTTCATGGATGCCTTGGGTGCCCTGGGGATGGGGGCATACTTTCAGGGAGACTGGATGTCAGAGACTTGGCCAGTGCAGTGGAAGGAGTGGGGAGTATTGAAGGACATCACATGTTTGGAGATATTTCCGATAAGGGTGCCTCTAGATGTGTGGGGCACCAGGATGAAGGGGAAGTGCATCCTGTTCTGGTGCGACAACAAAGGGTTGATGGAGGTTATTAATAGACAAGGGCAGAGGACTGAGACAGTAGGCAGGTTGCTTAGGTGCATGGTTTTGTTGGGGCTGCAGCTGAACCTGTCTTTCAAAATGCAGCATACTGAAGGGCTGAAGAATGAGGTGGCTGACTGTCTTTCCCATTTGCAGCTCAGAAGGTTTCAGGAGCTGAGGCCGCAGGCAGCAACACACAGGGCCAGGATCCCAGACCAATTCTGGGTGGCTGGAGGGACATAACCAGGATGCTGTACCGGGGTTCCTGGTCAGCCAACATGTTGGAGGCCTACGAAGTGGGGGGGGGGTGAGGTTTCA
This sequence comes from Neoceratodus forsteri, assembly GCA_016271365.2. Classification (NCBI taxonomy): domain Eukaryota; kingdom Metazoa; phylum Chordata; order Ceratodontiformes; family Ceratodontidae; genus Neoceratodus; species Neoceratodus forsteri. Next base: position 1,557,386,552 of record CM057453.1, on the reverse strand, counting down.
GGAATTCAGAAGGAAGCACGGGTGGAGCAGGGATGAACCAGCCTGGGATGAGCAGGTAAGGAGGTTTATAGTGGAGAAGTGGGAAGATGGGCTGGCCCACACCACAGTGGTGGTTCACATGGGCAGCATCAGTTGGTTTTCCAGGACAGGGGTTGGCCCGATGTATCAGCCAACAGGACAATAAAAATAATGATCACAGGCTGGCAGAGGGGACAGGTTGGCAGGACAGATGGGAGGCACCCCATAAGAGGGCAGTTGCTGGCAAAAGTACTAGGGGCAACACAGCAGGTGTGCACCTTGGTCCAGGAGGCAGTCCTATTCTGGGCCATTTTTGCAGTCATGGTAACAGGGGCCTTCTGGGTGGGGGAAGTGGTGGCCCCACGCAAAACAGCTGCAGTGCAGGCTTTGCAGCACAAGGATGTTTTGTGGGGGCTGGATGGAGTGGTCATTAACCTGGCCAGGTCCAAAACAGACCAAAGGGGGATAGGGACCACGGTGTCATTGGTGAGGCAACCACAGTCCACCAACTGTGCAGTGGGTGCAGTGGAAGCATACGAGAGCACCTGAGGGAGGGCTGGGAGGGGCTTGGGGACAGGTACCTGGTCACTGGTTTTCAGGTGGGGGAAGTGACCAAGAGGGCCCTGGCTTTCATTGGGGAGGATCCAGGTGAATTTGCCCCACATTCCTTTCAGAATGGGGCAGCCACAGAGGCAGCAGAAAATGGGGCTGCAGTCGAAGAGATAAGAAGGTTTGGCGCTAGAAGTCCAGCTGCTACAAGAGGTATGTCAGGTGTGTATAACAGCGACTCACACTGTTTATCTTGTTTCCATGACAGGTTCCCAAGAGGAAAGTTTGGATAGTGGGGCACTCCTTCATCTATTGGGCAGAAAGGTTTGCGGTCGCCACTTCCAGAGGAGCAGAATTGCGATACAATACTGAACACTCCAGGGTTCTATGGAAAGGCATTAGGGGCATGAGGTGGCACAGCTTCTGCCACTGTTGGATGAGTTAAGGGTTCAATGGGGCACGCCAGACTGCATTATCATACACTTGGGGGAAATGACTAGGAGGGGCATGCCATGGGGAGAACTGGGGAGGAACATCCTGGGGGGACTGGGGAAAGATTAAAGGAGGGTGGCCAATAGGTGACAATCGGCTGGCCCAACATCACCTCCCAGCGGGTTTGGAGTGGGGTCAAAGATGTCAGGTTGATTAAGAAAGTCAGGAAGCATCTGAATAGGAGGGTAGCAAGGTCAGTAATTGAAATGGGGGCATGCACCTGCAACACAAGGACATTTCCTTTGTCCAGGCAGCAGTGTACAGGACTGATGGGGTGCATTTGTTGGAATTTAGCATGTGCCTATTCCTGAGTTCAATTGGGTAGCTAGTGGGAAAAATAGCCAAAAAAGGTTTGAGATACTAGCCCACAGGGGAGCTCCTCTGTCCATCACAAGCTGGAGGTGGGGCAGTGGAAGAAGGAAGGAGGAGGGCGGGGAGGGAAAGGGGAGGGGTAGGGATACAGAGCTGGGGACAAGGAACCCAAACGTGGTGTTAAAGTGGGAGGGGGGATAGGTCCAGGCACTAGATTCAGAAATATCCGGTCCTGGAGGGCGAAGGACCTGGGTAGGTGGAACCGCCTGGTTCTGGTGTGGAGGCGGGGGCCAGATTCACGGCGTCTGGACCCTGAAAAGTCAAAATGGATGAACAACCAGATGAAGGAAGAGGCCGGAACCAAGAAAACTTTGAATGAATTGTTATGTGTGGAGACTGAAGTATTAACATTGATGTTGTAAATATTCTTGGTGCCAAATAAATATTGCCAATGAGCAACCAAAAAGGGAAATGAATTGTAGCATCTATCATTCCTGAGAGGGGTTCGGGGACAATGGGGCTTGCCATTAAAAGGCAGGCCAGGTTGTCTGATGACCCCTGCCAGGAAGGAGCATAAAGGGGGAGGGATGGGGAGAGGGCAGGAGGGAGGGAAAGAGCAGGTAGAAGGGGAGGGGCTAGTGACATCACCAAGCCAGGTAGAAGGGTAATATGACAAGGCTATGCCGGAGCCCCAGGGATTGGCTAGGGGGGCAGAGCCTCAAGGGTCCTGAACAGGGCTACTGTGCGAGTATATCAGTCCAGAACACCTACAGGATGACCTCTTTTTGCTGGGAATTTTCCCACTATCCACCCTTATCAAGGAAGGTGCTGTGGGGCAAGGTTGGCACAGAGATAAGTGGCAGGCAGAGAGTGTGTCCTGGGGCCCTGGGCAGGGGGCCAGTGCGGTTGGCTCTGGGTAGGCAGCTGCAGGCCCAGGGGGCTTGATCATAGCCCACTGGGGGGAGGGCAGCAAAGCCCGATGGCAAGTGGGAGATGAGGCAGAAGAAGGAAGGGAGGAGTGGGGGGGAGGGAAAGGGGGGAGAGGGTAGGATACATGGGCTGGGGACAAGGAACCCAGATGTGGTGTTAAAGCAGGGAGGAGGAATAGGTCCAGGTGCCGGATTCATAAGTGTCCAGGCCTGGAGGGCAGAGGCCCAGGTAGGTGGAACTGGCCTTGTTCTGTTGTGGAGGAGGGGGGCCGGATTCACAGTGTCCAGACTGTGAAAAGTCAAGATGGATGAACAACCAGAGGAAGGAAGAGGCCAGAACCAAGAAAACTTTGAATGAATTGTTATGTGTGGAGACTGAAGTATTAACATTGATGTTGTAAATATTCTTTGTGCTAAATAAACATTGCCAATGAGCAACCAAAAAGTGAAATGAATTGTAGCATCTATCATTCTTGGGAGGGGTTCAGGTGACAATGAGTGTTATTTTTATTGTTTGGCAAAATAGTACTCGGCAAGATCCCAAAATCAAGTGGAACGTCTTGGCCAATCAGAGGTCATTTCCTGAGCTCTTGGAGACAAAATCATGTGGTTCTGTCACTCTGTTAGTAAACAGACATGGACACAGGTGTGTCTGAGCTGAGGTCTGTAGCCCCAGGCCTAAAATGTATCTGATATAGATATGTTTACTACACAGGCTTTTCTGTCAAAATTTGGTTTGATTGCTATCAGTATCTCGGGCTTGACTTACTGATGTGTATCTTTTGGGTTTTCCGACCTCAGGCTAGGGTGAGACCATGACCAAGGAGGACAATTCAATAACGTTTCTCTCCTTCTCTAATCACTGCACACAGTTTCAGTGTGTGTGTGTGTGTGTGTGTGTGTGTGTGTGTGTGTGTGTGTGTGTAAAGCAAATGTTTGTTTTTGGGGGGAGGTCCTGTCACCTGATTTCAGATATGGTTTCATGTACAGTCAAGGAGAAAGTCTGCTGATTACCCTTCCCACTTGAGATGGGCAAGCCAGGATTTTTCCTCCTAGAGACAAGCCAGAGCCGAGCCAGGGGTCTGGCTTGACTCTACACGAACTGAATATTTCAGACACTATACTAACTGCTCAGGCTATCAAAAATGCTTACTTTGACCATAACTGTCTTGGCTTGACCTTGGCTCACAACTGCTTCCAGAGGTCAAGCCGAGCCGAGTCAGGTACTAAGCTCGAGCCAGGCTTGATCCTGCTGTGGCTTATCCAGCTCTACTTCTCACAGCTCACTGCACACATTGCCTGTTTGTGCATTATTTGGTTTAGTTTTTGTAAGGCTGCTTCCTGTGAGAAGACATCTGTGTGCACACAGTATTTCAAACTACTAGATGTCTGAGTTGGTCAAGTTTGACCTACTAGTTATGCTAGTGTGAGTCATCCAGTTCCATGCATGGTTCTGTGTGCAATCAAGGAGCAAAGTCTGCTGATTGCTGTTCCCACAGCTCACTGCATGAATGGCCACTGAGTGTTCTATTTATGTCTTTTCTGAGGTTGCTCCATGCATATGCACAGCTGTGTGCATAACATTTTTGAAACTGCTAGAGTTCTCAGTTGGTCAAGCTTGACTTATTGATTGTGTGACTGTGAGTCATTAAGTTCCAGGCTTGATTACATGGACAACTAAGAAGGGCTGTCTCCTGATTTACCATCCCACAAATGCACATTATTCGCCTGTGTGTGAATTGTTTGCTTGCTTGCTGGTTTATTTGTTTATTGGTTTCTTTATTTTGGTGGGGCTACTCTGTGTGCACAGTTTTGTAACCTTTGACAGTTTTCAGTGGGTTAGGCTTAACTCAATACTTGTTAGAATGTCAGCTTGTTCTAGACTCAATGATATGTACAGCTAGGTGTAGCCAATTGACACCCCCTTCAGCAGCTGTGTATTTTTTTTTGTGTGTGTAATAGCTACCACAAATTTAATTTGCTATGGTTTTGGTGTGGGTGTTGCATTGTAAGTATTACACAAGCAGAACACATAACCCACCTTGCAGTATCTGATTGTAACCCCCCTGTCGGGGGCTTACCTGTTAGCCACTCAGGGCTGCCTAGTCTCCCGTGTTTCCCTCATTGCTGTTCCGGTTCTGTCCCAAACCCCATTTGCCTCCTTGAGTCTCTGTCTGGTCCCTGCATTTTTTTTTAGCCTGCAGGTGAAATTGGGGCCAGAGAAGCTGAACCACAGAGCTACTGCGCATTTGGCTGCACTTCTGTGCCAGTCGGTGGCCCGTGCATACGCAGTGGTGCATTTGCATTTTGGGGCTGTTTCTGTTGCCAAATGAGTGCCTCTCCAGTGGTTCCGGTGACTGGAGACCTGGAGGAGGCACATTAGGAGCAGGCAAAGTATTTTTCCAAAGAGTGCCAATGAGCACTTCAGAATCAGGGACTGCCTCATGAATATTGATGAGGCAAGGGGGTAATATGAATGAGGAGTCTGCCTGCTGCCTGGGGTAGTGAGTTTTGGTTTCAGCGACAGGCAGAGAGGAAAATAAAAATGTTACATCCTGCAATTATGTGAAAGGGAAAAGGGACTGCTACCAGACCATGGGGCTATTGTTATATAAAAATGTGTATACAGCCTGCACCAGGGCACCAGCGCAGGAAAGTGAGGGGCAACTGAATTTGAATGAGGGAGCTTGCCTAGCACCTGGGTCAGTGCATATCAGTGCTAGCGACAGGCAAGGGGGCTAAACTATAATGTTAGAAAATGCAGTGTTCAGCAGAGCAGAGTCTGCTTTAAAATGGTGGGCAATTGTTCAATAAAAGTATTTGTTCTAGCTGCACCAGTACATTAAAATGACAGCTTGTGTGAACTGCAGTGGGGATTGTGTTATTAGAAGTCAAGTTGTGCAACCTTTGACCTCAGCACAGTCAATCGGAGGGCCAGTATTGCTGGAAGGGACTTATGGGACTGTTAGAAGGACTTATGGAGGAACAAGCTGGGGAAATACTTGGTGGCCTTTTACTCAGCAAAGCAGGTGTCGATGGAGCCTGTTGCATATTAGTTTTGAGATGGGACAGTGGTTTCAGCTAATGGGGAGCTGCCAGAGAGTTCCCAAAGCCCAAGGACTGTTTGATTCTGGCTCAGTCTGGTGGGAGCCCCTTCCAGAGGAATGGGGGTTCCAGACCCTATGCAGAAAGATGGGGCTGCAATGCAGGGGATGGGCCTGCCTGGGGGTTGCCAGACGTCTGTCCCCAAGGGCATGTGTTTGCCTTCCCCCATTTGTGGAGAAATCTGGATCAAGGCATCTGGTTTTGCTGCTTTAGCTGGAAGAGAGCTGCAAGCATGTAAAAAGGTAGTGAGAATCTACACTTCATTGGTGGGAAGTTCTGCTCGAAGGTTCAAGGAGTCTGGTTTTGCAGTTCTGCTGAGAGAGAGAGAGAGAGAGAGAGCTGCAAGGTCCTGCAACAGTAAGCTGTGGGAGGAAGCTACACCACAGCAGTGAAGGTTTTGTCTAATGGTTTGAAGGCAAAAGGGCTCTGTCTGTACCCTGGTTTAACTCAATGTCAGAAGGAAAGGGGGAAGGATATTTGGCCAAAGGTATGTAAAGAAATGGTTCTGGTTTATGGAAAAAAAGGTTTATGGAAAAGGTTATGGGAATGGGTTTACGGAAACTTGGTATGGGAGTCTCCCTGACATGTGGAGGCTTGACCAGTAAAACCAGGTAGTCTTCACCAGGAGAAGAGAGAGCCTCTTCTGGTTCGTCAGCACCTGCATGGTGAAGGAAACTGATTACTGGTAGTTTGGGACTGCTCGAATAAAGGTTTGCATCTTAGTGTAGGCTCAGGGTCCTCTGAGGAGCCCAGTTGAATATGTTCAAGTCTCACTGAGACTCTGTGCTCAGTGAGAGTCAAGAGATTGTCCCCTGATTTGAAAGGGCCACAGCTGCCATGATGGTAGTGTGGCTGAAAGTGTCTTTTATAGCTGGATGTGATGAAACCTCAAAAATAAAGTTTGCCAACTTGACTGTGAAGCTGTGGAGACTGTGAGGTTCTAGCATCAGCCGCTAGCAAGGTGGAGTCCAAAAGAAAGTATCACTGCATCAAGATGCTGTGAACTCCAGCTCAAGTGGAAGACCGTGACTGCAAGCTGCAACCTGGAGCCAGGCAGGGAAACAGCCAACCCCTATTGAGCGGGGCAGACTGGGCCACAGGGAGCCACAGGCATGTGCCTGAGTGCTAGGGTACTCTGTATCCAGTGGGAAGCTGGACCATGGGGTCACTTCTGGGTCTGGGTTCACTTGTGGCCTGGAAAGCCTTGCATTTGTGCTCTGCATCTGGCCTGCTGGGTGGGCTGAAGGGGACAAGCCGCTAGAACATACAAGCAAGTGGGAAGGTGCCAGTTTTCCAAGCTGCAAGTTGCCTGCTACTTGTCTACTTGTCTCCAGCTTCTTTAATTCCAGGGTTCAGCTGTTCCATCTCCCCCAGAGCTATGGTCCCGGTTCCACCTAAACTGTTTGCATAACTGTGAGTAAATGCAGGGATTGTCCTGCACCTGGGAACTGTATATAGTTGCTCCAAGTTTACAGTATGCCCAATGGAGTAGTAAAAGTCTTAAAAGAGAAATGTAAAAGTTCATTTTATTTTCACCAAGAGCACCAACGCCGGCCAACCAGCTGCATCACAGGCCTGCAACGTGGGTAGTATTGGGTACCCAGAGGTAGAATAGCAGGGTTTTGTCTGGACTGGGGACAGGTACCAGTTAGGGTTTGTTTAATGAAAAAACATTACAGCAGCTAGTTAATCAGAGGGCTGAATCTGAACCATCTAAAGGCTGGTGGATTGCTTGCTTTAAAAAGTGTGTTTGAACTAAAGATTGCAGATAATTGTTTTGCTGAAGCCAAATAACAAACGCCATTTGCCCAATGTAAATGTTGATTATCCTCTACTCCATTTTATATGTTCCTAACCCTCCCCATGTAAATAAATGATGGTTTACTGTTTTGGGGAAATTCTTACTCGTGAGCATATTTTTAGTGAGCTTATTATTAATGCACGACTTTAATTCAAAGTGGTAAAGTTGGAGGTTTTGGTGTATGTTAATCCATGTTTGGGGTGATTGTATGTGGAGGTGGGTTGGTACAGCATCCCATGGAGTTGTACAGCTAAATACCATACATACTTAAAATGTACTCTGGGTGGAGGCACTACTCTATTTTAATTTCTATCTTGGGAAAGAACCCCCGTAACAGCTTTATGAGAACCCAGGCCCCTCAACCTTGGTCTGACCTGGCCCCTCAACCTTGGTCTGGCCAGCAAGGCAGGGGTAGTAGCCCTCTAAGACTTGGTGCCAGGGCTACATGATAAAACTCCAAATGTGGATAGTCCAGCCCTGGCAAATCTTCCAAATCATTTGTACCACAGCCCCAAGTAGTGTCGAGGGAAAGAGTGACAGACTTTCTGGGCATCTTTGCTGCCCCAACATTTTGTCCTCCCCTAGCAATGCTATTTTTAGTTTGAGTAGCAATGGGTCTGAGGAAAGTTGAAGTATAATAACTAGTAGTAGTGGCACCAATACCACAGAGATTTTGAGACTCCTACAGATTTACATGTACCCCCATCACTATTTTTTCCACAAAAAACACTGTCTGTACCAATGCCAGCACCGTGAACATATCCATTACCATAAATGTTCCCATAATGACCACGACCATTTCCATTAATATAGTCAATGTAACCACCATCAGTACCTCGACTATAGCCTCTATAACCATTGAAACCCCTATCATTCCACTGATGTGCCTGCAGCCATTCCCACAACTGCAGCCACTGTCACCCTGCAATGACTGCTGCCATTGTTACCACTGCCAGAACTACAGTCATTGTCTCCATTGCCGTGACTACAGCTACTGTCACCTCCATCACTGGCATGACTATACCCAGAGTGACCACTGCTGTGACTCAAGCCACTGCAGCCTTGGTAATGACTATTGTCTCTGTCTCTGTACCCATCCCTATTGTGATTCTTAGCTGCATAGGTACATATATACATAGATACATAGACAATGATGGCAAAACATGGCCTGTCAGCCCCTCCGGTTTCCCACCCTACCTTACTATTCGGCACTGGCCCTGTTGGCCATCCCTTCCCTTTGCTTCTCCCCCTTTTTCTAACTAATTCCTTGTGCTGGTCCCATCCCTGCTTGAAGCTGTTCAGATCTGGCCTGTATCCCTTCCTCTGGCAGCTTGTTCCACTTATCCATCACCGCCACACTTTTTATGAAATTGTGCTCATAAGCATCCCTTTTGAACATCCCCACTGTGAGTTTAAGTGAGTTCCCTCTCCTCCATGCATCTGAGCTTAAGCAGAAAAGTTCCTTGGCCTCCACCCTATTTATCCCATGCAGGTGCCTTTATGTCTGTGTCATGTTGCCTCTTTCCCTCCTTTTCTTAAGGATGTGCATGTTAAAGTCCTGCAGCCTCTCCTCACATGTCTTGCCTCCAAGTCCATGAACCATCTTGGTTGCTCTGCGATGTACTGCTTGCACATTGTTGTAGTCTCTCCTCAGGTGTGAACTCCAGTACCATGCAGAGTATTCCCAGTGTGGTTGCACCAATAACTTGTACAATTGGAGAATCACCTCTTGGCTTCTATTGTTTATCCCCCTCCCTATGCAACCCAGTATCCTGTTTTCCTTGTCCACAGATTTATTACAATGTGCTGTTGTTTTTAGGCTCTTTGATATCATGATCCCTTGGTCCGTTTCCTCTGTGGTTCTTTCCATCACGAATCCCCCCATTTTAAATTGTACGCTTGAATTTCTTTTCTCAATGTGCCTCACTCTTCATTAGTTTTCACTGAAGCCCTGCTGCCAGATCTTTGACCAGCTCTCCAACCTGCCCAGATCCTCCCTGTGTTCTCTTATCCCTTCCTTAGTGCTCCTTGAACAAATCCTTGTGTTATCTGCAAAGAGGTTGATCTTGCTCTTGATGCCATCCCCTATGTCACAAATAAATAAATACATTAAAAAGGACTGGGCCCACCACCAACGGCAGTGCTGCATGGAAAAACTCCATTGTTATTTCCCTCCATAAAAGCAGAGATAAATCATCAGTCGAAAATTACCACTCATTTTCTTTACTTCCTGTAGTTTCAGAATTTATGAAAAAGATTGTTCATGAACAGGTACTGGATTACCTAGACACTTATCATGTTCTTTCTGATGCCCAGTCTTGCTTTTGGCCTAACCATTCGACTTAAACTGCCCTGATAGATTTTCATGACTCCATATCGGGAGCTTTGGGCAAGGAGCACTGTGTAGGCCCTGTTTTCATAGACTTGTCCAAAGCTTTTGATGTCATTAACCATTCTTTGCTCTTGACATGCTCATACTCTTATGATTTTTCTTACAATACTATCACTTGGTTTTCTTCCTATCTTCATGACCATTCCCAATCTGTTCTCTGGGATGGATGTCTTTTTTCCTCTCTTCTCTCATTCACAGGGGTGCTTCAGGGTTCTATTCTTGACCCTATTTTTTCAACTTGTTTGTTGGCTCTTTGTCTTCTGTGGTTAGTAATAGCATAGTCCGTCTCTATGCAGATGACACTGTGCTTTTCTTTGACCACAAAAATCTTACCCTCCTAACACCCTTCAAGTCGACTTTGACAAAATCATTCATGGGTTTTCTTCCAATCTATTACAGTACTCCTAAATAGTAAAAAAACAAAACAAATAATGTTATTCGGGTCCCAGTCCATTGTTAACCAAGCATCTTCTGGTTTCTCTGTTACTCTCAACAACAATCCTTTACAGCTCATACAAGAATTTAAATACCTCGGTCTCATTTTTGATTCTGCTTTAACATTTAAATCCCACATCGACCATGCCATTCTAAGAACCCGACAATGCATGGGCCGTTTAAAACAGGCCAGGCATTGTTTGTCTCCCATGGATCATAATCTAATTGTGACTTAGGCAATTTTACCCATTTTAGACTACGGCAATACAATTTATCGTAACACCAATGTCGCTAGTCTTTCCCTAGTGGACACTATTTACTATCAACTCCTGAGGTTTATTTTGAATTCTAAAAGGATAGAACATCACTCTCCATTAGTTACTCAATTGATCTGTCTTTCTCCTTCATCTCGATATACCATCCACTGGCTATCCTTGATTTATAAAACTGTAAGCCATTATACACCTTCTTATCTATCTGATTGACTCTTAATTTCTACTTGCTGTATAGTCACAATTTGTGAGATATTCCAAATCGTGGTTTAGTCCAACCCCAAATCAAAACTCACTTTGGAAGAGATAGTTTTTCATATGATGCTCCTTTCTCTCGAAACAAACTCCCCATTTCACTGTGGAACTCTTGTTCCCCGAACATTTTCAAGCAAAGTATGAAGAAGCTTATTTTACATAAACAATCCTTTATTTCTTTCAATTGATTGTAAATGGCTTAACCACAAGTTATTATTATTGTATTTGTGATTTATGTTGTTCATGTCCCTTTGTGGAGCCAACTTTATCTATTGGTTTGTTTGTGTCTTTAAGTGATGTATTTATGAGTTGGGATGTTATGTAAATGAGACTTGTTACTCATAAAACCTATCCTGTAAATCATTAAACTTTTAAATAAAAATAAAAAACGCCTGAGTTACTCTGCTTGTTACTTGCCTTACCTTTGATAGCTCCCCATTAACTACCACCCAATGTGTTTTTTCCCATCAACCAGTTCTCCATCCAAGTTGCCACCAACCCCCAATCCCTTATCTTTTTGCCCAACCTCTTGTGGAGGACTGTCAATGGCCTTGCTGAAATCCAAGTTTATCACATCTACTGCCTGTCTGCTATCTGCTGCCCTGGTCACCCAGTCAAAGAAATAGACCAAACTTGTCAGGCAAGATCTCCCACTCATGAACCCATGTTGTCTGGAATCATGTAGCCCATTTCTCACCAGAAAGTCCACCAGTTCCTCCCATAATAAACCATCCACATGTTTCCCAGCTATAGATATCAAGCTGACTAGTCTGTAGTTCATTTACTTTTCCTTCCTTCCTTCCACTCTTGTGCAGTAGGATCATGTCAGCTGTCCTCCACTCCCTAGGGACTACTGTGTGGCCAGTGAGCAGCTAAATATGTCTGCAAGTAGCCCTACTGTCACTTCTGCTGGATCCGTAAGTAACCTTGGGTGTAAGCCATCAGGTCCCATAGATTTATCTACATTCAGTTCTGAAAGCTTTTCCAACAATCTATTCTCCATGATTCTGACCATGCTACTTGAGCTTTTGCTCTCCTCCTTTTCCATCTTAACCTCACATTCTGGTAGTGGCCAGTCCATCTTCCTGGTAAATATAGAACAAAGGTATTTGTTCAGCATGTCTCATTTCCCTTTGTTCCCCCTCCTCCCATCCTTCCTCAGTCTTCAGTCTCACAATACCACTTTGACCTTATGCCTCTTCCTGGATGTAGCTGAAGAATGCCCTTTCTCCTTGCTTGACTGGCTTTGCCAGTGAGAGTTCTGTCTCTGCCTTGGCCTCCCTTACCTTCCTACTGGCTATCATTGCTGCCTCTAAGTTAATGCTGCATGAAATTTCTAGGTCTCTTGCAAAATTGTGTGAAATCAGCTATTTTGCATTCACATAATTTTCATGAAATTGCATCAAAATACAGCACAATTTTGCTTCTTTCAAAATTGTGCATTTTTTCTCCAAATTGCACATTTTTTAAAATGTGAGGTCTTGAAATGCACAGTTTCAGCAAATTATCACCCTTTTTCCCAACTTGCACATTTTTAAAAATAAGAATTCTTAAAAATGTGCAATTTCAGCAAATAATACCACAGGCTAAGCATACCCTTTTAAAAGTGTGCATCTTATAAACCATAATCTTAAAAATTGCACAATTATGCTCATTTTGAGCAAACAAACTACATACTGTAGTACTGTACTCAGTTTGTGAAACTGAAAAATTACATGAAAATGGTGGAATTTCATGAACAGCGTACCAAACAGAGTCTGACAATTTCGCTCAGCACTACTCCAGGTATTTCTTCCTATCAACCTCCTTTTGGCTTCCCTTATACTTTAAAGGAAACATAAACAGGGGTCATAATCAGGGCACAGAAAACCACAGCAGTGTAGGTTGTTGGCTTACCTACAAAACACTGTGCTCCGTTTACTTCTAAATGCTGTCATTTGTGAGTCGCTAGATTGTAAAAGTCTTGGTACAATATAAACAAATACACTGATCTGTATTGAAATCTGCGGATCCTGTAGCTTACTAAGATGGCGGGTACGCCTGTACGTGATGATGTAATCTGAGCGACAGCGCTCCTGGGGGTTAATATATGCGATATGGGGACCTTATAAATTACATATATAAATATTATTAAAAAAACACTTCTGCATAAAATCCTTTACAGGGCAGGTGTGACAACCTTTTCACACCTGTGCAGTAAAGGATTTTATGCAGAAGTGCTTTCTTAATAATATTTCTTTATGTAATTTATAAGGTCCCCATATCACATATATTAACCCTCAGGAGTGCTGTCACTCAGATTACATCATCACGTACAGATGTACCCGCCATCTTAGGAAGCTACAGGAGCAGCTGATCGGGGGATTTGTTTGTATTATGCCAGGACCTTTACAATCTAGCGCCTCACAAATGACAACATTTGGAAGTAAACTGAGCACAGCGTTTTGTAGGTAAGCCAACAACCTACATTGCTGTGTTTTTCGCAGGCTATATTCTGAATAACTTCTTTACAGGTCCTTTAAGAATACTCTCCTTTGGGCTTTTACCACCATCTTTACTTTGGCCATAAACCACAGTAAACCCCTTGCCTTGTTTCCCTTTGATACTTTTGAAATTTGGCATTCTACCACTTCTATCATTGTTTTTTTTTAATTCTTCCCATTTTTCCTCTGCCCCATCCACCAGCTCTGTACTCCTTGTTCTTTATTCATACATTTTGCTCATCATACTGAAATCTGCTTTTATAAAGTCCCATACCCTTCCTTTGTTTGCCCCATTGGTGATCCCTATCTGGACCTCCAGAGCCACTGTCCCTGTTCTGTAGTCACTGGGACACAGTGGATATAGGACTACTGCATTTTGGATCCTCTCACTGTTCATGAGCATCAGATCCAGCAGACAGCCTTCCCTTTTTGGGCCCTGGACTAACTGAACTAGGAATACTGCCTGGCATGTAATTTTCATGATGTCAGTCTCATTCCAAGATGTTACTTATGTTTGGTTCTGAGTATCATACAGATTCCCAACAGTTACTAGCTGACACTACAACTGAGTCCTCTTCACAAAGTGACATCTACCATAGTGAGTTTGGGGATGAGACAGAACTTGCATCCTGCATTCAGGACAAAAGTGAAGCACAGTTATCCCAAAAGGAACAAACTCTTTTCAGAGCCAATACAGCTGCGCTGAGCTATTACTTGGAAAGTGGCAGCATGGCTCTTGATGTGATGGCAGTGATATTGGAGTGGCAGCAGTCATGGTTTCTGTGCAGATGGCACAGTTTTTAGAGCTGCAATGGTGTGCCAAATGCAAGTTGGAAGTGGTGACAAAACTGCACATGTGCGATACTCACACATGTGCAGTTTTTCTGGAAGTTCACTCCTGAAGAAGTGTGCCTGTGGGAAGGGGGGCCACATGCTGTAGAGGACAGCGCCAATGGAGACAGCACTGTCCAGATATTGCCACATCACTATAAGAGAACACAGGGTCATGTTCTGGTTGTGACCCTCTGTTCTACTACAGGGATGGCAAAACGACTGCCGAGCTCCACCCACGCAACTGTAAAAATGATATAGTCCCAAGAAGGGGAAAACAGGCTAGTCTCCGTCCTCCCCTCAATAACCAAAGCAACTAACCATGCCATTTTTTATTCTTCCACAGGCTCCATCACATTAATAATCTGAGCCAAATGGGACCTGTGTTACTGAGGAAAAAGGTCAAGGTGTCATATCCATGTCCAGCTGTGCAACAAAGAGTGTTGGCTATGGCTGATGTATAAGATGAAGTGGTACAGGAGGCGGTAACAGTGCAGTGTGGCAGCATTTCACTATTTTAGTGGACGATTTTATAATGGTTGCATGTTCATTTTGTCACTGCACTATAAGCCATGGCAAATGACATTTGAATGTGATCATCACATCAATGATTAACCACCTGAGACTGAAACATCACAGCCCCTTTTCTGGAACTGGTGGGCTAGCTCATCCAGTCAGCAGCAGGTGTGGTGGTGATGGTGGTAACAGTGTTATTCAGTTGGACACTGTCCCTTCTGCCCTTCCACACAAGTTACAGTCAGTCCTGCTACACCAAAATCACCCAGTATGTTGTCCAGCAGTGAGCTCTCAAAGAGGTTGCCATCCCTCAGCATTCAATATTGGCATCAATCTAGACAACAGCTGTTTGACACCTATAGTGCAGTCCTTATATGTCACCACTGATTGTAATGAAAATCATCTAGCAGCACAGCTGATGAGGGAGATGATTATGTGAGTTCTTCAGCAATTTTCTCTAAAATGCAAGTTTCCATCAGCTGCTGCAGTTTGCTCCACTATTGTACCCAAAATGTATCAAGGTGTGAGAAAGGTTGTTGGCAGGATATTGGCACCTGCTGTCAATGCAGTTTTCTATTTCACCTCTGACATATGAACACAAATTAATTCCAGTCATGTCTACATGTCCAATATTTAGTAGCAGTGTTTGGGAAAATGTTTTTTCCAGTGGTGAGACTGAAGCAGCAGGTGACTTTGGCACTCCCCTTGCAGTGCAATCCTTCCTGTCTCATTGCAGGTCCAATGTGGGGCTCATGGATAAGGAACAGATGATAGCAAACATCCTGAGCACATTCACAGGGGGCATCAACTTGCAGCTGGGGATGTTGTGATGGACAATTCCCCAAATATGCTGCAATACATGAGTAATCAATATTTTGATGGCATCTGCTGCTTTTACCATACTCTCAATGTGGTGGTAACAAGTACCTGTAAACATACTGTTGATGTTGCCAGCACTAGTAGTGTAAGGCAATAAGTTTGACTCAAACTCCTAACTTTGAAATGTTTATTACAATTAAGAATATGTTGTGTGTGCTCCAAAAATGTTTGCCAATGTTTTGTGGCTCCCACAGCCACTTCTTTCTGAGCCATGCTGGTCCTATGAAAATACTATCTGTTTTTAGCATCAACAAGCAGAGCTCATAGTGTATCTTGTAGTCATCCATACTTTTCAGTATTTACATAACATCAGGGAAGGGTAAAAAGGGAGGAAGGGTAGCTCTGTATATCAGGGAAGATACAAAAGCAACTGAGATACATGGATTGCGTGGGGGTGGAGGAGACCCTGTGGGTGGCCCTAGAGACAGGCAATGGCACTGCCATTCACACGGGCATGAGCTAGAGACCTCCAGCAACAGGGGAAGAGCTAGACAGGGTTTTAGTGGAAGCAATCCATAAGATGGCAACTAAAGGAGACGTGCTTTTGGTAGGAGACTTCAATCTTCCAGATGTTGATTGGAGCATCTTAGCTGTAGCCTCAGCAAGGAGCAGGGACATACTGGACTCCCTGCAAAGGGCATGCCTCAGGCAGCTAGTGTGAGAGTCCGCCCGTGAGGGTGCAATTTTGGACCTGGTACTCACCAATGGGGACAGAATAGGAGATGTCATGGTGGGTGGACACCTGGGGTCCAGTGATCATCTTATGGTGTGGTTCAATATGAGTATAGTGGCAGACTCAAGCCACTCAAAATCAAGAGTCCTGTACTTCAGAAGGGGAGACTTTGCAAAGTTGGGGGTATATCTCAGGAAAGCCTTAGCAGAGAGGGAGCACCAGGGTGGAGTTGAGGAACAATGGGCCCATCTATCAGGAGCTATTGTGGAGGCAACAAAACTTTGCATTAGGCAAATAAACAAAGCAAGAGAAAATGGAAAATCACTATGGTTCTCAAAGGAAGTGGCAGGGAAGGTTAGAGTGAAAAAACTGGCTTTCAGGAACTACAAGGAAACACAGAAGGAGAAGGACAGGTTAGTGTGTTTGGATAAGCAGAGGGAGGCAGGGAAAGCAGCCAGGAGTGCAAAGGTACAAACAGAGCAAAACATAGCTCAGGCAGTAAAGTAGGGGGAATATACTTTTTATAGGTATGTTAGTGAAAGAATAAAGTCATGGGATGGGATTGTAAGGCTTAAGGGGGAAGAAAGAGAGTATGAGGAAGGGGACTTGCAGAGAGCAACTATCCTGAATAAATATTTTTGTTCAGTATTCACAGAAGAGGGGGAAGGTGAGGGACCACAATTAAGAGGCAGGAGCAATAAGGGAAGGGAGGTGGACACCAGTCCATTTATGGAGGAGAGCATTCTAAAGGAACTCACAAAACTGAAAGTGGACAAGGCAATGGGACCAGATGGGACACAACCTAGAATAGTAAAGGAGCTTAGGGAGGTGTTCTTGAGCTTCTTTTTTTCTAAACAATACTTCCCATTTGCACCATATTTATCCCTGTGAGGTATATAAAGGTCTCGATCATATCCATCCTCTCTCTCCTCTCATCCAGTGTGTATATATTGTGGTCCTTTAGTCTCTCCTCATAGTGCTTTTGATGCAGACCTTGCACCATTTTAGTTGCCCTCCTCTGAACCACTTCCACTCTGTCCATGTCCTTCCAGAGATGTGGCCTCCGGAACTGGGCAGAGTATACTACGTTGGGTCTTACAAGCAATCTATTCAGAAGCAACAGCATCTTCCTCTCTGTCCAGGTGTTGCCGTAAGTAATATTTTAAGCATCAAGACTCTCATGGGAGCAATAAAATAAGTGTATTAAGCTCCCACCACTGCTGCTATATTCAGAGCAGTGGTGTTATACACATCATAAAATGGGTGGAATACCCATGACAACTTGTGCGCACTCAATTGGGACATTCACAGTGTTTCCACGTTTGGTACTAAGTTTTGGCAGGGTTTTAAAGTATAAAAATTGCACTGAAAATGTTTGATCATAGCAGCCCCCGACTCCCGTAGCAACACTGAAAGGTATGTGGGGATAGGAGCAGGCTGCAGCAGTTCTTTGCATGTCACCTTTAAACATTATTGAATAATAATCAATTACAAACACAGCATTCAGTATTGATGATACATTATAAGTAGAACTCAGGTGAGGTTCAACATTTTAGATAGAAAAACAAGTTCAGAGTCTCTTACATACACAGATTGTTCTCTTTCTCTTGCCTTGCTATTGCAAGGTTCTTTAGTCTCTAAAGAAAACCAAATGTTTACCTAATCAGTACAAGTTCACGTAAAATTAATTTTAATTATACAATGGCAAGAAAGAATCCTGGCTTTTGATTGGTCAGTTGGCCATCACAGCAGGGATGTGATCCTGGCATAACATCCCAGCTGATTGCATTGCACTTGTACTACTTCCACTTCTTTTTTTTCTTAAGAAACAAAAATATTTTCACATACTAAGAAAAACATTCTTTAAAATTATTTTTTTTATTATAAAACAATATGCCATTGTATAATAGGAATAATGTCCTCCAGGGTGAGTGATGGCCTCGGGTTCAACCACCCGAGGTGGGATGTTATCCCAGCATAACACCCACCCTGTCATGCATTATTCCTTTAATAATATTGTCACACCAGTGTTTAATATACTATATCATCCTGTATACAGTCAAGTCCCCATATCATTAGTAAAGGGCTTCATAAAGCTTTCCTGCCTGGCTCACCTGCTTCTCTGCAGAGAAAATCTCTGTCAATGCAAAAAACAGTTATTCTGTCACTCTGTTGCATTCAAAGTGGCACTGTATTCCAAACTATATTTTTCTAAATTTTGCTGTTGATATTTTTTTTCAATTTCTGCTGTTTGTTGCTGAACATATCCTGGCTTTGGGAAGTGGAGTTGGTCACTGAATGTAAAATATATCATCAGTTGTACCCATATTGGCTCTATGAACAATGCATGCCCCCCCCCAAAAAAAAATAATGTTTTTTGCATAAATTCATTACCAGCAAATAGATCCTCATCCTATTGTTATTTTATGCTCTGACAACATAAAGGACAACCCAGGCACATCATCCCAAGTCATTACTCCTACAGAATTTACCAAATTAAATGACTGGAAGCATATGGCAATCAATGTCTGTTGCTTATTGAAAAAATCTAGGCAATATAAAAATCTGTGTAACACATTCCTACCCTGACATAGTGCTTCTAACTGAGAGCTGGCTTACTAGAGCCATTGATTTCCAAGTAATCTCCCTCCCTGATTTCACACTGTGTCAACTCCTTAGTCAGTTTAGTTTAATTTATTGTTGATTGGTTTTTAAAAGAAACCATTACAAAAAACTTTGCAATAAAACAATAAAAAAAGATCTCCATCAATTACTACATTACAGGGAGCTTAGTATACAGATAGCTTACTTATCAAAAGCAGTAGTACTTTCAAAATAAATAAAAAAGTTATTTGAATCAGTTAGTAATAACTAGATTTGGAACGTACTTTGGTTCCTAAATGGTCTTCTGATATCAAAACATGATTTTATCAACACTGAGGACTCAATTTAATTAGAAAAAAAGCTGCAATCAAGGAGGTTATACTTAATTCTCCTAAAATGCTATCAGCTGCATTAACCATCAATGTTTTCTTGACACAAGCCCCCATCAGGCTACCACTGTGAACAAAATCCAGTCTCTATAGTTAGGTCTTGTTTAGGGTAGTAGGTCAACTTGTGAAATTACTATGTTACAAACAAAATGAAAAGGTTCCGTCATTAAACCCTCATTTAGAGATCCCTTGTTACCAGTAAAACCCTGTCTTTTTTAGGTGATACCCAAGGTGCATCACGCAGCGCATGTTGCCACATGCTCCTGTTGTCACCAGATATGGCAGGATTTATATGCGGGCTACTACTTGAGAATTCACATGAGAGTTTCTATGGACCATGCCCATGTTCACTTGCCCCCACTTTTCAATTCACTTTCAGACTTCATAAACCCCATACTGGGCACATTTCAGGCTATTGATTTGTATCCCAGTATAAACCTATTGGGAGCTATCTGCAGGATCACATTATGTAAGCGTACCCTTTGACCACCCTGGATATCTTTCTATCCCCATCTTTCTTGTTGCAGTTCTGCATGATCCTCAGAAATTTATACATTACATTTAAGATTTACATTACTATCTAGCAGAACCCCAAGAAGTGGCATTCCACACTTATGAGTGCATTAATATCTCATAGTGTTATTTGATTTAACATTTTGTATTGTTTTCAAAATGAAGAAACAACAGTACAAAACTGAGCAAGCTCCTATGAAATACATCAAAGAAAAAGGTACTATGCCATGTACAGTTGATATGCATACTTCAGTGGGAAGGGGGATATGGAAAAAGAGAAGAGAAAGAAAACCTTTCCGTTATTTATAACACAGACTACACATGGTTACATGTTGTGTCTTGTAAAATTGCTCTATAATTGTACAGTATAAAGGTATAGATTAAATACTGCATATCATTAGCAGTTAGTGGGTCCTATTCACTAGCTGGGAATCAACTGTTGAAGGGAGTGCAACCCATGAGCAGCTGTACGATTGTGGGGGGCCTATCAGGAAGCATAGGGGATTCAGTAAAAGGCTCTCTTCAAGATACTAGTGTCAGAGCTACTCACCCGACGTGACTGTGCATGAGAAGCATCGTCCGCTGTTGTATCGACCTGGAGAAGCAGGTTGTAGTTAAGTGTTCTCGGGGGGGGGGATCGTGTGCACATCATGCCCTAATGAGTGTGGGAGGAGGAGATTCCTATGAGAGAACACAATATAGACAAAGAATCTGAACTTAAGCTGTTATGTTGCTTGTATATATATGTGACTGGGTGGTAACCAGAACAAGACCACACAGAACACATAGCCATCAGTTAGGGTTATGATCCCCGTTGGATCTCAGGGCCTGGGGGGGGAGAGTGCCCAGGGGATATGGGAGGATTATCCTAAAGGATCTCAACAAGCGGGGGGAGGCACCAGGATTCATCTGATTCTGCCCACCATCTGATAGGGAAAAAGTGAGAGTGAACACCAATCAGTCCAGCCATCTAAGAGGGACTCATCCTACACCCTGGGGGATGGGGTGGCATTGTGAAGGTAGGGAGCCCAACATTTCTGGAATTTAGCGAGATGAAAGGTACGGAAGTGGGCAAACCTATCCAGTGCTGCCAAGGATGAAAGGGAGGCCATCACCTCACCTAGGGAGGGGATAACAGGTGTACACCATTTACATAGCAGGGCCTGTTTGGTTTGAATAACGAGTAGTGCCAACCACCTGCACTCAAGATGTGAAAGTGTTAGTAGATCAACTCGAATCCCCAGAATGAAGAACTTAGGTGTCTGAGGGATTAGTCTCTGCAATACCTTCGTGGACATTAAACATACTTCTTTCCACAACTTCTATATTTTGGGGCAGGACCAAAGTATTTGGGCCAAATCTGCACCCTTCTCTGACATCTCCAACAATTGTGTGCAGCAATGAGTTTAGCTGCATGCAACACTACAGGGGTTCTATACCATGAGTGTGATATTTTATTCTGGATTAACCGTGACCGTGTATCCTGATACCATTTGTGGCCATCTTTCCAGGCCTGACCCATTGCTCTGTGGATAAGGAGTATTGTTGCATACGCTCCCATTTAGCTTTGGAGTCTTCATTTTGAGAAGGGACAGTGTCTCTTAGTTGGCCATATAATCTCCCTGCTAGGCCCTTGTGATTGTCTATCCAGGACTGAAGGACTCCAGGGATAGTGCCACCCCTCTGGGACTTCAGAAGGGGGTTAAGAGCTGCCCTGATCTGGAGATATCTCCAAAAGTCTGCCAGAGGAAGATTCCAGTGCTGCTGCAGTGTTTGAAAGGAGGTAATTCTGCATAGACCGGGTTCACAGAGGTCCCCACTGTTCGAACACCCTTCTTGTACCACTGTGTCCAGAGCACCCTCCTATTTATGGTGATCTTTGTATTCTGCCATATCGGGGTCATTAAGAGAGGGGTTGGGTCTAAGGCCAGCCTGGAATGGACATATTGCTAACATTTCCTGGAGACTTCTACCATGGGGAGCAAAATTGCCTTAGAGGGGAGAGGTCTGCACAGGGGGACAGGCCTCTCAGATGAAAACAGTGGGGAGGGTGGGTATATGGTGTTTGTCATGTGTTGCTCAATAGGAACCCATTGTGGAGTGCAGAGGGGGTCAGTCTGGATCAATTGCACAGTTTGCACAACTTGGAAGGCCAGTTTATATCCCTCCATCCAGGGTAGGTTCCACCCTCCATTACTCCAATGAGCCCTGAGTTAAGAGATACTAGGCTTGACTCCTTCCCACAGGAAGTCTCCAATCAGTTTATCAATGGGTTGAAACTACAGCTTGGGAAGGGAAATAGGAATATGGGTCAGAAGGTGGTGGAATCTAGGAACGGAGACCATCTTTATGGCAGCAATCTTTCCCGCCAGTGTAAGTTTCAGCATCCGCCATCTATTGAATTCAGTCTTAGTGGTTAGAAGTAAGGGGTGAATGTTTAAGTTCCACAAGTTTTCTCATTTGGGGGTAATGTGAATGCCCAGATAGGTGATGCCAGCTGGGGACCACAGCAGTCCGGAGGTCTGTGCGATATGCTGGGGGCAGTGTTCATTAAGAGTGAGCATCTCAGTCTTAGCTTGATTAAGGTTCAGGCCTAAGTACCTGGCAAAGTCTTCCAGTAGGGTCAGTAAGTGGGGCACTGAGAAGGATCATCAGCATACATAAGCGTGTGGTAAGTTGTGTCTCCCACAGGGATCCCAGCAATTTGTGGGTGCTGATGGACAGCTGCCACTAGAACATATAAGAGAGGCGATAAGGGGCAGCCCTGTCTTGTCCCTCGTTCCAGGTGGAAATGGGGGGACAGCAAGGAATTTGTGGTGGCTCGGGCTGTTGGACTGGCAAAAATCACCTGCACTCTCTGTTTGAACCTGTCCCACACCCCTAGATGGGGCAACATTGTATACAGGTAGTCTCACTCTAGGGAGTCAAAACCGTTTTGGAAATCGACAGCTATAGCTGCCGCTGGGGTGGTGATCTGATGAGCAATGTAGATTAAGTCAATCAGAGTTCTAAGATGGTCAGTGCTGTGTCTTCCAGGTACAAAGCCAATCTGAGAGGGGTGGATAAGGTGGAAAAGGAAAGGGCTCAGTCTGATGGCCAGAAACTTGGTGTAGATTTTACTGTCTAAGTTGATCAGTGATATCGGCCAATAGTTGGCTGGGTTTGTAGGGTCCTTGCCCTTCTTAGGGATAACCACTATTGTAGCCTCCCTGAAGGTGGGTGGGAGAGTCCCACTAAGTTCAGCTTCCTGAAATACCTTGGTAAGAAGTGGGGCGCACAATGGGACCAATGCTTTGTAGAAATCTGCCGTATATCCATCACTACCTAGGGATTTCCCCACAGGGAGGGTGTTGATGGCAACAAGTGCCTCCTGCTGTGTGAATGGGGCCTCCAATTCTAAGGTTTTTTGGCATGACAGTTTGGGAAGCTGCAAATGTCCAGGAAGGGTTGAGTATGGCCTTTGGGTGTGTAGTAGAATATAGTTTCCCATAGAAGGTGACCATAATCTCATTAATGGCCTGCAGCAACAATGTCACAACACCATGTGTGTCCTTCTGTCCTGAGATGTGCCTACTAGCCTGTTGGTGCCATAGCTGGTAAGCCAGAACCTTGCCTCCCTAATTCCCACCTTCCCAGAAGGTGTGCAGAAGATGGAGGATAGCCACCTCCACCTTCAGATTTAACAACTGGTTAATTTTGAAGTGTATGCCCAAGATGGACTTGCCAAGAGGGGAGCTAGGGAAGGGGGAGGTGGAGGGAGGGAAGGGCTTTGAAGGAACTTTTGGCCTGTGCCAGCTGCTTATCCAAGTCACATAGCTGTCATTCACGTTCTCTCCATTTTGCTGCGGCATACCCCATAATGTTATCCCTCATGGTGGCCTTAAATGCCTCCCATGTATTCCCTGGTGTTGTGTCCGCAGATGGGTTAAATTCTAAGAATAATGAGGCTTCATTCTTGGCCCATGGGATAATGTCTGGATCTCTCATAATGAGGGGGTCCAATCTACATTGGGGAGGGGGAGGGTTGCCCCATTGTAACAGGAGTTGGACAGGAGCATGGCCCAAAATTATCCGAGGAAGAATGACTACCTCAAGGTCATTACACAGAATAAGTGGGGATGCATGCCAGTAATCAGCCTGCTATAGGAGGAGTTAGGCTAGGAGTGGTAAACGTAATCTCTCACCCTAGGGTGAAAAAGTCTCCAAGCATCTGTGAGACCCAGGTCATCTATTAGCTGAAGAAGGTCTCTTGCACTTCTAATACAGGTTTCTTTGCCCTTATCATTTCTGTCGAAGGTGGGAACTAAGCTAAGATTGAAGTCCCCTCCAGCCAGGAGAGGACAGTTAGGGGACAGAAAGGTTGCTATTCTATCAGCCAAACTGTGGAAAACACATGGATCATCTGAATTGGGGGCATAAACATTGCACAATACTAGGGGGCCTGTGGGAGTATTGTACCTAGCTAGCACCCATCTACCATCTTGATCAGCAGCTGAGTCCAGCAGGATCCACTGCAGAGACTTGTGAAGCAGAATCATCACTCCAGATTTCTTGGTGGGGGTGCTTAAGTGAACCTCCTGCCCCACTCAATCTTTCAGAATCATGGAGGTGTCGGTTTGAGTAAATTTGGTCTCCTGTAGGAAAGCCACTCTGGACTTCAACCACTTGAGATGGGCAAGAATCTTCTTCCTTTTGATGGGTGAGTTATGCCCCTGGACATTCCAGGTATGGAAGGGGATCTCAGCCATTTTGAAGGAGAAGGGGATATAATATCCTATAAAATTCAACTAGTCATCCAATAAGAAATGGGAGGGAATTGAAGATAGTCTACTCCAGCCTAGTCCAGGCTAGGCCCAAAACCGTCCATCACAGTCCCTGGGTAAGTTATGGAATTGCAGTCTGAGCTGCAAATACCCTGCTATAGGGAATAGGAATGGACGGAATATTTGTTTACACACAACACACTAATAATAATTGCCTGATGTAACCAGGTAACCATATGCCAACTGGCAAAATTAAAATCTAAGTAAGGACTCTGCTGCACTCAGCCAACTGGAACTCCAGCCAATGGCAAGCTCAGTAGCACCTGTAGGGGGTATCTAGCTTAAAGGACACCAGTCATAACAGCCCCTGCTACCAAGTGGCCCTGTTTTTTATTAATACTCGCACTTTTAACACAGGGTAAAGAACAAAACACACTGATTAAACTTTCCATTAGTAAAGCTGCATTCCAGAGCTGTAGAAAGCCCATGGTAGCCTGGGGAGATTCCATAACCATGGTCAGGGAAGATGGGGGGGGGTCCTATCTCTTGCACCAGTTCCAATTTCTGGAAGAAGCAGGGACAAGGAAATGAACCCAGTGCTGTTATTACTGTAGAAACCCCAAAGGGGTAGAGAGTTGGAGTCTGAGCTCTCAGGAGGAATACTCCCGGGGGAGTAACCTGGAATGATAGAAGACAGTAGAATGTAGCCCCACTAATTATCAGTTTCATAGAATTCCTCCCCCCCCCCCATGCGGCAGGGTGAGCCACACCATAACACTGTAACACTTTCATTCAGATCTTACAAATATCCTATCTGGAAAAGCATCTGGGGGGGTAGGTAGGTACATTGCCCATCTTAGGACTAAGTGCACATGCTATAACACCAGTGGATACCAGTTTCCCTTTTTATTCTCCTTATCCTAGCCCCATTACTCCCCGGTAGACACTTATACCCAATAGGTACTTATCTGTATAGACTGTCAGCCGAGGGTGTCTTGGCGGGATGTCTTCTCTCCAGATTTCCTGGGTAGTTGCTGCGTTGCTCCAACTGCTGGGCCCAAAGCCTCAGGTACAGGTCTCATTTCCTCCAGTGGCAGGGCATCTTCTGCCACCTCTGCCCAGGAACCGTGCGGATCAGCCAGGTCATTTTCTGGGTCAGGTATAGCTGATAAGTCCATTTCAGCCAACAGTTCATCTGATGCGGATTGGTTGTAAGAAACAATTGGTGAGAACCAGTTGTCATTAAAGAACTGGCTGGTGTAGGATGCTTCACGTGGTTCCTCTCTCATGTGATGCTCGACATTGGTTTCAGGCAGTGCCCCATTTTTATTTCTGTCTTGTGGATGATTTCATTTAGAATGAGGAATGGAGGGGGGTCTCTTGCAGGTTCTGGGAGTCCATGGTTCCAAATCCTTGCCAGGCCTCTTGGTTGAATCAAATCCTCCAGGTGCAACATATTGATCACCCATAGTCAGCCCTCTATGACCTAAGTATTCTGCCTGCAAGGACCCAGAAGCAGCCTGGGGAGGGGGACTGAAGGACCTTGTAGTCAAGTGGGGCCAAGTAGCATTTATAAAGTCTAATGTGGCCTCCAGAGAGAAGAACTGGTGTGGGGTCCCATTACAAGTTATTTTGAGAGTTGCTGGGTATCTAAGGCTGAAAGGAATGTGCAGCTTGTGCAGGCGTCTACACGTTTCAGTATAGGCCTTTCATTTGTCTGCCAGTGCCTTCGAGTAGTCCTGGAAAATCATAATGCAATGACCCCTTCAGTTTAGGTTGTTAAGTTCTCTCGCTCTGGCTTGTATAGCCTCTTTCTCAGCAAAGTTAAGGAATTTTGCCAAAATGGGTCTTGGCCGGTCCCTGGGCACTGGTCTGTGTTGCAAGGAATGATGTGCCCATTCTATTGTCAGTCTAGTAGCAGGTGGCAATTATAAGAGCTCCGGTAAGGCCTGCAGCAGAAAATTAACAACTTTCCTCCCCTCACTGCCCTCCGGAAATCCCAAAAATCTTAAATTGTTTTGGCAGCTCCGGTTTTCAA
This sequence comes from Neoceratodus forsteri, assembly GCA_016271365.2. Lineage (NCBI taxonomy): Eukaryota > Metazoa > Chordata > Ceratodontiformes > Ceratodontidae > Neoceratodus > Neoceratodus forsteri. Next base: position 1,557,360,303 of record CM057453.1, on the reverse strand, counting down.
TATCGTAAATTTTTTCTTGTAACTGTTTGATTTGAGCTGCCTGAGCTCCCAATGTGGTGCAGTGACCCTGCAGGCCCTCCTTGTGGGCATCAACTTTATGCTCACTTTGTCCTTGCTGGATGTCCAACTGCTGGAGTGCCTCGGTCGCAGTGTTAGTTGCGAGGGTTAATGCATCCATAAGATGCATTTTTGTCTCAAACATGTTCCATATTGAGAGCTCCTTGACCTCCTTGGTGTTGTGCGCCATGCAGCCTGGAGCTGCTGCATGTCCAGAATGAAAAGTGGCATCGTACACATGAATCACTGAATGGAAGGCTTAGATTTTACACCGACAGGTAGATAAACAGGTCCGGTGGCAAAGTGTCTTGTTAAACAGTGCTTTTTTCCCACAGGATGGGTAAACGATGGATGCTTGGCTCCAGTTCCGCAGCTTGTCTCAAGTTAAGGCACTATCTTGGTTTCCGGCTTAGGCACACCCCCCTCATAGTGCCATTTGATAATATTTAAAATAAAGCCATCTCCAATTTTCTGAATCCTACTGAAAGGAAATTAAAGTACATAAAACACATAATCTGTTTAAACCACAACACTTTATGCAGTTTCAACCATTAAACTGTCTAAAACAGGTTAGAATAAGTATTGTACCGCTCCCAACTAATTGGCAAATAATCTGCTATGACATCAATTACTTCAACATCACTCCTTACATAATCAAATCCAGCTGCAACACACTCAAAAACATATTTTTTAAACCTTAAGCATTCCATGGCTATATCCTTGTTAGGGAGTCCAGGTTCTCTCAAGTGAGAGCCCAATCTGTTTCAGTTTTTGTTCATTAGTAATTTAATGTACAGCTGAGCAGACAGAAGTTAGAATCCATGCTTTCAGTTAGAAATAAATTCCAGACTTGGTGTGCAAAATAATAAAAATATAGCCAAAACTGCCCATCTCAAATCTCTTGAATCTCTTAAATCAGCATATAATTTGTTGAAAAATTCCAAACTGTCCAGGTCAATGTAGGTGTTTATTCCACACTTAACTGTAACATTAGCAGAGGGTTCAGATTCAGGTTTTTAAACATCAAGTTAACTGGGTACCAAAACAGTTGCCGAGAAAAAATTAATAAAAGTACCTCTAAGGGGAAGTTACCCCATCTAGTTTTCATCTGTTGCTTGTGTCAGCGTCTGGGGGTAGCTTTAAGATAATTTATGAGCCAAAGCCACAGTTAACTCAGCTCTCAAGCTCCATTCTTTTAATTTCTCTGTGGAGTGCTCAATGGTGGAAAGTCACAAACCATCCAGGTAACAAGAACGGCCTCACACATAGAAGCTTGTGACACCACAGAAAATAATACTTCTTAAAATGTCCTCCGGTCAAAATGACTGTATGGTACAGAGTTTAAAGAGGCTATAGTTACCAAAGTTTGTGCCATACAGGTTCATCAAATTTCTTCAGTAGTTTTTGGCCATTTTAAATTTGCATACTGCTCTTCTCTGGGTAGACTCTGTCTCAATTTGTTTCACCTGGATTCAGATTAATGTCAGTCAGGCAATCTGGAAAAAAAAGACAGACACATTTTCTACTAAGCGTAGTAAATTCAGGATAACTGGGAGTAATACTGAGACTCAGCAACCCTAGACAACATTAGTATACCTTTTTTTGAAATACAACAGGCATTTCAGCACATAATGTGCCCCTCTAGTGATTCAGCATCCTTGCAGGAGACCTACTAACTCCTGGTTCCCAATACAAAGGCCAGTAACCACCATGGTCAGTTTCCACCATACAGTTAAACACCAAACCTGGCCAAAAATTGGAACATATGCTGAGGGTTGAGGTGCTGGACACCACACCTTGCGCTACGCCAGCGAGCCGGGTTCGGGAACGGACTTGGGTCGTTGGGGGTCGGAGGGGGGAGGGAGGATCAAGCATCCCAACGGATGCTCTCCTCCCTCTGGGGGGGGAACCAGGGGTGCTTCTAGCACCTGATGCCCCTGAAGCCAGTGGATGCACAGGCTTTCGGGGCACCGGCAGCTCCTACTAGAGTTGGGGAGGGGACACTGTTCTGCGTCATGGCGGCGTCGGTGCTACGCCGGCAAGCCTGGGCCAGTCCTAGCTTAGGCATCTCAGGGAAATGAGAGAAAACAGGGGAAAAATGAAACACCCCTGGCCTTATGAGCGGATGAAACTAGGGGATGGGATGCTGTGTGGATTGCCTTGGTGGACGGAGTAGGAGGAGGTACAAGGCCTCCTCTGAAAGCCGTGGGAGTCAGGCAAATTACAAAAATTGGAACATAATCCATCAGCTCTGTTAGACCAAAAGGAGAGTCTCTGGGATTAAACAACCAAAATGGAGCCTCCTGGGTCTAGCTCTAGCTAGAATAGCTAATAACATCTCTCTCAGGAAAGCAGCTTCTTTTTGATAGACAGAAAGTTCACCACTGCAAATCCGGCAGTAAAATAGCATTAGTCTCATTCAGCAGACTTCAAAACAATTTGAAAGCAACAAAATTTTACCCATGTTGTGGAATGCTCAAACAAAACAAGGAGCTGTTGAGAGTGGAGGAGCACTGCCGCTGTCTTGCTGCCCCATCCCTGCCTTTGCCTACCGAGTCTCATGTCAGCTCAGTAGATACACCAGGGAGGAGGACTAGCTCTTTATATCAATGACAAGCTCTCTTCCACCTCAGTTAGCTCCCTATCCAAACCTCACAAATTCAAGTGTTCAATAACATCCTTCACCCTCTCCAGCAATAAAACTATCATAGCATGCTACAGACCCTTAAGGATGACACTGAGTTTATTTCCCATCTTTGTAACTGCCAACTCCCACAGTAATGAGACTATTATCCTTGGTGACCTAAACCTGGATTGGCTCTCTACAAAATCAGTGAATCTTAAACAGATCAGTGATGAACTAGGCCTAATCCAGCTCATAACTGAACCCACTAGGCCTAACCCTAAAAATCCCTCCTAGCTCCTCAATTTTAAACAAAATATTAACTAACAGGCAATAGAAAATGACTCACTTTGCTGTCTTTGACAACGATATCAGTGACCACAATTCTGGTGCATAGGTCAGATGCTTAAAAAAAGTTAAGTCCCAGTCAAAATCTATACTGAAGAGACATCTTACCCACTTTAACAGGCCCAGTTCTGTACAAGATTTAGTAACTATTAACTGGCAAAATTTCTGTCTTGCATAAACAAGTATGTATTGCCACTGAGATTTTTAACAAACTGTTCCTGGTTGTCATCTACAGGCATGCCCCTAGTTAAAGGACAATTAAACTGGGCGATTTCCTAATTCCAAGTTTTGATAGTTTAAATGGAGCCTTATAGCCTAGAGGTTAGAGTAATGAGCTGTGAATGATCTTGGTACATCCAGCAGACCTGGGTTTGATTCCCACAACCTCCACTTGCATACTTGGTGACTCTGAGCAAGTCACTTACCCTCCCCAGTGCTCCCAGGTCACCCCTGAAAACAGGCACTTGTTGTGCCTAGGGTGCCTTACCCAGTAATCAAAGAATAAAACAAATGGTAACTGTAGTGTGTGCTTATATACATAGAAGCGACTCCTGAGTTCTTTCAGTTTTTGTTTAGGGTAAATTTTGTTTTTTTAACTTGGATTGTTGTTCCCATGCAGACCATATTAGAAACCAGGCACTAATGAGCTGTGTGTGCTACCATCATGCTTTAATGTCTGTGGAGTGAGTCACACTCACTATCAGTTTTTGTCAGAACTGTGCACTGCATTGTTTTATGCACACATCCATAATTGATTCTGTATAAAAGAAATAGAGCTGAGCAAATTCAAGCAGATAGATGTTGGAGATGTTTTTTTTTCCTGTTAGCTCAGCCCAATATGTTCGAGCCAGAGAGGGCTCAGCCTAATACTTCTGTTTATAATGTTTCTGATGATTCCTCATCTGATGAGGCTGGGGTACATGGCACTGCAAAAAACAATCATCTTTGTGCAAGTCCATTTTTCCCACACCAACAAATGTTTATTTCTGACAATACACATATTTTGCTCATTTCATCATGTTGTTCATTTTATCAATGAAATTACAACATGTAACATTTTGTGTAGTTCATTATAATGAGATGTGAGGTTGTTCATGTAGCTTTTAAGTGTATACCTTGCAATGCACATGAGCTGCTTCTGCTGCACATTACCATATATATTTATGTGACTATTTTGTTCTGTTGCATTGCAGTAATGTACTTGTACTTTAAAATGATAAAAAAAGCTAATTACATTATTTTATTTATTTATTTATTTCACAATTCGGAAAGTACCTTTGAGTCGAAGACTCATTTAAAAAGGTTCCACGTCACATTTAGTGGTACAATACAACAGTGAACACACTATAAAATAGCACTCAAACAGACTGGTTACAGTGAATATGGTAAATAGCTAACAATCTGACTTGGAGTTATTGTATAGTGTAAAAACTAGTTAAATAGTTCCTGGACAGTAGCCGAGTAGGCCGCATGGTGGGGGGGGGGAGAGGAGGAGAGCATGATGCAACCAGTAACTCACACACTAGGGTGTGTTGCCAGCAACATCTCTGGCATCCAGTGGTCTCCCATCCCCAAGATCACTCATATAGTAATTTAGAAACCATTTACATGTCCCCCTGGGTAGTCTAGTGGACGCCCCAATTGCCGGTATAATAATGTAAAACCCTGCCCATATCCCTGTGGTAGTCTAGTGGACCCTCCTCCTTGGATCACCCATGTAGTAATGAAAAACCCTGTTCATATCCCCCCTGGTAGTGTACTGGACCCCTTCCCCTCCACCGATTGGGAGTCATCCATCCTCCCAGCCATCCACCTGCTGAGGACACCCTGCCCTCCTCCTAGACATGAGAATGATGACCCTTGACAGGCCACCAGCAAAGGCCTCCACTCACTTCCTCATCCAGCCATCTCTCTGACTGTCAATGAGTGCAAGTACTGTAGAAAGAGTTTATTCTATAGGGATGTGCTTGTCGATGGTTGCCAATTGAGAGTGATCATTTCAATGTCCGCTGTGGGGGGGAGGCAGGGCGTGGTGTCCTCAGCGGCTGAATGATTGGGGGATAGATGGCTCCTGGTTAGGGAGAAGTGGGTCCACTAAACTACCAGGAGGGATCTGGACAGGGTATTAAATTACTACATGGGTGATCGGGGGGGATTCACTGGACTACTAGGGAATTTATGTTACAATGTGACATGGGCAATCAGGGTAGGGGAGTCCACTAGATGCTAGGGAATCCTTACTTTTTCCACAGAGCAATGGCAAGAGGGAGCTGCTGTATGCACATAAATGAGCCCATAATGATAATGCAAATGGCCCTTTAGTGTCATGCATTCCCAATGGACTCAATTGCATACTCTGACTGACTATGACCCCTCAAGAACCCTGGTGCTATTCCATTTCAGGAACTCCGTCTCCTGTGGGTCATATACAGACTTGGGCTGTGTTAGCACAGCTCATATTCACTTTGCACTGCACCAACACAGCACCATATTCAGACAGTTAACATGCTCCATTAGGATACGCTATATGTCTGAAAATGTTAGGGGCAATGCTACAGGCTGTACAGTGCTATCAGCCAGCTCTTATTCTGGGGGTCTGTGTGCTACTGTTGGTGATACCAGTGTATTAGATGTGTCATTGAAGGCATAAGGTATAGCCAAGTGAACCAAACACCCAAGCTTGAGGTTGGCATGGTGAGTCCAAAAAGGCCCACTACAGGACACCATCCACCTACCCCTCATTGCAACCATTTTCGGTTATTAGACCTCTGTAGTCTGAGTTTAGCACTCCACCTAAGTGCATTGTTATCACCTGTTGCTTACTCAGCAATGCTTTTGATGTAGTGTATGCCATAAAGTTCTTGTTCGTATGGTGTCACCACTCTGGGAGAGTTATTAGATGCTTGGTGAAGTTTCACTTTGTAAACATGGAACCTGAACCTCTCATCATTGTGTCTGATTGGCCAGAATATTTGCATTGCTGACTCTGTGCAAGTGTTGAATGTGGTCTGGGAAAGCAACCATAGTGGGTGAGTGGGCAGTTGCGGGATTGTGAGCTGAAGTTGTGGAATGAATTTCTCCTATGACCTGACAGTGGTTAATATTGATGTGTCCAATGTCAGGTAAGCTGTCCAGTGTCTCAAGTCCATGTTGTCATTCTTTGTCTGGGTGGAGGGATGATAAAGTTACTCCATGTGCTCCTATGTATGCCTGACATTCAGATGGAGCAGCCACACCAAACTCTATATGACAGTGGCAGCACCCTACTGTGACGGGGTTGGGGGGACACACCAGACAATCCATAACCCCAGCCAGCAACTGCAACCTGATTACTCCACCTTCGCATGATGATAGTCATTCAGCATTCATAATGCAAAATGCAACTGATTTTCAAACAGTTTCCAGTAACAGCCTCACTCACTAGCACAATGTCAGACACAATGTCAGGTAAGAAAGTGTGATGCTCAGATCTGAATTAATGGTTCGAGATTGTCAACATTGCATGATGGCAGATGGCAGATTGTGCCAGTACTCTACACATGTAGTCAGTGTGGTGGGTGGTGATGGTGGTGGGAGGGGGGAGTTAACCTGTGTTTGAATGCTTGTTCAAGGAGCATTCAGGTGTTCTGTTCTTAATAATTACTTAACACCATGGTCATGTTAGAATTGCATTTGAAGTCATCGAGCATAATACTTTTTATTGAGTGGAACAACACACACATTTACTCAGACTCAGATCGGTAATTAAGCAATAAGGCATGACCAGGGGTTAGATTAACAGTCTGTCAATCACCCCCTAGGTGTGTAATGTGGCATGAGGCAAAGCCGAATGCCATATTGCTCCTAGGGGTGAATGACTGTTAATCTAACTCATGAGAGTGCCTTATTGCTATTATAAAAAATTATTCCAAAAGAAAAATGTTAAAAGTATACTTTTTGAATGTTTTCTTCATTTTGAGGGAGATTTTTAATAGAATAGGTCTTCCACCAACAGTTTAAGAATGCTGGCTCAGAATCAGAATGCATTATTACAGTCATTCAGCAGTGCTACAGGTTGAAATGCTGACAGGAAGAATCCATGTGCCGTTGTGATCAGGTTACACATGACAGTGTAACAGGGATTAATGTAAGGCTGTTGGAATCCTATCAGCCAGTCAAATTGCAGCATTTCTGAGACCCTTTTTATAGTTTTGTTTAAATCATGTATTGCACATCCACAGATATCAATAATCACCTAATTAATTTGTATTTCTCTCCATTTAATAGGTGGCAGATTCAATGATGTTCTTCAGTGGAGACCACATAAGAATGTGTTTGCTGCAGAGAAGTCCCTATCATCTCCCATCATTTCTCTGATGGGGTAGACTGTAAAACTGAACTGGATTGTTTCAGACTGAACTGTTTGACTGGTGACATAATACAGGTCGATTACTATGAGTACGTTGCAGTTGATGAGCCATTTGATGATATAATACACAAATCAATGAGTCATTTTTCTACTTTTTAATTTGTATTTTAACAATGTACAACACACTTACATGCTTTGTGCATGTGAGTAAGAGAGCGCACAATAGAAGGCTAAAATGACCAACAGTTTTCCATGTCTTGTGGATATTTATTTATTTATTGATTGATTGATTAACTAATTAAAAGGTAAAATACACAGGGTGGGTTCTACAAGAAACAAGTCTCATTTACAGAACATCCCAAGTTAAATATGCTAGTAGCAAACAAACTGCAACAAATAACATTCAGTAACTATCAGTAAATATGCATATAGTGTACGGTAGAACGTTGTTAACCTTAGGAAATCATAATTTCCCTAAGGTTGTTATACTATCGCTGTGACGTAGGACTGTTGTTAACCTATCGATGCTATGTCACATCAATAGGTTAACAACGGGGATTGCTTTGCGCATGTGCACTACACGACCTGACAGCCTTTCAGAAATGGCCTCTGCGATGAAAGCATGACCCGGAACAGCTGTGGCGGTGACTAAAATGTAAAAAATGAGGATTCTGATAATTGTTTCCACTAGAAATGCATGACCATACACCATAAAATATAATGTATGGTCATACCTCGGCAACCAGTTTGAATAACCGGCTTGAGGTTGCCATGGTGACATAAACCTCTCGAGCTTCACTCTTGAGGTTTACATGGTCACCATGGCAACATCTCACCGGTTAACAAACCAGTTACCGATGCATGCCCATACATTATCCTCTATATATTACCTGCCCAAAACAAGTAGAAACACTAACCAAACACTTTCTGAGCCATTTCCTGTAGAGAAGGGCACAAGACAAGGTTGCCATCTGTCACCACTATTATTTGTCTTAGCAATAGAACCCTTGTCGGTGGCTATCCACCAAAATCCTGATATTCCAGTTATTACAGTAGAAATCTCCAGCTGCAATACTCTGGTATATGCAGATGACTTGCTGGTCCATACTGAGCAGGCTCCCTTGGCACTGCAGTCTCTGATTTTCCTACTAGAGGACTTCTCTCTGCTCTCAGAGCTCAAGACAAATTGCTCTAAAACAGAGGTCCTTCTTAGCTCCGGGTGCTCCCTGAAAATGACCCATTCGGTGGGCCTTAAGTGGGCCCTGGACTATATCACCTACTTGGGAATCCCAAATCACCCCCAGACTGGATGAGCTATGTGCACTGAATTTTACCCCTTTATTACAAGGACTGGACACAAAGCTTGACAGATGGAAACTTCTGCACTTGTCCCTGGCAGGTAAGGTGGAGACCATCAAAATGATTACAGACCCTAAAGTTTTCCACCTCCTCTCCCATATACCCATTCCTATTGCTCAAAGATGGTTCAATAAGCTTGACACGCTAGTGGGGAGGTTTATCTGGGATGGAAACAAACCCTGATATAGTAGAATGAAACTCTGCAACCCCTGGAATAACGGCAGCTGGAACCTCCCTTGGTTCAAGGGCTACTATCTGGCATTCTACACAGGCCAATTCCTGCGAATCTTCCCAACAGGAGATACCAACACGCCTCTATGGGCTCCTATTGAAGCACATAGTATAGGAGGTGTCTCACCTGCCACTCTCCCATTCTCCTGCACACCAACAAATGCCCCAAGGCACCCTATCTTCTATCACTCTCTGTGAGTCTGGGCCCAGCTTCATGCACAGGTGCCAGTGAACATGACTCATCCAGCCTTAACTCCCCTGTGGAACAACTCCCAAATAACAGTAGGGGTCTCCACCATCTGGTGGACAGCCTGGGAGTCAGCAAGAATCTACACTCTGAAGAACCTTCTCACCCTGAAGGCTCTAATTTAGGTACAGTACCTTAGACTCTTACATCAGTCTCCAAGCAATATATAATCTAAACCCATGTGATTTCTGGAAGTACCTTCAGCTTTCTAGTACTCTTGCACCTCAATTCACATGGTTAAATGTGTCAATCCCTTTGGACTTGAAGCATCATGTAGTTCACTGGCCCAACTCCCCCAAAGGTAGGGTGGGGCACATATACAAAGTTATTAGGAACAATCTCCCTGACCAATCCTTATCGACAAGGGATACATGGACCTCACTTTTGAAGCAATCTCTCCCTCAGGAGAAATGGGATCTGCGGTTGGAGTTCCCAAGAGCTGACTCCTACAGAATAAAGTTCTCCTCAAGGGAATGTGCGAAAAATAATTTCTGCCGGTGGAATTTTGGCGAAAGTGCTGATTTCGTTTCCGTGAAAGTTCGGAACTCATTTTTGGAACTTTCACAGAAATTCTGACTTAAAACTGCGGAAAAAATATAAAAAACTGCGGGATAATTTATTAAACTGTGGAAAAAAATCTGCAGAAAGGATCACTGCTAGTGGTCATTTCTGATGCTTTTTTTAACTGCAGTTTAACTCATTAATCCTCTCCCCACTGATCAGGGGTCCCAGTAGATACTTCCAATCCCTTCCTTGGACCCTCATGGTTTCTGGTGCCCCCCCCACCTCCCGATCATGGCTCCCAAAATATTTTATTTCCCTGATGTCTAGCAGATCCCCTCCCTATCCTGGATTCCTTAGTCCACAAATAAACAGCCGGCAGTACACCAATTCATCCCCCTCTATTCCCAGTATTCCCTGGTGTCTAGTGGACCTCCCCATCCCAGATCCTTTTTAAAAAAATAATTTAAATTCCCTGGTATCTATTAGACCCCCACAAGCACCACCCTGACAGTTCATCTGCCACCACCCAACTCCCTTCCCCACCCTGCCCCTGAGCAGGCCACCAGCGCAGCACTCCTCTCTCCTCCACCACCAGTGGCCCACTGAATTGTCGGTGAATAACTGCATGGTTGTACAAGCAGACACTCATTCACTGACAGTTCATTAAACTGTGGAAAGAATAAATTTCGCAGTTTGAATGCATTTTCCATGATTCTAAAAAAGTCCACAGAACTCGATGAAAATCTGCGAAAAATGCAACTTTCACCAATGGCGAAAGTTCCGCAGTTTCCACGAAATTTCAGAAATTTCACGGAAGTTCCGCGAAAGTGGAATTTGCAACTTTCACCCACCCCTATTCTCCTCTTGTGGTACATCACTCCTGCTGTTCTTCATTCTGCATGCCTCCCCCCAAATGACCACTGATGGAGATTTAGACTTCTGTGAGGAAACTTACTGCACATCATCTAGCAATGCACACTCCTTCAGGAATACTGGCAATGGGTCTTTGATCTCATTACCCAGATGCTGCCTTTCCCTCTTACTCAATCATCAAAGATTGCCCTGCTTGGTTCCCTCCTGTCTTACCTTGCATTATGCGCTACTGAACGTAAATGGGTGCAAGCTGTATGTATAGAGGCCGAGTGGCTTTTACTCCACTGTTGGAGTTCTCCTGACATACCCCCACAGGTTGAACTTGTAAACAAGCTTTCTCAGCTTTCAAATTTGAGAGGATCCCATTTTGACACAGATACCCCTCACAAATTCCTAAATACTTGGTCTCCTTTCCTGAATCATCTCAAGGAAGTACTTGTCTCTCTCAATCCTCAGATTCCTTTGCCATCCACAGGAGCGGGGTAACAGCCCAATCTCACAAACCCTTACCACTTGAGTTATTGAACATCTAGGGTCTCCCAGAGATTGCAACATGTACCTAAAAAGAGTACATAACACATACAGTTATAAATAGCACTGCTGACTCCATCCTGACTGGTTACTGTCATTGCAACCCTGTATACAGGTTTTCAATAATGTTGTGATCATTTTGTTAGTTCCCCTGGTTGGCAATGTTCTAGCTATTACTCCCAGGGCAGTTATCCTAACTGGCATTTCAACGTCAGGCTTTCTGTATTAATTACTACCATCCTGTTGCTATACTTGTTTAAGTATGTTTTGCAGCTCCTAGTATATCCTATAGTTAGATGATAATACTTATACAGTAGCCTCACTAGATGTTATGCTTTTTTGTATTTCTTAGACCTGACCATCACCTACAATGTTTAATCATTAGGACAGTAGGTTGGATGCTTGTATCTTAAAATGTTTGTATGTTTGTTAATGTGAAACATTTTCAATAAACAGATTGACTGCAAAACAAGTATAAACAGATTGTGCAATATACAAATTTCTCTCAAAACTTTTTAAAAGACCCTAAACTAGTGCAGTGTCTAGTTTGTAGATCTATACTGTTCCAAGAAAATGGAATACCATATGAAAAGTTAGCTTTGCCGTAATGTGTGGCAAATTTTGGAAGGGAAAGGCAACAGTGAGCCATATCATGTAGGTACAACATTAGATTAATGACAAGCTTTTGTGGGGTGGGGGTGGGTTGCTAACACTGGCCTTGGTTTAGGGGATGGCTGCCATATTGCTTGTCATTAATACATAAAACATGACAGTCTGATAGGTGATTACTGCGATTATTGCCCCAATAATTAATTTATTTATTTATTGCTTTTGTTTACCAGGTAAGCACACTAGACAACCAAGTGCCTATTTTCAGGTGCGACCCGGGAGAGTACAAAGGTACATTCAAGCACATCAGGCAAAGATAGGTGCAAGGTATAATCAAGAGTAACAACAAAGCAAGGTAATACAAGAGCATCAAGGGTTTACATTGCATGATAAACAGAATGGTAAAGGCAGTGCTCAACATACAAGGGCAACTACACCCCCTAAGGATAGAGCAGTAGATAGAATAATAACAGATACATGAATTAGTGAGCAGTAGGGCCAAGGTGGACCCATCACAATCAAAAGGTTAGTGTGTCACTAGCCATGTTAGTGCCATGCTAACCATGCATAGTGCCAGTACTCTGTGTAATGTAGGTCAATCTCTCTGATGGACTAGTTGTCTACCAACCCCACAAATGCCCATGCTTGTAAACAATCATTATAGAATTTATTATGAAAAAGGTTTCAGAAATGCTGCAACCTGATTGTCTATCAGTAATCCAAGAGCCTCACGTTAATCTCTGTTACACTGTCATGTACTGCCTAATCACCATGGTGCATGAATTCTCCCTGTCAGCATTCCAACCCCTAACACTGCTGAATTTCTAGAATAATGCATTCTGATTCTGAGCCAACATTCTTAACAGCTGGTGGATGAACTATTTTATTAAAAATCATCCACTCAATACATTCAAAAGGCACACTACTACCACTTTTTTTTTGAATATTTTTTTTATAATAGCATTAAGGCATGACACAGGAATTAGACTAACAGCCAGTTAATCACCCCCTAGGGGTACACTCGGCAGCACCACATGCCATGTTGCACCCCTAGGGGATGAGTAACAGACTATTATGCTACCCCAGGTGTTGCTTTATTGCTTAATTGCTATCGCAGAGGTTTACATCAGTACCTTCTCATGGTAGATGGTGGCCACACTTGGTTCATACCATCTGGAGCCCGTTTGCTAAGCTTTGTTTTCTTTTTTGCTTTATGCTAGTTCTAGCTTTTTAAGTTTCATGTTTTTGGCTTGTAATTTGTTTTCTAAGCTCAGTGATAGTCAAGGCGTCTTTCAGTGAGGTAGTGTAGACAGGACCCATTTATTTATTTATTTATTTTTTACTTGAGCACATGTATAAGTCTGTTTCCAAATGTGTGTTTGCTTGTTATTGCTTGTTATTGGGCCAGCTAAAGAGTTGTTTACCTGTCCCCATTCTTGTTACAATAGCTTTAGTAGCCCTGTATTTTTTTTTTCCTGTAGAGCTGTCATGGTGGCTTACCGCTTCAGGAGTGGTTTCATCTAAGGAGGAGTGCCTATCTAAGGAGAGAACTAGACAGAGAAGTTTTAGCTGTTCTGGCTCTTGCAGCTGATACTATATCCTAGATGACCATCAGATTCATGGGCGTCCAATGGGTGTGCCATGGTAGCATAATTGCTGACTAGCAGGAGTGGCCCTGCACATGAATTTTTTGGGTGTGGGGCTGAAGAGTGTCCTCCAGAAGGTATTTTATCCTGGGTCTCTGTAAGACTGGAATTTAAGCTGTCTTCACCTCAACATCTAGTTTTGCCATGGTCCTTCCTCACTGAGTCTGGAAGCAGTGGTGAGAGCGTCTCTTCCTCTCTTTTCTGGCTTGGATCTACTACAGCTAGTGGGGTTCTCAGTGGCAGTGAGTAACCCTAATTTTCAAATTGAGAGCTCTGCTATGGGGTTGGGGTTAGTTGTGAGCGAACATTCCCTTTCTCCTGCCAGACTCTGTTTCATCTCTGCTTATGGTTTGGTGACTGTTCTTCATATGGTCTACAGATGGCTTTAGTTACTTTATAAACTGTGTCTCCTGATATTTAATGACTTTTGGTCTGCTCTCTATCTGGTGACAGCAGGTCATGTGTTACACTTTTAAAGTGGACATTAATACTGTGCTGAAAATGTTCTGGTCTTTAAGCTTGAACTCAGATTTTCTGATGGCTATTTAGGTTTTATTTTATTTAAATTATTTTTCATGCTTTTGTATACTTGGGGGCTTGAATGATTTTGATATCTATTGTTTTAGACTGTGCCTATGATGTGATTGGTAGGTCTGGGTAGTTTTTGTTGGGTTGGTTTTAAGGGGTTTTATTATTATTATAGTTGGTTTAATTTTAGATAAATTTTTTTTGACTTCATTTGGATTAGGAAGGATATTGTTGGGTTAGTAATTTGGATTATTTGTCTGTTTTAGACAGCTGTTATATTGGTATTAAGGTTAATATGCGTAAGGGAATTATTGGGTTGAGGCATGTTTATTCCAGAGAACTGTTATGGCAGTGCTGTCCTTTTGTTGGATCTCCATTAACCCTTCCTGCAGAGGTTCTTAGCCACTGCAGAGAGCAGGGAATCCTCAAGAGGTGGAGAAAACCCATAGTGTAGGGTCTGGACATAATGTTCACAATGGCCTGATTGGAGTGGCTGGGCTTAGGTAGCACCCAGGAAGGTCATGGAATCAGGAACAGGGACCACAATTCCTGGTTTCACTCCCTAGGGCCCTGCTAAATGTCAACAAGCAGGAAGTAACTGGTTAAGCTAGCTCTACTCTTCTTCAGGCTGTACTTTGTAATGTTAGATCACTAAGGAATAAAACAGCAATGATGTATGATTATGTTGCCAATTCCTTAACTGACTTTGTTTGCATTACTGAGACCTGGCAGGAGGATGACTCTGGCCGTGTGCTGGAGATGTTCATCTCTCCTGAGTATTTGGTGATGCATTGCCTCAGACAGGACTGCAGGGGGGGCATGGTTACCATTTCTTTTAAATCCACACTGGAACTCACAACATACTCCACAGGAACTTTCAGGTCCTTTGAGTGTGTCTCTGCTAGATGTGCCCTTGGTGTTAGTTGCACAATACTTCTTATATATCTTACAGTGGGATGTGGGGGTGATTTTGTGCAGGAGCTGGCAGATTTCATTGTTGATCTGGCATTGAGTGCCTCTAGACACTTGGTACTGGAGGATTTTAATTCATGAGTGAACAATGAAACCTCACCCCTTGGTCAACAGCTCCTTCAGCTGATGAATTCTTTGGGCTAACCCAGGCAGTTGCCTCTGGTATGCATCAGCAGGGTCATACCCTGGACATGATCTTCTCATCAGATCTTGACATAAGTGTAGTCAAGGTTGACCCAGTCTTCTGGTCAAATCATCATGCCATGTCATTCCTCTGTGGGATCCCCTGTTTGTCTACTCCCCTTGTGGAGACATTCCAATACTGTCCAAATCATAATCTGGAGCCTTGCAAACTCCTGGTAGTATTGGACATCTCGGGCATGATGCTCGCTTGTGTGAGGGGTTCCGAGAACACCATAACACACTATAATGGTGCTTTGATTTCTGCCTTGGATTCCTTAGCACCCTACAGTGATCATCCCTTCACTGCCCGATGGAGCTCTCCTTGCTATTATGATGAGCTGTGCTGGTTGTAGACTGAGGGATGGAGGTTGGACCATTCCTGGTATAGGTCTCGCTCTGTGGTTGACAAATTGGTATTGAAAACTCACTATGGTGAGTATCAATGAGCAATCAACCTAAAAAAGACATGAATTCCTGTCACAGACGAATGCTGCAGGGAGAAATCATCCAGTTCAACTCTTTCACACTGTGGACAGCTTACTAAATCATTCCTGTCTACAGTCTATTCAAGTTTTTTCTGCTGAAAAAAGTAATGAGTTTGGAGGCTTCTTCTCTGAAAAGATGTCCTCCATTAGATCAGGTATCTGCTCAGGTGGCACTGTCAATCTGCCTGCCTGGGGTGAGTTAGTGATAATTTTAGAGGATGAGGTCCTCAGAATTATGGTAGGTTGTCATCCAACCAACTGTTTGCTGGATATGGGGACTACTTGGCTTCTTTAACTCATTCAGGCCTAGATACATCTGTAGATGGCATCTGAAAGCACAGTCTCTCAGGCCAATAACGCCTGTAGACGTACTTAGCTGACTTTCACTCAGGCCAGGAAAAGTCTGAGGAAGTCAGCAGTTTTTATCTAAATATTAAACAAACCGAATTGCTTAGAATCGATTGCATAGCACAGTTAGAAAGGTAATTTTGTGCTGAACAATTTTGCCACTGATACTTTGTGTCTGTCATGTATACATTAGGAGTTATTCGCATTTGTTTAAGGTATGGTGTGCATGACTGACATTTGTCTCTCAAGCATCACCTAAGCACCTTGAACAAATCTGAAATAAAAAACAGTTTGGTATTTCAGCTAGTATAAAATAAAAACTAAATGGATTACAATTTATTGCATAGCACTGTTAGAAAGGTAATTTTGTGCTGAATAATTCTGCCACTGATACTTTATGTCTACCATGTATACTTTAGGAGTTATTCACATTTGTTTAAGGTATGGTGTGCATGGTTGACATTTGTCTCTCAAGCCTCACCTTAGCACTTAAAAAAAAAACACAGGTATTTCAGCTAGTATAAAATAAAAACCAAATTGATTACAATTGGTTGCATAGCACTATCAGAAAGGTAATGTTGTGCTGAACAACTTTGCCACTCATACTTTGTGTGAAGCACTTATGGTTTAAGAGGTATTCACATTTGTTTGTGGCATGCTGATTATGGCTTGATTTTACTTAGAAAGGCCCAGGATGCAGTGTTACAAGTATACAGGGCACAAGTGGTGGAAGTCTCAAGTAGCTCAAGTGGTGTGAATGAGTTAAGAGTGCCTACAAGTACTTGGCCCAGTTATTTCTCAGATCCTTGGGTATTCATCAAGGGTGGGTGTTTTCCCATGTGCTCTTAAACAGGCAGAGGAGATGCTGCTTCTTAAAAAAACTTTCTTGGACCCTGATGTGATGGGGAATTATAGACCTGTCTCTAATCTCCCTTTTTTGTGGAAGATTATCAAAAAGGTGGTGGCTGACCAACTTACTGAACACCTGGAGTAGTTTAGCATCTATGAACCTCTCCAGTCAGGTTTTTAGGTATGCCATAGTACTGAGACTGCCCTCATCAGAGTTGTGAATGGTATCCTCATGGCAAGGGATCGGGTACTTTGTACCATCTTGATCTTGTTGGATGCTTCAGCAACATTTGACACTGTTGACCATGTAGTGCTTCTGGATCTCTTGAGGAACTACAGTATGTGGGATTCACCAGCACTGTATTGCAGTGGTTTGAGTCCTACTTACCTGGGAGAACACAGGGGATGGCCCCGTGAAATTTTCTTTCCAGGCCCTCAGTGCTCCCTTGTGATGTTCTTCAAGGCTCAATCCTTGTTCCAGTGTTGTTTTCAATGTATATGTCACCTTTGAGTGAGATCATTAGACAGTATGGTATTGAGCATCACTGCTATTCAAATGATACTCAGCTTTACCCATCTGGAACCTCTGGTGGGTCTGATGTGATCTTGGTGTTGGAGAGTTCTTTGACTGAAATTAATGACTGGATGTCCTCAGACTGGCTATGTCTTAACCTGCATAAGGTGGAGGCCATGATTGTCAAGCTTGGTAGGCAGGTCCCAGCTGTGATGAGTTAACTGACCTTGTGTGCTTCACTGGATGGTCAGCGACTCAGCACTGTAGATGCAGTTAAGAAACTTGGGGTCATCCTGGACAGTACATTGATACTTGATCAACAGGTGACAGCGGTTGTCCAGACTGGCTTTTACCACCTTTGTAACATCATTCGGATTAAATGGCATCTAGTCTCTGCTGATCTGGCAAAGATAGTGCATGCATTTATCACCTTTAGGCTCAGTTATTGCAACACCCTATACCTAGGGTTATCTGAAGGTTTATTGTGACGTCTGCAGCAATTCCAGAATGCTGCAGCATGTCTGATTGTGTGCTCCTCTCATAAGGACCACATTATGCCAGTGTTGCATGCACTGAACTGACTGCTTATGCAGTGACACATAACCTTCAAGATATGCTTGATAACTTTCATGGACCTAAACGGTTTGGAACCAGACTACTTAAAAGACTTCTTAGTATCCGACCACCCTACTCTCTCACTCCGCTCTTCCAATACCAGCTTGCTTTCTGTCCCTGTTTCTAAGCTTCATCAATGTGGGGACAAGGCATTCTGCATGGCAGGGCCCATTTTATGGAATTCTTTGCCTGAATATATTAGATCTGCCCTCATGGCAGAGGCCTTTAAGTCTAATTTAAAAACCTTCCTCTTTATTGAGGCTTTTCCCTGAATTTTAATCACTTTTAATTTTGGTTTTATACACTGCCTGTTTTAATTGAGAGTATATTTATTTATTTATTTATTGAACTTTGATGACTGGGTAGGCCCACTGAGCCCCGAAGGTCCCTTTTTCAGGAGTGACCCAGGAGACAGAAACAGTACAATACAGTCTGGTAGTACAGGGTACAGAGAAAGTAGACATGATGTTCAAAGTTACAATAAAGGCAATATTTCAATTTATTAGTTGCTTTTATTGTAGAGTGCCCTGAGCCTTTCGGAAGTGGCACTATAGAAATAAAGCTGCCTTGCCTTGCCTTGCCTAATTATCGTGGTAGTCTAGTGTCCCTCACCCCCATTCTGATCACCCATGTCCCACCATTCCATTTACTTCCCAAGTAGACTAGTGGTCCCCTTTCCAACCCCCAACCCCCAATTGCCTATGGCCTACCACACCATTTATTTCACTGATAATCTAGTGACCCTCCATCCCTCTTCAAACCAGCTGACAACCACCACATTTGCACACTTGTTGAGGTTCCCTCCCCTGGTTAGCATGTTTTGTTTTACAATGACAGTGATTGGCACCACTCTCCATTAATCTCCTTAGCCAGCTGCTGTCTGGCAGTCACTGACTGCTATTGTTTCCTGGTATGCCATTCACCATCATTTTCAAAAGAACCAGTAACCAGGTGAGGTGGGTGGGGTTCAACTGGTCTACCAGCTAAATACACGGAATGGAGGATCATGGGCAGTCAGAGTGTGGTGGGAAAAATAAACAACAGTGAAATAATTATTGTTTACAAATATGGGCATTTAGGAGGAGGGGGTCTACTAGACATCTGGGATTTGCTTTTGACACACAGGCCCAACATGTGCACAAAGAGTCTGCTGTGCAGCATGCAAATGAGCCCATAACAGATATACAAATAGTCCATCTGTGTCTTGCATGATCAATGTGCTAAATTGCATGATCTGGCAGAATACAGAGGGCTATGGTACCCAATCAGGGTGCTGAGGCACGAGCAGACTTGATAGACCAATAGGCCTACTCTGCTGATGTCTAGTATGTTAGTATGTTAATATGGTCTACAGGAACTCTGGAATTATTCCATTTTGTGCAGCACTATCTCAAGTGTCAGTGGCTCAGTAGGTAGCACACTTGCCTCTGAGGCCAGGAGATCAGAGGGCTGTGGGTTCGGTTCCCACATCTGGCACTTGGGTTAATATCCCAGTACTGACACTGTAGTGCAGCATGAGAGGGGTGCTGCACTTCTGAGGTGCCATCTTTTGGATGAGGCTCTAAACTGAGGTCCCATCTGCCTGGATTGGTGGTAGTTCAGGTGGATGTTAAAGATCCCATGGCACTTATTGAAAAGAGCAGGGGAATTTCACCGGTGTCCTGGCCAAATTTCCCTCATTCACTAAAAATACCACCAACAGATTAATCTGGTTCAAGGTCAGTTGGCATTCATCTGTATCCCCTTCCCCCGGGTCATGCCTGAAAATAGGCAGAATTTGTCTAGTGCACTTATCCGGTCAACAAAAACTAAATAAATAAAAAAAGTGCACTCTTTTGTGGGCACCATTCATCCTTGTGTTGGGTCAGTGCAGCATGTAATCATTTGTGCTGTGCTTTTACAACCCCATATTCAGATAATTAGTGTGGTCTATTGTCGCATGATATCTGTCTGAAAAGAGCTCAGATCTGGCCATGTGCAGTACATCACTACTGGCTGCTCAACGCTATTGGCTAGCTCTGAATATGAGTGCCTATAAGTCTAAGGATTACCACTGGAAAATGCTATTGTAAATGAACTTAATGAATGCTTGTCATGCTCTGATTAGTATTTGGTTATTTTTAAATGAAGTTGGAATTATACATGTAATATGTGCTACACAGCAACAGGCACATATTGTATTTGTATTTGTGTAATTATGATTGGTGACTAGGTGAGTGCCTTTGAATAACAGAAGGCAATGGCTAAAAGATGTAATGTATATGTCCTGGTGGTGTCAATTCATATCATATTGGTATCATGTTGTCATGGAATTTGTTTCCATTATACAGAACACTACACTTCAAGCAGCAATAGTCTTTATATTTTTAAATATATTGCTGTTAGCACCAATTAATTTTTTACACAGCATATCATTTAGGCATGTGTCTTATTGTTGTTTTGCTTGGTAGATCTGGAAATGACTAGGTCGATATAACCACAAAATCCTATCATGATGCATTTTGACAGCCATCTGAAATGCTTTCCCTTTGGAAGACTATACAGGATTCCATTTTGCTTATGAAGGAGTTAATCAGAATTGATGCTTTTTTAATAAGCAGGCTTCTAGTGAAGTACCTACGCCTAAGTTTCTCATCCACCCCATTCCTAACAACAGAAACCTAGGACCTACAAACCTAGTTCCCTTAATCCAAGATGGCCCTGCCTATTCTCTACCTTTTCCCTATTCTGGCCTCCCTTTTGGCTGCCTACTCTTTCACCCCAATTTCTACCCTATTCCTTAATATGTCCTTATTTTTTATCATTTAGGTATGATCTCTTACTTAGCGGAGACTATATGGGATTGTTGTCCCTTCTCATTTCAGTAAAGCTTATCATTATGTACCTTTGCATGTTAATTATATTGACCGGTATGTATAGGCCCATATTGACCGGCACCTTCACAATGTTTTTCCTTTTTTTTTTTTTGCACCATTGTCCACCGTAATTGTAATCTTATGAAGTATACTGTATTGTATTAATGCCCAGGACCACCTTGAAAATGAGCTTGCTCAATGATGTTTATGCCTGGTTGAATAAAGTGATTGATTGATTGATTGATTGATTGATAGTGAAACATCAGAGTTGCTATAAGGTTTGCTGCAATAAACTTAAGAAGTTCTAATAGTTTGTTGTAAATGCTGTGTTCTAATAATATACACATAGGCCTGGATATTCAAAGGGGTTGCACCTGGCGCAACCCTGCATTGAGTCCCATTGGGATATTGAGATGGCTGCCTGGCGCAGCGCAAATCCTGATGCGCCAGGGCGCAATGATAATATATACAGCACAGATACAGGGGGCATGCCCATGCATATGCAGCACATCCCGATATTCAGCCTGGGATTTGCAGCGCATATGACAGTGCACCCCTGCACTGCACCTCACAGGGGGCTCAAAGTTGAGCTCCTGCAGAGTAGGAGCAAAGCCTGGCCACCCACAGGTGGGCTGCTGTATTGCAGAGTGCAACACAGCAGCCCAACCATGGGTGGCCACCAGTCAACCTAGAACACTGTCCGCAGGCACACACACCCCTGGTGGTCCAGTGGAACCCCCCTGCCCATTGCCGTGATCACATGGTAAATGTTAATAATGAGATCCCTGGTAGTCTAGTTGCCTCCCCAGTCCCCGAATCCCAGATGTGTAGGAAACATGTCCAACCCTAGTGATCCAATGGTCCCCCCTTCCACCCGAGTCCCCGATGCCATGATACATGACATTATGAAGTCCCTGGTGGTCCAGTGGAAACCCCCCCCACCCGTTACCATGATCATGGTAAAAACCTTACCTGAAACACCCTGGTAATCAGTGGCATCCCCACCCACCCACCCACAGAACCCTTGCCCCCCCTCCCCGTCATCAGTGGGTTGCTGTATCCTGCCTGCATACCACCAGCCTCTGATTGACAGGCATAGTATAGGCTGTAAGCCCATTGGTCCCCAGTGTGGACCAATGGGCTTGAGAACATACTGTACTGGACAGTCCCAAATATGTGAATGGAATCATTCACATATTTGAGACTATCTAATCAGAATGCCCTACAAGAACCATTGGTCCACACTGAAGACCAATGGGCTTTATGCTCTATACCTGTCATTTGGCAGGCAACTGGGTGGTGTGTGGGTGGGATGCAGCTGCCCGCCGATGACGGGAGGGGGAGCAGGGTGGGCAAGGGGTTCTGTATAGGGGGATGGGGGTGCCACTGGATCACTAGGGCATTTCAGGTTGGGATTTTACTGCAGTCATGGCAACAAGTGGGGGAGATTCTACTGGACCACCAGGGACATCATAATGTCATGTATCGGGGCATCGGGGACCCGGGTGGGAGGGGGAACCACTGGACCACCAGGGTTGGACATGTTTCCTACACATCAGGGATTTAGGGACTGGGGGGCCACTAGACTACCAGGGCTTTCATTATAACCATATACCACGCAATCACGGCTATGGGGCGTGGGATGCCCTGGGATCCCCACAGCACACATCATGCTGTGCAGGGCGCAAGGTGCAAGTTGCTGGCCTGCCCTGTGCAAGGCATGCAAATGGTTCCATAATGACATACAAATGGCCCCATTTGCACATTGCATATATTATGGCCTCATTTGCATGCCCACTGCTGAATATTGCGGGTGATGCGCCTAGCACAACTGCATTTGCGCTGGTACATCCCCATGCTCCCTATCTGTGGCTTGCACCAGCTCAGTGCCACTGCGCCATGTGCAGTTTGTGCACTGCTCATGCCATATTCAATGGTGCTGCACCATGGCGCAGCATGGTTGAATATCACATGTCCCTGGCCCCGGCGCATCACAGTTGCGCTGCGCCCAGGCTTGCTCCACTGCCTGGCACAGTCTGAATATCCCAGCTATAGATGATAACTGAATAACTTTAATGGATAAATGCAATTATTTTTTACTGGAAAGCTAGTTTAACACTCATACTTACTGTTTAACCCTTAGACGTACCCATGAGGTGCCTAGCATCATGACACTTCCTGGTAATGAGTCAGGGCTTTTGACTGAAGGGTGATTGTGTGCAACAACATCTTTCATCCATGTGATGTGCCAGGTGACATTGACACTTATGGGTCAGCAATCAGTGATTATGTTTGATGGGCAAATATGCTATCCCAGTTTAGCTAACATACAATATGTGCCTGGCACCACAGCACTTCTGGGTGATGAAGCAGGGATTATAACTGAAGAGTGGCTGCATGCTCCCTCTCCTGCCATCCATGTGATATGCCTGGTACCAATGATACTTATGGGTCAGCAAGCATGGGTTATGAAAGAAGGATGGCTCTGTTCTCCCGCCCTGTTCATCCATGAAATGTGCCTAGCACCAGTGACACTCATGGGTCAGCAAGCAGGGGTTATGATTAATGAGCAACTATACTATTCCTCCCATCTCCCTCACAACATGCGCCTGGCACAATACCACTTCATGGTCAGTAATCAGGGGTTATGACTTGAATGTAGCTGTCCACTCCCTCCCCTTTCATCAACGTGATTTATACAGCCACAAGCCACTTTTTTTAAGCAATCATGGGGTTATGAATGCAAGGCAGCTATGCTATCTCTCCCTGCTCAAACCATCTATGAGCCATGCCCCAATGCTACTTCTTGGTGATCAAGCATGGATTATGAATGCCAAGCATTAAAGTGACAATGTAAACCTTTGATGCATTTCATTATTTCTAGCTGAAAACCTTCATTTTATGGCCAGCCTATGTCAAGATGGCCACCTAAATTCTTACAGCATCTAACCTAGTTATACTATGCCCTGTCATCTACCTTTCAATCCATCAGAACTTGGCCAATTAAGTTATTAACAGTTTTGGCATAGAGTGCTGATTTGTTGGATACCTATATCACAGGGTTTGAAAGCAGCCTTACCATGAAATCTCAGAGTGAACTTTTCCCTCAAAGTGCATCCAATGCAGCCTCTGGTATCATCACGGTGAAACACCAGGACACGTTCTCAGAGCTGAGACAATGGCAACTTCTGAGCAGTCAGCCAGCTGTACAAACCCAGTAACAGCACCAACAGAACTAGCTCACATTTCTGATGTCCCAGCTACTACGGGATAATGCAGAGTTAAAAATAACCATGGCACAAGCTAACCTTGACCTGGTGGCTCTGGGCTGCTGAGTCACTATAATAGAACAGTGTTTGTGGATAACCAAGGAGGTAGGTCAGTTACAGCAAACTCAACTAAGGGATCACAACTGCCACATAAGATATCTCCTCAATAAGACTGATGATATGGAAAATAGAGCCCAACTCAAGAATGTGAGATTTGTAGTATTTCTGGAAGGGGCTGAAGGCTCAGATGTCACATCCTTTACAATATGCAAGCCCAGTTTGCTTAATATCTGCATTGCTCACTGCTGGAACTGGAGAGAGTGCACAGCTCCCTGGTTCCAGAACCACAATCAGGTGAGCACCCAAAACTCATACTATGTAAATTCTTGCAACATCCTAAATGAGGAGAATGTTTTTAGGCTTACAAGAGAAAAGTGTCTTCTTAATAGGGATGGCCATACAGTACAAGTGTTCCAAGATTATTTGGCTGAGTTATGTCAAATAAATATGAGCATACACAAATGTGCACTGAAAACTTACTCAGTTGGGGGTTGCATATTTTCTCAGATACACACTGCCATGCTCCAAGCCAAGGTGAATAGTGTCCAGCACACTTTTCAGTCACCAGCTGAAGTGGAACATTTTGTCTCTAATACATGGCCTGGCCACACTTTCAAAGAACATTTCAGTAAACCAGAGGCTACAACTAGAAGCCCAACAGTCCAGATGGGCATATCTATAACCCACTCTGTTTCCAGTATCAATACTTTCAATCTTCTGTATCCCAACCAGTAGCAACAGCTAAACCAGAGTCATGAGAGGAAAACAATTAAATCACAGCCTCCTGCAGTGACTGTCCAGAAGAGACATCAGTCTATGAACAGGAAGAGAAGTACACCCGTGTCCACTGCAAACAGCAGTGCCCCGGTCAACCTCCCGCTAAAAACTCAAAATCGATTTGCGGCCCTGTACTACGAATCTCACCCCAATGCATCCTGCACCCTGAACCTGGGAGAAACATTGCCCGCCACTATGTAGAAACCAAGCCAACCTGACCTACTTGGTACATTCGAATGAAACTCTTGGGCCAATCTGCAGACCTCATGCTCAAATGATCCTGCTGTGCTGGCAGATTTTCCAGCACTCCCCCGTCACAAAGGCCATCACTCACTTCAGTAGGCTGATTGCTAAGGGGATGCAGTGAGTAACTGATATGTTGTTAAGCTCGCTCTGTCCTTCAATTGCCAAGGATGAATGACGGTGACCATCTTGCCAGACATCTATATTGGTATGGAAGAGACACACACTGTTTCTCTTTCCTTTAATATTAAAACTTTTCTCTAGAGTGCAACCTTGTTACTGCAGAGTAGTAAAATGTTTATTTGAAGTTACAGAATATAGATGCTATGCTGTTTTTATGGACCAAACAAATGATGGAATGTATTTCACCTCTTTTGATTCACAGATCATTAACTGTCTACCAGCAAAATCTACTACAGCTGGTAAAATGTTTATTTGAAGCTGACAATTTTCCCATTGTAAATGCAATGCAGGCTTTATGAGAGAGAAAAATGGGAGTTAGTATATTTTACCTCTGCTGGTTCACTCATCATTAACTGTCTGCCAGAAAAATACAGCATTCACACTGTTGATGGGGACATACAGTATCCTACATGTTAGCAGTAGTGTATGTTTCTGGTTATTGCTTTCCATTGCTCTAATATTATAATTTTTTTTTTAAGTATTTTATTCCTTTCTAAAGCCAAGGGGGGATTGAGCAGTGCTACTTTGGGACATTTTGGGGCATAACATAGTATAGATGCAATACCTGTCTTGCTTGTTTCTAGCTAAGAGGGCGAGTGGACCCCACATCCCTTGTTGAATATAGGTTCAGTACCATGGGAGCCCACCCACATGAGATAGGGTATTGCCCTGTGTATTTGTATCTGTTTATTTCTGTCCTGCTGTGTGGACTCCAGAACTGGCAACTAGATTCCAGATGAGGCTTCACCAGTGATCTGTCCAATGGCATGATTAATAATCTTGTGATTACTTACATAATTTCTCCTAATACAAACTATTATCCTATTACTTTTCTTAATTACATTGACACACTCTGAGCCATGCTTGCCGGGACTCATACAGTACATTCTTCTTTCACTTATTCTCTTGTAAAATTGTACCATTTAATGTATAATTGGTCATGGCATTCCTGTTACCGAAGTGTATGACCGTGCATTTTTCTGATTTGAATTTAATCTTCATCCTTTTTGCCCATTTGCTGACTCATCTATTTCATTTTGCAAACTATTTATTCCTTCTGGTGTATCAACTTAACAGCCAGTTTTGGTGTTGTCTGCAAATTTTACCACCCATCCTCCCTGTGAGCACTGCATTTTGCTTACATAGATGTTAACCAGTGTTGGCCCCAATATTGACACCTGAGGGACCCCACCGGTCACCTGCCTCCACTCTGACAAGTATTCATTTGTCTGACCCTCTGTTTCCATCCAAACAGCCAGCTGCCAATCCATTTTACCAAACTTTTGTTGATGCCAATGCCCTGAAGTTTTACAATTAATTCATGATGGGAAGTGGTATCAAAGGATTTACTGAAGTCCCAAAATATCACATACACAAGTATCCCTTTATCCATGGTCTTACTTATCAGCTTAAATACTTATAATTGGTTACTTATGCACAACCTGCCTTTCCTGAATCAATGCTGAGTTTTATCAAATAAAGTGTTATTATCCAGGAAAGTGTCCAGCTCCTCCCTCAGTAATGTCTCCAAGACTTTTCCCACCACATATGTGAGGCTTACAGGGCTGTAATTTATCTTATCTCCTCTTGACCCTATATTCTTTAAATGGGTATAACCACAGTTACTGTCCAATTGTCTGGGAGCTCACACTTCTTTACACTCTTATTAACTTTATGAAATATTGCTCCCACCAGGGCATGATATAACTTCCTCAGTACTTGTGGTTGAATGTTGTCTGGACCAGCCAACCTGTATGGATTTAATCACCTTAGCCACTCTTCCATGTAAGAGGTTTGTATAGTCACATACTTATTGTTTTCCAGTGTGATGTGATTTACTACCAAGTCAGCTTGGTTGAAAACTGAGCAAAATTAGCTGTATAGAGTAGCAGCCATACCACACTCGTCCCTTGTAACAAACTCTTCCTCCACCAGTGAGCAGACATTTCTGGTCTTTGCTTTGTTGGAGATAACATAATGAGAGAAGATTTTTGTAATTTTTTTTTATCTTTCAGCAACATTGTTTTCTACTTCCCTTCAGGCTGCCCTGATTTAAAATGTATGGCCCCTCTGAAGATTTTTAATGTCCTCCCAGTCCTTTGTGGTGTTATTCTTCTTTGCTGCCCTGTATTCTTTTTTCTTTCTACTTATGAGCCTTCTTATAATTGTTTTAACCACAGTGGTACCTTGCCTTTTTAGTGTATTTCTGTGTTTGTGGACTATATTTATACTCTAGTTCCTTTATTTTTGCCTTAAATATGTCCCAGAAATTCTTGTATGCCTTTATTAGAGAAATCTCTCTCCCACTCTCAGTCTCTTAAGTCCCTCTCTGTACTTTTAAAATTAGCTTTAATAAAATGTCTTCTCTTTGTAATACCTCTTCTAGTAATATACTGCCTGTTTATCATACTTTTGACCATGTTGTGGTTACAATTACCCAGTTGTTCCCTTGATTTAACATTTTTGGTATCATCTGCTAAATTTGATACCATGATATCCATAATTTTGTCCTCTCTAGTGGCTGACATAACAAGCTGAGATACATCATTTTCATTTAACCTCAGGAAGTCTCTCTCTATTTTAGTTTTTGCATCTTTGTTATGAAAGCTATTCTCTGGTATATTTTAGTCTTCCATTAGAAACATATCCCCTTTTCCACAAATACTCTGCATGTCATAAAACAAAAGTTCTTTCTTCAGATTATCTTGATTTGGAGCCTATAACATTTACCAAGATATAATCCTCTGCTTGAGTATCTTTCCTTTATTGTAAGCCATATCATTTCCTGATCTTTTTGTTTCCCCTATCTCTTCTACTATCAGATGTTCCTTTATAAATACTTTTGTGGCTCCACCTCTTCTTCCATCTCTGTCCCTCCTATACAAATTATAGCCTTGTATTGTGTTATTTCCGCCATCATTTTCTGACCACAATGTGTCAGTTATTCCAAATAAGTCAATATTTTCAGTAATCAATAGTGCCTCTACTTCTCCAACATTATTGCTTGGGTTATGGGTGTTGCAAACACTACATTTCCTCTCTGTCCCTTTTGTAGGACTGTTTCTAATGTTATTTATCTTAACTGACTCCAATCTGTCTTTTCTCTTTACACAGTTTGTTTCAACAGAACTTGTGACCCCATTCCTCTCCTTAATTAGTTTAAATAATGATATGCCCTCTATCTTTGACAACTTACCACAGGGCTTGTGAGATTTTGGTGAAGAGAATATACCAGTGCTGATAGGTGTGGATTTTAATTTGGTTTTAGAAGCCTGTCTCGACTGCTGTAATGGACTACCAGACCACTAGGTGAATTTAAGAATGTGATGCAAGATAACGCCCTTACAGATGTATGGTACCTTCTGCACCCTACAGTTAAGGACTTTTCTTATTTTTCTGCATCCCATGCCATAGCTATTAGGTTATACTTGTGGCTAACTAGCTCTAAACTTACTCATTTCTCCATCTCCTCAACCAAAGCTCTACTGTATTTCTTGGCTCATACTCCAGCTACCTTTTCCCACTTTTGGGGTCCAGAATTAGACAAATCCACCTCTTGGCACTTGGACCCCTTACTAGTAGAAATACCCCTTTGAAACACAGAGGGAAGAGAACAGGGAGAAGTGAAAGTTAAAACAGGGGGAAGTAGGGAAGGCACTGATACAAGCACAGATGCAAACAATGAAGATGATAGCCAAAGGGGTGGCAGAAGGGGACAAAACTTTCTTCAGATACACAAGAGAGAGAAGAGAAAGGCAGGGGGAGATATACTGAGGACAAGAAAGATGGCATATGGTGGCTGCACAGAGGAAGATCAGGAAAAAGCTGACATTCTGAACAGCTACTTCTGTCTTCACAATACAGGGGGAAGGGGACAGACCTTCAAGGAGCAGGGGGAACACAGGAGGGGGGAAGAGGACACAAGTCCATTTACAGAGAAAAGAGTTCTGAAGGAAGTCACAAACCTGAAAGTGGACAAGGCCATGGGACTGGATGGAATACATCCAAAGGTGCTAAGGGAACTCAGAGAGGAGCTTGCTGCACCACTGACAGCTTTATTCAGGAACTAACTGGAAACAGCAGTGGTTTCAGAGAACTGGAGGAGAGCAGACATAGTACCACTCCATGTGGCAGCAGGGAGGAGGCTAGCAACTATAGATGAGTCAATCTCACATCAGTGCTGGGGGAAATAATGAAATCCCTGTTAAAAGAAAGGTTCATGGAATACACTGAATTCAGAAGGCTGCAGGACTAAAGGCAACATGAATTCATGAGGAGGTAGAGGTCATGCCAGACAAATGTGATCAATTTCCTTGACTAGGTGACCTTGGAACTAGATCAGGGAAGGACAGTAGAAGTGGCCCAGTTAGACTTCAACAAAGTCTTCTACACTGTGCCATGTAGGAGACTGATAAAGAAACTGGAAAGTCTAGGGGTTGAAACCCACGTGGTAAACTGGGTAAAAAAATCTGGTTAATGGAGAGGCATCAGAGGATCATGGTAGATTGCACTCATTCTAATGAGGGGAGAGTGGCCAGTGAAGTGCTGCAGGGCTTAGTACTGGGAAGTAGTCCTTTTCAGTGTCTTTATAAGTGACATCACAGAACAGCTTGAAGGGAAGGTATGCCTTTTTGTAAATGACACCAAGATTTGTAAGAGAGGGGATACTCAGGAGGGGGTTGAGAGAATGAGCAGGGGCCTTAGAAAACTGGAGGAGTGGTTAAGGGTATGGCAACTAGGGCTCATAGCCAAATAGTGCAACATCACGCACATAGGGCATAGAAACCCTGAAGCTGAGTATAAAATGAGGCAGTGTAGGCACTGTCAGTCTCTAAGCAGGAAAGAGACCTTGGGTTATAATACCTGATGACCCAAAGGTCACAGGGCAGTGTAAAAATCCAGTGGGCAGGGCCAGTGGGATGCTGGGGAGCATAGCAAGAGGTGTCACCAGCAGGAGGAGGTGGTGGTATTACCGCTGTATACGTCATTGGTGAGATCCCACCTAAAGTAATTTGTCCCGTTCTGGAAGTTGCATCTCAGAAAGGACGTAGATAGGGTGGAGGCAGTCCAAAAGAGGATAACTAAAATGGTGCATGGGTTGCACAAGAAACCCTTTGAGGGACGACTGAGGGACACTTTGGAGGAGAGGAGGGAGAGAGTGGACATGATAGAAACCTACAAGTACCTCACAGGGTGAACAGGATACAGGAGGGGTGCCTATTTCAAATAAGGAAGTGTGCCACAACAAGATGGCATGCAATAAAACTGGAAGGGAGGAAGTTTAGGAAGAATGTGAGAAACTTTACTGAAACAGTGGTGGACACCTGAAGCAGCCTGCCATCTGAGGTAGTGGGGAGAAATACAGTGGGGGTCTTCAAGCATGCATGGGATAAGCACAGAGAAAAATGGCAAACAAGTAGGGAGAGGAGAAGAATCACCAAAGACCAGTTAGGGTTTGGGCAGACAGAATAAGCAGGGAAAATATGAACAAACTTGGTGTAGCAGGTGGTTCTTTTCTGCTGACAAATTCTATGTTTCTATGTTTGTTACAGCACCAAGAATTTCTTAAGTTAGTGATGAAAGAGGTACAGTTTTACTTCTCCTTGAATAAAGCTACTGAAACAGCTGCAACAACAGTATGGGAAGAATTCAAAGCTACCCTAAGGGATACAATTATGGGATATGCAGCGCATAGGCAGAAGGTAAGGGAAGCTAAACCTAAAACAACTTGACATTGTTCTTAAAGAAAAAGAGAATAGCTATAAAGCAGATCCCACCAAGATGGGTGATCAAAATCTTGTAATGGAAATCACAATGCTCTATATGCAGCTCAACTCCCTGCTGTCCCAGAAAGCCAAACTGGCCATTACTCAAATATGCCTTCAACACTGGGACAGTGGCAAAAAATCAGAAAATTACTTGTGTATAGACTGTGGAAACAACAAGCAGAGAGGCATAGTGCTGCATTAAAGGACAGTATGGTAGCAAATAAATCTAATCCGCCTGAAATTAATGAAATCATGACTGACTTTTCTCAGTCCCTTTGTTGGCCTAAAAATACTGTAACTTCAATTTTCAAACATTTGACAGGTTTATCTCCTCACTGTCACTGCTTCGTTTAAGAGGGGAGCAATCAACTATTCTTAAAATTCCTCTGTCTTTTATAGAGGTTACAATGGTATTGTCATCCCTTGCTCCCCATAAAGCACCAGGGGGAGACAGCCTCCCTGCTGACATATACCAGCATCTCAGTGATACTGTGTGTCCCCTCTTACATTAAATGTTTCTGGAAGCTCATTTAGCCTTCACTGTTCCACCCACTGTCTGGGAAGCCACAATTACTGTCCTCCTAAGGAGGGGAAAGTTCCCACCATTGTATCGAGGTACAGGCCAATCTCCCTCATAAATTCTGATGCCAAGGTTTTAGCTAAAACTTTGACCCAAAGACTAGAGCCCATGCTTCTTAGTCTGGTACATAACTCTCAAGTAGGATTTGTAAAAGGACAGGTTAGCTCACACCATCTGTCCTCCCCGGTCTCGCTCATGCAGGTTACAATTTCCACTCCCTCTCTAGTAGCTGCTGTAACAGTCGATTGTGAGACAGCAGTTGATTCAGTGTAGTGGGAATACTGCCAATCAGTGCTATCAAGCATGCATTTTAATCCCTCTAAAGCATGGGTAAGCACGTTATACAACCAACACCTGGACAAAGTTCTTACCAGCTCACCCCAACAGATCATTTTCAGCTAGGGATGGGAACTCACAAGGGCTTCCCACTCTCTCCACTCTTGTTCATCCTGGCTATTGAGCCCTTGGCAGCAGCTATACATGCACATCCTAACCTGGCAGGCATTCAAGACAGATAGGCAGATTACAGAAACAAAATGTATGCAGATGATTGCCTGGTGCTACTGGAGGATGCACCATAGAGCATACCCTCTCTACCTGACCTCCTCCACTCCTGTGGGCAGACTGCAGGACTAAAGATTAATAAGAGCAAAATGGAGGGCATACCATTAAACAGACATTGTCACATGCAATCCATCACTTTCCTGGGTCTCCCCTGGGTGTCCATAGCAATTAAATATTTGGGTATCTGTGTCACAGCTAATTTCTCCCACTTACTTTATGCAAATCTGATACCTTTCCTTGAGATATTAAAGGAAGAATGTGATAGATGGAAGCTCCTGAGCCTCTCAATGGTGGGAAAATAGCTTCACTCAAAATGATGTCTCCCAAAATTCTAAGATGTATATTGCACCTGTCAATAGAAATCTCCCTGTTTTGGTTCTAAAAATGGATACTGTAATTGGAGGGTTTTTGGGAAGAGAAGCCACCCCGATACAGCAATATGAATCTTTGCTCATAATGATGTGGGGAAGGGTGAGCCTCCCATGATTTTACACATACTAACTGGCCTTTTTTTTTTGCTCTCCAACTCTAGGAGAACTCCTTCCAGCGACCACGGGCTACCCGCCTCTACCTTCTGCCATGACCACTCCCTCTCCCCCATGCCGCTGAGCACCCCTCTGGGTCTGAACCCTCCAGAGGTAGGGCTTCCCCATCCACCTGAGGCACTCTATCTGAAAGGGCAAAGTGCCCAGCGGACTCGGTGTGGAGAGGGGAGATGGTCTGGATTTGGGAGTGTGGGCAGTGAAGGCCATGGGGCCTTCATCTATCTCCAGGTTGGAGAATTTTAGTACTTTTTTCCCTTCCCATCCCTCCGGAGCATGGCTATCAAGGCAATGTGATGCCGTGACTCCACCCATCCCTGGCGTTCACCGTACTTGCCCAATCGGTGAACCCCTGGCCACCACCAGAAGTCGCTTGGAGAGCGAGCAACACTCCCACCCTCCCGGGAAGAGACAGCAGTCCTCCGGAGCTCAATCTCTTCCATCTCCATCCCTAGCAACTCCCGGCTCGTTCCGAATCCGGCATGGCAATGAGGGCGCTCAGTGCCTCAACCCTCGGTGCCACTGGGCCAGCTACTAACTGGCCTTTTAGGCAGCCCAAGCTTGGCAATTGTCCTTGCCTTCTGCAGCATCCACAACACTGTGGTTTGACATTCAAACTTCCCTATTTCCCTCATTAACCTGATTGACTTGGTCTCTACTTCATTAAACAATGGCTGGGAGGTGGGTGCAGTGTTCATAGATTTGTCTAAAGCCTTTGATACAGTAGACCACAATATTTTGAAAAGCAGACTCCTGCATATTGATATAGCAAATGATACTATCCAATGGTTCATTTCCTATTTAAACAATTGGACACAGCAAGTGCAAATAGGGAATGTCTTATCAAAGACAAGACAAATGAGTAGAGGGGTCTCCCAGGGGTCCATATTGGGCCCCCCCCTTGTTTTTGGTCTACATGAACCAAGTAGCTAGGCATATTAGAAATACTAGTCTGCATTTATGCACAGACAATACAGTCCTTATAGCAATTGGAAACAACTTAAATGAAATGGAAAAACATCTCCATAATGACTTTAATGCCTTGAGCTCTTGGTTTGCGGATTCCAAACTAGTACTTAATGATAAAAAATCCAAGATCACGTTTTTTTCTTCAGCAGCAACAAAACATAAAAGAAAAATCTGTATTCAAACAATAAATAGCGAGACTTTATCCCAGGTTAATGAGTATAAATACCCAGGTGTTTAGACTGATTCAAACCTAAACTTTGAATACCATATAAGCCTAATAGTTAAAAAGGTGAACACCAGGTTGAGGGCATTTAGGAGATCCAGATACTGACTAAATTATAGAATGAGAGAAATAGAAGTAAACCAATTATTACTACCTTTAATAGACTACAGGGACCATATATACAGTTTAACAAATAAGATGGCTTTGGGAAAAGTAGAGAAACTATACAACAGGCTAGCCAGATTTGTTTTAAAATTTGATTATATCATGCATCACTGTTTCACGTATAAACAATTTAATTGGTTAGACTTCAAAAGTAAAAAGAAAATGAAATGGACAAGTTCAATCCATAAAATTTTAAAAGCAGAAAAAAAATGTCCATCTTGTAGATAAACTAAATAAAAGAGAGAACACATATAGTTTAAGAAACAATAGCTTATATAAAATTCACACTTCTAAAATAAACAACAGATATGGAAATATGACATTTCCCAACATAGTGTCAAAGTACTGGGGAACTATAAAAAATCAAGAAGATGAAATTAAGTTACATCCAAAATTCTTTCAAGCCAAAATTAAAAAGAATATAAGAGTGACATGTTTAAACTGTCAGCCATGATGAACTTCAAGCTTATAGTATTGTTTGTTCACTAAAACTCTGTTGACTCTGATTGGTCACTAATGCTTTTCTTACAAAACTTCTGTTATATGTGTGCTTCCTCTCCCTCTGTCCCTCTGCCCCCCTTGCACTTTTTTCCTTTCATCTTTGGAAGTTCCACCAGCTCTGCCACTTGCTCCTGACCTCACTGCCTCCCTGACATTGAGGTGCAAGTAATGGCTGTGCCAGCTCCTCTCTGCTCCTAACCCCACTGCCTGCCCTGAGGTTGGGAAGTTATGTAGCTGTATAAATTCCTCCCACCCCCTCCCTCAGTGTGGTCTCCTGTCCCACCCCACCAATCCTGTCTACCTCCAGATCAGTCCTCATGCCCTGTCTGTAAAAATAAAACACCCTCCCACTGCCAGGTATCCCACTTACCTCCCAATCCTTCCCTGTCTGTAGACAAAAAAGCTTCCCACTGACAAGTATCTTGCCTCCCAATCCTTCACCTATGGTTTGTACATAAACCTGCAAAATAAGAAAATGGTCCAGCAATGACTTCTGCCTCCATGCCCCCCCCAACTCCCCTGTCAGCACCCACCACCCCACATGACCCACACCCCATACTTACTTATCTGGTCCAGTGCTGATCCTTCTTGAATATCCCTCTTCTTATGAGCTTTACTGGAAGTGAATAAAAACAAGGCAAATTCAGTCAATGGCTTTTTAATGTGTTTTGAACTTCTACAAATAGCTTTGTTGTTTCTTAATATTTTTACCACAAATTTTTAACATCGCCTTTTTTTAACCCCACCTCATGAACCAGGTAGGTGACATATTTCAAATACCTCCAAAACATATTTTTCCAGTCACCAGTCGCTCTGAGAAATCATATTCTGAACAGGATTTAAAGTGATTTTCTTAGTTTGTTTCAATAAAGATACTGTGGTTATATACCCTTTCTTGGAAGTGTCTGTATGTGTTTTTTTTTAATCCACGTAGCTAAAGTCTGTTTTTTTACAGCATTTGTTTCCTGACTATGGATCCTATTTCCATGCCCCATTTCAATTCTTTGTGGTGCTGATCTGTGACACTGTGATGTCATGCAAGTGAAACAAACATGGCTGTCAGCATGTGTGATAGCAGAGATTATACCAATGATTCTGATTAATCATCAGTGCTGTTTGTCACTTTGCTTTGCGGTGCATTAAGGTACATGTGATCACAATCTGCATGTACAAATACTCATACAATTATTTCTCCTTGTTTGTGTGTCAGTGTGTTAGTGTTCCTCAACACCCCCCTCACTCCATTATATAGAAAGTTATTGCACATCTTAATGTTTAGTTTTGCGGACACTCATAGGTGAAATGAAAGGTATTTTTCCAAAAAACTCTAGCATTTAATGTCCTGTTTTTTTATTGTGCTTCTCACTATGTATTTCTCTAAGTGTATGCTTTGTTAATTTGCCATTATTGTTATCCCGCTTTCAGCAGGTTGGAGCACATTTGGAATTCAGCCACCTCAGTGTACTGTCTGGTCTGTGGCTCCCTGCTGGAATATCGATCATCAAGACCTCAGAACCACTCACACGTCACAGCCTCCCTGTCCAACTGAGCTGTCAGAAACACTCAGCTGTCAGATGAGAGGTTACTGTGGCATGGAACACAGTCTCGAGTGTCCTCACACACCAGAGTTGATGAAATGTTAATTATGATGGCGTAGTTTGTCTAATGTCTGAAGTAACTGTGAAAAAACGTGCCAGAGCAAGGTTTTCTTATTCCATTGATGTCACTTGGAAGTGCTGCTGTTTTCGGACTCGTTTGTGCTCGTGGTGGTTATCAGGGACAACAGTTGATATTGAAACTCAGTCCTATTTGAGCTGCTGTTTTTCTCACTGATAATGTTATAGGCTGGCAGCTTGTGGTAGTTTTCTCATCACGACTGGATATATTTGTTAGAGATAACAAGACTGCAATTGCAATTGTATAACTCTATGTGTGTGTGGTGTATTTTAGTCATTGGTGCATCTCGATGTTTTTTTCTCCTCCTCCAGTGTAAATGCCAGCAGTCTCACGGGACCACCATAGTGTCTATATAGGCTTCATGTGTAGTGTTGCATAATGGTCATTTAATGGTCAAACTGAACTACGTTCTGCAGTAAAACTATTTCTGTTATAGCATTATGCTGTCAGTGTGTGTCCCTGTTCAGAATTACCTGATTGAAATATGCCGTTGCTGGCACTGCAGTTGCTCAAATAATGACTAGCATGCATTTCTTGCAGGTAAGTGTCATGTGGTGCTGATTCTATGGGGGTTACTGCTGTTTTACTGAAATATGTAAACTGAGGGCTCTGAATCAGGAGGTCTCCTTTCTTGTTTTGAAGTGCCCATTAAAACTGTACATGCCTGGCTGCTTGACATGTCATGTCCCTGAGCCCCCCGTGACAAAATCACTATGGCATATTTCAATCAGCTAATGCTGAACAGAGGCAAACACTGACAATGAATTACTAACAGAAATAGTGTTACTGCAGAAAACAGTTCAATTTGACAACAGAAATCATTGCTAGGCAACACCACAAATGAAGCCTACATAGACTCTGTGGTGGTCCCATGAGTCCACTGACTTTTACACTGGGAGGGGACAAAATCATTGAGACACAGCTAATAACTGAAAAACACCACACACGCCTAGAGGGATAACTGCAGCCTTATTATCACTAACAAATAAATCCAGTCGCTGTGAGAAAACTACCACGAGCTGCCAGCCTACAACATTATCAGTGACAAAAACAGTAGCACGCATAGGACTGAGTTTCAGTACTGACTGCAGTCCCTGACAACCACTGCAAGCACAGACGAGCTGAAAAACAGCAACACTTTAAACCTTGTATTGGCACTGTTTTTCACAGTTACTTGAGACACTAGACGAACTAAGTCATCAAAATTTACATTTCATCAACTCTGGTGTGTGAGGACACTCAGGGCTATGTTTCCCACCACAGTGACCTCTCTGACAGCTGAGCGTTTCTGCCAGTTCATCTGGACAGGAAGGCTATGACATGTGAGGAGTCCTGAGGTCTCAAGAATCAGTATTCCAGCAAGGAGCTGCAGACTGGACCATCCACTGAGGCAGATGAATTCCAGTGGGCTCCAATCTGCTCAAAGTGGGTTAACAACAATGGTAAATTAACAAGGCATACAATGGCCGAAGCACATACTAAGAAGCATAATAAAAAATAGGACATTAAATCATTAAATGCTGTAGGAGTTTTACAAACAAACGCCTTATATTTCACCTTTGAGTGTCCACAAAACTGAACATAAAGATGTGTGATGACTTTCTGTTGAATGGCGGGGGGGTTGAGGAACACTGACACACATGCCAGCATAAATAACTATACGAGTATTTGTACTTGCAGATTGTGATCACGTACCTTAATGCACAGGAAAGCAAAGTGACAAACAGTGCTGATTCATCAGAATCAGAGTCACTGGTATAATTTCTGCTACCACACATGCTGACAGTCATGTTTGTTTCCCTTGCAGAACATCACAGTGTCACAGTTCAGCACCACATAGAATTGAAAGGGGGTGTGGAAATAGGAGTACTAGTCAGAAAACAAATGCTGTGAAAAAACAGACTATAACTACAGTGCATGGAATTAAAAAATAAACACACACACTTGCAAGAAAGGGTATGCAACTACAATATCTGTATTAAAACAAAACTAAGAAAATTACTTTAAAAATTGTCACCCGTCTTGATCATAAAGAGGGGTAATAAAAAGACTATATTGAAAATTTGAGGTAAAAATCTAAAAAAAAAAATTATGAAGTAACATTGAAAATCTTCCTTGTTTAGTCATAACGTTATTATTTTTCCTGATTTTAACCCCAAATTTTCAACATAGCCTTTTTTGTCCCACCACATGATTCTTCAATGTTTACTTCTAGCTTTGCTGTTTTACCAGATTGTGACCCTACATTTTCAACATAACCATTTTTGTACCCCACGTCATGGACTATCCTGGGCACATTGTTAAAATGGGTAAAATCAGATCTTACTGAAAACAAGATATTTCATCTCATTTGGCCTATCCTGTGTAAATACAGTGCACCCTCTGTTATCCACCCTATTATTATCTGCCACCCTCCTTATCTGCTGGCCTGGATTCCTGTACTGATCTCTTTCTATGGAAATTCCCTCTATGATCTGCCACCTTCTCTATCCGCCATCCACCAGCACCTTCTGTTGTACAGGCTATATCTTTCTCATGTTATTCTCCCTCTATTATCTGCCAAGTCACTGGGACTGATGTAGTGCATTATGGCCCTGATTCTTTGATTGTTGTAAATGTCTTAAGCCAGTAATAAGACAAGATGAGGTGTGGGTTATGCCCTGATAAGAGCACACCCCAGGTGCGTTATGAGGCATGAGGTGCTTGCACCGAGTGCCTTTAGTACCTGTAAAATGCTCTTTATTTATTTATTTTTCTTTGTTTAGTTTTTGTTGACTGGGTAAGTGCACTAGACAAATCCTGCCTATTTTCAGGCACGACCCGGGGAAGGGGGATACTGATGAATGCCAACTGACCTTGAACTAGATTAAGCTGTTGGTGGTATTTTTTTTAGTGAATGAGGGAAATTTGGCCAGGACACGGGGGGAAATTCCCCTACTCTTGTCAGTAGGGGGAGCCCAAGCACTGTGCCGATGGCAGAGCAGACTGAGCTAGTGATGAAGGTGGATGTGTCTGAAGAGCTGACTGAGATTTTGGATGTGGAAGAAATTGTGGTAGCGACAGAGCAATCTTGTGAAACCACTAGATTTATGCAGGATAATTCTTCAACTCATCTGGATAATCACGATATGGTGGAGGATGTTACCAGACAAAACCTACAGCCTGCTGTTACTGGTAATCCACTGTCAAAAATGATTTGGGCCTCTGCAGAGCCCCCTAGTAGTAGTTTGGATGATCCGGGGAAAATCTGTTCTACTGAGAGTGCTGCAAGTCATGTGCAGCAACCGGGAGATGCTAACACCATGTCTGAACAGGCGAAAGGCATTTCAGTGACACAACAAGTCCGAAAACAATTTGGATTAAAAAAAGACACTGTGCAGTATTTTGGGAGTGACTGGTCAGACGATGATGCCTTGAATTCATCTGGTTGGAAACGGGACGAAAAAGGAAAATGGGTTTTTGACCCCAATTGGAATGAGGACATTTTGTTTGGGCCTACAACAGGACATGAAAGGACTGCAGCACAAACCCTGAGCTCAGGTAAAACTGTTTCTGATAAAAAGGATCCTATAAAAGTTACTGCGCAGATTTTAGATGATGACACCCAGGCCTCTACAGTGCCTGGCCCATCAAGGGTTGGGGGGATGTGAAGTCAAGTTGTACTAATATTGCATGTTTTACTGCTGAGCAAGAACAATCTAAATCTCAAGATAATAATGATATGCCAAAAAAAACTCCCATGTCAGAACTTTTTAAGAATAAACTCGAGCAGGCCCCTAGAAGAAATGGTGTCAGGTTAAGGTATAGGGAAGGGCTACCAGAGCACCCGGACAGGTACTATGTTGCAAAACATTTATTGATGGGATCCATGAAATTCATGCCAGCAGATGTTTATGCTCTAATTCATATACCAGGGGAAGATACCTTTGATGTGAGCTTTAAAACTAACATCAGCCTTGAGAGATTCTGGGAAAAGTATAATAACCTTAAGCAGACACCTCTTTGGACACCCTTT
This sequence comes from Neoceratodus forsteri, assembly GCA_016271365.2. Classification (NCBI taxonomy): domain Eukaryota; kingdom Metazoa; phylum Chordata; order Ceratodontiformes; family Ceratodontidae; genus Neoceratodus; species Neoceratodus forsteri. Next base: position 1,557,320,042 of record CM057453.1, on the reverse strand, counting down.
TATGCTATCCCCCTTACTAAACCCCAGATAAGATATATTTCCAGCATGTTCAGAAATGAAGGTGTGAATGTTAGGGATATATATCACTGGTTGCAGAAACGATGTGATATTCTGGGACCCCCAGAGGCAATTATGGATACAGAGAGATTTTGGATGGGATGGTGGAGATTTAAAATAAAATTATTCCAAGTCAATTCAGAAATTATCCACCACCCCAATAACTTCTTCTTAGGCAAGGACTGGGGTGTTTGTTTTTATGGGGGCAGCCTAGGGTCTGTTATAAATGTGGGACTAAGACTCATCTGAGCAGCACCTGTGATATGTTCAAATGCTCCTTATGTGGGGGGTATGGCCACTCCACTGATCTATGTGACAATATATTCCAGTGCAACCTTTGTGATGATAAAGGTCACGCCTTTCACCAGTGTTCTTGGGTTAAAAGAAACAGAACTGAGGGGTGGGACCAAGATGACCTGATCGATAGAGCCCAGGAGAAAAGCCACTTCTTTCATGAAACTGCTGGCAGGGATAAATCTCAGAATGCTGCACCTCAAGAAAATACCCTTGGGGAGGCTGTTACTGACACCCTGACAACTGCTGACCCCTTCCCTAGGAATAAAAAAAAATGGGGAGACCCATGATAATCAAGAACGTAGAGAGATGTCCCAGTTCTCTAGGGATGGGAAAGCAAGTATTAGTATGCCACCCCTTTGAAGTTGCTAAAGCCAGGAGATTTACTAGGGCATCTACTAGACAGCATCCCCACCCCTCCCCTGCCCCCCAGGATAGAAAATCCTTTTCCTCTTTACAAATAGACACATGAGAATCTGAGCTAGAGTCTGATGTATCACATAGGTCTGATATAATCACTGGAGAGGAGGAAAGTAAGACTACAGAACTGGCTAAGAAAAGGAAAGGTAAAAAAGGTAAAAAAAGAAAAGCTAAAGCTAGTCACGAGGAAGGTCCCTGAATATAAGGAGTTTGTAACAAACATGATTTTTATGTACATAACACATGGCCTCCATTCATGTTGCTTCACTTAATATCTGTAGTTTGAAACACTACAAAAAGCAATTATCTGTATTGGCCTATTTGGGACAACTTGCTGTAGACATCATCTTCGTCCAAGAAACTAGGCTATCCTCCATTGTTGATGTAAATCAGGTTAAGAGGAATTGGACATGGGGTCCTTCCTTTTGGACCTTTGGCACAGATACTGCTGATGGAATAGAATTTTATTTAAAACCCCTAATTTCAGAGTATCTAGACTTACTGATATACATTCTGGGAGGGCTCTGGCCATAAACTGCATGTACAAAGAAGTTGCTTTTCACCTTATTAATCTTTATGCCCCCCAGACCAAATCTGCTAGAATTGATCTTTTTGAGGAAATAAAACCTTATTTATACACACAGAAGAACATTATATGGGGAGGAGACTTTAATTGCAGTTTGGATCTGAAATATGCAGGTGACATAATCAAAAAAGTATATTGTAACAGTCATGCCTTAAAACAAATCATGCTGGATACAGGATTATCAGATACATACAGAACTCTGAGGAAAAATGATGTAGGGGCAACCTATTTCAGACACATCTATGCTACATGCATTGATTACATTCTAGTGTCTAAATATGTAAAACCCTATAAAATAGAAGTTAAGCCCACAGAATTCTCTGATCATTGTATATTATTAGGATCTCTAAGTCTAGCAACAGTACCCCCAATGATTTATTCCCATATACACAGATGGAGGCTGAACATCTCCTTATTGGAATCAACTGAATGTCAGAAACAGGTGGAAGTTCTTTTTTGGTGAAGAATGTTGACCCTGTGTCTTTATGATAATCTTTGGGACTGGTGGACAGATACAAAAAAATATTTAAAATCTCTATTTTTATCACTCGGTAAATATTCTGCAAACTCAAGCTATATTAAATATTTAGACTATAGAAATCATTTATACAGACTTATGTCTTTCCCACCAAAGGACCACATGAAATATAAAATGCAAATTTTGGAAATAAAAAAAGCAAATGAAAATCTATCAACATGTTAGAGCAAAATCATTGGACATGGAAATGAGATTTTGCACAAATAATCAACCAGCTTCTGATCCTTACAAGGCGTGCAAACAACAGCTGGATAAAACCATCATGGAAGGTTTACTTACATCAGACAATCGGCTGATAGACACCAATCTAGGAATGCTTTCATTAGTGCAACAAAACTTATATGAAAATTTTTCCCAAAACCCCTTAAAAAATGGTAGTGTACAGAATTTTTTAACTGCACCAATACCCCATTTGAGCCATTATGCTGGTGAGGCATTGGTAGATCCAATTACCTCTGAAGAAGTTTGTGGGGTAATTAAAAAGTTAAAGACAGGAACCTCACCAGGAATATATGGTCTCTCTAATGACTTTTATAAAAATATGAACCTTTTTTGAGTTCTGTACTGGCAAATATTTTTTATTTTATGTTACAGTCAGAATTTAAGCGTACAGATTTTAGTACAGCTCTCTTATGCTACATATTTAAAAAGGGGGATAAGAAGGAACTATCTAACTGGAGACCCATAAGCATCCTTAATAGTGACTATAAGATTTTGGCAAAAATTCTGAACAATAGATTAATAACAGTAGCTGAAACTTTAATTGATACGGCCCATACATGCACTACCCCTGAACGTAAGATCCAACATAATCTCTTTATTTTATGAGAGCTCTGTGAAGCCTGTACATCTCAAAATCTTAAAGGCTTTATAGTTGCAGTAGATCAGTCTAAAGCATTTGATTGAGTTGAGCACCATTTTCTATTTAATGTACTAGAGACATATGGGATCCCAAAAACATTTGTGGATTGGATAAAAATATTATATTCTAATGCTAATATTATTCCAACAGTTAATGGTTTATTTGGTGGGATGTTCCTCTTTTTAAAAGATGCATGGGGCTGTCCACTAAGCCCTTACTTTATACCTTTGTTCTAGACCCAGTCATCTGACAGATAAAGTGGGATAAACAAATTATAGGTCTGGCTCCTCATCAGACTTTAACTCCAGGGAAAGTAACTGCATATGCAGATGATGTTACTCTCGTTGTTCAAAACATCAGCTCCATAGAAAAGGTGATCAGCACCTTTGATGCCTGTGCACAATTCTCTGGTGCTAAATTGAATAAAGACAAAAGCACTATTATAGCCCTGAATAAACCAGCCACTATGATCAGAGATGTAAGTGGAATCAGCATCTCCACTGTGCCAAAAAAAATTTTAGGTATATGGGTAGGTCCCAGTGATATGGCCACCTATAATTGGGAAAAACAAATCAACATAGGTGAAAGCAAAGTTTGCCTTTGGAAAACATGGAAGTTTGGAACGAAAAAGCGTGTACAAATTATCAAGAAATTTATTATTCCTATTTTTCTATATGTCAGTTATATTTATGCCCTCCGGTACACTTGGAGACTAGACTTTTTAGTATTTTCTTCCAGATGTTCTGGGGCAGCAGACTCAGTCCAGTTAAGAGGGACATTACTTACCTCCCACAGAGGAAAGGGGGGCTTAATATGATAAATTCAGTGGTATTTTTTCATTCCATTTTTTTATACAGTAACTTTAAATGTGCTTGGGAGACAAACAGGTCACTTTGGCAGTCTTGGATACAGTGGGCCCTACAGAAATATTTTATAAAATGGGTTGATACCTCCCCTAAACCGTTGTCACAATTTGCAGTTCCAACCTATGCTGGTCCTTCAGTTAAAAAATTACACCAATGGAAAATAGAGAAACAGACATTGATGACCTTAAATAGGAAAGGTTTCTATTCACACATAGTTCACAATGTACAGCAAGTGGCTTTAATTTTCCCTGAATGTACCCCTGCCAAAATGAACTGGGTCTTAAATAAACTTAATGACAGCAGAATCTCTGTTAAGGTATGGGACATTGTCTGGTTATGCTCACAGGGAAAGTTAGGTGTGAGAGGTAATCTAAAACACAAACCCATAGCAGAACAGTATTGTCCTAAATTAACGTGTGTGAACATAGAAGAAAGTATTTTTCCTTTTTTCTTTGATTGTCCTTCTAGCAATCAGGTGTGGGCAGAACTGGCCAATAGGTGGAAACTGCCCTTTTTTGCAAGAGTCTCGTATGCTACTTTAATACTTGGAGATTACTCTGGTGTTTGGAGAATCTTTCACAAAAGTATTTTACATGTACTTTTCACTGCCATTCAATACTTTTTATGGCAAGCATGCTGTCAGTATGTTCTGCAACAGCAACAAGCTTCAAACAGTGTGTTAATTACACAGATAGAAGCTGAAATGATTAGAGTAAAAGAACTTGAGACACAGAGATTTACACCAGATAAAGTGGCCCGTTTATGGAGGCACTTCAAAATGTTCACTTGGCGGAATATTTAGCCTTAGTTTTAGTATGCTAGTTTAAATACAGAGTAATGTGCAGGGATCCCCTTTGTTAGTTTTTTTTTTTCTCTCTGATATGAAATGTTTAATACCTTTTCTGATCATGATGTATACCTTCTATGCAATGGTTCTTTTTTTGTGTGTGTGTTTTCTTCCTTTGTACAATTTCTGGTATGATATATGAATACTGTGATGTAAAGTTTATGTTTCTTAATAAAAATTCCCCTACTCTTGGCCAGTAGGGGGAATGTCTGGCCATTTGGGCTGCTAGCCAAGATGGTGGATGCCAGCCAGCTGACAGGAGATCATGCTTTGGGGAACACTTCATTGATGGAAATAGCTGACTCAATGGAGGTTACTCTGACTTCGGATTCTTCTTCGAATTTGGATATGTTTAATCAAGATGCTGTGGCTTTAGAAACTGTGAGTGCCTCGCTTAATTTTAACATTTCAGAATCTGTACCTGACTTGTTGACTGATCCAAATTCAGAGCCAGGGGCCTGTAATGTGGAACAACATCATACTTTAAAAGTAGATTCTATGTTACCAAAAGAGAAAGAACTGCGAATGTAGTTTGCTGAAGAAGAACGGCGGTTTTCCTCAAGCGAGGGCAATTTGAAACCTCGCTGAGAAAACTACACTCTGACAGTAGTGTTGCATCTGTCAGTAACAACCAACTGATTAATTCAGAGGTGCCGGCTGTTAGCGCAGAGTCTCAGAGTTGGGCTGCACAGGTAGAAGCTGCTGAGGAGGTGAATCAACTTAGAACGTCTACTCCTGGGTTGCCTCCTACTGCTAGTGTGGCAGGAATGGCTGAAATGAGCTCGCCGGGGCTTAGCCTAAGACACACAGAGGAGACAGTGATTTCTGATGCAACTGAACTTTCTTGGTCGGTTCCCACAGCACTGACAGCAGTGGGCTGGGTTTTTGATTCATCTTCAGGCAAGTGGCTCTCTGACTCCTCTTCAATTATTATACCTCCTAAAAGTACTCCAATAATGGAAATGTCTGCAGCTCCAGTGGAGACCGAAACTTCAGAAATCCTGAAGGAACTTGTCCTCACACAAAATCCAGAGTTAGCTTTTTTAAATAAGGAGTCGAATTGCCCCAAAGACCCTGAGGCTGCTCTCCCCGACCGTTCCTCTTTGCCTCAGCGGCCCCTCAACCTAATTAATAAAACTGCACCAAAGTCTTTTGCTTCTCTTTTTAAAACTCCCATATATCCAGCAAAAAGACATAATGCTGTACGTCTTACCAATTCAGGTGGCAGGGATACCCCAGCGAATAGGATTTTTGTCGCTAGGACTCTGTTGAAAGAATCAATGAAATTCATGGCTACAGAATTATATGTCCTGATTCATATCTCGGGAGAAGCCACCTTCGATGTGAGCTTTAAAACAGCTCGAGGGTTGAACCGTTTTTGGTTAAAATATAATCAACTAAAGAATTCTTCTTTATGGTCACCCTTTATTGTTATTCCTTTGTCTAAACCAGCACATAGGCTTGTTACAGTACTTTTCAGAAATGAAGGTGTGAGTGTACAAGACCTGATTGTTTGGCTGAAACATCATTGTACCTTACTAGAAGATCCTATAGCTATTCTTGATTCGGAAAATATTTGGACAGGGGGTTGGAAAGTGAAAGTTCTGTTGCATACTACAAATGACGGTCCCACACATTTACCAAATTCCTTCTTTTTAGGTCGGGATTGGGGGATTCTTTTTTATACAGGACAGCCAAAAATGTGTTACAAATGTGGTTCTTTGGAACATCTCAGCAATGCATGTGATTTGGCAAGATGTATTATTTGTGGGGAGCTAGGTCATTTTAGCTCATCGTGCTTAAATGAAAGTAAATGTAACTTATGTGGGGAACTAGGGCACACTTTTCAAAATTGTACCGCTGCTGCAATCAACTCACCTGACCAAGCTGATGGAGCAGAACAGCATTTATTAATTGCGTTAGCACAAAAGAAAGCTAGTAATCGGGGGTTCTCTTCTCCTGCCATTGCTCAGAGTGTAATACTCTCTTCAGCACACCTATGAAGCAGAGACCTCTGGTACTATGCACCTCCCCTGCTATCCCACAACCACAGCCAGCTCCAGGTCCAATGGAAGACTTGGTTTCCAGCTGCTGTCCAGGAGCCTTTACCTTGGACCCCCACTTTACAGATTCAACCAAAGAATTTAGATATGCCCCACCACACCTAAGCAAAGACCTAGAAACAGAGTCACCAGACAATCCACCAGGGAGGCTGTTGATAGACTTATGCCACAGTAAGCAGCTGTGATCCCAACCTCAAATAGATTTGAAGTTTTACAGTCTGAACATTCTGACATGGATTCAGATGACTCTTCTGTAGATTCCTCAGTTCCGGAGGGTACTACCGATACGGAAGGGGTGGTTTATCCCCAAGGACAGCAGAAACAGAAAACAAGAATTAAATTAAAAAACTCAGATAAGCAGTGTCAGAAAAGTCCATTTAAACAACCATAAATGACTGAGCCTTTGTCTTTTCATACAATTAATGTAAATAGTATGAAACAGATAAACAGACAACATATGATCTTTTCGATATTGGCAAAATTCCATCTTGGATTTTTCTTTTTACAAGATACACGACTTCATACGCTGCAAGAAATACAAATGGCCTCTAGGGACTGGTACTTGGGTCCTTCATTTTGGTCACTAAGTACAGAGCCATGTGCAGACCTAGGTATTCTTTTCAAATATCCAGATACAAAAATTCTTAAACTTTTTGACCTACTTTCGGGAAGAATTTTGATTCTAGATGTTCTCATTCAGGGTATATCATATAGAGTAATTAATCTATATGCTCCCCAACAAAAAGCACAACATTGTAAACTTTGAAAGCTGCTTGAACCATATTTGCACACCTCGTATAATATTATTTTTGCTGTCCGCAAAACATGGTAAACAATACTGTGATTCCAATCTGTTATCTACTATAATTCATACAGTACATCTGGTAGATGCGCTCTATCATTTGGAGAAAAAAAATTCTTCCTACATTTCACAAAGGGGCACTATTTTCCTGTATTGGTTATATTTTTACCTCCCCTACTGTATCTTTATGGCAGGCAGAAGTGTTAGCTCTCAAATTTACTGATCACCATGTCATTTCAGTAATCATTGGACCAGTTACAGTACTGGACAGCGAAGGGGGTTTGGATTTTGGAAATGTAATTCTTCGTTACTTTCCCATCCTCAGTTTTTTGCACTATTGCATAATTTTGTTTTAGCACGTAAAATTGTGGTGGTATTTTTTGATAGTCCAGTACAATAGTGGGATGATACTAAGCACGAACTTACTAAGTTATGTGAACAACTTAGTAAAGGGGTCTTGCGGATGGAATATTTGGCTTACCTGCAGAATAGAAGAGTATTGCAACATTTATACTCAATTTCTTTTGAAACAGATAAAAATTTTATGACTCAGATCTCCCAGATTATGGAAAACATGGTTCGGTTTCACGCTAATAGAGCAAAATCTTTGTAATTTCAACAACAATTTGGTACTCAGGGTGACTTAGCCACTGTTTGTCCATATGAATATTGGCAATCCCAATTAACAAAAAAATATATTTCTGCTGTCCGAGGTATAGATGGTGTGGTATATCAAGATACTAGGGAAATCATTAGAATTGTGTCTGATTATACTACTAGTATGTTTAACCCTCTGTTGACCTCTACATCAGGATTACAATCCTTTCTGAAGGATTCCTATATTCCTGTATTGGAAGAGGCAGAAAAGAACCTTTTAATATCCAAAATTTTGGTTAAAGAACTGAAAACAACATTATCTACAATGGCGGGAAAAAAATCACCTGGCCCTGATGGTATTACAATAGAACTTTTGAAATTTGTAGGTAACCTCTGTTTGGAGGAATTGGCTTTAGTGTTTAATGAAATATTGACTTCTGAACTTGTTCCTCTATCCATGAATTCTGGAAGTTTAACTTTCATCTATAAAAACAATGATAAACTCAATCTGGACAATTGGCACCCTATTACACTTTTGAATTCAGATGTTAAATTGCTAATGAAAATTCTAGCAAATAGACTCTCCTTAGTGGTGGATAAATTGATTTCTTCAGCACAAGTCTATGCTATTCCAGGAAGGAAAATTCAGTCTCAACATTTTTTCCTATGGGAATTGGTTGAGCAGGGAAAGAGGGGACTCTAGATGGTTACCTGCTTTCCCTGGATCAATCCAAAGCTTTTGATAGAGTAAATCATGATGTTTTATAGATAATTCTAGCAAATTATAATATTCTAGATGTTATGATACTCTGGCTAAAATGCATGTATTGCACAGCTATACTTTGTCCAATTATTCAAGGATGGAAGGGCCCTCTTATTGCCCTGAAAAGAGGTGTTCAATAGGGATGCCCGCTCAGTCCTATTCTATGAGCTTTCTTTTTAGATCCACTTTTGTGGAAAATTAATGATTCTTTGGAAGTCCAGAGTTTAGGATCCCAAGAACAGATTTTGCCATATAAAATTATGGCTTATGCAGATGATATGACACTTATGGTAAAGGATGTATCTTCGGTACTCACAAGTTTAGCTATCTGCATGGAATTTGGGATTTTTACAGGGGCTGCTTTAAATCTTAATAAATGTTTTGGCCAACATTTGCCTTATAATTTAAATGCCTATGAAACCATTGCTGATATTCCAATAGCTCCAGACCCTTTGAAAATTCTGTGTATCTATCGGGGAAATATAGAATTGGATACTTTTAATTGGGAAAAGAAATTTCAGTTAGGCCAATAAAAAGTAGCTTTATGGAATAAATGGAAATTTGGAAAAAAGAAAAGGGTTTTTCTCATTAAATCCTGCTTAATTCCAGTTTTTTTATATCTAAGCTATGTTCCCCCCCCAAAGTCCCTTGAAATTGGGCTTTTAGGGATGTTTTTCCAGGCCTGTTGGGGAAGCCGGCTTAATCCCATTAAGCAAAATATTTTATATCTTCCTATTAACCAGGGAGGCCTTAACATGCTTAACCTGATTTTATTCTTTAATAGTTTTTTTTATTTTTGAAAATTTTTGACCTTTATTGTTGGAAGAGGTAAGCAGGTGGGAAATTGTGTTACAGACAAATTGTAGGCTCTGGCTTCAGTTATGAGAAGCACAATCCCTAAAATGTTTTAAGAAATCAGCAATGGTTCCAGAGTATGTAAGAAGTACCTTTTTGCGTATTAAACAATGGAATTTATTAACAATTCATGTACTTAATTTATCCAGAAAACAGTAGTATTTTCACTTATTGGAAACAATTTGTCAGGTAGAGACTGTATTTGTGCACTGCCCACTACAGTTCAGATCTAATTTGCAGAGTTTCTTGATAAATAAATGTATACCTACCCAGGTGTGGGATTTTCATTGGTTGGCCTGTCATAGCAAAATAAATGTCAAATCTAATCATAAACACAAGGCAAAACAAGACAGACTTTACACTCGGCCTGATTATTTTCAACAAGAGGAAACTATAGAACACCTTTTGTTCTCTTGCTCATTCATATCTGGTTTTTGGGCCCTTTTAGCACAGGATTGGAGGGAGGATATTTTTTTAACCTTATCCTGGGAAAATTTGATGTTTGGAATATTTGATACCTCTTGGACTAGTAAATGGCATTATAATACACTACAAGCATTGGTCACAATAATCACGTGGCAAATATGGTTGGCTTGACGTGCTTTTACTCTGTACAACAAGAAGGCTAGTTATCTGAACTTTTACATAAAATATTACATCAAATGAAAAGTGTATATAAAGTTGAACAATTCTCCTTGTCAAATACTCGATTAATGGAGTTGTGGATTGGACTCCTGTGGATCACGGACTCCGATGTTCCAGTAACTTGAATGTATATACAGTATACAAGGACAATGTTGCCTACAAAACAGAAACTTATTGTATTGGTTACACATCTGTTTAATCTTTACTAGTTTGTACAAGCTCAGTGGCAGTAGTAATACCTTGGAATGGTCTCTACTCAGTGTGTGAGGATTAGGGAGGGGCTGGGTTTAATCAGTTCTTTTTCTTCTTTTGAGGATGATTGTATGAAGTAATACTTAACTTGGGGGAGGAACACTGATTTATACAGGCTGTTTGAATTCTGTGTTGGATTTCAATAAAACATCCCCCGATTTTTTTTAGGGGGGGGGTTTGGTTATGCTGGGGTGTTTATTGGAGGCATTTTCCTTTTATGGGTTTGTATGCTGTAATACCATTTTGTATGAGTATTTGTATTATTTTTGGTTTCAATAAAAAGTTCCCCATTTCTTTATGGGAGGGGGAGGGGTTTTCTTTCAGTCTTGGGATTAGTTTTGAGTTCTATTTTTGTATTAGGCAGCCTATTTGAATATGTATGACTGTAATACTTCTTTGCTTTTGTTTTGATTTGTACTCTTCTTTTGTGTGAAGCAACACTGTTTTATCTTGTTTTGATATTGTTGTTCTAATAAAAAATTCCCCCTACTCTTTTCAATAAGTGCCATGGCATCTTTAACATCCACCTGAACTACCACCAATCCAGGCAGATGGGACCTTGGTTTAACATCTCATCTGAAAGATGGCACCTCTGAAGTGCAGCACCCCTCTCATGCTGCACTACATTGTCAGCATTGGGATATTAACCCAAGTGCTAGATGTGGGAACTGAACTCACAGTCCTCTGATCTCCTGGCCTCAGAGGCGAGTGTGCTACCTACTGAGCCACTGACACTGACTCTTATCAGGGCATAACCCACATCTTGGAGTGTCTTATTGTGCTTATAAAATGGGCAAAAAATGTATACACATTCATTTAAGTGCTGAATAAAGTTTATTTGTTTTTTAGAGATTTCTCTTTTTTTTATTGTTTTGAAAAAAAATAGTCCCTGTATGGGAGCATTACATTCATTTCAAACTATTTTTTTTAAATTGAAATATCTTTATGTAAACTGAAAATGAGTAATGGTTTAACTTTTTTTTAAAACTTCAAATCATTGTAAACACAGTTAAGAAGGGGGATAAAACCTTTTATAGGTACATCAGGGTGCGAAGGAAGACCAAGGGAGGGATAGTGAGGCTTGATAAAGGGAAAGGGGGGCAGAGGGTGACTGTGAAAAGGCAGAGATACTAAACAAATATTTTTGCTCAGTATTCACAAATAAAGAAGGGGAGGTACCTAAACCAAACATTAGAAACACTCTGGATATAGAAGTTGATGCCAGCCCATTTACAGAAGAAAGGGTTCTGAAAGAACTCTTAAAACTGAAGGTGGACAAAGCAATGGGGCCTGATGGGATTCATCCCAGGATTCTAAAAGAACTAAGGGTAGAACTAGTGACACCACTGACTACCCTCTTTAACAAATCATAGGAGGACAGGGTGGTACTTGAGGACTGGAGGAGGGCAGATGTGATTCCACTTTACAAAAGTGGGAGCAGAGCAGAAGCAGGCAACTACAGACCTGTTAGTTTAACCTCAGTGATAGGGAAAATGATGGAATCACTTCTGAAGGAAAGAATTGTTGAGTACCTAGAGGTCAGAGGGGCACAGGACCCAAGGCAGCATGGAGTCACAGCAGGAAGGTCATGTCAGATGAATCTAATCTATTTCTTTGACTGGGTGACCAAAGTAGTAGATCAGGGAGGGGCTGTGGACATGGCCTACCTAGACTTTAGCAAAGCATTTGACACAGTCCCACACAAAAGATTAATATACAAGTTAGCCAGCCTGGGAGTGGGTCCCAAGATGGTAGCCTGAGTAAAGAATGGGCTGGAGAACAGGACACAGTGGGTAATAGTAAATAGAGTCCACTCTGAAGAAAGGGGTGTTACCAGTGGGGTACCTTAGGGTTCAGTACTTGGACCGGTCCTCTTCAATGTCCTTATAAGCGACGTTGCAGAGGGACTGGAAGGAAAAGTATGTCTCTTTGCAGCCTTCTCAAAGATCTGCAACAGAGTTGATATACAAGGTGGGGTGGAAAGGATGAGAAGGGACTTGGCAAGGTTGGAGGAATGGTCAAATATATGGCAGCTTACAGTAGATTCAATGCTAAGAAGTGCAACGTAATACACCTGGGAAACAAAAACCTAGGGGAAGAGTACACAATGAGGGGTGAGATACTAACAACAACAAAAATGGAAAGGGACCTGGGGATAGACATATCAGATGACTTAAAGGTGGGCAAGCAATGTGAGAGGGCAGTAAGGAGGGCTGGGGGATACTGGGATGCATACAGAGAGGCATCACCAGTAGAAAACAGGAAGTTGTTATCCCTCTGTACAGACAGCTTGTGAGACCCCATCTGGAGTACTGTGTGCAGTTCTGGAGACCCAATCTCCGCAAAGACATAACAGGATGGAGGCAGTCCAGAAGATTGCAACTAAAATGGTGCAGGATCTGCACCAGAAGGCATATGAAGAGAGACTTAAGGAGCTTAATATGTATAGCCTCAAGGAAAGCAGGGAGAGGGTGGACATGATAGAAACTTTCAAGTACCTCAAGGGAATCAACAAAGTCCAAGAGGGTAGCATCTTTCAGAAAAAGAGGTGTGCAAGAACAAGGGGGCACAATTTAAAGATAGAAGGGAGCAGCTCAGAGGTAATTTAAGGAAGTATTTTTTTCACAGAGAAGGTTGTGGATGCATGGAACAGCTTTCTAGAGGAGGTTGTGGAGTCAAAAACAGTGGTGGAATTCAAGCATGCATGGGACAGTCATAAGGCAGTTCGAGGGGGTGGGGTAGGAAGAAGTAGGCTGCTGGTTAACTAGGATCTGCAGCTTATCCATTAGGTAGGGAAACAGGCAGACTGGGTGGGCCATGAGGTCCTTATCTGCCATCAAATTCTATGTTTCTATGTTTCTAAATCAGTAATGGTTAAACTTTTTATTCAAACATTATATCAGTAAAGGTTTCAGGAAATTAGTTAAAGAAATTGTTTCATTAAGTAACATCTGATTTATTGAAAACAGTTTATTTATTATAGTTGATGAATTGCACTGTTTTCATCGTGTAGTTTTGGATAATAAAGGGTGCATTCTGTGTTCCCTTGGAGAAAGCTTGGTAGAGAGAGAGCATCTCAGTGTTGTCTTCTGGGTATGTGATTCTCTGATGCTTGTTCTCCCAAGATTTGCTGGTTGTTGCTTTCGATGCGGAAGGCAGCATGCCTTCGGTGATGCAGATAGTTGAAGCGGAAGCCTGTTCTAAGGTAATTTGCTCTCTTGGATCTTTCGTTTGCTTCAGGGCTAAAATATTGCTCCACAGTTTGTGGTCTTCTTGATTAGCAGCCCAATATGATCGCAGGCTGCACTCACTTTTGTGACCCATCACGGTCATTATTTGATGGGATTCTAGTCCTAATTCTGATAGCAACTGCACAGCAGTGGCACAGACACTGTGATTCATGTACTGCCTGGAGAGACCTGCTTGCTCACTGATGTTGCTCATGAGGCTGGCAAGGTAGTTAACTCCAAGAGGCTCCCATGTGCACCAGATGTCTGTGGAGTCAGATTTTGTGGGTTGCAGCTATTGGGGATGCAGGTAAAAGGCTGGGGCATCAGGCAGCAACTTAGAGATGTATCTTTTGAAGGCAGCGACTGGACAAAGTTTGTTGTTTGGGATGTCATAAATGAAGCTACAATGTTGCTGATTTTCAGGATCTGCCTTCTTATGATTTTTGGTGCACTCATTGAAAGTCATTGTGATATATTCTGTGCCATTGTCAGCTTGCTTGATTTCAAAGTAGTCAGGCTTTAGTTTGTGGAGTCCCTCTTGCCCTCAGCATGCCATACATAATTGTATATCGAGCCAGACTTTCAGGAGGAGTCCTTTTGGTGTTTGTACTGACAGGACAGCAGATTTTTTTTAAATGTCTAGGTCTGATTTTGAAATGGGAGGGTGATGTTTTGAGGTATATTTTCCCTCTCTCCTGTATCTTTTACAGACCATGGTAAATATGTTATTTGCTGCTTTTAGTTGTGGGTCTTTGTGTAGATTCAAGGGTCAATTAATCGGTGGGCAATTTATGTATCTGTTTAGGCCAGCATATATGGCAAGTAAGCTTGCCAGGCTATATTCAGTCCTACCGCATTGGCGAACTTGAGCATAGAAATGCCATAGTGTTTGGCATAATTCTTCTACCAGTGTAGTTTCTAACTGAATTGAGATATCCTGAGCCTGGCACCAATTGTTAAATACAGGCATTGCCCAAACTGTAGTTTTTTTGTGTATTGGCTTTGTCTTCTTGTTCCTCTAAGTCTTTAATTTGGTCTGCTGTCAGGTGTGGGAAGTTACTCACCTCCATTGTTTTCATTTTCCATTTTATAGGAACTGAGGAGCCTTCATTCGTTTTAGAGGAATTGTCTTCCAATTTGGTGAGTACTTCAGCTATATTCATTTTGAACTGTGAGTCTGGTATGTCTGATATATTTTTGGGGGGTTTACTGGGTTTTACTAGCAAAAAAAACAAAACCGCGTTTCTGTCAAGAACTGGGAGCCTTTGAAGCACCACGCTGTCACTGCTGCTTTGCGATAGTGAGAACGTTCTTCAAAGCAGTTTGGACAGCACAGGATCAGTGATTTACACGTGTGCCAGGACTATTGTCTGGCATGTAGTGTAGGTTGCTAGGATAACTGTCTATAAGGACACAACTCCAGCAACCTGTGGACCAATCATAGTGACTGAAATGTTTTGACCATTTTAAAATAAGAAATAGTTTACAGTGCACTGCTGATGACTCTGTTACCTTTGCGAATGAAGTTGAGGTTTTCAAGAACATCATCTATGAAGAGATTATTGAAACTGTCAGGAGTGTAGAAAAGGAAGATTTCATATTAGAGGCAATTGTGGATTTTAACATTGTTTTTCTTTTCTGGAGACAGAACTAGCTCAGCTAACCTCTTCTTGTCCATTTTTACTAGCGCAGGTCCTTCATGCCTGCCAATGAAGTTATAAAGTTCATACTTTAGCAGGCAGTAGTTGTCATGCTAATCTCCTTCATTGTTTCAGATGTCCAGGTATGATTAACAGCTCTTTAAAGAGCAACAATTACTTGACTCCTGGCAGTAAAAGGTGGGGACACCACAAAAGACTTAATGTGAGTCATTGTCACCTCATTGTTAGGGTTTCCAACAAGCATCCAAGCTGATTGGGGTGGAATGCCATTAAGTCACTGGTTTTCAGTGTTCTGAGTTTTTGTCTCCATGTGCATTGATGTGCCCCACATTGTTAAGGCCAGTGCCCCTCATTTTCATACATTGTGAGAATTATTGCCCAACTTTTCAGTGACAAAATGATAAGAGGTATATAGTGTCTGCTATGAAGGTGGTGGGCTTTATCCAAGGTCCCACATAGTCACTACATCTCCCTCTATCTTCCCAGTCTCCCAGTTCTGTACATCTCCTGAACACCACTGCAGAACAGTGAGAGAGGAGGACTTGGATGCTTAAATTAAATGAATCATGACAAATAAAGTCAAGCAGATGTCCATCACTGATTAATGAAAGTTGATTGATAGTAAATGAGAAATGAACAAAACTAGATTTTAATAGTCATACTGTGTTTTTTAAGTATTTTGTTATCAACCTGCACACAAATAAAGAAATTGAATAGTTAATACAGTAGAAACCATTTACTTGGGACGTTCACTTTTTTGGAACATCCCACCAGGAACCGATTAACTGGCCATTCCTCTCTATGGACTTAATATCTGCTTAATGGGGACAGGGGCACCAAATTAGTGGGACAAGTCTGCCATTGTGTAACTCTCTACATGCCCAAATTGTCATACACTAAATGCCCTGACAGCCATTAATGGGCTGATTAGTAGATGTCAACTGTGGTCTGACCAGAGTGAGCAACATCCTGCTACATCAACACACACACACACTCATTTGCCATAAGCCAAGCTTGTACATTTTGTCTCCTTTATTTCTGCCACACTGCCGCACTGAGCACCAATCTTTGCTCACTCTCTATGCTCCAGAAATTCCTGTGATGCAACATTTACATTTACAATGGGAGCACACTGTCTCTGTTGTCTCGAAGCCTATACCCTATCCAGCATTACAGTCACCGGCAGTTCATCATGTCCCCGATCTAGCATTTAAAGTGAAAGCAGCCTACCATAAGAGTTCAGTCAGGTGGCAAGAGGTAAATACAGCAGTTCAGTAAAATAGAAAAAACACTGTACCTCAGCCTGCTATCAGCCGTACTGTACTGCACAGCAGAAGCCCACCCCAACAATCCTCCGACATTTCCCTCAATCAGCACTTCGGCTTGAGTTTAAGGCTTTTTAGGTAAATTCTCCTCCAACTCCATGTTCGGGCTTGAACACTACTGAAAACTGTACTGTACTACTACTCACTTCATCTGTTAGTGTTTGAATACTGATGTTGAATGAATCGGGTACTCACTATATATACTGTATATGTGATTACTTTACAATTTAATTGAAAAGCCTGGCATTACATGTATAGAACTGCTAAATCCACACTTCTCTTAACTGGGACAGCTGCTTAGTCAGGATGAATAGCCCATCACCAGGGTGTCCCAATTAAGTGGCTTCTACTGTTCCTATATGTAGCCCTGCACTAATTCTCCAATATTTTACCAATGCAACATAACACACCTCTATTATCTACCACCTTATATTATCTGCCAAAAAGTTGGTGCACCAAAGTTGGCAGATAATAGAGCATGCACTGTACAATGTAAAACTGCCTAAAAGCTGGACCCCACTGAAAACAAGATATTGTATCTGAGCGGGGCTATCCTGGATAAATACACTGCAAAAATGGATAAAAGCAGGACCCTACTGAAAATGAAATATTGCATCTCACCTGGCCTATCCTGAATAAATGCATTGTAAACATGTACAAAAGATGGGCACAATTAAAACAGTATATTACATCTCAGCTGGGCTATTCTGGGTAAATACTTTGTAGTGGTGTACGCCCCCTGGGTCTGTGCGGTGGCTGCTTGTGTTTGTCTGTGTCTGTAGCTTAGTTTTTGTGGATTTACATGTTTTTCTGCTTGTGGTAACTATACCATTCTTGCTCACTACATCCGTGAAAGTCTCCTGGACTGGATTTCTGCAAAAAAATCAACATCAGGTATCTTTATTTTCATTTTAAAATCAACTTTTTGGAAGCTATCCCAAGCAAAACACAAGTGAAGCAACTACATCTGACAAACTTGGTGACTCTGGGTCCTGCTGGAATCCACATTTTCGTCTGACCTGCTCCATGATCTGTATGTGGGCTTTTCAGCAACCTGTTTGAATGACAAAGAAGCATACAGACAAAGAGATTTTATATCCTGCATATGTGCAGGCACAGTTAATCACCTTCAGGAATTTTAACATTTCAGTGACTCTGGACCTCAGCTGTTGATCATTCTTTTGGCTTTTGACTTAACCACCAGGTACCTATCTGCAAGCGACTGGGTGCAACTGACAAGCTACAACAAGGATAAATGGGCATATCATCCTCTATTACTAACAATCTCCTTGCTCTGGGTCCCTAGACACCTGCACTGGTCCAAGCCACATAAGCCTCAGAAGTGTAATTCAATTGACTACAAAGTACAGCAACTGTCTCTTAAACTCCTACTCTTCCTCCTCTTGATATCAGGAAGTGTCCACTCAAATCCTTGGCCCTGTCTCCTACAGTACAACAAAGCCTGCCAAAATGGGGGGGGAGGGCTCAAAATTGCTACCTTAAACATCTGCAGTCTCCTCCCAAAACTGGCCTCCCTTCAAATCTTTGCCAGCCAACACAACCCGGATATCCTTGCCATCATCGAAACTTGGCTGACACCTAATACTCCGGATCATGCCATCTCTATACAAGGCTACAAGATATTCAGGCTGGATAGGACCTCAAAAAGGGGTGGTGGATGTGCAATCTACATAAAGGACTACCTCACCTGTCTCCCTGGTTCTTATCCCACCACAGAAACCTCAGTGCAACTCCTCCCTATCAAGATACTACTTGGTGCCCAAAACAAAGTCCTCACGATTGCTGCTGTCTATATCCAACCAAAAGATCCTGATTCTGGCCTACAGGCTGTCCTCGAGTTCATAAGTACACAACCTTCTGACATCGAACTCCTTCTCCTTGGGGACTTTAATATAAATTGGCTTGCTCCTGATGCAGGGTCAAAGATGCCATCCTAGCAGCAAATTTAACACAAGTGGTAAACTCCCCTACCAGGAAAAACTACAAATCAGGGACCAGCACCCTCATTGACTGGATCCTTACCAGCCACCCTACCCATATAACCAATGTAAGTGTTCTCCCTGACTCGCTCAGTGATCACTCTCCAATAATATGTACCTGGACAAATAAGTTTCGTAAGCCGCCTCCAAAAACCATCTATAGCAGAGTCCTACCTTATGGCAACCTTACTCATCTCAAGACCTGTCTTAGGCAGATAGACTGGTCCTTGATTTACAAAACTCAAGATGTTGACCTAGCCCTTGATTGCTTGTACTACTTTCAACACTGCCTGTGACACCTATGCACCAGTAAAAAAGCGCAAAATCAAAGCACTCACAAATCCCTGGCTCACGGCAAAGCTATTGGCACAACTCAAAAGTAGGGATCACCTCTGGGCCACTGCAAGAGCTACTGGCACTCTGTCGGACATTCAAAAGTATAAACAGGCTCGCAACCACTGTACTAAACAGATCCACTTGATGAAGAGCTCCTACTTCAAGAATGCCCTCTCAACTCCTGGGGCGAAGGGAAATCCTTCTGGGACAACATAAAGAATATCATGGGTCAGCAGTCAAATCCTCTCCTACAATAATGAATGTGGATGGAACTACTACATTAGACCCAGAGATCATTGCAAACACCCTAAATGATACCTTCACGGACCTTAGTGGTGTCCTCTCATCTGATTTCTTTACTGATGCTGACCCTCAATTTCTACTTCTACTACTGCCTCTCAACCAAACCACCCTTCCATTTCAAACTAGTAAAGGCACATGAAGTCTATAAATATGAAAAGAGCCATTTCTAAGTCCCGAGCAAGCAGCGACACTATTGACCTTAAACTTCTGTCCCTCACTCTGGAGAAGTACTGCTCCCCTCACAAAATTTTCAATCTCTCCCTCTGCTACAGCCAATTCCCTAGGAAATGGAAGGCTGCAGTTGTCACTCTGGTGCACAAAAGTGGTGATTAGTCACTGCCTGGTAACTATCACCCGATATCGATACTACCACCTCTCTCTAAGGCCTTTGAACGCTTGGTGGCGGACCAACTTTCAGACTACCTGGAAAAGCACAACATCCTATGCACTCAGCAGCATGGATTTAGGAAAGGGCACAGCACATCGACTGCCCTACTTAAATTCTCAGGAGCAATCCACAATGCCATGAACAAAGGAAACCTAACTGGAGCAGTCTACATTGACTTAACCAAGGCATTTGATACAGTTCACCATGGCCTACTTATCAAACAACTTCTATCCCTAGGGCTCTCACAGGGTCCTGGTGACTAGGTAAAAATTACCTTGCTCAACGCTCTCAATCTGTAAAAGTAGCTGGAGTTCTCTCAGACTCAAAACCGGTTCGCTCAGGAGTTCCCAGGGATCCATTCTGGGCCCCTTCCTTTCAGCCTTTCCTAAACTCCCTCCCCAAATCCTGCCCTGAACAATTAATCCTCTATGCCGATGATGCCGTGATTCTTGCCACTCATAAAGATCCGAACCTCTTACGTCTCAACCTTCAGCATGCTTTTTCCAAAGTTGAGATGTGGTTCCTTGAACATAAGCTGGTTCTAAACCACAAAAACTAAATCCATGCTCTTCTCTAACCCACAAAACAAGAACAGCAAGTCCTCACCATTAATACATACCTGGAAATACCCTTGAACAAATGCCAATTTTCAAATATCTTGAAATCAACTTTGATCAAGGCCTAACCTCAACTCACATTGATAGTACAGCAAAAACTATTAATCAGCAAATTGGGATTCTGTATCAGAACCGACAGCTTCTTACCCATTCTGCACTGAGGATTGCCATCCAATCTTCTATCATCTCAGTCGTTGACTATGACTGATTATATCAGGATCTGCCACTACTACAGCATAGTAGCATTACAATATCCCTAAATAAGGCCTGTCGGCTCTCATGGTGCACATCGGTGCCCACACATGTGAACTCTATGCTGACTCAGGTTGGTTGCAACTCTCAAACCGGATAAAGTACCTTACCTGCCTGATGGTGAAAAAAATCCACTCTGGGCCTCACTCCACCCTGTATCCAAGACCTGTTGCTCCGGCTAGCACCCATTTTACCAGAAGATCAGAACACTAGCCTCTCCAAGTCCCCGTGCGGACTTCTCAGGGACAAAGATCATTTGCCTATGGTGCCCCCAGCTGGCTAAATGCCCTCAGCACTCATATTACTGCCTCCACCTCTCTAGGTATTTTCAAATCAAGGCTTTTCTCTCACCTTGCCACCTCCAGCTCCCGTGACTGCCCTGATTAAACCTCCTATTTTCTCACTACCCACCCTGTTCCGTTATCTGACAAAGACATGTTTGGGAAACCTTTTCTCCTGCTATTGTCTGCTCCCCACACCTTTCACTTAACCTCTCTGTTCTGGACTTTTCCCTATTTGTTTCTCCTAATCTGGCATGACCTCTTTCTTGTAATAATAATATGATTATTGATATCTCATGTCCTTTCGCACAAGTGATTTGATATGTATTTGTATATGTTTTCTTGCTCTTGACACAACACAAATTGTTGTGTTATCTATGTAACCTTTTGTACTGTACCTAATTGATGTGGAACCTTTGTAAAAGAGCCTCTGGCTCAAAGGTAGTAATTCCTAGAACAATAAACTAAACAAACTAAACTAAACATCATTTTCAAAATCTGACAGAATATAATTTCACAGAATTTTTGAAATTCCATTAACATTTTACAAAATTTTGTCAGAAGCAGAATGGCAGAATTCAGTGGCAGAAAAATGAGTTATGGGTTTTCCTCTACATTTTCACAGAATTCTGTTCTGCAGTCTCAATATTTTCCATGGAAATGGTTGTGAAATGATTTTCTGCATGAAAATTCTGTTCCATGGAATACCATTCTGTGAATCACAGCAGGCAGAATTCTGCAGAAGGACCAATGACATTTCTGCAGAAATTCCACTGACGGGGAGGTCATTCCATGCTAATTCTGCCAGCAGAATTCTGCATTCTACACGGCACCAATGAACTGTCAAAATGGGTAAAATCAGGAGCCCACTGAAAATTAGATATAGCATCTCTACTGTGGTATTCTGCATAAATACAGTGTTAAAATGTGTAAAAGCAGGACCCCACTGAAAAAGAGACGTACTGCAGCGTCTCTGCTGTGCTACCCTGGATAAATACAGTGTAATAATGTGTAACAGCAAGACCCCACTAAAAATGAGACATTCCTTTCAGCTGTGCTATCCTAGCTAAATATATAGTAAAAGGATATTGCTTGACAGCCAGCATATCCTGGGTAAGTAAATGTAAAAATATGTAAAATCAGGACCCCAATGAAGACATGATATTACATCTCAGCTGGGCTATCCTTGATAAATACATTGTTAGAATGGATAAAAACAGGATCCCACTGAAAATTAGATATAACATTTCAGCTGGGCACTTCTGGGTAGCAACAATGTAAAAATGGGTAAAAGAAGACCTTAATGAAAATTAGATATAGGGTGAACTTTTTAAATCTCCATATGTGTTTTTGGATGCTAGTGCTGAAATCCACCTGGGACGCTAGACCAAGAAAGGTTAGTCTAAATTCCCATACAGATTTCCACACTTGTGTCCAAAAATGGGTATAATTCCCACAGTTGTGGCAAAAATTGCTGTAAACTGCAAGAATTGTTGCAAATGTTTCTAGATGTCTGTGAATAGGATGCAGACATCTAGCTGCATCTGCATGGATGTAGCATGTATCCAAAATATGGATGCTAGTGTTGTGTCCACCCAATAGAAAATCCCATCCATAGCATCTCTACTGCACCCTACCGTAAATGAAGTAGTCCATCTCATCTGTTCTCTTCTTGTGTAAATACTGCACAAAAATGCATGAAAGCAGGACCCAACTGAAAACATGCTATTATAGCTAAGCTGGGCTATCTTGGGTAAATACACTGTAAAAATGCATAAAAGCAGTACCCCTATTGAAAACAAGATATTGCATCTCAGTTGGGCTACCTTGGCTAAACACATAGAACAGAAGGGTAAAATCTGGACCCCACTGAAAATTAAATATAGTGTCTCCACTGTGCTATCCTGGATACGTGCAGTGTAAAAATGTGTAAAACCAGGACCCCAATAAGATCATGCATCTCAGCTGGATAAATACATTGTAAAAATGAGTAAAAGCAGGACCCCACTGAAAATGAGACATTGCATCTCAGCTTGACTATCATGAGTAAATATTTTGCATAACAAGTGTAAAAGCAGGTCCCCTTAAAAAAGGAGATATTGCATCTCAGTTGATTTAGCATGAGAAAATACAGTGAAAAATGAATAACACAGGATCCAACTGAAAACAAAGTATTGCATCTCCATTGAGCTATTGTAGATAAATACATTGTAGTAAATGATGAAAAAGCAAGCCTACACTGAGAATGATACTGTATATTGCATCTTAGCTGGCTGGTAAATACATTGTAAAAATGGTTAAAAGGTAGGAAGGACCACACTGGGAAAAAATATAGTATTGCATCTCATATGCTCTGTCTTACAGAAAAGACAGTGAAAAATGTGTAACACCAGAACCCCACTGAAAAGGAAATACTGCATCACAGCATGTCTGTCCTGGAAAATACACTGTTAAACTGGGTAAAAACAGGACTGAAAATGATATATTGCATCTTAGCTGTGGTATTAAGGTAAATGCAGGGTCACAATGTGTAAAACCAGTACCCTCAATGAAATGAGAGACAGTATGTCAGTCCACCAATACTGGGTAAATACATGGAAAAGATGGGTAAAAGCAGGATCCCACAAAAAGCAACAGACATTGCATCTCAACTGAGCTGTAATACATACAGTACATACAGTGCATTGTACAAATTGGTAAACAAGCAAAACTTTTTTGAAAACAAGATATTGCATCTCAACTGGGCTATCCTGGAGTCAGCCACTCTATCCTGGTTAATTTTCCAGTGATTTCCCTGAAGCTAGTACTACCCCCTCCATCCCTAATTCTTCAATAACATTACCTCTGATGTCTACAGCACACCATCCCCTATCTGTCCCACTTTCAATACCGCTAGAGTCTGGTGGTACCCCCAACAGCCACTGCACCCTAAACCCCACCTCAGTCCCAGAATACCACTAGCACACGTTTTCTACTAACCTTCACAGCCAGACACCATCTTCCACATGGAGGTCCTGTATTGCCATGCAAACAACTTCAATAATACACTATTTGCTAGAACTCTGACTAGGCATTGCCCTTTTGTGTATGCACTACTATTGTAATGGCAGTGTGTGTGCTTGTGCATGCGCACGCATGCGCTCATATACACGTGTGGCTGTGTGTGTGTCTGAGTGCACACGTGTGACTGTATGGGAGGCTATACTGTATGTCCAGAGTCACCAGCACCTGCTTCTACATTATCCTGACCTTTAAGGTTTTCTTTTGTTTTTATTATTGAGATGAAAGTCTGGAATTTTAATATCACAATGATATAAAAAAAATAGAACCAAGCCCACACTTTAATTTGTACTGTATATCTTTTATTGGGTTAAGTAATTAGCTGCCATTTTGGCTCTGACCAGAGTTTGTTTTTATAGTTTCAGTGAATGAATCTCTGACCCAGCTCAACTCGGCAAAAAAATAGAAACTGATTTCAGAAAATGGATAGAGCTTGATCCAATCAAGCCAAAACACAAGCCATGAAGAGACTGGATCACCAGTCTCACTCACCACGTATAAAGATCAAATTAAAATCCAACATTTTGGAGAAACACCCTTCATCAGGGAATACTGGCTATAATCTAGATATTTTTTTAAAAATCAATATTAATCAAACTCTTTAAAAAATATACATCACTAGCTGACTTTCATTTAAATCCATAAAAAAAAAAAGAAAACAGCCATGCACTAATTTTCTGCAGTATGGATAGGAAAGAAGGTTATTGATGTATTAACTCACTGAGGAGCCCTTTGAGAGTCCCACCACTTGTGGCCTGCATATTTTTAACAGTGCAACCTTGAGTTTTCTGAGGAAAATCAAGTTATAACAGCATGCCACAAACAAATGTGAGTACCTCATGAACTGTAAGTGCTACACACAAAGTACAAGTGACAAAGTTGTTCAGCACAAAATTACCTTTCCAATGGCACTATGCAATTAAAAATAAGTTCCTATTTTTTCCATATTGGTTGAAACAGGAAAAAAAAATTTTTTTTCAATAAAAAAGGCAACCAAAACCATTTTTGTGGGAAAATATTTAACATATCAACACCAAATTAAGCATCCATACCTTAGATGGAGGTACAAAAATAATTTTGTACTACAAAACAATTTTTCTAATATGATACATGTATTTTTTTTTCTGTTTTATTAAGGTGGCTATGTGAAGCTTGAGAGAGAAATGTCAGCCATACACATCATACCATACAAAAATGTGAATATCTTCTAAAGTATATGCAACAGATACAAAGTATCAGTGGCAAAGTTGTTCAGCAGGACATTACCTTTCTAACGGTGCTATGCAGTCAATTCTACTCATTTCAGTTTGTGAAATATTTAAGTTTTAAGCAGTGACGTCATCAGGCATCAAAAGTCCTCAGTGGCAAAAAGTGCAGGATGTCTGGAGGTATTAAAGACCTCAGGAGTATATTTTCTACTGCCACCTGCAGGCATTTTTGGGCCTCAATGAGTTAAGCAGTATTAAACAATTATAATGGATAGTTTCTTCATTTTAATATGTTTTTTTGATTCTGTATGAAATGGTAAAATCATTTTTTTTAAATATGAACAATGATTTGATTTAACCAGACAGCATTTGTGACTCATATTTTCACTGGGCAGAAAGTGAGTTCAGAACTGGAGAAGATTCTGGCCCTTAGCAGATCAGCATTCTGGGATGGGTGAGCAGCTGCACACTGTGCTGAGAGATCTCAGTACTAGCAGGACCTGAGATAAGTGCTTAAAAATTCTACAACAGGTATGCCATTGTAGCCTGTGAGTTAGAACATTACGGAGTCTTTCCAGACCAACTTGTGTTGCTTGAATTTGTCCTTGGAAGGGTTTGCAGTGCTGTACTGTTGCAAGGGAGACCAGGAGTCCAGGCCACAGTGAGCCCAACAGTGGGTATGCTGCAGGGTCTACTGACGAGGAGCTAAGGCTGAATAGCTGAACTGCTGATAATTCAGAAAGCTACCAGAATAATTGTTATTAGCCCTCCTTTTTAAATTTAAATTTATTGAGATGTACTGTGTTGTGATAGCATTTATAATTTTTGTCAGTCTGTTAAGTCTATATTTTATGGTCCAGATATTCAAAACATTGTCCCGGGGCTAAATTAGCACTGTCCAGCAGGCAAACTTAGCCTGGAGTACAAAGCAAGGTATATTCAAAAGGAATAGCCCAGGGCAAACAGCGTCTGAATATAGCATGGGAATGAGGCCAGGCAAACTGGGCCGGGAGTGGAGGGCAAACATAGCATGGAATAAGACAGCTCTGAATATAGCAACCAGAAAGTGCAAACCACAACAGCAATACAGTGCACAACAATGTGAAGGTAGTTAGAGGTGAACTATGTGGCCAATGTGTGTGCCAGAAAATGCATGGACCCAGTACAGCAGCAGGCAGCAGCGCATGAGAAAGAACAGTGTTCAAAACTGTATAATATTTCCTGAACCATTGGCGCTGTACTAACATGTTTGCACAGCTTTAGCGTGGAGCCAAGCCATTTACCTGGTGCAAACACATTTGCCCAGCATTAACTTTGCCATATTCAAAAGTGACATGCAAATGAGCCTACTTGGGTAGTCTCAGGGCAAACATCCAGATTAGCATCACATTATAGAAACATAGAAACATAGAAGTTGATGGCAGATAAGGACTGCAAGGCCCATCCAGTCTGCCCATTTCTTTTTCTATCTTATAAATGTGCCATTTGGCCTTTGCTCTGTCAATGGCCTATCCATTCATACTCATCTGTATTGCTCCCTTATGCCTATCCCATGCCTGTTTGAAGCCCTGCACTGTATTCATGTCCACCACTTCCTGAGGTAGGACATTCATGATGCCACCACCCTTTCTTTGAAAAAGAACTTCCTCACATTACCCCTTAATTTGCCTACCTCTAATCTCATGCTGTGTCCCCCGTCCTGCTATTTTCTTATATTGAAACATGTTAGACTATTTCACCTTGTTAATGACCTTAAGGTGTTTGAATGTTTCAATCATATCACCTCTCTCCCTCCTTTGCTCTAGGATATACATATTGAGGTCCATTAATCTGTCCTCATATGTTTTCTGATGCAGTCCCTGCACCATTTTGGTTGCCCTTCACTGGACTGCCTCAATTTGGTTAATGTCCTTGTGAAGGTGTGGCCTCCAGTACTGCACAAAGTACTCCAGATGGGGCCTAACCAGTGTCTTATAAAGAGGAATTTTTATCTCCCTCTTCCAACTTGTGATGCTCCTACTAATACACCCCAACATCCCCCTAGCCTTACCTACTGCTTTAGTGGCCTGCTTGGATAATTTCAGGTCATCGGTGATGATGATGCCCAAGTCTCTTTCTTCCCTTGTGACTGCCAGCAACTCTCCTCCCAGCCTGCAGGTGGCTTCAGGGTTTCTCTTCCCTATGTGCATGATCTTGCACTTCTTTGCATTAAACCCCAGTTGCCACTCTTGCTAGTTTATCCAGATCTCTTCTCATTCAGTCCACCCCATCTGGATCATCTAATCTGTTGCAGATCTTGGTGTCATCTGCAAACAGACAAACCTTACCCTCCAGTCCATCTGCAATGTCACTGATGAAGATATTGAAGAGGATGGGCCCCAGAACTGATCCCTGAGGTACCCCTCTTGTGACTTGCATCTCTTCTAACTGTATACCATTTATCACCACTTTCTGCTTTCTGCCCATCAACCAGTTTGCCACCAAGTTGACCAACTTCTGACCCATCCCGAGCCTACCCAGCTTATTAATCAGTCTTCTATGTGGAACAGTATCAAAGGCTTTGCTGAAGTCAAGGTAGGCAACATCAACTGCTCCCCCTTGGTCCACCACTCTGGTTACCCAGTCAAAGAAATCTATGAGATTAGTTTGACAGGATCTTCCTTTGTAAACCCATGCTGTCTTGGATCCTGTACTCCTATGGATTCCAGGTGTTGCACTATCCTTTCCTTAAGGAGTGCCTCCATAATCTTGCCCACTACTGAGGTAAGACTAACTGGTCTGTAGTTCTCTGCCTCCTCCCTGCTACCACTCTTGTGGAGTGGGATCACATGAGCCCTTCTCCAGTCTTCTGGGACCTGTTCTGTGCTCAGAAACTCACTACACAGTTCTGATAATGGCTCTGCTAGTTCCACCATTAACTCCTTTGGTACCCTAGGATGTATGCCATCAGGTCCCATTGCCTTGTCCACCCTGATCTTATAGAGCTCTCGTAGGACACTTTCTTTTGTGAAGGGACTAGTGCATACCTTCCTCTCCACTGTGTCCATGGTGCTGAGATATGGGCCCTGCCCTACCTTCTTTTCAGTAAATACTGAGCAGAAGTATCTATTTAGGATAGATGCTTTTACATGGTCCTCCTCCTCACACCCCTCCTTAATTCCTTTGATCTTAGCAATACCTGCTCTGGACTTTGTCCTTTTACTAATGTATCTACTGTTTAGAAAGTCTTGTCACCTTCTTTTACTGTTTGTGCTAGTGTTTCCTTGGTTTGGGCCTTTGCCTGCCTTACTGCCTTCCCTGTTTCCTTTAGGAAAGTTTTTGTATGCCTCCCTGTCTTCATCCCGCCATGTTTCCTTATATTTCCTGAAGGCCAGCCTTTTGGCTCTAACCTTTTTTGCTACTGTTTTTGAGAACCAAAGTGGTTTCTTTCTTCTTTTGCACTTCCTTTTCTAACACAATGGGATGTTTCTTCAAGTATTGCATCCTTAATGCTTGCCCACTTTGCCTCTACCCCCTAACCTGTATTTCTTTTTGCCAGGGCTAGCTTAACTCTCTTGGCCATCTTATCAAAGTTAGCTCCTCTGAAATCCTATATTTTTGCCTTGGAATAGAATGATTTAGTTCTAGTGGTCAAACTGAATCATACCATGCCCCGGTTTGCATGCAGTTTGCCCATCATTACTGCAGAGTCCCACAGCTCCACCTGTAGGTGAGTCTGGAAGTATAGAGGCTGGCCAGGTCTGACAGTGCATGATGGTAGCTGCAGACTACATGTAGGCAGTACAGCACAGCATTGTGTAACCCAGGGGCAACACAGCATAGGCACAGGTGGTGATGGTGATGCATGCAACTGTCACACTGTAGGGCATGCTACAGTACACAGCAGACACCACAGTAGCAAGGAGGCCAGTAGTGTGAGGGACACAGCAATGCCTATGGTGTGTAGGGTAGTGATGACCACTACACTGTACACAGTGATAAGCCCACCTTGCAAGTGTGCACTGACAGTGGAGATTACTGTCACACTGTTGTGTGACCCACAGATGCTGCACCTCTGGCATGGGATGCTCATAGTGACATAGAAATGGCTGGCTGTGTGTGCTGTGGTGTATGTATAGCTGTGCAGTATGTGACTGGGGGGGCATGTACGATTGGACAGGCATACTGGTATTGGGGTATTCCCAATGCTGGCCCATGTGCACTGCATGCCATGTCACAGCCTTGTGGCAGCACCCAGTCTGTGATGAGGTCTGGCCACCTGTACACCCTCCCCTCAACACCCACCATGCCCACAGTGCTGCATATGTGTGCTGGCATCTGTTGGTCAGTCCTGGGGAAACAAAAGACCATAAAAGTTAATCTGATTCAAAAAAAGATAATAACAAAATGGAAAAGCCAGGGTTAAGAAAGCAAGACAGTAATAGTGAACTGAGTCAAGATAAGGCAAGCAGAGAGTTTGAAATATTTATGACAAAAAACAAATGGATCAGACTTTGTGTTACCCATGTATGGGGTGGGAACACTGCCTATGGAACAACCTGATAATTTGAATATGATACTAAAGAACCTTCTGGGCACATTTCTGGTAGTGAGTACTCAAATTCTGGAACACATTAGTATAGTAAGACCAATAGACACATTGGAATTGGTTTTGGTAATTTCAGACCAATATTATATTTTGCAGGCAATAGGGGAAAAAATAAGGAATTGAAGGATTTAGGAATGGATCTGAAAACGGTATCAATATTAAAGGAATTGTTCCCAGAATGTTGCATAAAAGAAGAAGAAAATATCATAAGGGGAAAATTAATATCTATTTTTGGGATGAAACGACTGTATAAAAAAACATCTTAATCTGCTATTTACAGTAAGTTAGCGGAAACATTTCAGGTGGGATATTCAAATGGGTTGCACCATGCACAACCCGTCAATGCACCCCAGAGTGATATTTAAAGGGGCAGGTTGTACTGCACAACCCCCGATGTGCTGCAGCACACCAGTAATGTATGCGGTGCAAGTGCGGGGGGTGTGCCCATGCATATGCAGCACATCCCGATATTCATCCCAGGATGTGTGGTGCATATGCTGGCACATAACCATCTTGTGCCACTCAGGGGGCACAATGTTATGCCTGGTGAAACCAGGAGCAAGTCCTGGCCACCCACAGGTAAGCTTCCATATTGCAAAGTGCAACACGACAGTTGCCTGCAGTGGGTGGCCACCCAACCTCCTAGGACACAGTCCACACTCCCACTGCCTGGGGGTGATGTGCATCCCCACACCCAATCTCAGGCAATCATCATATATCACCTCGTGGTCCAGTGGACAGCTATCCAGTGCTATCCAGTGCCCAATCATGGGTAATGACCATATATCTCCCTGGCAGTCCAGTGAACTGCTGTCCAGTGCCTGATCATAGGCATAGCCCATATATCTCCTTGGTGGTCCAGTGGACCACTATTCAGTGCCCGATCATGGGCATAAGACTTAAATATCCAAGGTGGTCCAGTGGAACGATCCCCATCACCTGATCATGAGCATAACCGACAACTCCCTGGTGGTCCAGTGGTAGCCCCCTTCCCCACCTGCCCACTGAGTCCCCTACCACCCTGCACCCCCCAGTCAGCAGCGGGTGGTGGCTCCCCACCCACAAGCCTCCCACAGACTGATAGCATACAATAGGGCCAATGGGCATGCAGGCCATACTGTACTACACAGTCCCGAATCTTGAATGAGCCCTCAGGGTTGCAGGGGACTCAGTAGGTGGGTGGGGAGGGGTCTATCACTGGACAACCAGGGATATTTATGTCTTATGCCCATGATCAGGCACTGTATAGCGGTCCACTGGACTGCCAGGGTGATTTACATATAAATAACTCTGGACTGCAAAGATTCACAAATCAACACAATGGCTCAATCAAATTAGCTTTTTATGGGCTTTCAGACATTAAGAAATCCTGTTGAGGACAGCTCCCCTTTAAAGAAAGGAGACCGTAATGATCCCGGCTGCTAAAGACCCATACAATAGATAGATAGCACTCAGAAGCTCTTTACTAAAATAATTAATAATAGGATAGTAGATTGGATAGAACAAAATAAAACATTAGATGAAGCACAAGCCAGGTTCAGATTGAAATACTCTACAATAAACCAATGTTTCACCTTAGTACATTTAATATATAAATACATATATGTAAAAAAAGAAAATCTATAGTGCATTTTTATTGATTTAAAATCAGCTTTCGATGGGGTAAATAGGTACAATTTATGGACCATTTTGGAAGAAATAGGTATAGAAGAAGGAATATTGGAAATAATTAAAGTCCTGTACCAAGATAATTCCACGTAAGTAAGATACAATTCAAAAGGAAATAAAAGTGAGAGGTTTGCAACAAATAAGGGTGTTAGGCAAGGATGCACATTATCCCCCATATTGTTTAATATATATTTGGACCAAATACTAACAAAAATGTATGACCCAAATCACCATATGCAAAGGATAGTTAACCAAGTGCACTCCTACTTGTCATACGCAGATGATATTTTTAAATGTCCACTAGTTATTTAGTGGTAAAGAGAATAATGGGGAGGTTCTCAGAAGAATTTAAAAAAGCTGATCTGCTAATCAATTATATCAAGACAAAAGTAATGGTTCGTGGTAAAGAAGAGAAAAAAATATAAATATTATATGGATGGAAATCAACAGAAATAGTGAATAGTTTTTATTAATTAGGAATGTACATAACAAAATATTTTAAATGGAGGAATTACACTAAAGAAATAGAATTAAAAACAAAAAGATGTCTACCTGCAATGAGCAGTTTCCAATATAATTATGGAGGAAACTCTGTGATAGGTTGCATACTATATGGAGCTGAAATATGGGGAGATTATGATAAAATGAATATAGATACAAATTTAAATATATACTACAAAAAACCTTTGAGACTACAGTACCTAATGGAATACCATCAGCAGCAGTTAGGGCAGAGCTTGGACAGTGCTCTATTAAATATCAAATTAAAGAAAGAATGATCAAATATTGGATCAAAGCATACTCTATGAAAGAACACAGACTGCCAAGGCAATGTGTATAAGAAACTATTCACTATTTAAAACAGGATATGTTATTTCCAATTATAAAAAGAATAGAAAAGATCATAAAACCACATGGTCTACTCCATAGGTTAATGGACATCTTTAGGATTCCTTTTGAAATGCTATCTGAAGAAATAAAAGTAAGGATCAAAGACGTAGCTAAGCAAAATGATATGTAATATTGCAAACAAAACAAAAAAATGTAGATGGATGTCAAAGAATAAAAAAAATCATGAATTAGATGCTTATTCGACTCTCATTAGGGAACCTAACAGAAGAAGTATCTCCAGATTTAGGTTTGAAGTATTTAAAAGTAATTGGCAAAATGTACAGTACAACAAGGGGGATAAAAGTGGGGAATATTGTAAATGCATGCTAGGAAAAGATGATTTAACACACCTCTTAATATTGTGCCCACTATATAAGAAAGAAAGGAAAACATATATAGGGGACATATTAGATAAATTAGATTAAGAACCAAAAGACATGGTCACATATCTGCTGAAAATGAAAGTCAAGGCAAAATTGGACTGTGGCTTCCCTCCTCTGTCTTATTGAAAAAAAAAATCTGTAACACTAATTAACACCCCTACTATGGAGTCTATTATTATAACAACTCCTCTATCTGGTACCTAGCCTGTTTTTGAGAGTTCCCTGTTTTGAAATTATTTCTCACTTTCATTTTCTCCCAACAATCCTCCACCTCCTAGCAGCATTTTTTCCTTGCTTCAACAATCACCCCTTAAGGTTCAGCATTTGCCCACATAGCACATCAATGCTTAATAGTGTCAGATCCCAGTCAAATTATGGATGCATAACATGCTTGTGAACTTTGAGTTTTGGGACACCCTTTTTCACCATATACCCTCCTTCCCCCAGTTTCATCAGAGAAACTGTTTACTCCCTTTTAGCTCTCCTCATTCATCACTGCTGCCTCACACTTGTCCGCCACCCCTCATCATCCAATTTCATAAGACTTGAGCACTCCACTTAGCATTATCTACTGCGTAAAAACTGGAGGCTAACTCATCAAATATTGCTCCTGCTCTTTCTTTCTGGCTCAGTTCACCCAAAACTGGGCCCTGCACCTATTGATCTCTCCCTGTACCCCAGCCCGCAGGTCATGACAAGAAATGTATCAGCTTAGCCCACCTCAACATTCAAAGCCTTCTTGCTAAGAAATCTGTCTTTAAAGCCTGGGTTGCATTCAACAAATTTTATCTCATCACCTTCTCAGAGATCTGGCTAGCCCCTAAAATCTCCTTTAACGAAATCATGCTC
This sequence comes from Neoceratodus forsteri, assembly GCA_016271365.2. Lineage (NCBI taxonomy): Eukaryota > Metazoa > Chordata > Ceratodontiformes > Ceratodontidae > Neoceratodus > Neoceratodus forsteri. The sequence goes on along the minus strand of CM057453.1, from coordinate 1,557,286,555 downwards.
AATGGCTATTCACTAAGTAGGAAAGATAGACAGAAAAAGAGAGGAGGCAGCTGCCTGTTCTATATTTCTGATAAGCTCTTGTTCACTGAACTTGACATGGAATAGGAAACTTCTATGCTCAGATCCCTCTCAAATAACCTATTCATAGGGAAAAACTAAATATTAATCATCACTACTGTATACCAACCCCCAGGAATACCTTTCTCGAAGCTTGAACCCCTCCTCTTAAATATGTCTTCCTTCCCATGCAATAGAGAATGGATCAACTTAGGGGGCTTTATCCTTAACTGGGATAACAGAACAGTCTGACAGTGCCAAAGATCTTATTGCCAGCTCTGAGCTGCTCCAGATAATATCCACTCCCACAAGAACAAATTATAAGACAGGCAACAGCTCTACTATCAACAGGATCATAACTTCAAATCCCTCAAGAGTGACAGCCCTGGGTGTACTCCCTGACTCCATCAGTGACCACAGTGCTGTGTTCTGTCATTGGTCTGCAAAAGCCCTCAAATGTGTGCCTTATTACACTTTCACCAGACAATTAATAAAAGCTAATGTAGAAGAACTTGCTCTTCCTTTCAAATCAGCCAACTGGTCCTTCACTTCAGATATAAAAAACATAGACCTCACCCTAGATGACTTCATCAAAACTTTTAATGGCATTTGTGACTCCCAGAACCCTGTAAAGAAGATCAGCATCTGTGGCCGATCCAATGAATGGATCATTCCGGACCTACTAAAACTTATGTGTGCTAGGGACAAAGCGTGGGCTAAGCACAGGAAATCTCCCTCTCCCGGTCTCCTACAAGAATACAAAACACTCCGCAACAGGTGCAAATCAATGGTTCATACTGCTAAAATCAATCATCTCAAGAACAGTCAACTTTACAATGGAACTAATTCCAAACATCTCTGGGAAACCTTGCATGTCCTCATGGGTAAAAATAGGAAGTGTGAGAAGATTACACTTCAGGCAGAAGAAAAATTAACCAACGACCCAACAAACATGGCAACTTGTTCAATTCATTTTTTGGGGACCTTGACAAGTACAGTACAAGACCCCACTCTCCTCATCCCAAAATCTGCCTCTTAAAAACTCCTTTCTCCAGAAAGCAGACTTCCCCACTTTCTTCTTCAAAGCTGTCTTGCCAGCTGATATGATAAAACTTGTAAGAAAAAACAACCTGAGACCCCACACTGGCCCAGATGAGCTTGACTTCCACACCCTAAAACTCATTATTAAGGAAATTGCCACCCCTCTCACAAATATCCTTAATTTCTCCCATTGCTCCAGTACCTTTCCTGCAGTCTGGAAAACCGCTTACTTCAGGCCGCTGCACAAAGCCTATTCTAAACAAGAAGTAGGTAATTAGAGGCCCATCTCGCTTCTCCCCCCATCCAAGATCATGGAAAAAATGTTCATTCATAAATCATGGAGCACTTAAACAAATATGACATCCTGACAGAGGCTCAGCAGGTTTCTGATCAAAACACAACATGGAAACTGCACTCGTTAGGTTCACTCACGACATTTATACGTTAGAGCATGCCACTGCATACACCACATGCAGCACAGCAAGATGCACCTGCAACCCCAACAACACACCAGGGAGTGAACATGGAGAACACCCACACAGAGGGTGGCATGGCCCATGGAACATTCGCCAGTCACACATGACATGATGTCATGGTGTCGCAGTGGTGTGACAGTGCCTGTTGTGGCTGTCCTGTGATCATCTGCATACCCATAAGAGTATGTCGACAGTCCCCCAGGAACAGGACCCCAGCATCACAGTGTCAATGGCCACAGGCAGATGCTGCACCAGGACACACCACCGACCATGTCTCACCTGCCACCTACACCTGTGCCACCCCCATGGCCACAGCCTGTACCATGCCCCCTGCACTGTCATGCCCCCCTAGGGGGCCAACATGTGAGTCCCCACCAGTCCCACATGCCACATGCACCCAAGCACCATGCAGACTGGCACACACATGCACGTGTGTGCACGCACACACACACACACTTGCAGCCTGACATGACTGTGATAGTGGGTGTCAACATGCATTACCACCTACCTGGTGCAGGCACAGTGCTCTCGCACACCATGTGCCTGTAGCACTCAAGCTGCTGTCCATGCTGCCATTGCAGGTCTGTGTACTGTGCCTGCACTTTTCCACATCTCGGGAGATTCCCATGTGGGCAGTCAGCTTCCTTGCGACTGAGGACCACACCTGCATGCATGAGTGGTCCCCCCTCCCTGACCTCCCCAAAGAACCTCTGGTGCCTCTTCTGTGCCAGCTCCACCAGGTTTGCTGTCTCCACCTCCCCCCAGTGCCTGTCCTGTGCACCACAGCACACTGTCTTCCACATCCTGGCATTGCCCACACAGCATGGATTCCCTTCCACCTGTTTCAAGACCCAGTGTTTGACACACCTAGAACCCTCCTACGACAACTGCAGTAGCGGTGCGCTATCACATGACATAGAGCAGCGCTACCTGGAAGTGGTCACAATGCACATGCATGACCCCTGGCATGACCCTGGAGATAAAATCCATGCATGCACATACTGCTGCGCTGTTTGAGATAGTGTGGTGCTATATCGTGCTATGCCAGGATGCTAGTATGGCCATGGGGGCCTCACAAGCATGTGTGATGGTTGCGCTATACCACAGAGCACCACACTACTGGGATAGAGTGGCATTGGCCTCACAATAGCCTGGTGCTGATGTTTGCACAGCACTAAGCTGTTAGCCTGGTGCTAATCAGGGCCATATTCAACCGGCATATGCAAATGGAAGTACTTGTGCATGCATGGTGCAAACTGTGTGATTAGCATATTATTAAGTGTTGTTTTGCATGCATAACAGGATGGATTGCCTGGCTGGGCTATAAAAGGGCAAGCAGTGCGGCACCGGTGTTGTGTTGTGGGAATGCAGAATACTTCAGTTACTGTGGAACAACACTGGACAAGAGGTGACATGCAACAGGGGTCAGAGCAGCATGAGGCAGGTATGTACAACTGCTGTGGGACTCTCAGAATGGCACTAGCTCAGAACAGGCTCAGCTAGTACTGCAGCCCACAAATGTACTTGCTGGGGAAGGGTCAGCCAACCGCAGGACCACAGGCAAGCACTGTGCTGCGTAATGGTGCACATCAACCTACGGCCGCCAGTACAGCAGAATGTCCAGTGCAATGTGCACATGCACCTGCATTGTACTGCACCATGTGGCACTGCCTGTACACTGTGGGTGCCAGGCAGTGGCCAGTGTGCACTACCTCGATGTGCCCTGCAACACTGGCTCACTGCCATGATGCCCTGGATGTGGGGCATGGTGAGCTGTGAACACTCTGCTGGATGAACACAGGGTCCTGGCACTGTGCCATCACCAGCACCGTGTGGCCTGTGCCTGGTGTCCTGCCATTGTATATGTGCCAGTCTCAGTGTCCATGCCCTCAGTGTGGTGAACATGCAGGGAACATTACAGTGCCAGGTGGTGGGTGTAGGGGTGGCCCCATTCTCTGGTGCACATGCCAGCCATGGGTAACAGCAGTGCACATGTGGGTCCAGTGCATGCTGTCCAGACACAGGGTGGCCAATAACGATGGGGCCGTGAACACTGTACATGCACATGCTGCCCAGTGCCATATCCATGTGGCCTGTGACACTCTAGGGAGTGGCATGCTGATGTGCATGTGTGATGCACCACAGTCCTGCCACAGCTGCTGACACAAGTCCCTTTCCAACTGTCCCATAGGTAGTGCGGCACAACCAGAGCGCATACGCGCACCTCGATTTTCTCAAGATGAGCTCAAGACCCTTGTGCATGCAGTGAAGGAGAGGGAGCAGGTGCTCTGCACACACAAGACCACTGATGCAGTAGTGTGCTGGGCATGGGAGGAGGTGACAGCTGGGGTCACTGCAGTCAGCAGACGTGGCAGGATGACCGAGGTTGTGCACAAGCAGTGGAATGACCTGCTGTGCCGGACAAAGGAGGAGGATGCACAGCAGCTGCATGAACGTATGCAGACCAGTGGTGGACCACAAGCACAACATCAGTGGAAGGATGAGCCACTCATGGCCATGGTGGCATCCTCACTGCGGTCGGTGGCAGTTGCAGGTATACCAGGTGGCAGGTGTGAGATACCTCTTACACTGCCCTGGACAGGTATGAATTTGCATGTATGTACCCTGCATGGTGTGATGGCACAGGTGCATAGTCTTGCTGTTGGTGCCTTGCATGGGATGCACTGTGGGCCTACACTGCTGTGGGTTGCCTAACAGCTGCCTGGCCATGGAATGTGCACTGTGTGTTGGATGGGTGCATGTAGTCACAGGCTGGTGTGTAGGTCGTGCATGTCCACAGCAGGTGGCACATGTCCTGGGGTGTGCATGGTGTGTTGGTGGTGGTGGTATGGCACACTGTCTGTGTACAGGTGACTGACCCTGTCCTGTTTTTCTCCACAGTGGTGTCTGCAGGGCCTGTGGCAACACAGGAACAGGCCAGGATGGCTGCCCTTGGTCCAGAGGATGAGGATGACCGGCCATCGACATTTGGTCTGGGTGCCAGTTGAGGATGCCCAGAGCCACTGCATGTGTGGCATTCCATTGGACAGGGGTTGCTGCATCTGCCAGGGAAGGGGGGCACACTGCAGGCAGGGAGATGGAATCCACTGAGCACCTGGAGGATACCCAAGTGGAGGAACTGGGTGTCAGGCAGGTACCTCTGGTGACAGTCACCAGTGACATTGACATGGACATGTCAGAGGGTTCATACCACCTGGATGTGCCTGTGGAGGGGAATGCAATGGTGGGGCTGGGTGCAGGCCATGGAACAGGTGCCAGGGGGATGTTCAGCATTGCTGGCATGGCTGTACCTGTGCAGCCAGTGGTGGACAGTGTGGGGGACATGTGTGCACTGCTTGACATGTGGTGTCCCACACAGATTGTGGTTCAGAGCCATCCTGGTCAACAGCGCACCACCAGCAGTCTGCAGCAGCAGGACATGCCAGATGTGCAACAGCATCCTGAACCATGTGTGCAGCAGGCACCAGTGCCAGCTGCCATTGAGGGGAATGTGCCCCTGCAGCAGGATGCTCCTGGTGTCCGCCCACTCCTGCAGGCTGCAGTTACATCCCAGCAGGAGGCTTGAATGGAGCTGCATGGCCTACGGAGGGAGCTGAGGCATGAGCTGGTACTGATGCAGAAGTCCACATCAGGGGGCTTTGCCCATGCAGAACAGTGGGCAGAGGACAGGTTGGGCAGCATGGTGGCTGCGATTGACCGTGGCTTTGATGGCCTGATGGCTGCAGTGGTTGACATTGCCACTGTAGTTTGTGAGGTGCATGGCAGTTGCCAGCATGTGCTTGTTGGTCAGGGTGCCCATGGCACAGGAGCCCACAGGTGGTCAACCCATTGTCACAGGGCTGGCACTGGTTCCAGCTTGAATGCTTCACACACCTCTTCAGGCACATAGTGCCACCATGGCCGTCCACCTGCCCTGTCAGGCTCCTCTGGTCAATGGAGGCACAGGAGGTCAACCCTGCCTGCCTGCCTCACCTTGTTCCTCAGCCATGTCCTCAGCTCAGAGCACCCCGGGGTCTGTGACCCGCTCACGTGGTGCATGACGTGTGCATGGTGGTAGTCAGCGGTGATTGTCACAGCTGACCTGCATCTCTGCACAGTCATCACCCCCGTGTCAACATTGGCACACCCACAACCCTGTGCACACAAGCACACACACTGACACACAAACACCCTCACACTCCATCCCATGCACACACACTTCCACTGCCATGGTTGACTTCCTCACACTCCCACCACGCATCATGCATCCCCAATTACACTATACCATGGCTGTGTATCCGCCTCCCATGTGACCTGCACACCCCCCACATTGCACCACACTCACACATGTATTCTGTGCCACTTTGTTGTGTTCCTTATGTGATTGTTGTTTTCACTGTTCTGGTTGTCGGTGCACATTAAACAATTCAGTATTTCACTGTTTCATGTTGCTGTGCAGTTTGTACTTACACTCTGGCCTGTGACAGTGTCCTGATGATGTTGGCCCTGTGCCCTATGGCCCTGCGGGCCATGCGAGGATCCATCCTCTCGAGTTGCTCCACTATGCCCCTGACCACTGGCTCTGGGTCACTGTTGGCCTGTCCCTCAGGTTCAGGTGCCTGTATTCCACAGTTCATTGCCATGTTGTGCAGCATACAACAGGCTAGGAAGATATGGCATACATTCTGAGGCATATACTGTAGGACACCGCCTGATGTGTCTATGCTTCTGAAGTGCATCTTCAGTATGTCAAACACCCTCTTTATGATGTTCCTTGTGCTGGCATGTGCCTTGTTTTACATCTCCTCAGCCACTGTGGCTGGACAGGGTACTGGTTTTAGCAGCCAGGGTAGCAGGGGATAGGCGCTGTCCCCTGTCAAGAGATGAGTACCTGTTAGTGCTGTACTGCAGTCTGGCCATTACTGTCCTGCACCCCTGTGTTGCCCTCCCACACCCCTTCCCTGGCCTCCCCTGCCTGCCCCATCCATGATGTCGTGTGAGTGCCTTGTATGCTGCTACTCACTGACTAGATGCCCACTGTGTATCCTGCCCTCCTCAAATGCCTGGCACAGCTGGGGCTGGTACATAGAAAAAAAAAACACGGCACCAACACTTTCACAAAAATAAGCTGTATTATGCTCAAAACATTAAAAAAGACACAATGCAGTAATGCCATGCAAGGTCAAAACAGCTCCAGACAAACAAACGTCCGACCGGTTTTGCGCCGAAAACAGCACCTCCTCAGGGACACACACACATGTTACCATAAGCCACTATAAATAAAAAATCAATTAAAGTGACAGTACACCAATAAAATTATCACCTTGTAAAATAGTGCAAAATAATAAATTAGTGCAAGTAAAAGATGTGCAAAATTTCCATTTTCGGGTATTACATAAACACAGGCATCATAGTATTATCTAGACATATTTTTTAAATTCATTAATAATACAATAAGAATAATATTGAAAAGATGCCAAATATATGGAAGTTCATCCTGAAAGAAAAAAGACACAAAGAAGTACGCAGAAGAACAGGGGGAGGCCGATGTCACAAATGTAATTAACCTGTCTGATGCTAATCTTACAGAAGATCAAGTGTTTGTCTTAGGAAAAGGGCTGAAGTTTGTACCTACATGTATTACTTCACGTTTTGACATTTTTTTGGATGTTAAAAGGTTCACCCTCAAATTGAGTTTAAAGTCGTTCTTTAATAAGCAGCGTGGTCAGTCTACAGAGGTTCCAGTGACGGGTTGTGATACTGCTTCAACTATTTCATCAGAAGGAGATGGGAAGTTGTTACACTTCAGAGGTGCATCTACTTTTAATCCACCACCGTCCGCAGCTATCTTGACCTTTGAGACAGCATGCTTAAATGACATTGATGTTTTATTCGAGGAATGGAAGCAGTCATCATATAATAATTTGACTCGGGGTGAGAGGCAAGCATTGACTGAGTTGGAAGCAATCAGTCTATTACTATTAAGTCTGCTGATAAAGGAGGTGCTGTGGTGGTTATGAATACTTCTGATTATGTGTGTGAAGTTCAACGTCAGCTGAAAATGAAACTTTTATATTGCCCTAGAAAAGATCCTACCTAGAATTTAAGAAGAATATTGATGCTTTTTATTGCATGCTTTTGAATCTGGGATGTTGACAAAAGATTCCCTTGATTTTTAACTGTAGAATATCCTGTGAGACCCACCTTTTACGTTCTGCCGAAGGTGCATAAGAATCTGCAGTGTCCCCAAGGGAGACCAATTGTGTCTGGCATTGGTTCCCTTACTGAACCTCTATCTCAGTTTGTAGATGCACATATACAGGATATAGTTTTTACACTGCCATCATACTTAAGGGATACCATACAGACTCTGGGTCTCCTGGGGGACATGCAGTTGGAACAGCAGTGGTTGTTGGTTTCTATGGATATAGAGTCATTATATACCAACATACCACATCAGGGAGGGTTACAGGCTTTGCATAACTGGTTGGTCCTTAAAACAGTGTTGGATACCAGTGAAATTGATTTTCTGATTAAGTTATCTGAATTTGTACTTACATGCAATATTTTTGTTTTTCAAGGGAAATATTATCACCAAATTAAGGGTACTGCGATGGGGGCCACTTTTGCTCCCAATTACGCTAACCTTTATTTGGGACAGTGGGAACAAGAATTCATTTTTGATCATGATAGAAATTATTTCTATGACAAAATTGATTTTTGGAGATGCTTTATTGATGATGTGTTGATGGTGTGGCGGGGGACACTATCTGAATTAGAGGAATTCATGATGTATTTGCATTCATCGAATGAACATTTAAAATTTTCGATACAGGCTGATACGAAGTATATAGAGTTCCTGGATTTGGATATTGTTAAATTACAAGATGGCACTATAGGTACGTCTATTTTTCATAAATCCACAGATAGAAATTCATTTTTACATGCTTTAAGTTGCCACCCCCGTCACACCATCAACAATATCCCTAAGTCCCAATTCATGAGAGTTAGGCGTAACTGTAGTGAAAATGAAGATTTTGAGTTGAACCTTTGTAGCATGGCAGATAGATTCTTGAAGAAAGGTTATGCGGTTGGTGGGTTGGAGTATACTATGGACCAAGTACGGCTGATGCCTAGGGAGAATTTACTTCAGTATCGGGTCCAAGTACAGAATGAAAATCAAAGTGATGCACCACTGAATTTTGTGACTACTTTTGGTCAAAATGCTTCATCCATTAGGGGAATTATTAACAAGAATTGGTCGATTTTAAATACAGACCCTTCACTAAAGATGTAACTCAAACCCGTCCCAGATTTGTTTATAGAAGGGGGAAGAGTATTTCGGACCGACTGGTGCACTCATACCAACCTGTTAATGTAGACAGGACTGGTTGGCTGCCGGTACAGCCAGTTGGATTTTTTCGCTGTGGCCACTGTAAATTTTGTGAGTGTTATGAATCAGACAAAATCTTTTCAACAAGGAATGTTGCCAAACATTTTGATATCAGACAATTCATTAACTGTTCTTCAGTAGGAGTTGTATATTTGGCAACATGCTGCTGTGGGCGTTTATGTGGTGAAGACCTCACGAACTTTCAGATTGAGGGTGTGTGAGCATATGAGTGACATTCGTTGTCAAAATGCAAAAAATGCCCTTGTGCAGCATATACAGCAGTGTTCTGATTCAGTTTCACACAGTTTTTTATTTTGTGGCATAGAGAGAATTATTAATGGGCCACGGGGAGGAGATGTTAGAACTAAAATTTTGCGGAGAGAAGCATTTTGGATCCATGCTTTGAATGCCTTATTCTACCCAGGGCTTAATGATTCATTTGATTTAGGTCCTTTTCTGAGATAGAATATTTAGTTTGTAGTTATTTGGCATTGGATATTATCTTAGGTAGTGACTCTTGTGTTATATGTAATATAATGTCTTTTTTGTCTTTTTTCTTTCAGGACGAACTTCCATATATTTGGCATCTTTGCAATATTATTCTTATTGTATTATTAATGAATTTAAAAAATATGTCTAGATAATACTATGATGCCTGTGTTTATGTAATACCCGAAAATGGAAATTTTGCACATCTTTTACTTGCACTAATTTATTATTTTGCACTATTTTACAAGGTGATTATTTTATTGGTGTACTGTCACTTTAATTGATTTTTTATTTATAGTGGCTTATGGTAACATGTGTGTGTCCCTGAGGAGGTGCTGTTTCCGGCGCGAAACCAGTCGGACGTTTGTTTGTCTGGAGCTGTTTTGACCTTGCATGGTGTTACTGCATTGTGTCTTTTTTAATGTTTTGAGCATAATACAGCTTATTTTTGTGAAAGTGTTGGTGCCGTGTTTTTTCTTTTTCTATGTTCCAGTACTATACACAGGCACAACGTGAATTGGAGCTGCTATCCTTTGTCTTTGAACAGCTGGGACTGGTGCCAGATGAAGGCGTCGTGGGCACTGACTGGGTACTGCGCATAGACATTGCTGATGCACCCAGTCGCATCACACACCACCTGGTAGTTGATGGAGTGGTACCGCTTCCTGTTTATGTACATATCACTGCCATCACCAGGTGGTGCATGGATGGGGACATGGGTGCAGTCAATGGCACCCAGTACGGATGGTAGGTGCGCAACTCGATGGAATTGCTGCATTGTTTCTCTGTGCTCTGCTGCCATGCTGGGGAATACTATGAACTTCCCAGCATGTGGCAGGAAAGCCTCTAGAAACTGTACCAGGAGGCATGAGGTGGCAGACTGTGATACCCTGATGGTGTACCCCATTGGTCATTGGAACATCCCTGTGGCAAGGAAGCACATCGCTGCTGTCACCTTCTTCTCCACGGTCATGGCATGACTGTGTCTGGTGTTTGGGTGCAGCTGCTTATGCAGGAGTTCACATAGCTGCCTCAACATTCCCATGTTTATCCTGTACCGGCCAGTGATGTGGTCATCTGGCAGGGTCTCGAAGGAGACCCTGGGCCGGTACCATCTGTTTGCAGCATACCGTCTCCTTGGCCTGCATTGTGGCCCATGTTAGGCCTGCTCCCTCTCCTCCTTCTCCTCCTCCACTACAGCTGCCATCAATGGCAGCATCACTGCTACTGGCACTGCACACATTCCCACTTCCGATTGTGGTCTCTCCTCCTAGGTGTTTTACCCTGGGTTAAGGCCAGCCTTTTATAGGCAGTAGCTAGCACCACGCTAGGTGTCGCATTATGTGTCCTAACGCAGTGCTAGGGCTTTGAATATCCCTTAGTGCATGTATGCAGACCAACCCCCCAATTTGCCCCTTGCATACTTTATTGGTTTGCCCCATGCTACTGCTGTTAGCATGTGCTAACAGGTCCTTTTAATATGGCTGCTCCGCGCTACTCCTGCGCTATTCATGCGCAATTGGTTTGCGTGCCGTGCTATGCTTTGAATATCTGGCCTGTAGAAACTTATTCACTAATCAAGAATAATGCATCATTCTATAATGGTCTTGTTAATCAAAGGAGTCCAGATTAATTGTAAGAAGTGTCATTTGACAAAGCATCATAATTACATATATCATCAGACTGCACTACTGTTAACAAAATTCATCTTCATCAATATCAGTGTTTCTAGCATTATCCATCAAACCTTTTACACTCTGTTTTGGAAAAAAATAAATAAAGTAAACATATATTACAATACAATATGTAAAGGTTAAAGAGAGTAATAAATAATTTTGTATAAAAAAGAAACAAAAATGTCAGTCACACTGTTTATATTATGTTATAAGCTGGACACGGTAAGTGCATATAAAAAAATTCCTGGAGCTGATAATAGAAACATAGAATTTGATGGCAGATAAGGACCACTTGGCCCACCTAGTCTGCCCATTTCCCTGCCTAATGGATAAGCTGCAGATCCTAGTTAACCAACAACTTACTTCCTCCTACCCCCACTAGAATCACCTTATATCTGTCCCATGCATTCTTGAATTCCGCCACTGTTTTTAACTCTATGACCTCCTCAGGAAGACTGTTCCATGCTTCTACAACCCTCTCTGTGAAAAAATACTTTTTCACATTACCTCTGAGCCATCCCCCTCTATCTTCAAATTGTGCCCCCTTGTTCTTGCACATCTATTTTTTCTGAAAGATGCTACCCTCTTGGACTTTGTTGATTCCCTTGAGGTATTTGAAAGTTTCTATCATATCCCCCCTTACTAAGGTTCACACTAAGGTAAGTGCAAGAGCGAGAAGGCGGAGGCCCATAATGCTCTTATGCTAATCTATTATATAATATGAAAGATCATATCCACTGCCTATGAAACCATCTAAACAATTTTTAAAAATACTTTTAGTATCACTAATAACAACTTGAAGTGGCAATCTGTTCCATGGACCAATAACTCTAAGAGGAAAAAAATATGTTTGACTAGACATCAAGAATGGTTTTCTGACTAGTTGCAAAGGATGCCCCCAAGTATTATGATTGTAGTTTTTAAATTCCAAACCTAGTTCACATAAAAGATAGGTGTCTTGATCTATGTCATATAATAACATATGATCACCTCGAAGACGACGTGTGGATAAAGGCATAAGTTTTAAAGTATCTAACATTCCCTCATATTAGACATTATGTAGCCCAGAAATTTTTTTTGTAAATTTCCTCTGAACTTGGACACCATAGCTGGGAAGCGTATTCTAAATGTGGTCTAACATATGCTCGATACCATGGTAACAACACCTCATGCTCTCTCGATCTGATGTTATGTAAGATAGACCATACTACTCTATTGGGGTTTTTTGATAATACCGTGTACATGTCTGCTGTAAGACAAATCATCTGAAATTATAATGCCTAAATCTCTTTCATCCGATGTTGTCTCAAGTGGTAAACCATCCAAAGAGTAAGGGAAATGCAGATTTCTTGTGCCCAAATGCATTACTTTACATTTCAAGATATTCAAGGTCATGCCCCAATTCTTAACCCATGAGGTAATATAATCAAGATCTTTTTGGATGATGTTAGCCTGGGGTACAGAGGCACAAGGACCACCTATTTTAACATTGTCTTCATATTTTGTAATAAAAGAGAAACAACCTAAGGTAAGATCAGCAATGAATGCTTGAAAAAGACGAGGGCCCAAGTCTGAACCCTGTGGCACCCCGCTTGTCACTGTACCCTTAGCTGATTTTTTCCCATTGATAACTACTTGTTGAGTGCAATTTTGAAGCCAAATATTTATCCAATTCACGATTAAACTGTTTATATTTAACTTACAAAGTTTAATAGTTAAAGCCCAATGTGGCATGATGTCAAAAGCCTTGCTGAAATCAATAAAAATGACATCACAAGGCAAACTCTTATCAAGGGAAGAACTAATATGTTCATAGAAGCATGTTAGGTTGGTTAGACAGCTTCTACATTTTTTGAAACCGTGTTGCTCTACATCATGAGAATCAAGGATGGGAGATATCATGTCTTTGATTAGACTTTCTAGTAGTTTACAGATCGAGGAAGCCAAACTTATCGGCCAATAATTTTTCCAATTGTTTTTTAGGCCTTTTTTTATGAATTGGGATTACATCTGCTTCTCTCCAATCCTGTGGGACAAAATTTTTGGCCAAAAAATTCTCAAACATAATTTTTAAGAGGGTGGTAATAAAATCTGCTAACAAAAATAGTAAGGGACCAGCTACACTGTCTGTGCAAGGGCTGTATTTTCCTTTGAGTGTTAATCATTTTTTCTTGATGTTATCTGTAAATAAACTGATGGGTGGAACATTATCAGTTTCAAGCGAAGCATCATCATGAGTTTGTTTGATTGAACTAGTGAAAATTTTACAAAAGTTATTATTAAACAATTCAGCCATTTTTGTAGGATCATGACTCAAATTTTAATTAAGAAGTAGTGGACCAACTTGACATGTGGGTTTCCTCAATGAATTAATATAAGAATAAAAGTGTTTGCTATTTGATTTATTAGCGGTTGATGCCAAATTGTGTTCCCACTTGGATTTAGCCCTTTTGATCATAGCCTTACATTTTCTTTGTGTTAGGATATATGAAGCCCAATTAGAGGATGATTTCGATTTTTGATATCTGACATACTTTTTGCTCTTTAATCTAATAATTATTTTGATTGACTGATTCATCCATTTAGGGACTTTATTTTGGTTGGCATTTTTAATCTTAGATGGAATGTATAACTCTCTTAGATGGCAGATGATATTCTTGAAGCTTTCCCAACAGTGTGCAGGAGTAGAACCTACCAATATAGAGTCCCAATTAATAGTCCAAACAATATGCTTCATTGTTGTTAAATTTGTTTTTTCATACAAATGTATTTTGGTAGGGTTAGAATTGTAAACATAATTTTGTATAATATTGAAAGTGACAGTGTTATGGTCACTGTTCCCTATAGGATCGATAACCTAAATATTATCTAATATTAGATCATCATCACAAAGTACGAGGTCCAGAATATTATTTCCTCTAGTTGGGGTGAGTATATTCTTCTTAAGACCCAACTGAGTGCATGTATTCAATAGCTTATTCCCCTGGCTGGTATTAGCACTGAGATTCTGCCAATCTATTTCACTTAGGTTGAAGTCACCAAAAAGTACAATATTGCCTATCACTTTAACCTGTTCAATTTCACATAGAATAGCATCTATAATGTCAACTGGAGAATTGGGAGGATGATTACAAGAGTCCAAAATAAGAACATCTGATGTGGACAAACTCAACTTGACCCAAATAGTCTCAGTTTGTTTGTCATGTGTTTTGATGTCTTTAGTGATGTTAATTGACTTTAGTAGTTTTTTTTTTACAAATAACGCAACTCCCCCTCCCTTTCTATTAGTTCTATTGTGTGTATACGTAGTGTAACCTGGAATAATTGTCTCCCAAGATGATTTATCATCACCCCAAGTTTCACTGATTGATATGATATCAATATCATCTTGACTAATTCTACATTTTAATTCATCCAGTTTATGATTGAGACACCTGGCATTAAAGATTAAGCAATGCAAGTATTGACATTTCATAGAGCTACAAGCTGAAGGTTTTAGAGATGATGACCTGACCACCATCTCACCCCCCCAATTCAGTTTAAAAGATTGTTAATAGTTATCAAGAACTGTTTTCCCAGGATAGCATTACCCTGTCTGCTTAAATGTAAACCGTCAAAGCAGTACAGTATGGGATGATGTTCGAATTCTTCCCAATGAGTTAAGCATATCAAATACTGTTGCAGACACCATTTCCTAAGCCATTCATTAATTAGTTTAATTTTATTGTTAAGGAATGGTGAGACTTGAGGAATAGGTAAAATCTTAAAAAGGCAAATTGTGCAACCTTTGTCAACCAGTTTATTAGTTAATGCAACAAAATCGTCTTTTATTGATTGAACAGAGTCCCTATAGATATTGTTAGCAACTATATGTATAAGTGCTATGGAGTTATCACCACAGTTCTTCACAATCTCTGACAGCATTATCGTGAGATCAGATATTTTGGTGCCACTGAAGCTGGAACTAGTTCTGTTTGCTTTATCAAGATTACATATTGTCCTATCTAAGTGTTTAGTTAGGGAGTCTCCTAAGACATACATTTGTTGCTTGCAGGGGTCACTAGGAACATAATGGTTGCTAGGCAAAGGAGAAGTAGTTAGATCAGTGGAAAAGTCAATGAGAGGAGTTTCATTGGTTTGCATGTTGTTAATAGGATTGACGGGGTAAGTCAGGAATGTTCGTTGGAGGTAAAATACAACAATCAGTTAATCCAATAGGGGCATCTGTAGTTACGTCTTCAATAATTAAAGAAGGGGAAGATAAAGGATCAAATCTATTAAATTGCTCAATGCTAAAATGTTGAACCTTCCTGCCCTTCTTAATGGCTCTGGTGCCTTGTGTGTGAAACCAGTTTTCTGTATCCTTTCCTCGAGGCTATACATCTTAAGCTCCTTAGTCTTTCTTCATGTGTCTTCTGGTGCAGACCCTACACCATTTTGGTTGCCGTCCTCTAGACAGCCTCCACCCAGTCTATGTATTTGCAGAGATGGGGTCTCCAGAACTGTACACTGTACTCCAGATGTGGTCTTACCAACTGTCTGTACAGAGGGCCAACAACATCCTGTTTTCTACTGGTGATGCTTCTCCCTATGTATCCCAGTATTCCCCCAGCACTCTTTACTGCCTTCTCACATTGCTGACCCACCTTTAGGTCATCTCATATGACTACCCCCAGGCCCCTTTCCATTTTTGTTGTTGTCAGTATCTCACCCCCGTTGTGTACTCTTCCCCTGGGTTTTTGTTTCCCAGGTGCATTACTTTGCACTTCTTTGCATTGAATCTAAGCTGCCATACATTTGACCATTCCTCCAACCTTGCCAAGTCCCTTTTCATCCTTTCCAACCAACCTTGCATATCAACCCTGTTGCAGATCTCTGTGTCATCTGCAAAGATACATACTTTCCCTTCCAGTCCCTCTTCAATGTCACTTATAAAGACATTAAAAAGGACCAGACCCAATACTGAACCCTGTGGTACCCCACTAGTAACCCACCTTTCTTCACTGTGGACTCCATTTACTATAACCCACTGTGTCCTGTTGTCTAGCCAGTGTTTAACCCTGGCTACCACCCTAGGACCCACTTCCAGGCTGGCTAATTTGTTTATTAATCTTTTGTGTGAGACTGTGTCAAATGCCTTGCTAAAGTCTAGGTAGACCATGTCCACAGCCCCTCCCTGGTCTTCTACTTTGGTCACCCAGTCAAATAAATCAATTAGATTTGTCTGACATTACCTTCCTGCTGTGAATACATGCTGCCTTGGGTCCTGTGTCCCACTGGCCTCTAGGTACCCAACAATTACTTCCTTCAGAAGTGATTCCATCATTTTCCCTACCACTGAGGTCAAACTGACAGGTCTGTAGTTTTCTGCCTCTGTCTTGCTCCCACGTTTGTGAAGGGGAATCACATCTGCCCTCCTCCAGTCCTCAGGTACCACACCATCCTCCCATGATTTATTAAAAAGGGTAGTCAGTGGTGGTACTCGTTCTTCCCTTAGTTCTTTTAGAATTCTGGGGTGAATCCCATCAGGCCCCATTGCATTATCCACTTTCAGTTTTAAGAGTTTTTTCAGAACCCTTTTTTCTGTGAAAGGACTAATATCAACCCCCCTCTCCAGAGTGCTTCTATTGACTGGATTAGGTATCTTCCCCCGCTTTTCCATTGTGAATACTGAGCAGAAGTATTCATTCAGTATCCCTGCTTTTTCACTGTCGCTCTCTGCCCAACCACCTTCCTCTTTATCCAGCCTCAGTATCCCTTCCTTAGTCTTTCTTTGCTCCCTAATATATCTTTAAAAAGGGTTTTATCCCCCTTCTTAATTGAGTTGGCTATCTTTTCCTTGGTTTGGGCCTTTGCTATTCTGACTGCCTTCTCCACTTCTTTCTGCTTTAACTGGTACAGTTCTCTGTCCTGTTCCTTCTGTGTTTCCTTATACTTCCGGAATGCTATCTTTTTCTCCCTTACCTTCCCCACCACTTCTTTTGAGAACCATAGTCTTTTTTTCTTTCATTTTGATTTATTTGCTTCACACAAAGGCCTGTTGCCTCTGTGATGTCGGTTTTGATGTTTCCCCATTGTTGCTCCACCCCACCTTCTTGACTGTTTGCTAGTGCTTTTCTGAGGCACTCTCCCATTTTGACAAAATCAGCCCTTCTGAAGTCCAGTACCTTCACTTTTGTATGGCTTGATTCTACAGATAAGTTTATCATGAACCACACTGTTTGGTGGTCGCTTGTTTCCAGATGGCTACCCACTTCAAGATTAGAGAGCCTCTCTCCATCCCCATTTGAGAGTACAAGGTCTAAGATTGCTCCCTACCAAGTGGGTTCCAAAACTAGCTGTCTGAGGCATGCCCCCTGTAGGGCATCGAGAATGGCCCTGCTCATGGATGTGGCTGTAGCAAAGGTGCTCCAGTTAACATCTGGCATATTCAGGTCCCCCATCAGCAATATCTCCCCTTTCTCTGCCATCCCAAGGATGCCATCTATCATTTACTTGTCCATTTCCTCCCCTGAGATGGGGGTCTGAATACAACTCATGGGCGGATTGTGGTGCCATTTCCAGCCTCCAGGGTGACCCACAGTGCCTTTTCTCCTCCCTGTTTACCCTTTAGTTCTGTTGCTTTGTTCCCTTCCCTTACATAGAGAGCTACCCTCCTCTTCTTCCCTCCCTGTCCCTCCTATACATTGTGTACCCTGGTATGTTGACATCCCAGTCATGGTTCTCTCTGTACCATGTTTCTGCGACTGCTACAATATCCAGGCATCCCTCTTCCTTCCAGGCCACCATTTTGAGGAGCTTTTTACCTAGACTACGGGCATTGGTACTCATTACCCTCTATTTTTTAGTTATAATTAAATCAATATTTATAATTTATAATAGTTATAATAGTTATAATCAAATCAGTATTTGTGATATGACATGTTCAGGTGTGTGCTTATAAGAGAACAGTGAAAGACATCCATGGCTGTAAGGCATGAATCACAGCCAAGTGCAGAAAACACCAGCAATGTTGATTATTGCCATAAGACATTCACAACATGGAGTATGCATCATTTCATTCATTCAGAAATGCTAGTGGACAGAATGCTGACAGGGAGATCTGAAGCACTGGGTCCAAAGAGTGCCAATAAGAATAGCATCGGTATGGTGCATGCAGTAAAAAAGGTGATCATTTTTCTTTTATAGGGGACTGTGCCCCCCGTACCACCCAGACTAAGGGATTCTAACTCCAGGGGGAGCAGATATCAGGGAAAGTTAAAAACTGTGGGGCCAGCCAGACCATCGGTGCAGCAGTTGGATTTCCACTTGCGATGCCAGTGACCCAGGTTCAGGAATGGACTTGGGTACTGGAGTGCTGGCTGGGGAGAGAGGGCTCAAACATTGGATGACTGCTCACCTTCTGTCAGGGGGAGGGCAGGGAAGTGACATGGCACTTGCTGACCCCTGGTAGAAGCTGGGGATGTGGCAATGCACAGGATCCCACTAACTTATGGGGCATGGTGAATGTCGGCATTTGCCTGACATTAGAGGCATGCCACACCCCTGGGGAGCAAATGGGAAAAGAGCCCCATGGTTGACTGGATGATGATCTTCAGCTCCTGCTGCTGTGAGACCTTGAGCAGTGCATGAACCATTCCAGCAGCTCCCAGGCCAAGAATTGTGCTGGTTGCCCCACCGGTGCCTTCCCCCTCAGAGGAAAGGGACCCGCCCAGTGAAGGTTTATATCTGAGTGACCCGGGGGGGGGGCTGCAATATGGGGTGATGAGTGGCTGATTTGAGGCAGTGTGCCAGGAAGGGGCATAGGAAAGCCAGAGAGAGAGAGGTCAGGCCGGAGCTGGGGGGAGCAAAAAAAAGTTGTGGGGCCGTGGAATAGTGTTTCCACGGTCCCACGTAAAATATTCTAAGCCTTGAGTGTCTGCAAAAAGGTTGGGAGACCAGGTTCAGAACCCTGATCTTCAATACTGCTGATCAATGCTGCTTTATGCACCAGCCCTCCATGCCACAGGAGCAGCTCAGTCAGCCTTCTGGATCCTGGTGCCCTTGTCTCTGTTCAGCACCAGGGACAGTGACCAGGGGAGTGCTTACAACAAGCACTGTAAAACCCCACTCACTGTCTGTGTGAGCATGTACCAGACTAGCGCTATATAGTGTGGTACTATTTTGGTAGCACTCACTTGATGGGGTATCAAGAACTCATATGCCATGGTAATGAAGGTAGAAACAGGTTGGTGTTGAAATGCTGATAACCAATTGGATTGTAACCCATTAATTGATTTAAATTCATATATCAAAACAAAATTACTTTTAGGCGTTCGACTTTGGTGGGGGGGATGTACAAAGAATAACGAACAAACATGTAAGGATGGGCTATGGTTGCTCAGTTGGCGGCGGGCGTGGGAAGATTGAACAGTAAACCACCATGAGCTCTTGTAAATGAAGAAGAAAGATTGCTGGATAACTAGATCATATTTAGTAATGGTAAATCAGAGGCAGTATAGCGCAGTGGTTTAAGGCTCTGAGCTGCAAATCTGGTGACATCCAGCAGACCAGGCCTGGGTTTGAATCCCACAGCTTCTACTTGCATACTGTATGACCCTGAGCAAGTCACTTAACTTCCCTGTGCTCCCAGGTCACTCCTGTAAAAAGCCTTTCAGCTTAGTGTGCTACTCCTGGTTAAACAACTAAATAAATGATCAGAGTGGTGATACAAAATTACTCAACTAAGAGTGACCTTGCATGTTACATATCATGAACATCAGAGACAGCTACAGTCATGCTAATGAACCCATGGACATGTAAATGACCTCTCAACCCTGTGCATGTCCAATAGGTTCAGTTTCAGTATAATGCTAGATTTGAATGTTGCCTGTGACATCACTGAAGATATGTCGCTATACAGTGCTATCTCTGCTGATCTCCCCTATGGGCCATATTCAGCACTGTCACTATGCTCTGTGCTGTCACAGCCCCATCCTCTGACAGTTACTGCACTCTTGTGTGCATGTGCCAACTGTGCGAATATTGCCCTGAGTCGGTTGTGCTTTAGCAACAGTAAAGCACTATTGTCTATGGCACAAAAAACAATATCTGAATATGAGAACATTGGTGTTTGATTTTGATTATGCGTAATCTGAGACACAAGTGGGACTTGCTCATGTGGAATATGGGACGTGCTTATGTGGAACATGTATCTTTTATTATTCAGAAATTGAGCTGAATGACTAGAGCGCCAGGTACCAAACACCATGGTATGGTGTTGATGTTGGGGTCAATTTCAGCTCTAGGAATTAAGGATGGCTAGGGCACAGGTAGAGTACAGAAGACTTGTGTCTAGGCATGCAGGGCAATTGAAATCCTGGCTAACTTGACAGATATGTATCACTGAGGGAGTCAAAGTTTGTACACAGCAGATTTGTATTGTGGCATGAGGCATGACTGACCCGTCCTGGAACCACACGTGCATGATAGGTATCACCTATATATTATTATAGGACTCAATATGAGCAACTCAATAATAACGCTTTAAAGTACAGTGACAGATGAAAAAGGTCACTATATCCTATATAGCAAGTGAAGCAGGGAGCTACACTCGCAAGACCAGGTTATAGGACCATATTTGGCCAAGCCCTGCCGAGCTGGCCATTTAGTGTAGTGGTATACAATACTGCTCTGAAGCCAGAGACCAGGGTTCAGGTCTAGCATTCAGCAGTTGAAATTTAGTTTGGCTTGTTTGTTTATTTTCCCCTAAGTCCGCACCCCCTGTGGAGTTGACTATAATCAGGACCCTGTGTTTTCTATGATTTTGCAGTTGCAGCAGTGGCCGCAGAAATCAGGGCTGACTGCAGAAATCAGTACTGGCCGCAGAAATCAGGAAAACCAGCCATATGGCCACAGAAATGCTAACTATGCTATGTGATGACACAAGGCAAGGGCATAGCTACTGATATGTTAAGTATGCCATGGCATGCATACTTATTAGAAGGGGCAATAAACTGATGCCAGCAGCTATAAAGCTGAAAAGCTAGTGGCTGCATGGCATCTTGACTCATGCTGGACCTTGTTATATAAGTCTGTCCAGTCAGTATTGTGGGGGGGGGGTGGAGACTGACGCAAGAGCAGCAGAGCTTGATTAAGTCCACAGCAGTTATGATTTGCTGTTGTGTAGGTGTTGCTAGCTCAACCATGTTAAGTTTTCATTGTGAGGCTGCTTCCAGTGCATGCTGAATCCCTGGAAGATGGATTTGGAAGGAAGAACTGGAAGGCGAGCAGTAGTCAAGAAGTGAGAAGATTCAGTGGTGCCCATGGAGGTGGAATCAATATTGGTGTGGTGGCAGGTATCAGAGGACGAGCTGATTACAGAAATATGTGGCTGGCAGCACACCGAGCAGAGGACTCGGTCCCCACTAATGGACATCGATCACAGTTTTGATTTGTGGGCTGCAGATCTGTACCTGCAAGTGTGAGAGTAATTTCTTGGCAGATTTGAACCTGCAGCTAAGTGGTGGCATCAAGCTCAATTCTTAAGGAGGGTCAAGTTGCCCAACTGCAGTAGAGTTGGGGACCAGGGTATACTAGAACTGGAGTGAGCAGATAAGGAAAAAAATCAGAATGTAGAGTTGTATCGATTGCTGCTATGCATAAGTGAAATGAGGGTCACTGACTGAAGAACACCACCACCACTCCCTGAGTTGCTGGAAGAAGAGAACATGCTAACCAAGGTTACTCCAGCTTAATAAGAATGTCTTGCTTGCATTTTTTAGTGTGTTTCCCAACAGAAAAATCAGACGTCAACAAATCCTTCACACACTGCAAGTTACATCCTCCATCACAATTATAGGAAGACAACCCCTCCCAACACGCACATTTGCAC
Organism: Neoceratodus forsteri; assembly: GCA_016271365.2. Classification (NCBI taxonomy): domain Eukaryota; kingdom Metazoa; phylum Chordata; order Ceratodontiformes; family Ceratodontidae; genus Neoceratodus; species Neoceratodus forsteri. The sequence continues at coordinate 1,557,264,550 of CM057453.1, read as the reverse complement.
ACTGCACTCAACATGTTTGTTGAAAGATAGTTGTGGTATTCCTAGTTTAAAAAAATTATAATCTAAAAGAACATTGATCAAAATCAGAAAAAAAAATAAAATGGCTTTCAAGTTGGAGTCTCTCTTTATGTCTGCTAACTAAATATAAACCAGAAAAATCCAAGCAGGTTTTGCCTTCTGTGTAGTTTTAGTTGACTGTTTATGTCCTCCAATCATAACCTAGGAGAACAGCAAAAGCCACCAATTTCCATAAGAACAGATGAGCCTTCAAATTTGGGATGGGAGGGAAAAGTCATTAAAAGAGAACACTGATGCCCCTGGCTGCGCCAGGTTTGGGTTATTGCAGTTTAATATTTATGACAAGACAACATACTGTTAAATGGCCTGCTGTTCTACTTTCAGTGTAGCACAGTGGTTGAACGAAGGCAGTCAAAGGGTAAACTAAGACTTAATCCCCTTGAAGGTATGCTATTTAACCACAATTTATCTGCCACAGAATGGCTGCAGAATCAGCAGCTGTTCTGCCGCAGAAAGTATGAGGTCCTGCCCCAGAATGTAGGTCTACTTTGACGCAATAAACATGGGACCCTGATTATAATTAGTTTTGGGGAACAGGGGCTTGCCCCCAGAACAGGGTGTAGTATAGCCCCATGCATAAAAATAAATATGGGAAGTTTTTTGTTCTTGTACTAAGTGACCATAGCTATTTGTAATGGTCGGTGTAATGTGCTGTCACCCAGTTCTGTCGGGCTGTTTTTGTGTCACTCTATGTGGGCAGTGACTATTAGAAGTCGCTCTTATCACGTAAAACCGTGGAATGGGTTATGGCATGAATTCTCTTCAGTGGATACAGTGTTGAGGAGAGGAACAAAATAAATAAATAATGTAGTAACTCAATGTTGACTGTTTTTGGGGGGACCAGAGTCATCAGATGAAGCCACTATGAGACAATAAAGTACAGCAGATACACAGACTACTAAATACATACTGAACTCATAGATACATTCAGAAGACAACACAGTGTGAGATACTGTACATCATAATTTACAACTACACAACCAGCAGATTCTACACAGAAATGGCATGAAGGTCTCCCTATTCAGAGCTGGATGAGAGTGCTGTGCAGTCTGTAGTGCTGCACCAAAAATAGTGCATGGCCAGCATAGATCTATATTCAGCCTGGATGCACACCCTAATGGAACATGCTAACTGAGTATTGGGCCATGTTGGCACAATGCAAAGCAAATATGTTATTTATTTATTTTATTGTGATCTCAGATTAATACCTTTGAGAACAAGCTCATCACATAGGTTCCACATCAGTGTGATAAATACAGTATAATGCATCAAGAGTTTAAGTACAATAACAAACTTAGCTAATCAGGACAGAGAATACAGAATACAAATTAACATAGAAGCATTGAACAGGGTTTGTCTTAAATGACATACATGGGTTCCACATCAGAGGGGTATCCAAGACAATGCAAGCAGAAAAGGTGGATTGCTGTTAAATACCAAAGATACATAGGCTGACCAAAGGGCTAGTCTAAGACAGAATACTAGTACAAAAAACAAAGTTAATTGACTTGGTACAAAGTAAGACAGAAACAACTACACAGAGAGAGCGAAGGGTGGATGAAGACAAATAGGGAGGTGTGATAGAGCTGCGAAATCAAGTTACAAGACAGCAAATGGTGGGGGGGGGGGAGAATTAGCCTAGGAGTCCTCAGCGATAATGGGTAACAGTAAAGAACTTTTCTAGGAAAGAGGAAAGACTTCAGTTTGGGTGGGGGAGGATCTTAGGGAGGGAAGAGATGGGAATAGAGTGGGAGGAAGATGCTTGGGAAGGCAGGGAGGTGCCTTACCAGGCCACGGAGAAGAAAGACATGGGGGATTAAGATACATTGGGCCAAAAGAGAGGATGCCAGGGGTGAGAGTTGGGCAATTGGTTGAATACCTTGAAAAGTACCAACTTCAACAGCATGGCTTTCATAAAGGACACAGCACCTCTTCTGTATTGCTTGCGTTTATGGGATATACCCACAACTCACTGGATCAAGGTGCACTTGTTGGAGCAGCCTTCATCGAACTAATGAAGGTGTTTGATACAGTTAATCACGTCCTTCTGGCTGAACAAATGGTATCTATTGGGCTTTCATGCGACACTGTTGAGTGGTTTAAGAGCTACCTTTCCAACCGCACACAGTGCACGAAGATAGATAACGTCCTTTCTGAAAGCAGAACTGTTCGTTCTGGTGTTCCCCACGAGTCCATATTAGGTCCTTTACTAATTAGCATATTCCTGAACCAGTTCCCTTCTCTTGTCAGAGCCAAATTCTGCTACACGCTGATGATGCGGTGCTGTTCATGAGTGATCCAGACCCAAAGCAACTGGAATGTAAACTTTAGACAAGTTTCTCTGAGGTAAAAAGATGGTTCCTAGAGCATAAACTCATCAACTATAAGAAAACAAAAACAATGTTGTTCTCTACTGCCCATAACAGGCACCGGACATACCCTTTTAAAATCATGAATGAGCTTGGAACACCTTTGGAACTGGTCCAGCACTTTAAATAGCCGGGAGTTACAGTTCCATAACATATGCTAACCACATAGACAACACAGCTAAGGCAGTTAAAAGGCACATTGGGCTACTCTATAGACATAAATATAGCCTGACCACCAAGGTCCTTACTCTGGCTATACTAAACTCTGTTGTATTGCTCATACATAATGGAATAGTAATCTACAGATCTGCAACAGACAAGACTCTTCACCATATTGTTGTTGCATTAAACAAAGCCTGTGCCTGATTACCTGCTCGACATGCCTTACACACATGTGCGACTTGTATGGTCAAGCAAACTGGCTCCAATTCTCAGGAAGGCTCAAGTACCAAACCTGCCTAATGGCAAAAAAAATTCAACTTGACCTGATGCCTACACTAATATGGATCAAGGCTGGATTTGGCTCACAGGGGATAGTGTACCCAAAATGCAATACATGGGAGTCCTGTGGGCCACATTCAGTCCTATCAAGCAAATGAACCCATTGGGCATGTACAGCACTAGGTGATCATTTGCATGCCTGATATAGGCTCATTTGCTTGCATGCATGCAGCAGCACCCTAATATCAGTGCAAGGCAGGTGATGTAAAGATCCCCTGGTGTCCAATAGACCCCCTTCACCCCTGTATTATAGTGATATGATAGTCCTCCCTTGTGTCTACTGGCCTCCCCAATTACCCCATATAAATATGATAATGATAGCTCTCACAGATGACTAGTGCCCCCTCCAAGTGCTGTCCCCCTCATACACCAAGCATCACCCCCAACCTCACCAGCTGCTGATGACCCCTTTCCACAACTCGTCTCCCCTTTCCCTAGTTAGCAGTCATGTTTTTTCACAGCAGGTCCAGAACAGCCCTCTGCTGACCTTTTTGTCTGGCAGCCATCTGACATGTACAGAGGACCTCACTATGTGCGTGTTATGCAGGGCCTGGCTGAGAAGCAAGCAGAAAGCTGTGTTGGTTGCCATCATGTTCAGCATTATCAGTTAGCAGTGTGAGGGGAGGGGATTCGGGGCACAGGTGGCCAAGTGGGGGTTGACGCCCAGAAGTGGGGAGAATGGTACAAGGAGGGGCAATGCAAGGCAAGGCAAATTTCATTTATATGGTACCCTTTCCAATGGCTGAGGAGGCCTCACAATTCATAAAAACAAACCACACATTTTAAAAATTCAATAAATACATCAACTTATTAAAAATTACTACACTATTCATGTTTAGAATTAATTAATAATCCGGGTATGCCTGTGTGAATAAAAATGTTTTTATCCTGTGTTTAAAGATATCCACAGTGGAGGCAGAGAGAACCCTGTCAGGGAGTGAATTCCACAGTAATGGGGCTGCACTCCCAATTGCCATATCTCCAGAGTGTTTCAAATGGGAGCAGGGTACTACAAGTAGACCCGCATTTGTAGACTGGAGGGGTCGAGGGGGGGTAGAAGGCAGCAAGAGATCTTTCCAGTAACTTGTGCCCAGTCCATGTAGGGCCTTGAATGTTGTCAAGCAAGTCTTGAAGATGATGGGAGAATCACGTGATGCAGAGTGCTAAGTAAAAGCTCCTCCGCTAAGCTCCTGCCTCCTGAATATAAATTCATCTTTTTACATTGTTAAAACCTATCTAATTCCTCTGCTTACGATTTTTTCCTGTGTTTAAACATTCTGTGCTCCAGTTTTGGGTATCAGAGCAGTAAATGGAGGCTTATATGAAGAAAGCCCCTCAGAAACATACCCCCCCACCACTCCTGAGAAGGCCTCAAAGAAATCCTGAGCCTCGAATGGCCCAGACAAGCCAGATCCTTCGTGTCAAGCTGGGGAGCAAGAACCTTTAACCCTTAACAGGTTCTTGGAAGAATTTAAGCCATTTCGAGAAGAGATGAAAGATATGGTGACTGATTTGAAATCCCTCTCCAGAAAATTGGATGAAGTCTTTACCAGGGTTTCGGATAATACTGCCCGCATAGTCTCGATCGAGAGAAAACTGGAAAGCCTGGATCCTGAATTTCTATTAACAAGACAAAAGCTTAGAAGCTAAACTTGAAGACTTGGAAGGCCGTAGCCAAAGAAATAATGTTGCAATACTCTGGCTTCCAGAAGGGGAAGAAGACCAGAACACAGTAGTCTTTGTGCAGAAGCTGGTAGACCGGGTTGCTGGTCCCTCTACCTTTGGCCCAGTGTACATGATAGAGCATGCTCATCGGTCCCTGCGACCAAAACCCCCACCTGATGCTCCCCCTCGTCCCATTATCTGCCACTTTCTGAATTATCTGGAAAAGCAGCATTTCTTGCAGAAAGTCAAGGCCTTATAAGAAGTCAGATGGGAGAAGGCGAAGTTGAGAATTGCTCAAGACATCCCTGGCTCAGTTCGTTTGAAGTGGAAAGCCTTCCATCCGATTTTATCTAAGATTATAGCAGCAGGGTTAAAATTCAGGATGGGGTACCCAGCAAAGTTACAAGTCTTAGTAAACGGCTCTTGGCTTAATTTTGAAGATCCTGAAGCTGCACTACTAAGCCTTAAATCAATGCTGCCAGATTTGTTCTGGATGACCTGAGAGTGCCTCTGGAGTATCTGGATTCACTGAGAGCTGCTGAGTGAAATGTTATTCGTTTCCTTCATGGAGAAAGCTTTTTCCAATGACCGAGTTCTGCTGTGTTTATTTTCTCAATTGGAACTGGGCTAATAGTATACGGCCTGACTCTTACCATTTTCGTGCCCTGGCTTCCTGGGGCTAATATTGTTTCAGGGCTAATCATTTTGGGGGTTCTGGTGATGGCTTGTTTGGGACTGTATTCCGGAGAATATTACATACTCAGTTTCTGGGGGTAGCATACTGGGGGAAGATTTTTGGTTAATGGCTCCTGATTAGATCTTATATGTTAGTTTTTCAGGTTCCTGAGCGTTTTCGAGCTTTCATTGTGCTTTTGGCAGGCTGGTTGGACTGGGATACGACCACAAGAGGGCGCGGTTTGCCCAATCAATATAGGTCTGGGTGATTTTGACTCGAGAGGGATCTCTTTCAGACTCGATGCCATTTTGGCTTTGCAGGAGGTATTTTGGAACTAGGGGTTGGTAACCCCTGGGTAATCATTCCTAGTTGTTTTCTCATTTCAGGATCTCGTTTTGGTTTCCATCCGGTTTCCGGTTTTTTCATGTTCTCAGTTCGAGATTGGGGTTACCCCTTAGTACTAGCTTCTCCCCTGGCTCTGGTTCTTGGTGCAGTTTTCTATGGGGGACAGGCAATTTTCAATTCTCTTTTTGGAGTCTCATGGATACCTGTTATATTCACGTCTCTGATACGTGGTTTTATTTTTTTCCTCTATATCTATCGGATTCACTATCATATGTCCACAGGCTCTGGAAGCCCGAGACTGCTCCTTAGACATTAAGGGCTTGTTAATGCAATTCATAAACTACTTTATACTTAGAGATATGTGGGTGATCATTAGCAGAGGATATTTTCGGAAGTTGGGAGGGAGGATTTTTTTTAAATTTGCTTTTTCTTACTCCCGAGGCTACCTGCCGCCTTACTATCCACCCAGTTATGGGCACTTGACCTCTGCACCCCAAATCAGCCACAGCCCCTGATACCCCGTGGCTTGCCCCCCACGGTGGAGCCTGTGGCACCCCGGTTATGCACGAGCACTGGGATTAGGTCAGGGGCCTGGCCTGGGGAGCACATTGAGGCCGCGGCAAACTTCATTCGCGGCGGCAGGCAGCTCCTCCATTTTCCGCTTTTCTGGGGAGGCGGGGTCGTGCCATGATGTCACCATCCGCCCCGCCTCCTATGAGTTGTCAAGCGTCGGCTTGCATGGGAACTCCCGGCCTCCGCCAGGGGTCCCCAATGCACTGATCACTACCCACACCCTCCCCCCGGAGAAGGAGAGCTGCCCAGTGGGCGCCCAATCCTACTCCCCCCGGCCGGCCTTCCGACGACCCGGATTCGTTCCCGAACCCGGGTCGCCGGCATCGCAAGCGGAAATCCCACAGCTGCGCCGGCAGGCCAGCTGAGCGGGAGGATATGACCCAGTGCTGTGCTAAGCATTGCTTGTGTCAGATTGGGGGGTTGGGAGGTGGGTGGGTGTTATGTGTTTTGTAGGGGGTTACTGGGGGCTTAAAGCTGAGCTTTTGATGGGAGGGTTAGGGTGGTGGGAGGGCCTTACAGCAGCAATGGGTAGGGTTAGAGTACTCGTGCTATATACCCTGAGCGCAGGGCCAAACCTATTACACCTAGAAATCTTTAGCAGATGGCCAAGGAGGCGACTTTTGCAATGTGGAATGTTAAGGGGATCAGGAAAAAATCTAAACAATATCAGGTTCTTAAACATTTAAGCCTACTACTCTCTCAGATAACTTTCCTACAGGAATCACATTTATTAGAAAAGGAAGCATCACAAGTGAGAAGACAACAGGTGGGGATGGTGTATGAGGCTCAAGGCTCCTCCAATAGTTGTGGGGTCATGCTTATTATTAATAGGGGTATTCCCTTTGTTTCTACACAAGTTATCAAAGATCCTGAGGGTAGGTTCGTTTTAGTTATAGGTACTCTCTGGTCAGTACCATTGTTACTGGGCAGCATATACGGCCCCAACGCAGATGACCCTGGGTACTTCATGAGACTTATAAACATAATCCTGTCTTTCCTTCCTACAAGGATTATTCTGGGGGGTGACTTTAACCAAGTCGTAGACTCAAATCTCGACAGGTCAGGTGGCGGATCGGGGGTGGTCTCTCCAGGTCAGAGGGCTTTTAGAGACCTACTGGATCAATGTGGGCTCTGTGATGTCTGGCGTGTCCTAAATCCGGATTCCAAGGAGTTCACCTACAGGTCATTGGTGCACAGCTCACAGTCCCGCATAGATTACATTTTCATTTCTCAGACTCTCTTGCCTGGGCTCAGGACCTCGTCGATCCAACCTGGTCCTGTCTCCGACCATTCCTTGGTGTTGTGTAAACTGGCACTTCAGGAAGTTTCAAAGAGATAAACAAGATGGAAACTTAACGATCAATTGCTTAAAGATTCTAAATATTGTAAAATCATAAGGGAACATATTGAGGCCTTTTTTTTTGTCCAACCCTTTAAATAGTGCAAAGCTGGATATTATCTGGGGCCTTTTAAGAACTACATGAGAGGCATTCTTATTAGTATGGCAGTGACTAGGAAAAGAGCTACGGAGAGGGAATTACTATCTTTATTATCCCAAATTAGGGTGCTTGAAACTAATGTTTCAGCCAATACTCCAGAAGAGGATAGGACGAAGCTCCTATTGTCGAGAGATAGATATTTACAATTACTCTGGGAAAAGGCAGAGTTAGCTATCATATGTACTAAAGCTAGTTGCACTGATCAGGGAGAGAAGGCTGGGTGCCTATTGGCACTCCGTATCAAACAACAAGAATCTGTGACATTCATCCCTTCTATCAGGGCGTCAGCTGATGGGTCTCTGAAAACATCTCCTACCGAGGTAGTCCAAGAATTTGCAGTATACTACAAAATGCTGTATGGGGACATGGAGCACCCTCCCAGCCCGGTAAGCGTGGAGAAGTATTTGATGGACTCCCACCTGCCCTCCATCCCAGCACGTCACAAAGATTCACTTGTCTCTTCTATATCACAGGAAGAAATCGCTGAGGTTATCAATGGTTTACCTTCAGATAAAACTCCTGGTCCTGACAGATTTTCTTCCCTTTTCTACAAGACGTTTCGAGATCTCTTACTACCAATACTTAATAGATTATTTCAACATATTCTATCCGGGACAGAGGTTGATTGTCACCTCTTTGAAGCCTTGATAGTGCTTCTCCTCAAGCCAGACAAAGACCCAGAGCTTGTCCAAAGTTACAGGCGTATATCTCTCCTAAATCAAGACATTAAAATTCTCTCAAAGATTTTAGCTAACAGACTATCCGTGGTACTCCCTGAGTTATTAGGCATGAATCAGGTAGGATTTATGAAAGGATGCTCCTCGGTGGACCATTTGCGTACGTTATCTCATGTCTTCTCAGCTACCAGAGACACCGTGTTCCCTGCGGGCCTGGTCTCTCTGTACACCGAGAAGGCGTTTGACCGGGTAAATTGGAGTTTTTTGTTCAAGGTACTGAGTGCCTTCAAATTCCCTCCGGTATTCATATCCTGGGTTGCTGCACTATATAAATCCCCCAAGCAAGAATCTCAGCTAATGGGGCTTTCTGTAACTCCTTCCCACTCTATTCAGGTACTAGGCAGGGTTGCCCTCTATTGCCTCTGTTATTTAATTTATACTTGGAACCCCCTCATTCAAAGCATTCTCAAAAATACCTCTATACAAGGTATTTGGGTGGGGCGCCATGAAATTAAAGTCACCGCATATGCAGATGATTTGTTGATACATCTCTCCCATCCGGTTTCATCATTACCACCCTTACTGAATGAAATAGCCAGATTTAGCGAGCTATCTAACTACAAGCTGAATGCCAGTAAATCCATATTTTTCCCATTAAACCACAAGGTATTCAAGAACGATATTAGTCCCCTAGGCTTATGTTGGACTCCTAGAGTATTTAAGTACTTGGGCATTAAGTTATCCCATAACCCCTCAACATGGTTTAAGGAAAACCTGGATTCTCTCTCGCAGGTTATTATTCATGACCTTGACAGATGGTCTAAACTTCCCATATCATTATGGGGCAGGATTAACATAATTAAGATGAATGTCTTTCCTAGAATTTTCTACCCCCTATCCCTTCTCAATTCTTTTATCCCTATACGCTGGTTTAAAAAATTGCATGGTATATTCACAAGATTTATTTGGGCTGATAAACACCCCCGCCTGGCTTATTACAAACTAGCTGCCCCAAAATTTGAGGGAGGGCTACGGATTCCTCATATGGCATTATACTATTGGGCTAGTCACCTAGTAAAATGTGTGAGATGGATATCCCCGGGCCTTGAAATGGAATAACCAGTATGGCTTAAGATTGAATTAGATGCTATTAAAGCTAAATGTCTGGACCCTTTAACCTTATTTTATCTCAAACTGTCACACGTAAAGACAGCTGACTGTCCTACAGTAGGTATCTCTTTAAGAGTTTATGCATAGTTATGTGCATTTCTTCATTACTCCCCTCAGACTGACTTAGCTCAGTACATTTGGAACTCCCCATCTTTTACTATTAACAGGAAACAGATTCCCAGTAAGTGGTTGCCCCAATTAGGCGATGGAAAACTGCTTTCCTTGGTGGATAGGGAGGGACACTGGTGGTCCCAGGTAGAATTAGTGAAAAATTTCTCATTCTGGTTTCATCTCACTTTAAGATTATGCAGTTAAGACATCTACTCACAATAGTCCTGGGGAATACTCCCCCTTCCCAGAAGGTGTCAGCTTTGATACCTGAAATCTCCCTACTGTCTGGATCTTCAGGCATTGTATCTAAAGTGTACAGAGTCTTGTACTATAAAAAATACGGGGAGTCCTTTGGACCTACTAGATTCTGGAACTCACTCCTCCCTCAATACCAGTTGGATTGGCAATCCCTATGGGGATCCTGTCATAAATATGTTTCCCAGGACAGATTGCGTCTCATGCAATACCATATATTACACAATATGTATTGTACCCCTGTTAAACTAAAGAAATGGGGTTTCTTGAATTCTAGTACATGTACTAAGTGTATGCAGGAAGAAGGAATACTCCTTCATATGTTTTGGTCCTGTCCCAAAGTTTCCCCTCTATGGAATTTAATCCAGATGTCTCTGGATCCCCTGCTGGGCCTTCAGGAGTATTTTATTCCTGAGATATGTCTCCTAGGGGACATGTCCCTTGTCAGGGTCTGAATCAGGAAATTTCATATCTCCATGATTGCACTGTCTGTTAAGAAACTCATTTTATGCCATTGGAAAGACAAATCCACCCCATCTTTCCAAGAGTGGTTGCATGAAATTATTGCTAATCTCCGAACAGAAAAGGTGATTGCAAGCCTTCATAATAGACTTGCAGCATATAGTAAAATATGGGATCCCCTACACTCCTTACTCTCACTGTCTCACTTATGATTATGCTACACCTCAGTCCTTCTCATATGTCCAATGGAAACCATTACTGTAATTTAGGGTTATATGGTCTTGTTGCTGCTGTAAGGGGGGCGGTTGGGAGGGGTGGGCTGGGCAGTTCTTTCTGTACATGTGGTATGTCACACCCTAGTTCGCTGTAACTGCCCTTTGTAAAGGGAAATGTATTAATAAAGTTTAAATTATAAAAAAGTCTTGAAGATGATATGCCAAAGGACTGCCAGCCAGTGCAGAGAGCGAAGCACAGGTGTGATGTGGGCACTATGCGGTGTTCAAGCCACCAGCTGAGCTGCAGCATTCTGGACCAGTTGAAGTAGGAGCAGCAAACTTGCAGACAGCCCTAGGTAGAGGGCATTGTAGTAATCCAAACGGGAGGTGACAAAGGCATGGACAAGTGTCTCAAGGTCGGCAGGCACCAAATACGGTTTGATTTGAGCAATAGTATGAAGATTATAAAAATCATTCCTGACTACTGCTGACAATTGTTTTTTGAATGTTAGCCTGCAATCAAGAATGACATCCAAATCCTTCAATGCATCCATGGCTTGAAGATTTTGACCATTCAAAGGTAATAAGGAAAGGGAGGGTTAACCATCTTAGAGAGCTATCATTATCACTTTTATACAGAGGTAATTAGGGGGATGGGGTTCCACTACATACCAGGTAGGGCTGTCATTATCACTATTATACAAGGGTGGCCAGGATGGGCAGCCACTAGATACCATGGAGGCCAGACTGCAGTACAAGGGGCTGGCCACTTGGGGGGGGAAGCATGACCTTAGTGCACAGTTAAAGCCATGTTTTTGGCAGCAGCAAACAGTGCACCACTGATGGCCGTTTAGCATTACCAAAATCTCTGACTGTACCGCTGCACCATTATGCATGAGGAATCATTCCATTTGCATAGGTGCAGCATTATGTTCTGGGTGATCATGCTACTGAGTCTTGGTGGTGCTCTGGGGACCTCCGAATTTGGCCTTGCCCAGAACACTGGCACTGGCATGGTTAGCACTGCACTAATCTGGTTAGTGCCATGCTAGAATTTTGAATGTAGGGGCCTCTGAGAGATATGAGGTATAACAATAGAAATTACATAAACATTAACAGTTTACCTCCATTCTTTATCTTTTTAAAAATGTAGCTCTCTTGAAGAACAATAACTGCTTTGAAGAGCTAGCACTTGGACTGAAGATGGTTGGAACAGCAAAGAACAAAAAAGAGCTGAACCAAGGTGACCTGGGGTGCTCAGTGACAACATATATACATGAAGCATTAGAGAAGTCAAGGTGCTTACCCAAGGCATATAGAAAACCAAATGAAAAGTCCAACCAAGCTGTAAGGTTCAATTAAAGACTTTTTCTTCATTTAATGAGCCATTTTAACAACATATCTGACCTCCTGGGCCAGGATAAACACCAAATAATCAACTTTTCAATTCAGAGTCTTTGTCAAGATGCTGCCCCCTTTGGGTGAATTGTTTTTATAGTGAAATAACATGCCACATGTTTAGCAGTTAATTGCTTTTTAAAGTGCCAGCATTTCAAATAGCTTAAACACACACTTAAGATATTATATATTTCTATATGCAAACCAACATTTCAAGAAGTGCAAGTGCTTAAATATTGCATAAAAAGTGACACTATATAAATAGCAATACACATAACAAGAAGACATTTTTAAACTCTCTCTACTTTAAATCTGAGCACTAAATTAAATAAGTTTATCACAGAACTACAAATGTATTATGTACCTATATCATGGTACTAAAATTTAGGTACAGATAGCAATAGAGTACAGAAAAGTTTAAGCTTGGATAACCAAAAGAAGAGGAAGGCAGAGGTCAAAGAGCAGCAGGAGGTCAAGTGAATAAGAAACACCAGAGCTAGATTTGGGTTCTGAACTTGAGACTGAACTGGTAACTGAGTCTAAAAAGCTCAATGTAATAAACCTATTGGATTACAATTTAACTGAGGCAGACAAGGATATTTTGAGTAAGGTCTTATTCAAATCCAGTGTCAGATGTGGATTTTTTTCCAAACGTCAGTGGACTTACATAGAATTTGCCAAATTCTGAACTTGCAGTGCTTCTACTATAATGAGAACAATTTGGGCAGAGCACCAACATACTTAAGTGTAAGTAATAATAATCTAACACCAAGTAATGATGATAGTTTGCAAAATGTAATAGCAACACAGGATGTAACGGATGCATTGAATGATTTTGAAAGAGGCATTGCAGGTGGTATTGAAACAAGTAAAATTGTAAGGAGAAAACCAAATGCTTTCTGCCCCACTCAGTCTGCAGCAGTGAGCACCTTTCAAAAATTGCATGAAAGGGACCTTGAGGCATTAAAAGGTGAGGAGTTTACTTTAACCTACTGTAACACATCTACCCTTGAAAGAGAAGCCTTAGAAAGTCTAAAGAAAAATAAATGAATTACTATTAAGCCTGCAGACAAGGGGGCAGTGTTGTGGCGTTATTACAGCTGATTATGGGAGGGAGGTAGAATTATGTGAGGGAGGTAGAAAGGCAATTGTGTAACAGACAATTCTACTTGCCAGTAAATCAAGACAACACACAGAAGGTTAAAAAACTAGTGGGTTAATTTTTAGGGTGGGTACTTCATGAAGGCCTTATAAATGTCAGAGAAAAAGAGTATCTGACTACTGAATACCCACTAAGAGCACAGTTTTACTTACTTCCAAAGATTCACAAAACCTTGGTAAATCCACCAGGCAGACTCATAATATCGGGAATAAGGACAGCCATTGAGCTGCTTAATAACTTTGTTAATGATAACATGAAATAACTGGTCCTGGGTCTACGATTGCATCTAAGGGATACAGGTGACCTCCTTAAAAAACTTGAAGGAATAAACACAGGAAAAGACTCATTGCTAGTTACACTACATATTGAATCTTTATATGCAAACATTTCCCATGACGGGGGTTTACAGGCATTAAGATATTACTTAGGAAAAAGGAAGGAAGGGAGTTTACCTTGACACTGAGCTATTGACAGACAAGACTAGGATAGTTTTGGAAAATAATATTTTCACTTTTGGAGCCATGTCCTATAGTCAGCAGAAAGGTACTGCTATGGGAGGTAGTCTAGCCCCAAATTTGCAAATCTGTATCTTGGCCACTGGGAGGAGAAATTTATATGGAACCAACATGCAAATTCATTTTTGGAAAAAAAAATCCAACTATGGAATCACTTTATTGATGATGTTTTGATGGTGTGGCAAGGGGACCCAAGTGAATTGGAAAAATTCAGACAATACCTTCATGATTCTAACTCTAATATTAGATTTACATGTAGTTACAGTAAAGAAAAATTCCCCTTTCTAGATTTGAAGTTATTGACAAGGAATGATGGCACTATAGCCACTATTCTGCTTTGAAAACCAATGGACAGAAACACTGTATTACGGGGCAGCAGTTGTTACCCTCACCACACCATCACGAACATCCCAAAAAGTCAGTTTTACTGAGTTAAGAGAAATTGCAGTGAGCCAGAAAATTAGCTAAGAGAGTTAACTGAGCTTGAAAATAGATTCAAGGAAAGAGGGTGTGCTGAGAGTGTTATTTAAAAAGCAAAAGTAGCTACAGCAGAAGTGGATGGGGTACCCTATTGCAGAGAAAGGACAATCTTCCTGCAACAAAAGAATGTACAGATCAGACTAACTTTGTTAGCACATACAATGTTAGGTCATGGAGAATAAAGGACCTGAGCTATAAAAACTGGTTTGTACTGGCTGCTGACTATAGATTAAAGGAAACTGCAGATACACCTCCCAGAATGGCCTAGCACAAGGCCAAAAGCATCAGAGATATTCTGGTACACTCAGCATATCAGGTTATGAAAGAAAGCCTCAGAAATTGGATGCCACCATTTTCAAAAGAGTGCAAAAAATGTGGCCATTGTAAATATTGCCCCATTGTTCAAGAGTGTACTAGTTTCAGTAACCCTGGAGGTATGAGAAGGTTTGATACAAAATAGTTTGTGAATTGTGGCACAACTTTTGTTGTCTATCTATCATTCTGCACTTGTGGATATTTCTATGTGTGGAAGACAATGAGAAAAATGAAAGAAAGAGTAGGGGAGCACATGCAAGCAGTTCAAAATGGCAATTTGGAATATGCCTGGGAAGAACATGTGATCCATGTATCAGATAGAGATGAACAAGTCATCAAATTTATTGGAATTGAACAGGTACAGTTGGGACCAAGAGTGGGTAACAGAGAGGGCCTTTTAAGCAAAAGAGAGCAATATTGGATATATACTCTCGAAGCATATAAGGATAAGGGGCTTAATGAACGTATTGAGCTCAAACCCTTTTTGAAGGACAAGCACTGATTGTGTCTTATTATCTCTGTGCTCTCTCCTTTTAGGTTAAAAGTGATAAAGAGTGAAGCCTCTACATGCTCTGGCCCTGTTTGTTCCAAATTGTCTAATTTTTCTTTCAACTTTCGTAAGTACCATGTCTGGAGACCCCAATACAAGAGGTCTTAAGTGGACTATTTATATTGGTATATAGTAAGTGTTTTCCCTTTCCCTGCACCCCCTTGTTCCATCTTTCTCCCTTTTCCCCATTTGTAATATTATTCCACAGTGCAGTCAGAGTTCTCTAACTGTAAGTGTTCAGTCTTTTTCTCGCCTTCCTCATAATTGCATAACTTCTTCCAGTTTTAGCCTTGTACCAATAAACACCTTCTCCTTTCCCTTCTTTTCCCCTTCTCCCTTCTTTTGGTTAGCCAAGCTAAACTTTTCTATACTCTCTTACTATTGGTACCGACATTTTAGTACCATGATATAGGTACATAATAAAATTGTAGTTCTGAGATAAACGTATTTATATTAGTGTCCAGATTTAAAGTAGAGAGCTTCTTGTTGTGTGTATTGTTATTTATATATTGTCACTTTTTTATGCGATATTTAAACACTTGTACTTCTTGAAATGTTGGTTTGCACATATGAATATATGATATCCTAAGTGTATGCTTAAACTATTTCAAATGCTAGCACTTTAAAAGCAATTAACTGCTAAACATGTGACATGTTTATTCATTATAAAAACAATTCACCCAAAGGGGGCAGTATCTTGACAAAAACTCTGTTTGAATTGAAATTTTGATCATTTGGGTTTTCTCCTGGCCCAGGTGGGTCAGTTGTGCTGTTAAAATGGCTCATTAAATAAAGAAAAAGTCTTTAATTGAACCTTACAGCTTGGTTGGACTCTTCATTTGGTTTTCTATATGCCCTGGGTAAGTGCCGTGACTTCTCTAAAGCTTCATTGTTGGAACTGCATCCATGTGTAATTGAGCTTTTGCAATAGCTCATCTGTATGCAGCCAGTTCTTCAGGATCCTGTTCGCAGGCTGATCTTTCAAAATGTGCAGAACAAATTCGACTACATTTTGATGAAATTAAATCCTTTCTTTTACAGAAATGGACCCATGCATTCTTTATTGATTTATCTTGTGGAAAGTAGAAAAAAATGAAATCCACATTCATGTTGGCTTTTATTCTTGCATCCATAAACAATGCAGTAAGACACTGTTTGAAAAAAATGCAAAGTACATTTTCAAAAAAATAAGGAATATAAAACATGCACAGAAATTTAAGGCATTTAATTGGGATTATTTCAAGATATGCTTTCACAGCACTATGGATCTGAGCACCAGATGTGACAGAAATAAGATTTTCCTCCAAAATACAATGTTTTGCCAGCAAAACATAATTTTCCCTCCAATACAGATTGATACACTGGACTGAACAACCAATTACACAGTAGGTGAAATCACTAAAAATTCCATGATTCTTTATACATTTTATGTGAAGCAATAAAAAAAAGTAGGTTTTATCATAACTTAAGCAGTTCATTTATTATAACATTAAACAGACATTTTTAATTATAAAAGAACATCACCTGACATTGCATTCCACCACAGTTCATAAAATATTGTCAGAAATAAAAATGAAACTGAAATGAAAAGGAGGCTAAGTCTCATTGCTATATATAAAATATCATCAAAACCAAAATAAAAAAAATACCCATCTCTATTTTACTACGATATGTGGACCACCGGCAATGACATTTATATGCCACAGATTGCAACAGGCACTGACTTTGACAGACACTATGGGGGGGTGGGTCAGTGAGCATACACAGCAAACAATGTGAAAAAGGCAATACACAAGAAAAGAACATATATAACATCACATTAAAAGGAGACAGAGTGTAGATTCTTTAATTTTATTTAATATAGTCCTAGATAACTGTGGTGCCATGTGTAGAAGTACACAGCATGCTTTCAGATTCACTGTGTTAAAAGCCCATAATCTTGAAAGGAATCTTAAGCATTATTGCATATTTCAGACATGTGATAAACATGCGCTGGGACCACAAGCAGTCAAAAATACATACTGCAGAGATGGAACAAGTGGGCAAAATATAAGCTGTTTTCTCAAAAACAGCAGGCTTGATTTTAGCAAAATTTTAAATACAAGTACAATGAGGCATAATGTGTTGAATAATACCTGTAATATTAACAACCACCACTCCTAAAACAACCTGGTCAGTTGTCCTTTAAGCATAGGGTAAAACAGCATAACTTCCCCTGTTTTAACAGGGTTCTCAAGGTTGCTCTAAGAGAAAGGGTCAAGCATTGAACAAAAACCAGGAGCACTAAGACAACCCATGACTGGGCTATTTGTCATCAAAAGTGGAACCATTGCACCTGTTTAACATAGAATGCCGAAGCTGCTTACTGTCTAAATCTAATAACTCCACCAAATTTTGGAAGGCAGTAAAGTCATTGGAAGGGGGATGCTTCTTCTCCTCTGCCTAAGCAACTAATGATTAGGGATAAGATCATTTACAAAAAAGCAAAGTATCCTAGTAGAGTTAAACTCCCACTTTGTTCCTCCAGGATTGGCTTTTGATAATTCCCTTGCAGCATCGTATCCTCTATCCCGCCTAACATATATAGAGAATGTGGCTCATGAAAATGAAATTTTGGATTTTAGACCCGTTTCTTACAAACATGTCAAACAGCTCCTATTAAAGTTAGATAAACAGCCAGACCTGATAATCTGGATCCCCTCTTCCTTAATGTGATCTGTGTCATTCTCACTGCTCCTCTCACCCACCTCTTTATCCTCTCACTTATGCAAAATGAACTGTCTGCATTATGGAAAACAGAATACATCACCATCTTTTGAAAGCTGGTGATACAAGCAATCTAAATAACCATAGGCCTACATCTATACTCCCTGTCCTTATTAAATTGTTGGAAAAAACTGATAACTACACAGCTATGTGATTACAAAGGCAAATTTAAAGAAACGTATCAATCTCCGCTGTTGCACAAGCTGGATCAGTGCCTTATCCCCTTGAGCTGCTATTGATGCAGTACATATCTAAAATAATGCAGTCTTTAAAATATGCCAGCCCTTGTAAAATTAGCCCTACCAGGTCCCTGGACATCCTGGTTTCTGGGACTGTGCACACGCTCCACCTCCGTGCTCACTAAAGTTGAGACATGATGCTAGGGAGAGCATGAGGATGAGCACCATTATAGCTGTGTTCGTATGTATCACTTCTGATCAAACTGCTATTACTCTATTGCCTGCTCTTAATGTCGTACTAGTATGCGCCATTGTAACCAAACTGGCTTCTCTGTATAACTGTCTTTATCACATGTGCTTACTATCTACGTAACCCATATCCTGGAACCTATAATGCTTGTATATGTATTTGTCATGTTTATTATCACATGTGCCTGCAAACTATGTGACCTATATCCTGGAACCAAGAATGCTTGTACTTGTATTTGTCCTTTATGTGAGGTACCTTTGGAAATGAACCTCTGGCTCAAAGGTTGTAAACCGATGTGCAAATAAATAAAATAAAAATAAATAGTCTATGTGTGGTACCTTTTGGATCATTTATTTATTTTGTAATGGGCAGTTGGTGATGAAACAGGGGTACCAGTCGACTAACGAGGGTCTTGTGCCCATGAGGGCTGGCATTTTTTAAGAACTGCATTATTTTAGATATGTACTACATTAATAACAGCTCAAGGGGGTAAGGCAATGATCCAGCTGGTGCAAAACCCATCTACATTTACTTGGTAGATCTCTTTAACATTATCACCCCCCTGCAATCAGGCTTCAGAACCAAGAGTAGCACTGCCACTGCTCTGGCTAAGGTTACCAATGATTAGCTCTCTGCTCTAGCTGAAAAACTCAACAGTGGCACTGTCCCAGAGCTGGCCTTAGCATGGTGCAAACTGTACATTTGCACAGGACTCCAAGAGCAGAGGGTCCCACAAACAGCCTCAGTTGTCCATTTGGCAGCTTCCTTTTTTCCCTGGATCTCTATTTTCTAATTCAACTAAAGTGCAAACATGGCACAAAACTAGGTGAAAGTGAAGATATAGGAAGGCCATGGTAGGGATGAGGATGTTCCTCGGGGGCTTTGCAACTTCTAATATGGGGCCCCAGCAATGAGGTTCTCATAAGGCCCTGGGATAGCTAGGGCCAATGCTGCACTGTTCTCGATCTCAGCAAAGCATTGGACACAATTGCCATTCCACATTACTTTAGAAACTCTCCAGTACAGGACTTAGTACATCTGTTCTCCTATGGTTTGCTAATTATTTAGCTGGATGCCAGTAGCAGACAAAGATAGAAGGTCTTTCCTCCTCTGCCTCTCTTATCACAGGAGGTTCCTAAGGGTCAGTCCTAGGTCCATTGCTCTTCATAATCTACTTTATGTAAATGGCTTGGGGTCCACCCTAAATTACGTATATCTACATTTTTATGCTGATGATACAGCTCTTT
Source organism: Neoceratodus forsteri (assembly GCA_016271365.2). Lineage (NCBI taxonomy): Eukaryota > Metazoa > Chordata > Ceratodontiformes > Ceratodontidae > Neoceratodus > Neoceratodus forsteri. The sequence continues at coordinate 1,557,245,092 of CM057453.1, read as the reverse complement.
ACCTTGCTAGGCCTACCATAGATTGAGAAGTGGCTGGCCTTCAGATTGCATTTAATAATCTACAACACAGTCTCCTTCATTTATAATTATTACTCAAATTCTCAAAAAAAAAGATCATGATATTGTCTTCTAAACCAGCCATTAATGCTTACTCACTTTCCTTATCCACTCTACTCAGGGATAAGCTCCATCTGGTGCATAGGTATATATACATGAGGCTATGGCTGAATAGCAAATTTTCTTTCACCACACACATCAGTACTTTTTCTAAAAAACTACGCTCTAGACTGGGGTTCTGCTTTAGGAACAGACACCGTTTTACAACTGAAGCATGAAAAAGTTTTGTACAAGCCACCTTCCTCCCCGTCTTAGACTATGCTGACCTGATGTAGCACGAATCTGCTTCTGACTAAGCTGGACTTGCTCTATCACAGGGCCCTCCACTTCATTACCAATCTCCCACCCAAGATCCATCATTGTATCCTCTACTCCACAGTATGATGGCCCCCTCCCTGACAACTAGACAGTTGAAAAAATTCTGTATCTGGACTCTTATGTCCCTGTTAAATGATCTACTGCCCTATAGCATGGCTCTGGTCCACAGAGAAGGCAATCCATACAACCTGAAGAAGAGCAATGTTATTCACCTAGAAATACCAAGGTGCCTCTCTCATTATAGGAAAGCTGCACTCTGCATTCAGCTGGCTTGTCCCCCTCACTCTGTAATAAACTCAAAAGAAGTCTGAAATTTGGCACCTTAATCAACCTTATAAAATGGGCCTTTCAGATCCAAACCTCTGATTGGCTAGTACATCATCTGAGCCATGTCCTTATCAGATGATGTACTAGCCAACTGGCACTACTGTCCACATCAAAGACACCTCACAACAACAAATCAGTGACCTTTCTCATCAATAAACAAAAAGCTCACTGGCAGAACTTACTGAAGCGAATGCGGGAAGTACTAGTTCTCACAGAAGTAGACAGCATCACCCTTCAACTCACCACAACCTGCCAAGAAAGCAGTTTAAAACAGAAATCCTGATTACGGTCAAAGCGTCACACCAGAAGTACTACATGTGAATTATTTGTTCATAAAATAACAGATTAGCATGTGTAAAGAAAACCGCCGAAATCTTATCGTCGCCCGGTCAACACGAAATACCTCAAGTTTCAGAGAAAAAATGTCAGGATATGCCAGTAGCAACTTTCAGTTAAATCTGGATAAAAAGTCACCAACCTGGCACCAAATGAGTACAGCAGCACTCCTGTCATTGTAGTGTACAACAGCCCTCTCATCCAGCCATCCACCTCGAGCAGTGTCACAGCGCCTCAGCCCAATACCAGCACGGCAGCTCCTCCTGTCTTTGAAAGCTCCAAAGATGCCATTGAAGCAGCACAAATCGATGAAGGCACAGTGCCCCAACACACCAACAATCAGCCTGTAAAAAGAAAAAGAAAGCAAAATAACACAACAGAATTCCCAGATCTGACACCACAACAACTCAAGCAGCTTGAAAGGCAAAAAGATAAGCAAAATACAAAAAACAACTCAATGGGCAGTGACAGTATTATACACATGGAGCCAAGCAAAAAACATACAAGTAAGCCTAGAGAGCATAGCACCATCAGAACTGTGTACAATCTTAAGAAAGTTCTATGTCAAAATTCACCAGTCAGATGGCACAGAATACAGCCTATCAAGCTTAATAGCTTAATGTGCAGGTCTCAATCACCATATTAACAACCCTCCACTGAGCAGAAACATAAACCTCCACAGCCAGCCAGACTTAAACCCAGCAAATAACATATTTTCTGCTGTAATAAAAAAATATAGGTGAGAAGGCAAAGATTGTGCAGACCACCACTCTACCATCAGTGGACAGGACTTAGCAACTCTGAAAACCTCTGCAGCTCTCACTCCCAATACCCCCATGTCTTACTATTAAAAGTTTGGCTAGATATGCAACTCTGCATGGCTCATAGGGACAGAGAGGGACTCAGGCAATTTAACCGGAACATTTTGAACTCAAACTAGGTGAATAAGGAGCCAAATACATAACTCTCAGCTTCAACGAATTTACCAAGAATCTCAAACTAAAATGATTCTTCCAAACAGCAATACTGTGGCTATATATACAGCGTGCCAGAAAACCCTCTGTGCCCTGTAGAATCATTCACATAGTATTTGTCAAAACTTCCTCCAAATCCTCCAGCTTTCTCCTGTCACCCTCAAAAACTCCCAGAAACCCTCCTTCCAAATGCAGAAACATGGTACACCCATGAACCTTTAGGCATAAACTACCTATCAAACCATATGCCAAAAATCAGTGAAGAAGCTGGTCTAAGTCATAGATATACAAACCATTCAGTTCGAGTAACAGCTGTACAACTTCTTTCAAGTGCTGGCCTACAAGCATGAGAAATTATGTTAGTGACCGGGCATAAGGCCGAGTCAAGCCTGCAATCATATTGGGCAGCCACTCCTGAAGACCGTCAGCGCTGGAGTCACATTTTAACCTAGAAAACCAAACTACATTACAAGACACAAAATACCTCTCAACAGGTTGAAAAACCTCAAACTCCACCAGAAGCTGCACTTGTAGATCACAAAAACATCCAGCCATCCTGCATCTCCTCCATGCATGCCGAAAATGGAAATACCATCACTTCCTCCACCGAAATGAAGCAATCAGAATCAGGAACCCTCCCACCGAGCAGTATCATCCAAGAGTTTAAAGCGATAACAAAAAACTCTCCCTTTACCATTCAGCACTGTGTTATGCAAAACATTAAATTCATTAATCTGTCCAAATAAAACGAACACTACAGAAACGTCCTATACGTTTACAGTTACAAAAATGTTAACTTAAAGTTATCAAACTGTTTAAAAGTATCTGTCTATCTACATAAACATTTACTTTAATATTTAAAAGTTGTCAAACAAAGTTCAACAAGTTTGTTTCATACTATTTTAAAAGTATTAACTGCTCAGTTACTGTATCAGAAACACAAAGTTAAATGGGACTATTCTTTTTCTAAACTGAAAAATCCTGTTAATTTATCAACTTTATTCACAATTCAATAAAAAAAAAAATTAACTTTGAAAATAGCTCCTAAATTTAATTTAGCCCATTTTATAAGCACCATAACACTCTCCGAGGTGTGGGTTACATGCTGATAAGAGCACACCTAGGTGCATAAGGCACTCAGCGCAAGCACCTCGTACCTTAGTACACACCTAGGCGTGCTCTTATCAGCACATAAACCACACCTCATCATGTGTTATTGCTTGCATAATGCTTTTAAAACTCTTTTGGAATCACACTGTGTCTACGTGTGCAATTGAGGATAACCTCCCTTACATCTTTAGGCACTGAAAGTTATACCCATACTCAACTCTGCCTTAATTCCATATCCCACATCTAAACACATTGTTTTATCATGTTCCTTACAAGTTCTGTATGTTCAATTCTTGTCAAATTATGTATGGCTACTATTTTAATTTACCTGACTGTTCAGTACTGCAATTAAGTCTCTGTATTACATTTTATGCTTTATTATTACCAATATTTCTTTGAGTACATGTACTGTATGTTTTCAGTTTGTTCAGTCCCTGCTGTCCTGACCAGGACCTCCTTGTATATGAATATCACTCAATGGAGTCTTTTCCTGTTTAAAACAGTTCAAGACTTTCGCCGTTTCGCGCTGGTGGGGGAGTAGTGGGTGACCTGGTGCTGTAAGGTCCCACCCCCCCGCGCTCCTAACTGCCGCTTAGCCGAGTTTGAGGTGCCATGGGCTTTGCAACTCCGGCAGGCCTCTTCGGCAGCTTGATCAACAAACGAGAGGTTTTGTGTGGACCAGACTCCACCGCCGACTGCGAGAGACCTGCCTACTGCCTTCAGCCAATTCCAGCTCCTACGACCTCGTCTGCCCTCAAGCCGTACACTTACCTGTTCCCCTCGCCTGCGGAGCATCTTGCCAGAACCAAGTGAAACCAGGGACCCCCACCGCCATCTTCTGCTTGCCAATGGACCTTGTTCTCTGCTCCCGGTTTGAATTTCTGGCGCCGAACCCACCGCAGCACCCTATTGGCCCCTGGCTGTTGTGACGCTCTCCACCTGGCCTCTACAATAGGACGAGCTTGCCCCAACTAACTCAGTTCAAGACTTTCGCCGTTTCGTGCTGGTGGGGAGGCGTGGGTGACCTGGTGCTGGAAGGTCCCCCTCCCCGCGCTCCTAACTGCCGCTTAGCCGAGTTTGAGGTGCCGTGGGCTTTGCAGCTCCGGCGGGCCTCCTCAGCAGCTCGATCAACAAACGAGAGGTTTTGTGTGGACCGGACTCCACCGCCGACTGCGAGAGACCTGCCTACTGCCTTCAGCCAATTCCAGCTCCTACGACCTCATCTGCCCTCAAGCCATACACTTACCTGTTCCCCTCACCTGCGGAGAATTTCGCCGGAACCAAGTGAAACCAGGGACCCCCACCGCCATCTTCTGCTCTCCAACGGACCTTGTTCTCTGCTCCCGGTTTGAATTTCTGGCGCCGAACCCACCGCAGCACCCTATTGGCCCCTGGCTGTTGTGACGCTCTCCACCTGGCCTCTACAATAGGGCGAGCTTGCCCCAACTAACTCAGTTCAAGACTTTCACCGTTTCACGCTGGTGGGGAGGCGTGGGTGACCTGGTGCTGGAAGGTCCCCCACCGCGCTCCTAACTGCCGCTTAGCCGAGTTGAGGTGCCGTGGGCTTTGCAGCTCCGGCGAGCCTCCTCGGCAGCTCAATCAACAAACAAGAGGTTTTGTGAGAGCCCTCCCACCTGCCCCTGGTTGAAGGCGTTCCTATATGCCAGTTTTGACCCTGCCTCCCGGGAGGAACTTCTCCCCAATCAGCCTGTGGGGGCGGTCCAACCTGTCATTCCTGGTGGGTCTGATGCATCCTCCCTCTGTGCAGTTCCTCCTACGTTTAGCCCTCTAGCCAGTGCTGACTAATGGACTTTTCCCACCGAGCAGCATCTTTTCATGATCAACTCTCCTGACTGTGCTGATTTATTGGACTTTTGATCAACTCTCCTGTCTGTGCTGATTTATTGGACTTTTGCTTGTGTTATCGCCACTGCTTGTGCACTGCCTAATTTCTTGTCACCTACCATTGTATAATTTGTTCCCCACTGTCTGGTCTTTGTTTTTTTTTTTTTTCTCTTTTTTCTCTTTTTCCTGCCCTGCTTGCTTGTTTCTGTTGTCCTCTCGACATTGCTCATGGGTGTGATGTCTGCCCCCTACAGGATGCCGGCCCCAGCCGGTCCTACCCAAGGGCGCTCCCTGTTCCATACAGCCACTTCCCCCCTTACATCACATGGGAGATACTGGGGGTGGTCCTCCTCCTGTGAGATAATTGGCATCTCCCCCAAATCTCCCCTCGGACCTCGATGCCTCATTGCTGTCCCAAATGCTGCCCAGTCCTCCTGAGTCCCACGCTCTCAGCCAAGTCTCCATGCTCCCGGGCCAAGAGTTCCCCAGCCGGTCTAACCACCATGAAGTGGTACCTCCAATGGGTCCTTCTCTCACACTGCTACTGGCGGGTGACATTGAAATGAACCCAGGTCCGTACAACCCTCAGAACACCCCCTCTGTATGGGGTGTGGGCAAGGGCTTAAAATACACCTTAACATTCGGAGCCTGCTACACAACCGAGATGAACTGGTCGCGTGGATGTCCTTCTACAAACCCGATATCCTCGGGCTGACCGAGACCTGGTTAAAACCCTCTATCCCCGACTCTGCCTGTACCCTACCTGGGTACGAGTTTACTCGTCTGGACAGAGCGGGGGGTAAAAGGGGGGGAGGCACATTGATCTACCACAAGTGTCATCTCAATGTCTCCCTTGTCACCCACCACCAACCCCCCCGAGTCCCAGTGCGAGGTACTCCACGTGCTACTCCTACTTGGGAACACAAAGAAACTGCACCTGGTGTGCACGTACAACCCACCCAAGGGTGGGCTCCCCGTTGACCCACCTCCTAGACTCTGTTGGTCCCAGTGTTGGGGACAGTGAACTCCTTATCCTGGGGACGTCAACCTCAACTGGGTTGGAGGTAGCATGAAGCAATCACGAGGCCCTCTAACTCTAATCTGACCCAACTTATCAGGATACAACCAGGCAGTCGTGACGGATCCCCGGTACCCTACTGGACTGGATCATGTCCAACCGTCCGGATAGAATCTCCTCAGCAGGTACACTGCGGATTCTATCTCTGACCACTCACCGGTCTACTGTGTTTGGAAAATCTCCCCCAGATCTCCCACAAATCCTACACTCAGGAACTACCCAGGTTCAACCCTGGGAGTTCCTGGAAGACCTTCAGCTTACTGACTGGTCCGATGTGTACTGGGCCACTGACCCCTCAGTGGCTACCTGCTCCTTCATCACCATCTTCGGGTTCCTGCAAGATAAGCATGCCCCCAAGGTCACCCACAGGGTGAGGGGGTCCTCCACCCATTGGCTACATGCGAATCTCCTGGCCCAAATGCGGTGGTGAGACAAGTGCTGGGCTCACTTCAAAAGATCCAGTGATCCCACCTCTCTCCAAACATACAGACACATGAGAAACACCTGCAAAAAGGCCATCAGGGCTGCAAAAAGCGACTTCTGCAAGTCCGCTCTACTCTGCTCTGCCAACAATCCCAGGAGCTTCTGGAAGAACTTAAAATCTCTTGTTATTGGACCCTCCCAATCAGAAGTATCCGATATGCTCATCAACGGGGTCTCCTGCACGAACCCCCATACCATTGCCAACTCCCTAAATACCCATTTCACAGATCTCTCTGCCATCACGGCTCCCCCTCGCCTAACAAGAACTGGCCCCCTCCTTCCCTCCTCATCTGGGTGGGAGGTCTCCCCTCGGCAACGTTAACCTCAGGGAAGTGACTGCACTGGACACCCAGAGGCTCCTGGCGGCCTCTCCCAGACACTCCAGTCCTGGCCAGATAACCTTGAATCTAAGCTCCTCAAGCTTGGTGCTGTTCATCTTGCCCACCCAGTAGCCCACATCTTCAATCTATCCCTTGGAAGTGGTACCTTCCCCGATATATGGAAAGAGGCCAGGATTGTCCCAGTACTGAAACAAGGCAATCCCAAACTACCGGATAACTACCGCCTGATTGCCATCCTTTCATCCCTCAGTAAGCTCCTAGAAAAGGTGGTGGCTGAACAGATCTCGGAGTACATCCAGTCCCAGGAGCTGTTGTCCCGGCCCAGCACGGGTTCTGAAGGTCACAGCACCACCACTGCCCTTATCTTGGTCACATCTAGAATAAGATCAGCCATGGATCAGGGCAATCTCTCTGGAGCCATATTTATTGACCTGTCCAAAGCCTTTGACCTTGTTGACCACACGTTGCTTAGCTTACAACTGTGGTCACTGATCTTCCCACTCGCCATGAATTGGCTAACAGGCTACCTGCATGGCAGAACACAGCGGACCAGTTTCAATAAAGTCCTCTCTGAGTCCCTTCCTGTGACCTCCGGTGTCCCTCAGGGCTCGGTATTGGGCCCTCTCCTCTTTTCCCTCTTTATCAACCAGCTACCCGCGGTGACCTCCACCTGCTGTTCTACCCTCTATGCCGATGACCTGGTGATCCTGGCTCACGCCCGAGACGCTGCGACTCTCAACAAGGCCTTGTCCGATGGCTTCTGCAAAGTTCAAACCTGGATCACCGAGAATAAACTGGTTCTGAATCTGAAAAAAACTCAGGCCATGCTCTTTGGCTCCACAGCCAAACTCAAAACCTCGTCAGCCGTGTTAAAGATTTCCTGTCCCGATGGATCCCCCTTCCCTGTAGTGAACTCTGCCAAATACCTAGGGGTCACCCTTGACCCCAACTCGACATGGGTAGTCACCTCCTAAACATCTGCAGGGCAGTAAACTGCAAGCTTGGCCTGGCCTACAGGGCAAGTTCAACCTCACACCTGCAGCTAGACTTGCCCTCTGAAAAGGTGTGCTTCTTCCCTCTCTCCCAGCTATAGGCTGCACCTATTCACTCGCTCCCCAGACTCACCTGCACGGTGGCACGACATACAACAACATCTGTCCTTGCCCTTGCTGTCCCCGCCTCACCCATCGCTGTGAGTTATCGATAAACTTGGATGGCTCTCCCAGCTGAGGTACCTGGCTTTAGGGGGCTGCCACTGACAAAGTGGTCAGAACTGGCACCCCTGAACTGGCCCTGTTCCTGCCGCCAACAGACACCACTACCTACCACCTTGGGTCCCAGGCCGGGGATGCTCAGGTCCCTCCACCCGCACCCTCATGGGAGGCCGGGGCGTTACAGCGTTGCACCCAGGCTCTGGAACTCCCTTCCTGAACTGACCGGTTGTCCTCCTCCCACCTGTGCTTCGGAACTCCTCCGGGGTTTCCTGAAACTTGCACCTCGTGTGACTGTCCTAAGCCTCCCTAGAGTATTTCCATATACGTTGCTCTCCGGCCTCAAGCTTGCCTCCCTCAGATGCTACCCGATAACTCCTGCTGCATTCCTTGACTCTTCCACTACACCAGTGCACCTGACCCAGGGCATATTGCCCTTGCCATGGTTCCCTGGATATTGCCTTTCTAAACTGCCTCTTACATGAAATGTATATTTGCTTCCTGTTGTAAATCTGTATGTGACCCACTCTTCCCGGGGGTTCGTTAACCTCAGCAGTCATAAATTGTATTATGACCGTCCATACCACCGGGACAATGTTACTATCTCCCACATGTTGTTAAGCTGTACTCACTCGCTAATGTAAACAATGTCTGTATCTCTATGTTGTACTCTCCCGGGTCGTTCCTGAAAATAGGCATATTACTTGTCTAGTGTACTTACCCGGTCAACAAAAGCTAAAATAAAAAAAAAAAACAAGATACACAAAAAAATACAATTACACTGTTCTCTTCCCTGATTATGAACTCTCTAACCAGAAGTTTTGGGCAGGTGTCTGTTCATTACTCTTAGGGTGCATTCTCCTACAAGTAGCTTTTAGTCTAACACTGTTAACTTCCCAAAATGTGAATTAGCATACTAGAAGCTTTTGGTACTTTACTGCTCATTTCTATAATTGTAAATTCTCATGCTAGAAGCCTTTGGTCTGCCATTGTTCATTTCTCCAATAAGCCATAAAGACATCCATCACAGTATCACACATCTGTTCATAGAAACTGATAGCAGAAACAAAACAATTCAAAATTAATTTTATGACTTTTTGAAGAAACGATACAGTAATTAATTCATTCTAAATCCAAGACTATAATCTTGAACAGCTGATGGGCCACCCTTGTATCTAATGCTAGTGTATAGGGATGCCACATCTATACTCACCCACAGAAAATCCTCTTCAAAAACAAAGTCTTGAAATTTATCTGAGATGTCCAAAGTGTTGTGGATTTGTGATTTGAGACCCACAACACTGTCCTGTAAAAAATAATCTACTAATTTTAGTAAATTCTGGATCAAACATCTCATCACCAACACTATGGGGCATCCTACTGTAGGACTGGTTATATTTTTTTGTGTGTAATGACTGAATTGGAGTAAGATGTGAGAGGAGGGTGCCCCTGGATGCCAGGAACTGCTAGACACAGGTGCAGAATGAGGGAGGGGCAGCCACTAGATGTCAGGGAGTGATTGTGTTTGGACAGGGTGAGGAAGGGGTGCAACTGAATGCCATGGACAGATTGGCTTGGGACTGGGTGGTGAGGTATGCCAATGGACACCAGGAGGGTGTCAGTTGACACCAAGGACTGATTGGATTTGGACTGGATTTGAGAGAGTGCTACTGGACACCAGGAACTGCTTGACACAGGAACAGAGTCATTCAAGTGGTGCCACACTACTCGAGGGCCTGCTTACCATTAAAAGCATTCACAATGCCAGCCAATTGCCAACAGTGGTGTGCATCTGTTATTAGACATTCCTTGTTTTTTGTGTAATCTAGTTTTTTCCTTTAGTCAACTAGCTCCCAGTGCTTCTCTTTTTTGGGCCTCTCAAGCTTGGCACTGTCACTCATCAGACTCACTCCTAACCCCACCACATGCCACCAACACTTTCCAGATGGTCCATGCACCCTTAGGCCTGGCTATAACACTTACCCAGTGGGTCCTCCTTGCGCTACCAATACAGGATAAAAGCTATAATCTCACTAGAGCTATGGCTGAGAGAACATGCACATGGATAAGGAGTGTTGAGATTCTGTAGGAGCACATACATGAGAGCTGCTGTTATTTCTCCTCTACTTCCCCCATTCCATAGAGGCATGCATGCTTATAGCTAGCCTGGGGGCCCAGTGGTGTTTAATACCCATGCCTCCAATGGCACCTCCACCATGTCACCACCAAAATCTGCTGAAATATCAGTGTATACTCAACAACCCCCTCCATGCCCAGAGGACAGCATCCATAGGATGCTTATAGCCCTCTCTGCTGGCCTCTCTTCTTCATGTCCTGAGATTGGAGTGTGAACCTGGTCACCAGCATGCTACAAGGGTCCCACATAGCTTGATGCTATGAGCCAGCTCAATGAAATATACTTTATTTAAAAAAGAAAGAAATTCACTGCAAAAAAAAAAATACCCATGTCTAAGCATGAGTTGTGGCTGAACCACAAACCAGCTACTTCAGACAAATTAATTGAAACTGTGAAGGTGTTGTCGATGGGGCCTTCAATATCAATTGAACTTCAAAATCTAGCTGAGTACACAGTGACTTGATTGTCAGCCTGTTCCTCTCCCACCTGGTTACCAAAAACACAAGATCGAGCTATAAAACTAACAAAAGTACCCTAATAGACTGGATTCTGACTCCCCATCCTGACAGGAACAAAGACAGAGTACAACCCTGCACCATTAGCGACCACTCCCTTGTTCAGTGCATGTGGCAACTAAACAGACTGAGCCTCCACCCCGATTTACCACAAGCCATGTCCTATGCAAAGATAAGGTTGTGGCATTTAAATCATATGTGGCTCACACTGACTGAAACTACCTAAATGACATCCAACACATTGCCTCAGTCCTTGACTTCCTAATAAAGGAATTATCTGCAGCCTGTGATAAGTTTGTCACCCACAAAAAGCATAAGGTGCTAGAGACCACATCTGGGTGGATCTCCCCCTGAGCTCCTGGATCTCATGAGTGAAACAGACAACCCATGGTCATTGGTGAGAGAGACAGGGGGCCAGATTCCAAGACTGGGTACACCAGCATAAACCAAGATATGCCAAACCCCATGGCGTATCTCGTGACTTACGTCACGAGATACGCCAGCCCAGATTCAAAGAGGTGCCATGCGCCATGTTGGCTTCAGGTTATGACAACCATGGGATACACCATTCACTACACTGCAGCCCACAGCGACATGGTGCAAGGCTGGGGTTATGGCAGCAACTGTGCCCTATTCTAAGAGGGTGGCTTCTGTAACCTACTAGCGTGATTTAGGAGCTGCACTGTCACAGCTAAGTTAGAGCAGCCCGGAGCTGCTCTAAGGGGCATCAGATAGTGCCATCCATCAGATGCCCACTCCACAACACCATGGTGAAGGCACTGATGTGCCCCCCTGTGCCCCTGCAAGTATACTCCTGCCCCCCAAAATGTTAGTGATGCCAGGGGTCTGTTCTCCGGTGCATCCCCCCCGGACTCCTGAGCCACCTGTGTTTCCCCATGCCCCCTGGTATGTGCCATGGTGTTCTGCAGCAGGGGGGGCTTTGGGGGACTGCCAGTAGAGGGCTGCAACTTGCGACATGTGGGACTTCTATGCCATGCCCCTGGTGGTAGCCTCCACATGGTGTAACCCGCAAGTCACAAGTGCCGGGACCTTGCCATTCTTGGAATGCAGTGCAGGGTCTCTGGCACAGTGGTGAATGTCACAACTCGCATACATCAGGGAGTTGAGACATTCAACTTGGAATCAGCCCCTGGGCCAATAGTACACCTGCAAAAATACAGAAAAGCACATAATAGATGCACCAGTAAGATTAGGCTGGCAAAATCTTAATATTGCAAGGCAAAGTAAACCCACAAGTGGAGCAATGGGAAAAAATATAATGGAGAACATTGCTGAGCTCATGTGCAAGGGTGAAAGTCATCCCCCTAGAATGCTCAAAGTTGATGTGAAGGAGAAACTGGACCCAGCAGAGATTGCAAACAAGTTTAACCCATCATTATGGATCTAAGCTCCGTCATCCCAGCCATACCCACATAGGCAATACAAGATGGCGGCGGCATTGGAGCCTGTTGCAGACACAACCCAGAGACAGATCACCCAAAATTCTATTTCAGGCCTGTCTTCATAAAATATACACTAAAATATGTTAAAACGTTACTAGGTAAAACCAGAGCAGGGAGTGATGCGCTTGATATGAAGTTGCTAGCCCAGGTCCTTGAGGAACTTGCCCTCCCTATTTCCATGATACTCAACTTCTCCCTGCTGTACTCTCAGTTCCCCAGGATATGGAAAACAGCATTGGTTGTGTTGGTATTTAAAAATGGTGACCCATCCAATCTGGCTAACTACAGGTCCATTTCAATCTTCTCTCCTTTGTCCAAGGCCCTGAAGAGAATCGTATCAGACCAGCTTGTCACCAACCTTGAATAGCACAATATCCAGTGCGCACAACAGCATGAATTTACAAAACTTCATAGCACCAATACTGCCTTGGTAAACTACACTAACTACTTACATGAGGCCCTAGCAATGGTGACCTGGATGAAGCCATCTTTATCAATCTGACTAAGGCCTTTGACCTTGTCAGTCACAAACCACTGCTTGAAAAACTTCCCTCCCTTGGTCTCTTTTAGGATATAGTATCTTAGATTTGTAACTACCTTACTAGACACTACCCGTGTGTAAATATTGGTGGCTTTCTATCTGATGCTATTCACTGGTCCAACTTGGTATTACACTGGATGATACCCTATCTTTTGCCCCATATGTGGACAACATTGTTAGCATGGCTATGGAAACACTGGGGACCCTATACAGGTACCTCTTCAAACTGACCTCTGAAGCCAGGCATCTTGTATCCAGCACCATCCCGTCACTCATAAGCATTGGCCTCCCTGTGTATGCTGTTGCATGTGACAGTTTTAAACAGAGTCATGGTGCTATTCAACAAAGCCTGTCATCTTGCACTAGGGGCAGACAAGTTCACCCACAGCTGCAGCTAGTATAACCTAACCAACTGCTTTCCTCTTAGAAGCCGAGTAAAGCACCAAACCTGTCTTCTTGCTAAAAAGGTGCTATTGAGCCTTACTCCTCCAGCTATTCAATGCTATCTCAACCCCAATACCAATCAATATAATACCAGGAGTGTGATGAGGCATGACCTTGAACTGCCTTTCTGGCGAACCAGTCTGGGTAAACACTCCTTCACTGTTGGGGTAGTAAACAGTCTGAATGAATTACACAAATCCTTGCAGTCTTCCAAATATTGCACCATTCAAAAGATCTTTGAGCATAATCCTCACCTCCAGTTCCAATTATACCTACTTTAAAAAATCTGGTTACCTGCCTGAATGTTGTTCTAACTAGCTCTGTAACTTGACATGGTATTTGCTAATGTATTGCTTAAATTCATCTCGGAATCCATGTAGCTTGTGTATCCCAACTTTACTATATTCCTCTGGGACTGATTAAGAAACTGTCTTTGCATATAACCTAATAATAACCTTCTTTAACTCATTCACTTCTATTATGCCTTGTCACTCCCATCATCACCTTTTTGTTTTCCAGATTCTGTCTTTATCTTGCCATATATCACTTCTTCCCCAAGAGTCTCCCTGTTTTTTTTTCTTTTCCCACATATATATTCCTTATTTTACCTCTCCTCTCCACTAACTTTGCTTTTTCGCTTTTAGATATTTCCTGAAAAAGATCTATGGTCAAAACTTTGATTTTTAACTCTATTTTCTATTTTCAGCATGCATTTGATATGACCATTTTGTTTTGCTTCCAGAACACATGCTGATACGGCACCTTGTTTTTGTTTTTACATCAAGTTAAGGAAATGCCAAAGCTATGCTGAGCTTTTGTTTAAACCCCAAGGAACAATGCATCACACATTCATCAAGAGTCAGGGAACTTCTTTACCCTAACATCACATTTTGCTTCTCTTGAGACATTGTGCTTTAACCCTAACTGATGCATAAGCATATTTTTTGCAATAAGTATTATAAAGAGAATAAAGTAGGGGTAGGGGTGCCTGATGCCTAATAAGCCCCAAGAATGAAGCTCAAGGGATTTATCAAGGTGTCACACAATAAGGGTGTGTGTAAAAAAAAAAACAATACACAACTCTACACATACTTAATTTTTTTATGATTGATAACTATACTGACCTGGGTTCCAGTTGTTTTTCCTGAGCTGGCCTGGCACTGAATATTTCTTGTTTTCCAGCTGTTCTGCTTGTCATGGGGCAGATAAAAGTTGTTTTGCCTTAAAGTCTGGTCCCTCCTTTGTGGCCTACCCCAGATTCTAGGACCCAACCCAATAATGCTAACAGCAGCATTTTTGGAGCGTTTCTGGTTTTGATTTATACAGTGGCTTCAGTGGTTGGTGATTTTCAGAATGCGCTCACATGCTACTAATGCTTGATTGACATCTCTCAGCTGTCTTGTACTCACCTTTAGAACCAGACAATTATAATGACTGATTACACCAGAGTTATCTGGGTGTAGTCCCACCTAGCCAGTAATTACTATTATTACAATTATGTGCATGTAAATGCTGTTAGGGAAAGTGCATGAGTAGTATGCCTTTGCCTGTAAAATTACAGGACTATAATAATGATTAGTCACCTTTTATGCTGTGTTATCTAAAGCCCAGCTCTAGATCTATCAGATTATTGTATGACTGTAGTGTTAGCCAAAGAACACACACACAAGCAGTAAGTAATAACGAAAAATTTATTACAATACTCACACCAAACATGTGACAGAGAAAATCAGAAGGGAATCAGTTTCTCACCAGTCCTCGAGGAAGGTATAATCCTCAGTGAGGAACAGGCTTACACAAGATTATATAGTAGTGATAATAACATAGGTACAGATACGAGGACCATAACACATTGGATGTGTATTCTAAATAAGGTGTAAGCAAGGCGTCTCCCTTGGGCAGTAACTTAGGAAACAGAATTACTAATGAGTAGGAAGTTAGGACAAAGTAAATACTCTGTCTTCAATAAATCACAGACAAACAGAATGCTGAGAAAACTGAAATACATGTGGTGTGGTACCTAAGTATAAGACACAAACTACATATGATTATATAAGAATATATAACAATCACTGACGATCTGAAAAAGGCTCTTATCAGTGATATGGGTCAGAATAAATGTGTATAAAATACATAAAAGAAAACATAACCTAGGTAAGTGCATTATAGTGAGGTATAATGTATCATGCATGATGAATATAAAACATAAATCAGAACAGTAAAACAACATATAAAATGATGTAAACATAATATACAGTAGCATATATTAGACACAAAGCACATTCCTAATATCCATGCTTCTACGGGTGGGTACCTACATCTACATATTAGTGCAAATAGCAGTATCACAGTATAAGTGACCAGGAATACATTGTAATGTGTATGTGGGATAGTAGGGGTGCATAACCAAGGCATAACAATCCCCTCCTTATTGCCTTGTGGAAAAGGCAACACAACAAAAGATGAAGGTTAGGCACCACTTGTTTACAGGCCCACCACACAAACCTGGTAAAGGAACTTTAACTGGTCACGATGGTGTTTCAGGGTTTTCCTCAAACAGCAAAGCGTAATGATAAGGCAAAAGCTTAGTAAACCTTGAATAACTACAAAAATTTGAAATGTAAACTTGACAACAGGGTTTTCCAAAATCATTGCAATATCATCAGTGAATAAATCATCAAGTGCTGCCTGACCCTTGGAAACATTGTTCTTGATATAAATGAGGTGTGTATCTGTTCTGTTGAGAAGAGATTAGAGAGACAAGCTCAAGTTGTCAATATGAACATTGAATATAGATAAAAACTGAGTTACATCATCAAGATAACCAGGGCTAGGCTTGATGGTATCTGGTTCTGGAATGAGAACAGGAGTAATCACCGTATGACCTATAACAACACGCTGTTTGGGGGAAAAAACAGAAATTGGGAAAGTTCATATCACACAACTTGGAACCACACTAAAATTGCTTATAGGTAGTCACCACACAGTTTTTTCCATCAGCAGAGTAAACCACCTTAAAAGATGGTATTTTCCATTTGTGTAGTTGAACAGGGCACAAAATATCAGTGTCCACAATCCATAAACCACGATTAGTTCCAGGGATAGAGCCAAGGTTTCTTCCAGTGTTAAACAAAGTACCATTATTCATTTTAGATCCATTTAAATTGTTCATGGATAGATTGAAAGAAGAAGTCCAGTTCCAATTGCCTGGCAAATAGCCACAGATTGGCCTGGCAAGTTTGAAGATGTCACATCTGCACAGGAAATGGTACCCTTTCCACATACAACAATCCACATTAGGCACCAACCAAGCATCCAAGACCTCATGGTAAACTAACAAAGGAGGTAGTTCCAGTCTCTCATGATAGCTGTCCACATCAAGATGACCAATAGAATGGATGGTAGCCAAACAATCAAAGATGGAAGTTGTAGGATCAAACTGTGGCAATGGGACTGTGAATGTCACGAACACGATGTCCTTGATTGTGTAGGAATATGTTTTGAAACACGGAGCAATGCTCATATGTGTGGTGACATACCCAAGATTCCTTGCCATAGACAAGGGAATAGAAATAGTGTCAGACAAGCATTTGTTAACACAAGCAGTAGAATACATATGGGGTAATACCACTGTCCCATACGTCTATCATGTATGAGATCAGGAATACATCCTAGTTCCAAATCCTGGAAGAGATTACTTATGGATGTAAGAACATAAGAGCCATAGGCAGTAAAAAGGCATCCCTGGCTATATGGTGCTCTTCTGCTTCCTTATTGTTAGCAGAAATTAATACAATAATCGTATTCTTTGTCAAATCAAATCCCTTCGCAATATCCTTCATATTGTAAATTGTAAATCACTCTTTCTGAGCGGGACCTCTACACCATGCAACAGGGGAGGTATGATATTATATTTTGTGCTATCATGAACCTTTGACATTTGTGCTTGAATACTAGCAACATCAGCCCTATTCCAGATAGACATACCAGAACCAAATAAACCTGAGGCGAAACCTGTTTCTACAACAAAAAGCTTAGTGTGTTTGGGTTGTTTACTATTTTTAGATGTACCATTAGATTTAGGCTTTGAAAATCCTCTATGTGTGGTGCTATCAGCCCCAGTATAGGGGTCATTATTGCGTACCTTGTAAGCTGCCAGAATATGTAATAACATAATCTGGAAGAAACAGAAATGTTTGTTGTGGAACATAAAACCGAATTCCTCCAAATTCCAATGGATAAGATTTAAAACCACTGGGACGTGCATGAACTGCACATTATTGACTAGGGCACCTAGTTGTGAAGTTGCAATTAGACCACTGGGTGGGCCAGGTTCCTGTTTTGGGCACTCAGTATCTGGTGTTACAAATTCTTGGGCATCCTATGGTAGAACATTTAGGACAATGGCAGTGGTTGCCATATGATTCTGGATTCAAAATTCCTGGTTATCAATACATTTTAAACAGGACTTTGGATCAATCCTAGCTGTTAGGTTGTGCACTCCAGAATTTGTGGGGTGTATCTGTTGGAGGGATAGGGTACCACAAGGGGAAATCCTGGTACTGAGCCAGCCTTGGAGAGTGCCTTTGTAAAGGTGGGCTACTGGTATTAGATCTTTATTGCAAAGTGCATGCCACTCAATTTCATGACTGTATTGATCCAAAGCAGCAATTGACACATTCAGCAGGACCCCACTGCCCTCCTGAATGGTGACGGTCTCTTCTAGGACATTAATGTGGACTCCATGGGTTTCTCTACCTCAACAAGCTTGCTGGGTTTGGTGGTCACTGGTATCTTATGTACATTACAATACACGAGTTGGGCTTGTAATAAGACCCAAATTCCTAAAAAGAAAAATAAGCATAAAGCAGCCATCTCTCTCCGGACCCTAAAAGAGAAAAGAAAAACATAGTTTGTTCAGTACTATTCTGCCCAATGGGGTAAAGAAAAGTAAATAATTTCATTTGATTGGCATGTAACCATTTGTCAGTGAGTTTCTTCTTCTGGGGTAGTCTGACTTGGTAGACTGATAGACTGAGCTTGTTTGAAATGGGGTAGTGCCCCTCCCATTTGTTTTCAAATGCACGAGTAGGTTGTGTAAATCTGAGAACCATTACCTGATCCCCAATCTGCCAATCCACATCATGTACAGTATGTATTTTGGCCTGTTGTTGGGCCTTGCCCATACGTTGTGCAGCAAACAGATGTGCCTTTTGTATATCTTGTTTGAGTTGCTTAACATATTTATCTACTGATACTGTATCAGCAGTGAGAATACACAGGTCCAAAAGTAGGTATTCTGGTAGTCTCATGGACCGTCCGATCATGACTTCAAATGAAGTACACTGTGTACTTGTGGACGATGTTCCCCTTATCGCCATAAGGAGTAAAGGCAATAATGAATCCCAGTCCTTGGGGTTGCCTGGAATGAATTAGGATAACATGAACTTGATCAGCCTTTTTAGCTCTTTCCACATGTCCTGATGACTGAGTGTGATAAGGGATGTGAAACTTTTGATTTACCCCTAACAAATCCAGAGTTTCCTGCATTAGTTCAGCTATGAAGCTGCATCCATGATCACAGTCCATCTTTAGGGGTAGGCACTACATGATAAATAGTTGGTTTAGCAAAACTTTTGCAGTCACTTTTGCAGTGTTGTTCTTTGCTAGAAATGCCTCGATCCATTTAGAAAACAGGTCAGTGATCACTACAGCAAACTTGTTGTTTATCTTAATGTTTGGCAAGGGACCAATGCAATCAATCTGGATGTTGTTCCAGAGGTCTGAGTGCTTCTGGGGTAAAAATTTGGCATTTTTCCTAGCTGGGGTAGGATTGTTCTGTACACAGATCAAACAGTTATCAATGTGGCGCTCTACATCGTTTCTCATGTGAGGCCACCAGACAGAGGGTTTTAATATGTCTAGGGTCTTTTCCACTCCCTGGTGTCCACCAGTTGGAGTGTCATGTACTTGATAGATTAAATGCATCCTTGGTTGTTCAGTTACTACCCACAACTTTTCAGAAATGTTGGGGCAGTGATACCATATAAGTAGGTTATCATTGGATAGGTGAAGCTCATCTTTCACCTTTTTGTAGGGACTGTTTGTTGGGAGTTCTTCCTCAGTCCCTTTGTCAAGGAATCTGAACACTGCCTTCAAATGAAGGTCCTTCTTTTGTGCAGATGCTAGATCTAAGGGCACAAAAGGAGTTTTTTTTTCACAGTAGCAATGCATACTGTATCTGAGACAGAGGGGGTTTTCATTTCCCATATGTCACCTCCTCAAGCACCTTCTTTCACCAGACAGTCAGCATGGTCATTAAAGGGAAACAGTTTATATTGAAATTGTCTGGTTAACATTGTGATATACACAATCAAGTCTGTATTTTACAGGAGTACCATCAGAGGACTGAAAGTTTTTTTTTCTCCCAAAAGAGTAGAAACTCAGTCAGAGAGGAGCAGACCCAATCAGAGCCTATACAAATGACAGTGTCTGCAGTGCCTTGTTTTAGCAATTCCAGAGTACAAACCACAGCAGCTAGTTCAGCATACTGTGCAGAAATTATGGTACATCCCCCAGCAAGGTGCACTCTGTCACCCCAAGGATGTACAATGAGAAAGCCAAACTCTGCCATCTGACCCTCTTTAGTATGTGAAGCTAAGCCATCAGTAAAAACGGAGTTGATAGAGTACATGTATACATGGTATGCTCTTTCATCCACTCTCAGCATCTTAACAAAACTGTCATCTTCAGGAAAAACAGCACACTCAACCTTCTCACGCAGGGCTGGTGTCGTGTTATGTGCTTCTACTGCAGTGTCTGCCACTGACTTCACAACATTAGGCTGTGTACCAGCTTCTTTCCAAAGGAAATTGACCTCCTATTTAAGGACATTCTTCTGTTCCTCCAAAATACAGGCCTTACTGATAGCCTCATTAATCATGCCCAGGACCTCCCGTTTGTCTTGTCTGGTCAAGGCAGCAATTGCAGGTCCCTGCAATTGAATATGCACAGCTCTGTGATGTGATGGTCAGCCATCTTGGAAGCTGCACTGGGTGCCAACATCTTGGTGTACGGCATGTGGCCACCATCATGTGGGCATGAGGGGCCATCTTGGGGATGGCATGGGAATGCAACGTGATGACATGTGTGTTCACCATTTTGAGACATCAACAATCCACCATTTTGTGAAATAAAAGAAGAGTGGCCAGCTGGTGGGCTAGTCCACTCCACAGCACAGAGTGAGTCCTGACAATCAAACTCCTCATCACCAGAAAAGGTAAGGTCAATGGGCATATACTGAAAGTCCTCTATGGCTTTAATATGTCCAGCCAGTACCTCTCACTGATGGCACAAATTCACCATCTTTGCCTGCATTTCATGTGATTAACCTTGTTATTGGTAATACACAAACCCCTCACAACATCTTTCTGCAAGACTCTGTACTTTGGTGTGATCCCTAATCTTACTCTCGAGCTCACCACCTACCTGGTTCAGCTTCCCCCTCAGTTTCCCATTTTCCTCACATAAGGTATCATTAGTCTCAGACAAGTCATTCATGAGTATAACCTAGCTTTCTATCAAGCTTTGCTTTTTCACAATCATCTCTCAAAGCATGTAATTCCTGAACATTACTGTTAGTAGTTTCATGTAACAGGGAATCATGCTGCTGATGCAGAGTCTGGGTTTGTGATTCCAGCCTGACTGCAAGTTCTGCAAGATCATCATTTAGCACTCCCATCTCTTGCCTGAAAGCAGTGTAACCTGACTCCACTGCAAACAGCTGCTGTAATGAAGACTCTAAGTTGGCAAACAGCACTGCCACTGGCAAGCCTTTGGAAGAAATGTTTTTGGTACCATTCTTTAGATCAGTATAATGATCAAAGATAGCCTATACAGGATCAACTTTATATTTAGCTACTGTAAGAAAATACTTAAAACCACCATGGCTAGTGAGGTACTGTGAGGTTTCTAACCTCAACTCTGTGCATATTTTTTCAGACATGTCAAAAATAAACAGAGAAACCTTTAACTGTTTGTGGTTCAGGAACTACAATTTGAACCACAGTAAATGAAAGCACACAGACAGCTGTTGACGTATGTGGGTGCCTGTGAAGGAATACCCACAACCTGAAAGCACTCTAGCTGTCTCCACAGACTCTATTACAGCTCGGTGTTCCCACGGGGAGAGGCAGCTCACTGCACAGATCTAAAAGTCTGACAGAGAAGTCCCTAGTGCCTAAGCTCCATACATGGTGGAACAGCAGACTGTGAAGATTTACACAGTACAAGCTAACAGCTGCTTGTCACTGGGGGATTACTCACCCCAATGTCTAAATTCACAAGGGAAATAATTGTAACTTTGACCACCACTCAGACATTTACCACTGTCACCATTGTTATCTAAAGTCCAGCTCTAGATCTATCAGCTTCTTGTATGTACAGTATGTAGTGTAGCCAAAGAACACACAAGCAGTAAGTAACAATGAAAAGTTTATTACAATACTCACACCAAACATGTGGCAGAGAACATCACAAGGGAGTCAGTGTCTCACCAGTCCTCGAGAAAGGTATAATTCTCAGTGAGGAACAGGTATACAGAAGGTTATATAGTAGTGATATCAACATAGTTACAGATATGAAGAACATAACACATTGGATGTGTATTCTAAATAAGGTTTAAGCAAGGCTTCTCCCTTGGGTAGTTACTTAGGAAACATAATTACTAATGAGTAAGAAGTTAGGACAAAGGAAATGCTCTGTCATTAATAAATCACACACAAAGAGAATGCTGAGTAAACAGAAATACATGTGGCGTGCAACCTAAGTATAAGACACAAACTACATATGATTATATAAGAATATATAGCAATCACTGACGATCCGAAAAGGCCTCTTATCAGTGATATGGGTCAGAATACATGTGTACAAATTACATAAAAGACAACATAACCTAGGTAAATGCATTATAGTGAGGTATAATATATCATGCATGGTGAGTGTAAAACATAAATCATAACAGTAAAACAACACATAAAATGATGTAAACATAATGTACAGTAGCATATATCAGCAGCACATTCCTAATACCCATGCTTGTATGATGTGTACCTACATCTACATATTAGTGCAAATAGCAGTATCACAGTGTAAGTGACCAGGAATATATTGTAATGTGTATGTGGGGTAGTAGGGGTGTGTAACCCAGACATAACAGCTGTATCAACCAGTAAATTACTAACATCTAAGGTTAGCGGTCGGTATAAGTTAAAAATGTAAACCCTTCATGCAAGGACAATTTTGGAAGTGTATGGAACAGACACAATGACCTTTTTGTTTGCAAAATGTAACCTGCACCTTTATAGAGAAATACAGCATAGTACACATATTCTTAACAAATCTATGAAAAAGTATTTAAATGTCTAGCTGTATATAGAAGAGATCTGGCTCAGATGACCTGCAGCTATGGCTATGACTAGGGCTGGGTGAAATTAGCAAATTCTGATTTTACCAAATTTTTATCAAATTTAATGACATTCACAGAATTTAGTTAAATATTCCAAAATTCGTCAAGTGGTCATACATTGATCAGCCATATAGCTAGAGCTCTGAAGTTTGGCATGTGTACTGCTTACTATACGCTCTAAAACTGTGCCAAGTTCCATGACATTTGGATTAGGATTGAAGAAGTTATAGGAGCTCACAATTTTCCAATTCATCATTCATGTGATAATTTCTGAAACAATTTCAATGTTTACAACATAGCCACCTTTGGAGCAAGATAACTGAAAATCTATATGCATGCTTTCTTGAAAGAGTCTTAGAAATGGTTAAATAGAAGGGCAGGTGATCATGTAACTTGTAAGTTACAAGAGTTCAAAATTTCACAATTTAATTATTTGTTAAACTGTGAACTAGTTTTCAAAATATTTGGATGTTTATACCCCCACTACTATTGCAGATATACACTCAATCTTTGGTATGTATGTATGTCCTGGAATATAATTAAGTGCTATAAATGTAGTTTGGTAGGTTAAAATGTATTGTGAATACTTAAGAAATTACTAACTGGCAACATTTTCTCAAAAATTCATGGATGCATAATAGGTGATGTCAGTAGAATTTCTCTTGTGGGATTTAACTTTCACAAAACACTATCAGCCCTGAATCACCTTACCTGCACTAGCATCATGGTCCTTCAATGCCCCTCCAGCATTCCTTCAACA
Source organism: Neoceratodus forsteri (assembly GCA_016271365.2). Lineage (NCBI taxonomy): Eukaryota > Metazoa > Chordata > Ceratodontiformes > Ceratodontidae > Neoceratodus > Neoceratodus forsteri. Next base: position 1,557,221,626 of record CM057453.1, on the reverse strand, counting down.
GTGACACCCAGCATCATGCTCCATCATGACTAAAGATATCCAGATATGTCTGTCACAATGGCCTAAACTGCAACTAGTTGTAAGGCTTAGCATCACTTGATGCTATTGTTTTCAAGTAGAAAAATATACATTGTTATCTACAAGGTTGTTGAAGAGTCAACAGGTGGCAATTTACAGAAGCAATGTTGCACATGCATGTGCTACCACAAGTCATTAAATCAGTGAGCTGTTGCTGTTTGCTGGCATATTGCAAGAAGATAGGCTAGTGCACAATTATGTCACAGAGGCAACAAGCCTTTGTGTGAAGCAAATAAACAAAACAAAATAAAGGAAAAAAACATTATGGTTCTCAAAAGAGGTGGTGGGGAAGGTTAGGGAGAAAAAGACAGCCTTCACGAAGTATAAGGAAACACAGAAAGAGTAGGACAGAGAACTGTACCAGTTGGAGCAGAAGGAAGCACAGAAGGCAATCAGAATAGTAAAGACCAACACAGAGGAAGAGATAGCCAACTCAGTTAAGAAGGGGGATACAACCTTTTATACTGTAGGTACATTTGGGAGTGAAGAAGGACCAGGGGAGGGATAGTGAGGCTTAATAAAGGGGATCGGGGTGGGCAGAGGGTAACAGTGACAAAGCAGAGCTACTGAACTAATACTTCCGCTCAGTATTCACAAAAGAAGAGGAGGGGGAGGTACTTAAACCAAGCAGTAGAAGCACACTGGATGGAGGGATCAGTAACAGTCCATTCACAGAAGAAAGGGTCCTGAAAGAACTCCTAAAACTGAAGGTGGAGAAAGCAACGGCACCTGACAGGATTTATCCCAGAATTCTAAAAGAAATAAGGGTAGAACTAATGGCACCACTGACTACTCTTTCTAACAAATCATGAAACGATGTTGTGGTACCTGAGGACTGGAAATGTGATTCCCCTACGCAAAAGTGGGAGCAAGGCAGAGGCAAGAAATTACAGACCTGTTAGTTTGACCTCAGTGGTAGGGAAAATGATGGAATCACTTTTGAAAGAAAGAATTGTTGAGTAACTAGAGGCCAGTGGGGCACAGAACCCAAGGCAGCATGGATTCGCAGCTGAAAGGTCATGTCAGATGAATCTAATAGATTTCTTTGACTGGGTGACCAAAGTAGCAGACCAGGGAGGGACTGTGGGCATGGCTTACCTAGACTTTAGCAAGGCATTTGACACAGTCCCACACAAAAGATTAATAAACAAGTTAGACAGCCTAGGAATGGATCCCTGGGTGATAACCTGGGTAAAAAACTGACTGGACAATAGGACACAGAGGGTAAGAGTAAATGGAGTCTGTTCTGAAGAAACGGGGATTACTAGCAGGATACTGTAGGGTTCAGTACAAGCACAGGTCCTCTTTAATGTCTTTATAGGTGACATTGCAGATGGACTGGAAGGAAATGTATGCCTCTTTGCAGATGACACAAAGATATGCAACAGGATTGATAGGCAAGGGGGGTGGAAAGGATGAGAAGGGACTTGGCAAGGTTGGAGCAATGGTCAAAGTATGGCAGCTTACATTTAATGCAAAAAAGTGCAAAGTAATGCACCTGGGAAACAAAAACACAAGGGAAGAGTACACAATGGGGGGAGTTATTAATGACAACAAAAATGGAAAGAGACATGGGGTAGTCATATCAGATGACCTAAAGGTAGGCAAGTAATGTAAGAAGGTAGTAAGGAGGGCTGGGGGGATACTGGGATGCATAGGGAGAGGCATTACCAGTAAAAAAACAAGAAGTTGTTATCCCTCTGTACAGACAGTTGGTGAGACCCCATCTGGAGTACTACATGCGGTTCTGGAGACCCCATCTCCACAAGGAAATAGACAGGATGGAGGCAGTCCAGAGGAGAGCAACCAAAATGGTCCATGTCCGCACCAGAAGCCATATGAAGAGAGACTAAAAGAGCATAATATGTATACCCTCAAGGAAAGAAGAGGGGGGCATGATAGAAACTTTCAAGTACCTCAAGGGAGTGAACAAAGTCCAAGAGGGTAGCATCTTTCAGAAAAAGAGATGTGCAAGAACAAGGGGGCACAATTTGAAGATAGAGGGGGATAACTCAGGGGCAACATGAGAAAGTATTTTTTCCTGGAGAGGGTGGTGGGGGGCATGGAATGGCCTTCCTGAGGAGGTTGCAGGGTTAAAAACAATGGGAGAATTTAAGAATGCATGGACAATTCTAGTCGGAGGTAGGAGGAAGTAGGCTACTGGTGAAACTAGGATCTGCAGTTTATCCAGTAGGTAGGGAAATGGGCAGACTGGGTTGGCCAAGTGGTCTTTATATGCTGCCAAAGTCCATGTTTCAATGTTTTCATGACTATTCTTCATGGTTCATTTCTCAATATAGTGATCTGACACTTGGCAGCACTATACTTTTACTATGGAGCCTCCTAAAAATACTACCTTATTGACTTTTTACTGAGCCTTTACCTTCCTCTACAATGGCAACTCAAGTATGTGAGAAAAATGTATGGACATGTCTTTGATGAAAGTTTCACAGCATTCCACAGTTTCACAAAAGCTCATGAAATTCAGCTTTAATTGCTGATATTATTTTGAAATCTTTGGCAGCTTGCAACTTGGCCAGCCTTTGAGCAAGAGATAAGAGTTGACATACACAAATCCTTTTTTTCTCCATGTTGTCTTTAAGTTCACCATGCGTGCATGCACAGTGAATTTCTTGCTGCAAGAGTGACTTTAGAAGGGTGTCATTCTGTCCAATGCAGAGTGATCTACAAGGTGTGAGACAGTGCCACAACAATCATCAGACAGGCTGTATGTGATGCTGTTTTGCCTAGTTCAAAAGAAAAAGCCAAACCAATCATATGGTGGCTTTTTCATTTGATCTGCAGGACAATACCCAGCAAACAGTTATTTAGTCTCCTGATCAGCCTGGCTGATGTCATCCACTTTTGGTATGCTTGAGCTCCTTCCTCACCACCCCACCGGTCCCTTGAAGATCTCTCAAGTGTCTCGATTTGCCCGGGACATCCCAATTTTTGACTGACTGTCCTGCCATCTTGAATTCCCTTGCCTTTGCACTGATTAGTATTCATATGTAGTCCATGGTGACTCCAATTTATTAAATAAAATAAAAACAAGCTCAGCTGCTCAGCTATTCACAGCAGACTGTCTGCAGCAGTGACTGCCAGCACTCAGCCAGCCACCAGCCATCTGTGACTGATATAGAAATGGACCCTCTGACAAAGAAACAGGTGCCAGACCAGCCAGTGTACCCTTCTTTAATTTGATGTAAGAATATTGATTTGTCAGTTCAGTTGTAAACTTTCTGGCAGCACTGCTGTCATACATTGAGAGTGCATACCACAGGTCAAGTGGAAGGGACCATCAAGACAGCCATGCCATCCATGTTGTGTACTTGTAATCATGTCATGTTTATTGGTGGTTTGTATTTTGGCACCCCTGTCCTTCGACCCCCCCCACCCAACAGCCCATTGTTTATTTTATACTACCGACATCTGGGTGCTCAATTCCCGTGTTAGCTTTACAAACCCACCCTGTAGTGTGAGACACTGTGGAGCCCACCCCCAGTGTTCCAAAAAATTTATTTTAACTATTATTCTGTGAAAAAAGAAAACAGTTCCCCAACGTCTTTTTTTGGTTTACGTGAAAAAAAGAAAATGGTTCCTCATCATCCCCACCATGCCCCTCCCCATCCTAACTCTTCTACTGAGCACCCACCACCCCAACCCCCCCCTTACCCTATACTTACCACCAGAGGTCATAGGATGTCATCTTCTGTGGACCAGGTCATGTCTGCACTCTTGAAAGCCAAACCACAGACTGAGGAATAAAGGTAAGTCCTGTATAATGTATTTCAGTGGAGTTTTAATTTATGTTGATATCTTTGGCATTTTTTTGAGTGTTTTCACCAAATTTTTAACATACACTTTTTGGGACACCACCTCATGAACTCTGTTACTGTTGTTTTGTTAATCGGGCCCAGAAGGTGATTTTGGGGTCACTGCACAAAATCACCTTTTGGGCCAGAATAATGAAATTTCACTACCAGTGTTCATGTGGTGGGGTCCCAAAAAGTCCATGTTGAAAATTTGGTGAAAAGATTAAAATAAATGGCTGAGTTATGCACATTCATTGAACTTTTTCTATGCACGCATATAACTTTGATAGTTTTCAATATTTGTAGTCCAAATTTTCAACATAGCCATTTTTTCACACCACCTCATGAAAAGTACAGCTCTCATTTTTCACATCCTGACTGAAATGTGTTTTTGCACCTGTGGCATGGAGTGGCATTTTGGCATAGATTTGAAATTTTTCACCAATGGGGTTTATGAGATGAGGTCATAAGAAGACTATGTTGAAAATTTGTCATCAGTCAATCAATCAATCAGTTTTATTTATAAAAAAAGCACCTTTCTAAAACCAAGGCGCCTGTACAATAAATACATAAAATAAAATAAATTATTACAAAAAACATATAATTCAACAAATAACAGTATAATTGCAACACAACAAAGCAAAAACAGAACCTCAATCAACAATGGCCAGGCTAAAAAAACAAGTTTTTAAAGCAGTTTTAAAACTCTGAATGGTTAGGCAATCTCAAAACCGATGAGGTAGAGAGTTCCACAGGGAAGGAGCAGCAAAGCTAAATGCCCTAGCTCCAGATGTTTGCAGACATACCCTGGGAACCTCTAGCAAGCCCTCATCAGAGGATCGGAGAGGACGGCAGGGATGGTAGGGACAAAGGAGATCTTTCAGGTAACTCGGTCATTAAAGTATGAAAAATGCCAAAGCTATGGGCATTCATTACAATTTCACTATGCCTGCTTGTAACTTCAGAAATGTTAAATATTTTGACCCCAGAATTTCAACATAGTCTTCTTATCACCCCACCTCATGTATGTCACAGCTGCCATTTTTCAAATTCTGGCCAAAATGTGTTTCTGAACCTGTGGCATGGAATGGTGTTGCAGTTGTGCAGAATTACATTTTGGCAATGATTCAAAAATTTTCTTTGCTAGGTACATGAGGTAGGGTTATGAGGTAGCTATGCTGACAATTTGGTCACTGTTGTCCTATAAATGGAAGCGTAGGCCTGAAAGGCCCTGTACTTTCATAGTTACGTACTATACATATACACATCTATGGAGGGATGGGAGCACAGGGTTCAAAGGACCCTGTACTCCCACAGTAAAATAAAGATACTATTATACTGCCTCAAAAAGTAAGGAAATAAATTGAAAAAAAACTGCGATAAAGCTTTAGTTGGGGTCAAAGCCACAAAGAAGGAAATGTAGTATTAGGATTTCCAGCCCTAACACCCCACCCCCACCATGCACACGCCATCAGGCATTGGGGTGCCTTTGGGTCATCAGCCCTAATGCTCACCCAACTCTCCAATACTGTACCCATCTTTATTTATTTATGGAATGTGATGAGTGTTAGGGCTGATGACCCCAAGGCACCCCCCGACTCCTGTTGGTGTATACAGGGTGGGGGTGGGGTGTTAGCACTGGAAAACCTAATGCAGCATTTCCATACTTTTGTGGCTTTGACCTTAACTAAAGCATTAATTCAGTTTTTTGCAATTTATATTACTTATAAATATCAATTGATTGATTATAACAGGATGACAAATAACTTGTCCTTTAATTTTTAACTAGTTCCAAGAGCTGAGTTCATGATGTAAGAAATGAATGTGGGGTTTTGTAACAAAGACATTTGTTTGATGACATAACATCTTGAGATCAAATAAAACAAATGCTAGAAAGATACAGTATTCATAAATGTAATCATCCTATGAGGCACTTAAAGCCTTTTTAACGTCCCTTGGGAATGTTTTGCATCCTGTCATGTCCCAATGATGTACAGTATGTGCTCAGAATGTGTTGTGGATGTGTTATGGCTGTTGCCAGTGGCAAGCATGGGCACGGTTTGCTTTGTTTTTTTGTTTTTTTTTGTCAGTTGACGACATTGAATGAATTATGTAATCAGTAGATACTGCAAAAAAGATGGTACATGTAACGTTCAATCATGTGAACTCCATATACCCTCCCTAGACCCTGGGTTTGAAGAGCACCCATCACTCCCTGCCCCCCAAAAAAAAGACATATAGCCACTGTTCTAAGCTGTCTGTATTGGTGTGACTATTAAAATGGGATTTATGACTGAGTGCTGATTGAATTAAAGCACTTCTCCCTCGCCTGCTGTTCAGCTACAATCAGGCATTATTTTGAATATTGAGACAAAAAAGATACTACTTATAAGTATGCATTAATTGATTGTAATGGGATGAGAAATAACTTGTCCTTTTATTTTTAACTAGTTCTAGGAGCTGAATGCATGATCTAAGAAATTAATGTTGGGCTTTGTAACAAAAACATTTGTTTGATGTCATAGCATTCCTAGACCAAATAAAACAAATACTAGAAAGATACAGTATTCACAAATGTAATCATCCTACTAGGTACTTAGGGCCTTTTAAATATCCCTCAGGAATGTTTTGCATCCTGTCAGGTCTCGGTGATGTACAGTATGTGCTCAGAATGTGCTGTGCATGTGTTATGGCTGTTGCTAGTGGCAAGCATTGGCAGAGGGTTTTTTTTTTTTGCCAGTTGATTACATTGAGTGAATTATGTAATTGGTAGATACTGCAAAAAAGATGGTAAATGTAAAGTGAAATCATGTGAACTCTACATACTTTCCCTAGACCCTGGATTTGAAGATCACCCATCATTCCACCCCAAAGAAAAAGACAATTAGCCCCTGTTTTAAGCTGTCTGTATTTGTGCAAATATTAAAATGGGATTTATATATTTCTGATTGCAATCAGATAGGGGTTCCCTAAAATAGGAAATATACTCCAGTATTTTTCTCTCAAAACTGAGTGTTCTCAACTCAATATTCTGTCTACACAGAAATAATACAAACTGCAAGTTGTTTAACTTAGCAGTTATTTTCAGCAGTTTTAGAGGAATACGGAGAGACTAAAGAACCTCAATATGTACATCCAGGAAGGGTGGGGACGTTATGATGGAGACCTTTAAATACCTCACACAGATAAGTAGGTGAAGTTAGGGAATGTTTTGTGGTACAGCACAGCAAAGATTTCTTGGAAGGAGTAAAGAAGGCAACACTCTTATACAACAGAGACAATCCCACCTCAAAATAAAGACTTCATTTATATTAATAAAGATAAGAAGCATACATATTTTTAAAATTTATTGCAAATAACATAACAGAAAGGTGCCAAAAATTGTCCTTTATTTTGCATTTTGGTAACATTTCATGCAATGGTGCAGCATGGCAGCATGACACTACCACACAGTAAAACATGGTGTCCCTGAGTTTGGTCATTTGACCCTGATTTTTTGGGACTGTCCCTGATTTCATTCCTAGCAGGTTGAGAGGTATGGGACTCCCTGCCCTCATTGTCTCTGCTCCAGAACAGGGCAATCTTACAGTGTCCTCACAAGTGTGGGGCTTACCTCCTGCCCGTGAATGCTCACACTGCTCACCCCCCCCCAGCCTGGGTCCTGTGTCACCCTCTGAAAACTTCTGCTGGCCTCCACAGCATTTTCCTGAAAATAGAAGTCCAGAAGAGCAGAGCCGCAAGACTACCGTGCAACCACACTCTGAAAGTGCAAGATGCCAGGTCGCGGACGCACAGAAAAGCATGTTTGTTTTAAAGCCACTCTTGTGGCAAATCAAAGGTTCACTCCATGCTCCTGGACCCCCAAATTGTATAATCAGGATCCAGAAACAAGGGAGGGACCAGGGGGGCTGCAAAATTTGTTTTTTTAAAGCAATAAAAAGTGCATGTAAATAACACAGCAGCTGAGGCTGCTGGGAACTGTAGTCCTGCCCCACCTGGTACAATAGCAATACCAATAGTGAACATTTGGCATTGACAAATATTTGTTTTTCTCCTGGCCTGTAGTTCATCTCTCAGAGATATACCCTGTTCACAGGGAGGTTGAATCCAGCCATCATTCAGTTAGCTACTGGGTTTTCCTCCCATGTTTTTTTCCTTCCCACCTACCCTGGTGTGGGCAGTGCCTCTGCCAGCCTCACAGTCACAGATTTACCTGCAGCATGGCCCAGCTGCAAGGGTTCTGTGTTGGTGGAACCCGTGACCAACCCCCCCAACCATGATGTGACTTAATGGGCTCATTTCCAAGCCCATGCCATCAGCATGGCAGTGCGATGCTCTGCCGCTGGGCATTCGGGGTGGCCCCATAGCCTAAAATGTATGGTCAATGAACCTAACAAAATTGGTGATATTCAGTTCTCTAGTTTTAAAGTCACAGGGGCTTAAAATTCTGCAGTTTACATAATTGTGAAATAACAGTTTTAATTTTCAAAGGTTTGGTGCTTTAAAAGTCACTCACCTTTGAAGATAGAAACATAAAACTTGGCACATGGATGTATGGAAATTGTGGAAGTCATCCTACTAAATGTGGTAGAATGTGGGCAAATATGTTTAAAATTAAATGGAAATAACTGAAATAATTCTGGTGAAATTTTGAACAATTTTCACGGACATTTTGTGAAATTTCATAGAAGCAAAATCAGAATTTTGCCAGAATTTCACTGATGGAAGATAACTTTTGGCCAGAGACACAGGTTTTGTGTGTGTGATTTTGAGTATTTGCTTGATGGTGTGTGGAAGTCTTGGCTGAGGACTCATGAATAGCCCTCAGTTTTGTTTCTTGCTTAAAAAAAAATGTTCCTTGGTTAAAAAAAAAATTCTCATTAGTCAATAAAACTGCAAATATAATCATACTTTTATGAGATACAGACAAATCAAACTATGTAGAAAAGATGAAAGAAAGAAACAGAAGACACGGTTGTGTGTTTGTGTATGTCTCAGTAGAAGACCAGTTTTAATCAGTAGGTGCACAAAAGATGTGAATAAAATCCTGACAATGTTTTGGAGAATGCATTTCAATAACTGGCGCAGTCAGAGAACTGAGAAAAGGGGAAAAATCACTTAAGTGTCAGCAAAAGCCTTTTACATTTACTACTTCTATGAGATTGGAGGGATTTAAGACAACAGGTTGCAATTACTGTATTTATGAAGTTGGAATAAATAATAAAAATTGTTTCCAAGTGCAAGAAAGCAGATGCCTTGATCTGCTAAGTGGTGTATCAAACTTGCAGTAATTGTTGGAAATTGCACAGGGATCTGACCAATAACTGAATCATCTCAGTGTCATTCCATTCAGCATTCAGTATTGATTCATTAAAATTCTCATGGCAGTGCTGAACCTGGTCAGCCTGAAACAAGGCTGACACACCTCATGTCTTCTGCAGAGATAACTATCCCCCCTTTGAAGGTAAAATTAGTTTTCAGGAGCCATACTGTTCGCTTGATTGATTCCGTCTCAGAAGTCATATGACTTAATGTTTCCAGCATGGGCTGCCACTGTCATGCCAACATGACCCAATAACACATTGTCAGAAAAGCTCCAGAGACCTAGCAGCAATGTAACATCTCTCTACTGAGTGTGAAGCTCCATCTAAAATGTGCATATTTGATATGCAGCCCTCCACTCATCTCTTTCATGTTCAGAATGTTAACCTCTTCTGTTCAGCCCAGTGACTGGTTTAAACAGCCCCTGACATCTTATGAAAAAAAAACATATTTTAGGCACAATTCAGTTTACGGTTGATATTTTTTTCAGTATACATTTATCCCTTTCTTCATTAGTGTAGACATTCATCTGCTCTGGACATTTTTTTTCAGGTGATATCATGTTCCCCTGCTTGTGACATCATAATGATGTCCAGAGTAACAGAGGTGTATCATGTTAATGTACTCAATTATAATGAAAAGGGAAAAAAGTAAATAAGAAAATATATGAATTATAAATGTACATGGGTACACATATTATGTTTTTAAAATTTCTACTAAGATGTCAAGAGCTGTTAGCAATATATACAGACAAGAACACCTGGGGGCTCTGACAAATGTACAGCCTTCCAAACCACAGTGTCACTATTTGCCTTATACTCAATAAGCATTATCCATTAACCTATATTATGATTTCAGCATGCAGATGCGGTCCTTATTAGTATCTATGAAGAACTAGATGTGTAACTTGCTGGACTGGCTCTCTTGGAAACTGGGATGTGAAAAGAAAGGAATTAAACAATATTAATTGAATAGAAAAAAGTATTAGGCTATTCCAAGAGGGCAACAAAACATGAAGGCATAGTAACTGAATTAAAGACCTACCTGGCCTTCTGAGAGTGCCTCTATAACAAACTAATGGATAGAATTTCCTTTTACATTGTGGATGATGGCTTCTCTTTTTTTTTTGTTCTGTTGGAAGCAGTTGCTGCATTCTCTAATGAAGAGACTAAGCTGTTACTTTTATATCTGCAACATCTTGTCTGTTGTTCTTTAAAGAGAAACCTTTATGATGCATTTAGGCAATAAGACATGACTGGGTATGTGTGCTGTGCTGATAATAGTCACACCTCAGGTGCACAGTGTGGAATAGAACAATGATTTCTACTGTCTGAGAAGTAATAGATAAACCACTCTGAGGTGTGTGGTCACGCTCTGATATACGCACTCCTTGGTTTGTGTTGTTACACACAAGGCTGCAGGCTGAGTGCATCAACCACCCAAGGTGTGCATATATCAGAGCGCGACTGCACACCTCAGAGTGGTTTATCTATCTTATAAAATGTTAGAATTATTTTGGAGGGGGGTAAAAGTGCAGGTGTGCGGTCATGCTCTGATATACACATGGTCACGTGATGCTTTTCATGCTATAAAATATCAGTATTTTCCCTACCCATTTTATAAGTCACAATATTCCAGTGCAGCAATGTCTTCAGGTTAAAAAAATGACTTATAAAGATTTCTTCCTTGTTTGTTCTTTTGCTTGGTTAAAATGTTAAAATGTGAAGACATAAAAACATTATCATCTTTTAAAACAATAGTAAGATACTGAAAAATGAGTGAGTGAGATAAATGCATAGGTTCCTTGGGAAATCAAGCTCATGGGCATCAGCACCGAACAACAATGTGGGCCTGATAGAATGTACCCCAAAATCCTGACTGACCTAATTAAGGAACTACCCATACTTTTGGCATTTTTATTCAATGAGTTAATCAGAACTTTGTATGTGCATCAACACAATGCCTATTGAGCACCCCATGTGGTGATAGAGTTCAGTCGGAGATAACAAGCACTATATACTGTATATAAGTATAAAATCTTTCCAAAAAATGTCATCAATGTAAAAGTTAGAGTTCAAGTTAACACCACAAAGGTAGGGGAATGTATTAGGGTTTCCAACCCTAATTCCCCAGCTCCACCCCCCAAGCAGCAAAAGGAAAAGAAAATTAGCATTTTGGGTTTCCAGAGTCTTGGTGAATCTGTGGTGGGGCCTTCCTTGGAGCTGTCACCCTGATGCTCACACCTTCCCCACCAGCCCATAGTCCCCTGTCCAAAAAACAAGGTATGGCTCCAAGCCAGTGCCTCACAGTGATACACTCTTCAAAGGTAGAGAAGTATGTCTTGCCACATGTTGCCAACACAATCTGTTGTAGTTCTCTTCACACAGGGCACTGAGGGCCCTGTATGAAGAAAGGAGATCATGTCTGATGTTTGTTTAGGGGATGGGGTGGGCATTAGGTTGACAACATCAAGGAAGGCCCCATCACTGATTAGTCAAGACTCTGGAGACTCAAAATCCTATTTTTGTTTTCCTTTTGCTGCTGGGGTGGGGAGATAGAGTTGGAAACCCTAATTCCACATTTTCCTGCTTTTGTGGCATTAACTTGAGCCCTAACTGGTGTATTAATTAGCTTTTTTGCAAAGAATTTTCTTTCTTTTTGTGATAGTGGAATCATATCCTCATTCATACAGGTTCATTTGGGACCAATGTGAACAAGTCCTGAGCCAAAGGATGACTCAGTCCACCTACAAAAGTGTAGTGAAGGATGTCAAGAATTCATGGGGCTGTCTGATGGGCTGTGGAAGTGCAGGGCCCTCTAGTCCCTGCACTTTCATGTGGCAGGGGATACAGACATACAGGGCAACGAGCCCATCTGTAAGCCAATGCACAGGGCCCTCTGTCACCCATGGGTACAGAGGTGCAGGACCCTATGCTAAGAGAAAAGCTGTCTTCACTATATGGCACTGGGCATATGTGGGCAACTCTACAGCTTTGTTTCCCTGGATAAGTAGGGTGTCACATCACAGTGCCAGCCCACCACCCTCACCATATGTAACCAGATCATTGAACTCATCCCTGAACTCTATTCACTGGCTAAGAATCACAAAGCATACCCACTGGGGTGAAGACAGGCACTATACACAAAGTTTCTTCATAATTATAGTTTTTTATTCTGACCCCAAATTTTCAAGATAGTCATTTTATGACTCCCCTTACAAACATGACATGTGGTATTTATAGTATATTGTCTGTAATGTCATTTCACACTACAAGTGTGAAAACACATCTTGCCCAGTATTTAAACAATGACATCTTCCATGCTTATGAGGTGGTGTGAGAAACTGGCTATGTTGAAAGTTTGGAGTTAAAATATTGAAAATTAACAAATAATGAGTGAATGTTGAAATATTGCAATGTTCACTCATCACCTGGGTATTTTATCATATTTGTACACCAAATTTTCAGCATAGCCTTCTTATTACCCCACCTCATGGACCTGGTAGCTGAAAGTTTTCCAATCCCCACCAAAACGTCATTCCATGCCAAAGGTGTAAAAACAGATTTTGGCCATGATCTGAAAAATGAAAGCTGTCATGATCATGAAGCAATGTGAAAAATGGTTATGTTGAAAATTAGGGGTTAAAATATGCAAAATTAATAAACTTATGACTGAGTGTAGAAAAATGTCAATGTATGTTCATAACTATCTTGTACTTCAATATTCTGACCACAAATTTTCAACATAGCTGTGTGAACCAGCTGGTGAAAATTCTTGAATCCTGACTGAAGCTTCATTTTGTGCCACAAGCGCAAAAACACATTTTGGCCAGGATTTCAAAAATGGCAGCTGTCATGTTCATGAGATGGTGTGAAAAATGGCTATGTGGAAAATTTAGGGTGTGCATGTAAAAATGTCAAGGTACATTCACAACTTTGTTGTGTTTTAATATTTGTACCCCAGATTTTCAACATAGCTTTCTTGAGACCTCACATCATTAGCAAAGGTGGAAAAAATTTTCAAAACCCCAGAAAAGGTGATTTCAAGCAGCAAACAGTGTTCATGGTGGAAGGGGTCCCAAAATGGCCATGTTGAAATGTTGGTATAAAAATATTCAAAAATGACAAAGTTATGAATAAAAGTTCAAACCCCATTGAAATGCATTAAATCACACTTACCTTATGTTCTCATATTGCTGTTGCTAGTTCCAGCAACATGTGTCTTTAAATGGAGATTGGATCTATGTCATGGGCCCAATTCAGGTGAGTAAGGGTTTGTGGGGTTGTGCTGTGGTGTGTACTGAGTGTGATGTCAGGGTTGGGTGTGTGGGAGGTGCTTGAGGTGTTCAGATTGCCGATGGACCATTTTCTTTTTTGCAGGTTAATTTATTTATTTATTTATTTGTAGGCCCACTAAGATAAATCTATCCCTTTTTCAGGGGTAACCTGGGGAAATACATTCCAGCAAGTTACAGTCATTTGTTAAAAACAGGTTGAGAGTTACAAAGATACAGTATACAGAGTAAGGTTTGCTAACAGTCAGTCAATAAGTGCCATAGTCAGTTAAATTACATACATGTCAAGGATAGAAGACTTCAACATAAATGACAAAACAATCATATGCACTTTCATGTTAGTATCAAGCAAGTTAAGACCATGAGGTTGGGGTATATACATTGCAGACGTTGTATTTACAGCAAGGTATTCAGTAGTATATAGCTGAGGTACTGTACCATAGTAAATAGATTAATAGAGGTAGCATAGAGGAAGTGGAGTACAGGGATGAGCAAGTACAGATTTAGGTAGGGGGGTGGGAGTACTTAATAGCAGGAATGGATGGGTGGTGTGAAGAAGAGTTCCTTGTATCATTTTTTGAATTGGGAAAGGAATGTGCAGGAAAGTAGTTCATGTTGGAGGTTGTTCCAGTTTTGGGGAGCTACGCAGGCAAATGACTTTGTGCTAGCAGCTAGCCGTGTCTTGGGGAGACTCAGCAGAGGGAGGAGAGAGGAGTGCTGGGATCTGGGGATGGGTTTCAAAGTGAACATATTAGTGAGGATTGGGGGGGAGGGAAGGTGGATAAGTTTGAACATTGTACAGAGTTGGGGGAAGTCAAGCTTTGCCTCAAAAGATGGCCATCCTAGGGTTTTGAGAACGTCTCAGTGGTGCGCACGAGCAGGTGCTATTGCAGTGAAGCATGCAGTTCTGTGATAGGTTTGCTTTAATTTGGACAAGATGGATGACTTAGTTGGCAGAAGTAGAGGGGCCACAAAAAAAAAGAATGGGGAGCAGAGTTTCTGAGGCAATGGTTTTCCGGGATTGGGGTGTCAAGTATGGGGCAATTCAATAAAGTAGGCCCAATTTTTGATATGTAGATTTGATGATATTATGAGAGTGATCTTTGAGGGATAAGCTTTCATCTAGGGTTACTCCTAAATACTTAAAGAAGATCACTCCTTCGAGAGCAGTACCATTGACGGTGTTGATTATAAAGGCTTGTTGGTTGGATAAGTCAAACGAAGGGTGTTGGAACAGCAGTGTTTTAGATTTCTTGATATTAAGCACCAGTAGGTTTTGTCTGAACCACACTTTGAGTAGCCAGAAATCATTCTCAAGGCCCGATTTGATGGGAGGAGATACTTCTCTATACCTATAAAGGATAGCGCCATCAGCGTAGAGTTGTACCGATGCACCTCCACAGTTATGGGGTTGTTCATTAACAAATATAGAAAATAGTACAGGACCCACACTGGACCCCTGGGGGATGCCATCCATGATGTATGCAAGTGGAGAGGTGACTCCATCCCATTTGACACACTGTATACGATTAGACAAGTAATTTGAAAGCCAGGAACATGAATTAGAGTTGAGACCAAGTTTACCTAGTTTTGCTAGGAGTAGTCGGCGACTAACAAAATCCAATGCTTTCATAAGACCAACAAAGAAATCCCCAGTAGCACACCTTTGATCCATAGTGTGAAAGATGTCCATGATGACCTGTACGAGAGCAGATTCCATCCCATGCAATTTTCAGAAACTGTGCTGTGAGACTGTTATGGCGTTCGTCAGTTCAAGGAAGGTGTATAGTTAATTATATAGTATTCTTTCTTGAATTTTTACTAGGGGACACAATGTGGATATGGGTCTATAGTTTTCAGTGAGGTTAGATGGGCTGCTTTTGTGTACAGGGACCATTATTGCTATTTTCCATTTGTCTGGTATGGTTTGTGAGAGGAAGGACCTATTAATTAATTGTGTAACTGGGTGAGCAATAGCAGAAGTTCCAATCTTAAGGAATTTGGGAGGAAGGGAGTCATAAGCCAGTGAGCTATCAGGGTCAGGTTTGTTCAGGAGCTTTAGAACCTCTGTGTGTGAGGTAAGTTTTGGATGGAAAGGGGTGGGAGGGGGGTCAGAACTGGTGTCAACAGGGTGAAGTGGTGCGTTTGGTAATCCTTGTTTATATCTGTCCAGGTTAGTGAAAAAGTGATTAATTCCAGTCTTGATTTCCAAGGGGTGGTCAGAATTGTACCATTGTTAGTCATGGTCTGGGGGATGGTGTGCTTCTTACCCATTATGAGGGCATTTACTTGTGACCAGAAGTTTTTAGATTTGGTGAGATGGTTGATTTATACGGACTGAAAGTAGTCATATTTTGCCTTTGTGATTTTTGTTTTACAAGCATTCCTTTGTTGATGGTAGGTAATTCAGTCAGAGCTGCAATGGGAATTTTTAAAGATGTTCAGGCTCTATCATGAGAGCACATTAAATGCCTCAGATCCTGGGTGAGCCAAGGGGAGTGAGTGCCCTTGGCTCTTCTTAGTTTGATCAGGGCATGGGAGTCAAGGACTGAGGAGAAGGTCTTAACAAAGAAGTACATGGCTTGGTTTATATCAGGGAAGGAATTGATAGGATCCCAGTTGACAGAGTTTAGACTTCTCAGGAATGCTGTAATATTGAATTTAGTGAGGTCTTGAGATTTAATAGTTTTTGGGGGGTGAGAATAGTTGTTCCTCCAGATACAGTAGGTGGGGAAGTGTTCACTTATAACATCAGGGAGGATTCCTGCCGATTTGATGTGGTGTTTGTTGCTGGTTATCATCCAATCAAGTAAACTATGCTTGTCCATCTTCATATTGAGTCGGGTGGGTTGGTCAAGGATTTGCTCCAGTTTGGCATCTGAGAGTGCAGCTAAGTACTGGGTTTTGCTTGCTCCTAACCAATCAAGATTGAAGTCACTACAGAGGATAATGTCCTTATGAGGTAGCGTGTCTAAATTTGAGAAGAGTTCATGGTAGGAGAAGGAAGCAATACAGGGGGGTAGATAGACACATCATATTAATAACTTCTTGACTTGCCCTAGGGTAGCTGAGAGAAAAAGTTGCTCTATTGGTGTTGGGAATTTGGTTTCTGGTAGTTCACAGGCTGCCAACTCAGTCCTGGTGTATATTAATACTCCCTCTCCCCTCATA
Source organism: Neoceratodus forsteri (assembly GCA_016271365.2). Classification (NCBI taxonomy): domain Eukaryota; kingdom Metazoa; phylum Chordata; order Ceratodontiformes; family Ceratodontidae; genus Neoceratodus; species Neoceratodus forsteri. The sequence continues at coordinate 1,557,204,946 of CM057453.1, read as the reverse complement.
GAGAGCCAATCTAAATGTGGAGAAGCCAGAGAGAGCAATTTCATGTGACAGGATGGAGGGCCTTAGCCAGGTTTCTGTGATGTAAAGGATGTCTGGCTTGTAGTGCTGGACCCATGTATCAAGCTCAGCCATTTTCTTCCTGATGCTCTGTATGTTCATGTGGTCTATTTTAAGACCTTTTGCACATGACCATGCTCGGCATGAGGTTAGAGAGGGAGTTTCTGCCCCATTTATAGGTCCAAAGTTCAGTTCAACATCACTAGATAAGAGCAGTAAGCAATTAAGTGAATGAGTGGTGGGGGGAGGAAGAAAGAGTTTCTTGGAGAATTTCTTACTTAAGAAAAAAGATCAAGAAGAGAAGGTTTTCTTTATTGTAGGGGGACAGAAGCTGACAGTGGTGATTGGGCACACCAGTGTTGGGAGAATCTGGTGGCATGGGGTGGGTACCCTAATGCTGCCACCTATATTTCTAGGGGGAACAATCTGAAAGGGAGGGGGTGTTGAAAAAAGCAGTACCAGGGATGGCACCCTGGTCCACTTTCTTTAGTTTAAAGAAAGGACTGAGGGACTGGACCTGGAGGGGAGTAGTAGAAAGAAGGGGTAAATGGGGTGGGCACCCTGGTCCACTAAATAAAAACATACAGACAGACAGACAGATAGATGGATAGATAGGTAGATAGATAGATAGATAGATAGATAGACAGACAGGCAATTAGATAGATAGACAGACAGAAAGACAGAGCAAGAGACAGAGAGAGAGACAGATGTGGATCAGCATAATACTGGTGTAATTGAAGCCAGCAACACGACTCCAGCTGCAGATTAACATTTAAGAAAGTCCCATTGTTCTTATTCTGAGAACCTGGGTGATCATCTTGACCTGTTTAGGTTAGTGACCGTCTATATGTTTAGTGGGGTGATGAGTGCTCAGTGGGGGGACAGGGTGGGGTGGGTTTTAGGTACTGGACAATGAGATAGCCGATGGACCATTTTCTTTTTTTCAGGTGTAAGAAAAAAAGAGTAACACAGGATGATTTTCTTTATTGTAGAGGGACAGTGTCATCACTGGGTATTGGGCACCTCAGTGTCAGGATGGCCTTTGGTGGCATAGGGTTTGACACCCTGATGTTGATACCTGTTTCTTTGAGGCATATGACTTGGAGGGAGGAGGGAAGGAGAGGGAGGGAAAGAATCAGTACCAGGGTGGGCACCCTGGCCTGCTACTGTTTTATTATACAGTAATAACAAGGGTGAGAAGGTGACTTGGAGAGGAGGGGAGGGGAGTAAAAGAAGCAGTACCGGGGGTGGGCACCTTGGTCCTCTTAACAAAAGATAGATAGATAGATAGATAGATAGATAGATAGATAGATAGATAGATAGACATATAGACAGACAGAGAAGAGAGAGAGAGAGAGATCAAGGAATTGCCAGTGCACTTCTCCGATTGAAGCATGCAGCATTACTCCAGCTGTGGCTTTAGAATTCAAGAAATTCCTGCTGTTCTCATACAGAGAATCTGGTGAATGCCTCATCTCACTAAGCCAGGCACCCAGGATTTTTGGGTGACAGAAACAATGTTTCCAAGCATATTTTCAAAAAAACTAAGAACAGAATCTACCCAAACAGGTTCCATTTCCCCTAGGTTCAAATGTTTGTTTTATGAAAATATATTATGAGTGATATACTGACCGCACAGCATCGAGAATACCACGAAGACCATCACAGCAACATTTTCAGCAGTTCACTGTGATGGTCTCCATGTTCCTGACACTGTAGCTGGTGAGGTGTTTGCCCCTATCCCCAAACTAACTCTGACTGGAGTTAGAAATCTAAAGTACGGGAGCAGAGCCCCCCACATGGGAGTTGTGGGGGCAAAGCCACCACACAGAAAACACTTGGTCCCCAAGTGATGGCATAACACCATTTGGTGGTGTTGTGCTGTCACTGTGCCATCAGTCAACAAATTTTAACCTTCTGCTGGACAAAATCTCTTTGTTTTTGTTAACTTTCTGCTTCATTGCTACAGGTGCAGAAGAGAGTGTGCGCTTCTTCGGGCTAAAAAGTCTGCCATCAGAGGTCAGAAAAGGTGCCAGTGTAAACTGCTGGAGCATTTTAAATTGGGCTGAGAAGCAGCAACACCAGCATACTTGGACGTAGGACATCAGGGGTAGGAGGTCTGGACTGGTCCCTGCTGGAACCCCCTCCTCTCCAGCACAGCCAGCTGCAGGACAGACTTTAATCTTTATTTTTTAACCTTATGCTGGACAAAATCTCTGTTTTTGTTAATTTTATGCTCTGCTGCCTCAGGAGCAGAATAGAGTGTCTGCTTCTGTGGGCTGAAAATCATCATTTTTACAGGTCTTTAACTTTTTTTGCTAAAATCAAAAACAAGTTGTAGTAGATTTAGTAGTAGTAGATGTTATTTCTTTAAGGCACCCTTCCCTGAAGGCTCAGGGCGCCTTTACAAAATGTAAATAATAAAGAACATATTATAATATAATCATACATTCAATATTGAACAACTATAAAACAACAAAATCTAATAAATAACATACACCCTACATTCTAAAACAAGACTGCTTATCCTTGCTTAGTCCCCAAAGGCTTGTTGAAACAGAAATGACTTCAACTTTCTTTTAAATATTTCTCAGGAGGGGGGCCAACCTCAGGTGAGTTGTGGCCATACGAAGGAAGACTTTCAGCTCACAAATAAGGATTCTTCTTTTATAATCCCAAAATTCTTCTTTCTAATCAAACATCTGACTGTAAGACCCTACTAAGCATGCTCAGTACTGAAATTTCAACTCTTTATCACTCGGGAACAGATTCATATTTTTTCACCAAACCAACAAAATGAACCATCCTAGGGTACACCTATTGTACAGTAATGAAAAATATCCCCCACACTTGCTCACACTACCCAGGTACTAACTACTGTACTCCATTTTGAAGTAAAAAGGCAAAAGTTTTTTCCATGCTTTTAAAAACAATACATATTTAAAACACGGTGTATCTCTAGCGTAGGTACAAATGAATGAACTCCCCAATGTCATTTTGCTCCTCCTGCAGGAGCTTTATCAAGGGTTGAGTCCAAATAATATAGCTATCCATATTTATAAAAGTATTTAATGGCATTAATTAGTTATCAAAAAAGCATGCAAAAAACTAATTATAGCCATTAGTAAGCCATTAATAAGATATTTTTCATTACTGTACTGTTGTTGTTTCCACAGATGCACTGCTATTCTGGGGCACATAAAACAAGCTTATTGTACCCTAAAACTTTCATTACAAAATTCCAAACCATCTGGGCTGTAGCTGAGACAAAACAAACAGCACAAATAGTGAGTGTTTCCTCTTTTTGCCCTATCCAGATCTCAGAATTAGGATATCCGGCCATCACAAAACGTGTTCCTCAGATCATGCATGCAAAATTTTGTGCAATTCCATTGGGGGGGGGTGAAGCTATTAAGGTGAAAAGTTAAGGGGCTTAACGCTAAATACCCTACTCGATACAGTTTTTTGCAATGAATTTCCTTTGTTTTTGAGATAGTGAAACTGTATCCTCATTCACGTAGGTCACAGATGCAGACACTCTGGCCCTCTGGGTCCTGCACCAAGGGAAAAGTCCATCTGCCTGTGGAAGAGCAGGGTCCTCCAGGCCCTGCACTTCCATGTGGCAATGTATATCAAGAACTTGCATTTGCTGTCTGCTGGGCTGCAGAAGTGAAGGGCCCTCTGGGCCTTCCACCTCTTAGTTGCCACAGTATCCTGTGAGGTGGGTACATGGGGAAGGGTGCCGTCCATAATCACAACTCCTTCCTGGCAAAATCCCTCACAGTGATGGGAGGGTAGGGTGACTAGATGAGGAGGTCAGTGAACTGGGCAACAGGATGTTGCTATATGTACGTGCACTGGGGGAGTGAACACAATGAGCATAGGCTGGGAGGGGGCGGAGGAGCTGTAGGGGGTGGCACTGTGATGGATTGCCTAGCTGCATCGTGGTGTCAGGGGTTGGCTTCTGCTTGGGGTGGGTGAGGTACCGGGTTTGGGTCCAGGTGCTGGTGCGATTTTATTGCACCCGGCCCGAACCTTTATTTTTCCATGCTTTCACCTCCTCCCGACATGCACCCCCCTGGAGTTGAGAATCCTTTAGTAGGGAGGTGCGGGGAGCAAAGCCACCCACGTGGGGGTGGTGTGGGGGGGTAACCCCCCCACACAGAAAGCATTAAAATATATGTCCTGGCACAGTTGTCCTGTGCGCCGAGGGTGTCAGAGTGCCAAAAATGTTTTCGACATTCTGACTGTGCAATAATGGTGGTCACCTTTAGGCTTTTACTGTTATCATGTAGAACCAGTTGCCACAGATACAGATGCAGAGGGCAAACAGTCCATCTGTCAGCTGAAGCACTGGGCCATCTCGCACCCACAGGTGCATAGGTGCAGGGCCCTATGCCATGAGAAGATTTCTCCTCACTGTATGGTACTTGGGCCTGTGTGGGCACCATGCAACCATGCACCTTTCTTCCCAGACTGGGAGGAGAGTGACACATCATAGTGCTATGCCCCTAGCCTCTGCCCATCCATCTGTCTCACTGAACTTGCCCCCAAACTCAACCCATCAGCAAGGGATCACAAAGCACTACTCACTTGGGTAAAGACTGGCACTACACACAATGTTTCTTAATATTTTTTTTATTTTGACCCCAGTTTTTCAAGATAGTCATTTTATGACTTCTCCTTATAAACATGACATGTGACATTTACAGAATAGTGGTCAAAACATCCTTTAACATCACAAGTGCAAAACCACATTTCATCCAGGATTTGAAAAATGACACCTGTCACATTAGGGAAGTGTTGTGAAAAAGTGACTATGCAGAAAGTTTGGAGTGAAAATACTGCTAATGACCAAAGTTATGAGTAAGCATGGAAACATTTCAGCATACCCTCATAACTTTGTTTTTTATATTTTGACCCCACATTTTAAACAAAGTCTTCTTAAGACCTCATATCATGATCCTCGTATGTGAACATTTTCAGATCCTGTCTGAAACATGATTTCTCAGAGTGACTGAAAAATCGCCCTTTGTCCAGATGTGAAAAATAAATTTCACCTTCTTTGCTCATGAGGTGTGGTTCCAAAAGGGCCATGTTAGAAGTTTGGTTGAAATGAATTGAAAATTAGCAAAGTATTGAGTGAATGCTGAAATGTTTTAACTTTCACTCATAACTTGGTCATTTTAGTATATTTTTCCACTACATTTTCAACACAGTCTACTTATAACCTCAACTCATGAACCCAGTTGGAGAAAATGTTCAAATCCTGAATGAAAGGTGATTTCTCAGAGCAACTCTGAAATCACTTTTTGGAATGAATTTAAAAATTGTCGCCTATAGAATCTTTTTCATGAGGTGGGTTCCAAAAAGACCATGTTGAAAATTTGGTATAACACTATTCAAAAATGAAAAGGTTATGAGTAAAAGTTCAAAACACACTGAAATACATTAGAAGAGGATTAAAAGTAAAAATGTACAAAAAAAAAAAATTGTGCTGAGTGTTTTGATTTGTAGGTATAGTTCCAGCACCCCATATTCAGAGCCGTCCGAATGCATATGGTACCGTACAAAAAAAACTGGACCAGTCGGCTCTGAAGCGATATTCAAACAGAATGCACGATTGGAACAGATCGCACATTCTTTTTGAATATCAGACCATGGATGCACGGCGCACAGTAGGCAACCAACGTGTATGGTGTGGCATATTCAGGGTGTGGGGCTGAAGGCTGCCAGTGAGGGGATGCGTGGTGCATACCTGGATGTGCTATGACCCCCAAGGGTCATATTCAGCCAAAATATGCAAATGAGCTCATTCGGCGTACATGGTGCAAAGGGGCCTCATGCATGCCCATTATGGGCTAATTAGCATGGCTGCATTCGGCTGAATGTGCAGGGCCAGCCTTCCCCTTCCCCAGCCCCAGTGACTATAACTAAAAGTCTGCCTGATCCCCCATTTCCATAATGTAGTTGTCCCCCTCCCCAGCCCTGATGTCTGTAAATAAAGAAATCTACCCGATCCCCCATTTCCATAGCGTAGTGACCCCCATCCCCAGCCCAGAGCACTATAAAATGAAACCTTTGTCACTAGCCCCTTTTCCATAGTGTAGAATCCCCCCCAGCCCTAATCCCTGATAGAAATAATACAAAATAGCAGTTCCCCTTTTCCACAGTGTATGGATCCCCCCAGATCCAATCCCTGATAGACATAAAACTGAAGACAAGTTCCCCTTTTCCACAGTGTAGGGACCCCCCACCCCAACCCCAATCCCTGATGGAAATAAAACTGAAGACAAGTTCCTCTTTTCCACTACCCTAATCCCAGGATGTACCCACCTCCTAACAGCAACAGCTATATGTGATTATCAAATCCCCCTTATTGTCCAGTGTGACTATTGTATGATTTTGTGGTGGTTCAGTTACTTTTCAGGCACCAGTTACCCTTGAGTTGCATAGTGCAGACAGGCCACACAGGCTGCAGCTCTTACCACCGGACATGCAGCCTGGTTCTACCTCCGCAATCATCACTCCATGCAGCCGTTTATAGCTCAGTCCAGTCCATAGGCTTCTCCATGCAACAATAGACATGGCCTCTCAAGAGTTCCCCCCACCATACCTTCTCAGCCAGTTGTAGCACAACAACCGCCTTTGGTAGGGGACTCCAAAAACTACATCACTCGTATGCTCGAGGCCTTACTATCTAGGGTGGATGATATTAACACCACCCTTACCAGAACCACAGTAGACGTGCGGCAGCTCCAAAGCAAAGTAAATATAGCAGAGCAATGAGTGGAGACCCTGGAGCAGCAGCAGGCCAAGCTTTGGCAGAAGGTGCAGGTTCAAGAAGAGAAGCTAGTGGCTCTAAAAGAGAGAGTGGAGGACCAGGAGAACAGGGGATACTGCAATAATCTCCATATTATCGGCATCCCCAAGGGCTCAGAAGGTCAATCCTTGGAGCGGTTCCTCAATGACTCCATCTCCATTATGCTGGAGGATCGCTGGTGAGGCCCCATCGAAGTTGAGAGGGCCCATTGCATCATTAGAAGGAAGGAGAAATCCTGCCAGTCCCCGAGGCCCATTGTGGCTTATTTGGTCTGGTATTTGACTGAAGAAAGAATCTTGAGGGTGGCAAGAGATCTGGGGGAAATCCACTGGCAAGGGGCCCATATCTCATTCTACAGGGACCTTGCCCAAGAAACCTCTGCTAAGTGCCGAGTCTTTGTCCCCTTACAAAGTTTCTGGCTGCTCATAATTTTCCTTACAGATTTAAGGGACCTACCAGGTTGCTTCTTTCCAGACAAGGGAGAGAATTTCTGGCTGACAATCCAGCAGACATGGAGCGGTGGATTTCCAAGCTTTGGCCTACTCTACCCAGTATGACTATATCTCCCAGGAGGCTGTGGGACCCTAATGCACAGATATCTCCTTCTAGTAACTATGATGTAAGGAAGCAGGTTCCGGAGGGGTGTTTTACAGGTGACAAGGTCCTACCCAAAATGGTCTCCCTAGCTCGAGGAGCACAAATCACATGGTGTCCACTGCCAAATTTACCCTGGGAGCTCCTGACAACCCTGTGTCACACACCCTACCATCCAGGAACCCAGAACCAGCCTACCACCCAAGACAGCACTCCAGAAGTGGCCAGCAACTATCCCCTGACCAACGTGGAGCATCACCACCAGCTAAGATGCCCAGGGATGATTCCTCTCCAGTAGCCAGGTGTTACTGCTCTCCTGATCCTGAACTATTCCCCATGGATATGGAACTAATTCCAGAGTGGGACGATATACTGGACTCCTCTTTAGTGGAAGCAGGACACCTGTTGGGGTTGATCAGACTGGGTGTTAAGTCATATGCTGCAGCAGTTACTGCATAGCCTTCTGATTCTGTTGTGAATTCTGTGGACTTTTTGGCATCTAATGATGGACTTACTGTGGTCCCAATATTAAGTGGTGACACCATGGGCTGACTTCTTTCTTGGACTTCTGATATGACTCTTTAATTTATGCTCCCTAACATGTTTGTTTGTTAGTTTGATGTTACATATGTGGGGCTTAGGGAGAGTTAGGAAGCAGGTGTCCTTCCCAGCCCATCCAGCACTCCCTTGAGGAGACCAGTATGTGGGCCCCATAGTCCATAGTTTATTCTTGATGGTGCAGGAGGCATTTTTCCTAGATGGGGTGAGGTTCCAAGTCAGTTTATTACTTCACTCACCCCCTATGCTCCGGGGCCATGGCCTGGGAACCTCACAAAACCTCCCCTCCCCCCTTGGAAACTTTTGGTGCTGGCTGGTGCCCTGCTTCCCCTTGTGGCCTGCGTGCCTCTCTTCACTTCCCACTGGCTTTTGTTTACTAACTGGGTCCTATAGCCAGACTGTATATATATCAGCCCTCTCTAGAGCTCCTAAAGGTCTGCCTGGCCTCAGATGCAGGCCTTATAAGGTCCTAACATTTTTGGTTTGGGAATTGCCCAATGTTCCCCAACCCCGCTCCCCTTCCAGTACCCCCTGTTCCCATCCTTGCACTCTCCCCCTTCTCCCTCCTTGTGTTATGTTAGCAGACCTGGGGATACCCATTAGATGAGGGGTGGCATCACTTTGTTGGGTTGCCTTTCTACCCCCCGTCACTGGGTGTTGAAGCTAGCGTAGCTGAGGGGCACCTTGTTTAGGTACCCTCTTTCACCTTAAGCTTTTTTCACTCTTAGCATTTATATGCTTCTCAAGCTACTGTTTCTGTCCCCGATTAGTCAGCTAGTCTGGGCTAAGTGAGGGTTATTACTGTGTTACTCTCGTAAAGTTAATTCTTGTTGATATTTCAATCTGTGTTCTTCCTTCCCTTACAGGTTGTGAAAAAGTTGTTCTTATAACTGATATTGTGTTTGATTTGTTGCAGTTCCACATCACAAACTACCTTGTAGCTCACCTAGTTTATACCTTCCCACTGTCTAGTAGCAGCCTACTCTTTGGGGACACCAGGTACTGTGGTTCTAAGTTTCTCTTTCCCTCCCTCTTCTGGCTGTACACATCTGGGTGGGTAAGTACCCTGACTTTTCTTTCTCAATCCCATCATGACTACCCCTACAGTCAAAGGGTTATGTCTGGTGTCTTGAAACATTAAGGGGCTTAATCATCCCATCAAGCCTACTAAAGTACTACAGTACCTACATTCCTTATACACAGATATAGCTCTCTTGCAGGAAACACGCCTTCTTAACAAATCTGTTCCCTGGTTAAAGAAGTCATGGGCAGAGGAGGTTCATGGCTAGCTCTGCAACTTCAAAATCAAAGCGGGTGGCTACACTCATTCATCATTCTAGTCCATGGGTGGTAGGAGTCCCTGGCTGACACACAAGGCTGATAGTCATTATTAGACTCTCCTCTCCGAATGGCAAATTGATTATAGGTAACTTGTACACCCCAAACACAGACCAAGCAGATTTCTTCCCCAGCATCAGCCAGGCCATTTCTTCCCTTGATCAGCCCAACTCTCACATCCCCATATTGATCATGGGAGACTTCAACTTAGTGCAGGATAGCTTCCTAGATAAATCTAAATTGACCCCCCAAATGCACCCCAGGACACATGCAGCCCTGTAAGAGATGAAAGAGGAATGGAGTTTGAATGATGTATGGAGGCATGATTTCCCTTTGGGACAGGACTACTCTTACTAATCTCCCTCCCATGGTGTGCACAGTCATATTAATTACTGGCTAGCCAATAGTACAGCATTGGAGGAGCTAACTTATAATGTGATCAGAAACATTATCATTTCCGACCACGTCCCTGTGATGATGACTTATACTCCCTCCTTACAGCAGCCTTATGGCACGCGGTGGAGATGCCTGCCCCCTCCTCCTCAGAGATCCAGAGTTTAGGCAGACAGTGACAAAGGTGGCCATGGAATATTTTACTACTAACTCAGGCTGCGGGATTTCTTCAGGCACAGTGTGGGAAGATTTTAAAGCTTTCCTACAGGGCCATATTATTGCATTTGCTGCAAAGTAGAACACAGCCCACAAGAAAACTCTAGATTTGATGCAAGCAGAGCTCAATGAGCTGGAGTCACACTTCAAAGCATTGCCTACCATCTCCAGAGATGTATCCTTGACCCAGAGAATAATCGGGTTCAAGTACCAAATCAATACCCTGCTTAATCATAAAGCAGACTGGCTCTTACTGAGGTTGAAACATACAGTACCTACAGGAAGAATGGTGAGAAAGGTGGCAGACTATTGGCATACCAACGGCGGAGACAACAGGCCTCTTCCAGAATTCAAGCTCTCTGCACCCCCCCGCAGGAGCGGCAACCACCGACCCAGTAAGTATCAATGAGACCATGCAACAATACTACCAATCCCTGTACCGGTCTCACTCCTCTCTGTTGGAGGCCCAATTGTCTCAAGCTCTGTATCAGTTCTGCCAACAGTCCACTTTACCAGCTCTCTCTCCAACTCAGGTGGCACTCCTCGATGCGCTGATCACCAGCACTAAGTTGAATCAGGCCCTCTCCCAGATGGCCAAAGGGAAAGCTCCTGGGCTGGACGGGATGACAGTCAAACTTTACCAAGTTCTGGAACAGGAGATTGCCCACCCCTTGCTCTCATCTCTGCAGGATACTCACTCCTCAGGGACCCTCCTTCCCTTCCATGATGAGAGAGGCCTTGATCACTCTCCTCCCTAAAAAATATAACGACCCCCTAAATTGTGCTAACTTTCACACCATCTCCCTCCTGTCAGTAGATACCAAGACATTGGCTAAAATTCTGGCCACTAGGATGTTGAATGTCCTACCTTCTCTGATTCACCCAGCTCAAGTGGGGTTTATGCAGGGGAAGTCTGGATCAGATAATACTAGGCTGCTGCTCAATTTGAAATGGCTAGCGAGCCACTCAAAAACGCTCATGGCTGCTTTGGCTGTAGATTTTATTAAAGCACTCGACGCAGTCGAATGGAACTATCCAGAGGATAAGGGGGATTGCTCAGAGGTAATGTGAGGAAGTATTTCTTCACAGAGAGGGTTGTAGATGCATGGAGCGGCCTTCCTGAGGAGGTCATAGAGTCCAAAACAGTAGGAGAATTCAAGAATGCACAGGACAGACATAAGACAATTCTAGTGGAGGTAGGAGGAAGTAGGCTGTTGGTTAACTAGGATCTGTAGCTTATCAGTTAGGTAGGGAAATGGGCAGACTAGGTGGGCCAAGCGGTCCTTATCTGCCATCAAATTCTATGTTTCTGTCTACATACGGTCCTCTGCTTGTACAGTTTCTGTCCCCAGTTTCATCAATGGATTACCACTCTATATAGTTCCCCTATGGCCAGAATTCTAACCTATACGAATGTCTCCCCTCCATTCTCTCTGCACAGAGACACCCATCAGGGCTGTCTCCTGTCTGCTTTACTGTTCTTAGTGGCACTGGATCCATTGATACAGGTGCTCACTGATGCCGAGGGCTTCACTGATGTCCTGGCATCAGGTAGCTCATACCTGGTGGCAGTGTATGCTGATGAACTTCTGCTTACCATGTCCCACCCACAACAGTCTTTACCCGTGGTGCTCTCAATCCTGCAAGAGTTTGCCAGTGTATCGGGTCTGCAGGTTTACCAGCGGAAGACTATTCTCGCTCCTCTTAACTCATTGTGCACTAAAGACTACCTCCAAGGCAGCAAATTGAGTTGAGCTGCTCAGGGTTCACCTATCTTGGAGTCTTTATACCTAACAACTGGGCCAATGTCAAATCCTTAAATTTCTCCCCTCTCTTAAACCAACTGTCTGTCAAAGTGGAACACTGGTGCAAACTGCACCTCTCCCTCCCAGGCAGGGTGGCTGCCATCCAAATGCTCTTCATTCCCAGAGTGGCTTACTTGTTCAATAATCTCCTGATTCATTTCTTACCCAAGCTGTTTGCTTCTCTCAAAAAACTTATGGCCTCTTTCATATGGGAGGGCCAGTCACAAAGATGGGGGAAGAACAAGCTATGAGCCCAATGGTCCTGGGGGGGCCTAGGTGTCCCCTGATTCCAAGGCTACCACCTAGTCAGTGTTGCTGCTCAAGCCATAAAATGGTTTAACCCTGCAGTTCTCCCCCCCCCATGGGTTGGCCTTGAAGCTAACATAGTGAAGCCTACTCCACTCAGATCATTGTTGGGCTCTGGTGACTTGTTGAACAAACGTCTCTCTCTCTCCCATTATGTGTGAAACCAGGAGAACCCGGCATTGCAGTATGTCCCTATCCTATACACCCAAGGGATCTTGGAACCCTCCACTGAGGTATTCTGATTTATGGCAGAATGATCTTATAACGGTAGGTGGTGAGCCACTGTGTTGGCCCTCTTGGGAAGCGAAAGGTGTTAGAATTGTACAGGATCTCCTGATGCATAACTCTGATACCTTGCTCTCTTTTGATCAGCTTAAAGAAAAATTCAATCTCCCAAGCAATGACTTTTGGAGGTACCTCCAGCTGTGCAGCATTATCAGAAGTCTTCAAGCACAACACAGCTCAGACAACAAATGGTGGTGGCTGACCTCTTTGCATATGTCCACCTCTGCTCGGGGGCTAATAGGCTGATTTTATAGCACAGGGTGAAACTCTCAAGCTGATCCCACTGAGCATTGCAGGCTGAAATGGGTGGCTGATATTGGAATGAATATCTCTGACATGTCTTGGTCACACTACCCCAATGATGCACACTCAGTGTATAAAGATACCAAAAGCTGTTTCTTACAGCTCAAAATTCTCCTGCATTGGTATAGAACTCCTACTGCCCTGTACTCGGCTGGGATTCTTCATCACTCAAAGTGTTGGAGGTGTCAACAACCCGATGCCCATTCGTTACATATTCTGTGGTCCTGTCCTCAGGTGTCATCTTTTTGGGCCACCATTGCTGCAAAGTGCTCCAAAGTACTGGGCTCCCCCTTTACTCTGTTAAACCCTAGGCTGCTCCTAGGGGACACCTCTGAGCTGCCCCTTCTGCCTAATGCCCACCAGGAGCGGCTTATTTTAGCCATGATAGAAGCTAAAAGGCTGTTGTTGATGCACTGGAGGCAGTTTGGTCTTCCTGCTGTCAGTACCTGGCATGCTGACCTGATTTAGTTGGCCCTTTTAGAGCATCTGTACTACTCTCACTGAGGTCAGATGGACCAATTCCTCTGAAAGTGGGAAGCATATTTTAAATTCACTCCCACACCCCCAGAAAACCCCCGCTGTAAAGTATCAGTACCCGGTGTGAAGGCTCCTTTTTACCCCTGGCTGCTATTTGTTGGGAAGTGGTGTTCTGCATTTTCAGAGCAACTCTGATGTTATTGGGGGCTACTTAATGTTATTATGTTGTGTTTTTTCTTGTACAAGGTAGTATGACTATGTACTATGCTAATATCCTAGTGTGGTGTTTATTTTACCTCATGTTTGATTGACAGTTGTATGCTATGGGTGAGATATTCAGACTGCACCAGGCTGTGGCACAAGCCTGGGCGCAGTGCAACTGGGATGTGCCAGGGCACTGACAGGGTGATATTCAATGGTGCTGCGTCATGGCTCAGCACCATTGAATATCGCTCTATGGTCACCCGCATAGCGCATGGCACAGTGGCACTACATCAGCGCAAGTGGCCAGAGAGGGGCAGGAGGATGTGCCAGTGTAAGTACCATTGTGCTAGGTGCAGCAACTGTTATATTCAGCGGTGGACATGCAAATGGGGCCATAATGCATGCAAGGTGCAAATGGGTCCATTTGCATGTCATTATGGCCCCATTTGCATGCAGGTGTGCCGATCCCCAGTGACTTGCGCCTGGTGCCCTGCAGGCTGCTGCCATCGGGAACCAATGCCCCCTGCACAAGTGGCAAAGTGCCCCAATGCCTGATCGCGGCTATAGGTTGCAAACATAACATTACTATCTCCCTGGTGGTCCAGTTGACTGCTCGCAGCCTGATCGCGTAGGCAAATGTGAGCAAAGATCACATCTCATCCCTTGCGGTTCACTGCGCTCTCTCACCTCCCACTGAGCCCAACCATCTCGGCTACTCCCCCAGTCAGTGGTAGGCAGGCCTTGCTCATTAAGGCGTTCAGCCATCGATCGAGCTGACCGCGCATAGCATAGCTATCTTATTGGGTCCACAGCGAGGCTACCAGTAGATCAGACAGACATAGTCCAGATATGTGAATGATTCATTCACATATCTGGACTGTGTAGTATGTGGAGAAGTTGCTCCGTCCATTGGCCCATGCTGTGGACCAATGGGATACACCGTACTGTACGCAGTCAGTTGGTGGGCAGCCGGGCAGCTTATGGTGGGGAGCTGCCACCCCTCGCTGACCGGGGACTGGAGTGGCAGGGTCAGTGGGCGAGGGGGGTACCGCTGACCCCAGGGATGGGATGTGATTTTTTTGTTATACATCTGCCCATGATCGGGCTGCGAGCAGTCCACTGGACCACCAGGGATGGGATTTATTCTTTATATTTATGCTTCTGCCCACAATTGGGCTGCGAGCAGTCCACTGGACCACCAGGGTTGGGATTTAATCCCTTTCCTCATACTTCTGCCCACGACTGGGCTGCAAGCAGTCCACTGGACCACCAGGGTTGGGATTTAATCCCTTTCATCACACTTCTGCCATGATCGGGCTGCAAGCACTCCACTGGATCACCAGGGATGGGATTAATTCTTTATATTTATACTTCTGCCCGCGATCGGGCTGCGAGCAGTCCACTGGACCACCAGGGACATTAGAATATTATGTATTGAAAATTATGCCTGCGATCAGGTGGGGGGGGGCTACCAAGATGGACGGTGCCGCCGGAGCTCGGGTGGCCACCCACAGCTGGCAGCTGCCGTGTTACACCGTGCAATACTGCAGCTCACCTGTGGGTGGCCAGCAGTTGTTCCATGTTTTTTTTGGATCAACTGTGTGCAGCGCAGGTAGGAGTTGCACTTGCATCTGCTCAGCACATCCCGGGTTAAATATCGGGATGTGCTGAGTATGCATGGGCACGCCCCCCCCACATGCGCCGCATACACTACTGATGCGCCCCGGCATCATTGGGATTTGTGCCATGCACTTTCCCCTTTTGAATATTGTGCCGGGGCACATCAGTGGGTTGTGCTTGGTGCACCTGTGTTGCGCCATGCGCAACCCTTCTGAATTTCCCACCCTATGTGAACTGCAAATTGGTGTATTGCTTAAAAATGTAAAAGTTTCAATAAAATCTTCTATGTTAAAAAAAAAATTAAACAGAAACTTTTTTTTTACTACAAGGCAAAATCATAATACTGCTGGAACGGAAACAATAGGATCTAATAGCTGATATTTTAAAGTGCTGAAGGACTAAAATTCAGGAATGCAACAGGTGAGATAAATTATTTACAAATATGTCATGTGCCAAGAGTTTTGGAGATAATCTGCTCTTGTCCCCAGATTTCCCATCCAATGACCACACAGACATATTACTTTGTGGGTGTTCAGATCGGCAATAATTTTTCTAGTTTAAATAATGCTTTACAGGCAAATCATCATCGTGATCCAAGATCCCCCGTACATATCCTCTTTCTCATATCATATCATTTCCATTTTACATTAAATCAACTTTTATATCCAGATTATATATATATATATATATATATATATATATACACATATTTTATACATCTTTCTTTTTCTACTCTCTCCCCAGATGTACATCTGAGGGCTGCTCTGAACCTTTTCATTTTCTTTGCAGTTCTGTGGCCTTCTGAGTCTGTCTGTGCCCCCAACCCTCACCCTCACCCCCTTGCTTGCTTCTATCCTTCCTCTTTTGGATACATCAGCCATCCACCCTGGCTGTGCCTTACTCCATGTTTTATTCTATAAACAATTTTTTTTTTTAATAAACCTCATGGTTCTTTCCACCTTCTGCAATCCACCTTCGGCAGTCCCTCATTGCCTCTAATGCCTTATTGACCAGCAACTCCTCAGTACGGTGGGTGGGATGGAAAAACTTTAAGTAGCAGAAAGATGGCTCTTCAGGCCAGGTATCACCTTTTAAACCCATTGCCTCACCTTTTCTCTCTTTCTCTCTTTTTGAGCCAATGGGCTGCCTGGGCTTTTCCATCTAAGCCTTTCCCCTTTTGTCAGGTCATGCTTATCTTACTATCCTTGTAGCCCTCCCATCTCTGAGTCAGCCTAACCTTGCCCCTCCACTTCCTTCCCTTCCCCTCCCTACTTCTTAGCCACCCCCATTGTCTGGAGCACTGGGACAACAGTGTTTGCCTCTTACCTAGGCAATCCTCATTGTTTGATCTTTTATTTGAGCTCAACTCTTGAGACATTCAAAAATGTAACTTTTAAGTATGCAAGTGATGGCAGAGATGAACTATGTTAGTTTAAAGTTTTCAGACTGTGTTGTATAAACAAGCTGTCATCTGAAGATTTATGAATTACCAGCCTGGGAAATCTCCAAACAAAGAAAACAGTTTCTCAAAATAAATTTTGTGCCTTTCAATGACTTCCTGAAGGTGGATTTGAATGGAAAATGTAACATCTTTAAACCCCGGAAATGAGGATTAACCAGGTATAAGTTTATTTATAAACAATTGCTTGGAAACAATGTTTATAACCATCATTAACTTATCTCATGAACTGTTTATCTTAGGGACATGTAAAACACATCAAAGTGTGACAAATAATATGCTGAGTTCAAAAAATATGTATATCAGGCTTACACCTGGTTGTATTCAAATGCTAGGTGGAAAATTGACTTTGATCTTTAAAAGTGAACACGAAGAGGGAGAGGTGTGTCTAAAGAGTAGAACCTTAACATTCCCTCCTCATTTGGAACAGCCAATCAAACATTATTAAATTTGCATGGTCTTATGTCATGATGATGCTCTGGTAAAATGGTATAAAAGATTCAGATATTATGAAGAGGACCAGAGACTTCTAACCTCTATGCTGTGTGGATCTATGTTGGCAAAGACTGTAATTTTTAATGGTTCAAAACAACTCCTTCTAAATTTCAGGATTGTCTTTCTGTGTTTGGGCCAGAAGAAGACAAGCCTTTCTTACTGCCTTTACAAAGAAAGAGTTTTGTCTATCTTACTGCATCTATACAAGAAGACGTTTCCAAGGTCTTTGTGAGGAGTGAAGCCAAAGACCAGCAGGACCAAAAAGGTACACTTAACAGTGAGAGAAAGAAGGACTCTCAATCGTATTCTTGAGTTAAGAAGAAAATCCACATCTTGCAACCAACCAAATGGCTGAGTAATTGCCTTAATATTTGTATAATAGTTTAGAGTAACTTAGCCCGGGGTTGCATAAGGAAAACAATCTTCACATATTCAAGTATGGGTATACAAAAGGAAACAAATTAAATATTTATGAAAAGAAATATTTAAAAATGTGGTACACAAAGAAATTCTTTAAACTATCTATACAACAAATTATTTGAAATGCCTATGCAACATAACTGTTTAGAGTGCTTAAGAAAAAGGGACTGTTGAAAATGCTTATAAAAAATAAAGTCGTTTACAAAAGTGTAATAAGACTACATATTGTGTCTGATTACTTTTGTTTCTTGTTTTGCAAATATTGCTGTGTGTTTATTTTGCTTTGTGCAATATTTATTGGACTTGATATTTATGCCATATATTGGTATTTACTTATTAATTATATTGTATAGGGATAATGGAATCTATTTTTATGTCCAAAACTCTAAGGTTGCACATGCAAGTTCATTATAATTATCAGAATCTTGTATGCAATAGGTGGTGAAGTAAGACATGATCCCACCTTAATTGTTTTATATGGTTTATGAGGTAGACTTGAGACTTAGCTGAGTGTTCATAGTGCATAATTGATATTCCAGCCTAGTGTTCCAACAAGTGAGTATCCTTTTCTGTAAGAAAACAGCAAGAGTTTTCATTAAGTATAGCACTGGTGACCTGGAGTGATTTGTATGCTTTTTTATGGTTGTACACAGTTTAATAAAATGAAAATCTTTAGAAACAAAACATTCACTCCTTCTGGCTAGGCCTGCATACTTACATAGAAAACAAAAAGTTTGGATTAGAAAGAGTTATTTAGTCGAAGCCAGAATACCAGGCTCCTAATAACAGATTGCTGCAGCAGCAGTTAATATTCTCTGAATCAATGGTACTGGACGACACATCACTGTCACCTACAACAGGCGGTATTGTAGGAAAGAAAAGAGCCATAAAAAAATGTGGACATGGATATCTACAGGGACCATAAAGTAGCAGGCAAATTAAAAAAAAATACTTGAAGAGAACAAAAGGAAATGATACGCTAAGGGTGGGATATTCAGACTGCGCCAGGCTATGGAGCAAGCCTGGGTGCAGTGCAACTGGGATGTGCCAGGGTGCTGAGAGGGTGATATTCAACGGTGCTGCGCCATGGCTCAGCACCTTTGAATATCGCTCTGTGGCCACCTGCATTGTGCATGGTGCAGTGGCATTGCACCAGCACAAGTGGCCAGAGAGGGGCAGGGGGATGCGCTAGTGCAAGTGTCGTTATGCTAGGCGCATCAACCGCAATATTCAAAAGTGCATGTGCAAATGGGGCCATGATGCATGCAAGGTACAAATGGGGCCATTTGCATGTCATTATGACACCATTTGCATGCAGGTGCACTGATCCCCAGCGACTTGCACCTGGCGCCCTGAGAGGGCTGCAGCCATTGGGGACCGACGCCTGTGCCTGGCACCCTGCCAGGCTGCAGCCATCGGGGACCAACGCCCCTTGCACAAGTGGCAAAGTGTCCTACTGCCCGATCACGGGCATAGGGATTGAAAATGAGAGTCCCATATCCCTGGTGGTCCAGTGGAATGCTCCCAGCCCTATCATGGGCATATTTAATCAAATAAAAGGTCCAATATCCCTGGTGGTCCAGTGGACCACGTCCAGCCCAATCATAGGCATATGTAATAAAATAAAAAGTCCAATATCCCTGGTGGTCCAGTGGACCATGTCCAGCCCGATCATGGGCATAAGTTTTATAATAGAACATACCAATCCATTCCCTGGTGGTCCAGTGGTACCCCCTCCCACCCGCCAACTGAGCCGGGCACTCCACTCCCCCAGTCAGTGGTGGGTGGTAAGCTCACCCACCAGCAGCTCTACCACACCCATCGACTGTCGTGATGATGGGCTGTGTGTCCATTGGTCCACAGTTTGGGCCAATGGGCATACAGATTCCGGTGATCAGGCCATTATTGTCCAGATATGTCAGTGATCCATCTGCTATCTGGGACTGTGTGGTGTACGGTTCTGTATGCCTGGCTGGCCCACACTCAGGACCCAATGGGCATACAGCCCTACTGTACGCAGTCAGTCAGCGGATGGCGATGTGGCTGGTGGGTGGGGAGCTGCCACCCACCACTGACCGGGGAAGCAGAGAGCTGGAGCTCAATGGGTGAGTGGGGAGGGGGGTACCGCTGAACCACCAGGGATGGATTGGTGTTTTCTATTTTAAAATGTATGCCTGCAATTGGGCTGGACGTGGTCCACTGGACCACCAGGGATATTGGACTTTTTATTTTATTACATATGCCTGCAATCAGGCATGGGGGTGCTACCACGAAGGTGCTGCCTGAGCTCGGGTGGCCTCCCTCAGCTGGCAGCTCCGTGTTGCACCCTGCAATACTGCAGCTCACCTGTGGGTGGCCAGCTGTTGCTCCTTTTTTTCTGACTCAACTGTGTGCAGCGCAAGTAGGGGTTGCTCCTGCATGGGCTCAGAACATACCGGGCAGAATATTGGGATGTACGGAGCATGCGTGTGCATGCCCCGCTACTTGCGCTGCATACATTACTGATGCACTCCGGAGCATCAGGATTTCTGCCAGGCACTTTCCCCTTTTGAATATCACACTGGGGCACATCAGTGGGTTGCGCATTGTGCAACAGTGTTGCGCCATGTGCATCCCTTCTGAATATCCCACCCTAAGACTATACCTACAAATTAAAACAGTGTGCACATTTTTAGTGAATTTTGATTTTAGTTCCCCTTTAACTGGATGTACCTTATATTCTCATTTAACAGCTGTGGATCCAGAAAGAGGACATCTTTCCAATCAGAGAGTGGATCTATGATGTGGGGCCAGTTCTATGTGACAGAGAGTACGTGGGTGAGTGTGGTGTAGTTGGTGCTGAGTGGGGGCATGGGGTGGAGGAATTTCACATCAGCTAGGGACCATTTTCTTCTTTGCAGGTTTTTAAAAAATATGAGGACCTTCTGTGAGGAACTTCTTTTTTCATTATAGGTTTAGATATAATAAGACAAAACAATGAGAAACAGTGTTCTTTTTTTAAAAGGGATGGGACTGACACTGGGGATTTGGCATCCCCTTGACAGCATTTATTGGTCAGCAGCAGCAGAGGTGGGCACCCTGGTGTCACCACCAGTCTATTTGGAGGGGTAGATGATCTAGAGGGAAGGGGTGGTGAAGTGGTACCAGAGTGGGCACTACAGATTACTTATAATTCTGTATACGGGGTCAGTACTTCAATTGGGAAGGTTGGCTGAGCTGGGAGGGGGAGGGGGTATAAAAAACACAGTATACAAATTGAGAAAGATGAGGGAGTGCTGGCTGAGCTTGAAGGATGATACAGTATAAAAAACACAATATCATAACTGGAATGATGAGGGAGGACTGGCTGAGATGAAAGGGGGATGGATTAAGGCTCACAGCATGAGGTGCTACTTGTTTTGCATATCTGAACTGTAGTAAAACATCTGATACTGTACACACAGAAGGCTAGTTTATAAACTAGAGAACTTAAATATAACTGGGGTGTGATTAAATGGGTTTAAAACTAATTGCAGGATAGGAAACAAATAATCATAATAAATGGTACCCTATCAACACTGACACAAGTGACCAGTGGGTTCCACATGTGTCTGTTCAGGGACTTACATTATTCAATACACTTAATAAATATGGCTGGGAATCAGATCGGGCAACAGGTATGGGCTGTTCAGATTTAGGGAAAGTTCAGTAAAACAGGCCAAATTGGGTTTCACTTGAAAAAACCCTGAATAACAGCCTGTAACTATTTCTTTTTTGGTAAGGGCATACGAGCCTTTGTTTCATGTTTAAAATTGTAAGAAGGTGGGAGGTATTGATGATTAACAGCCCCTCTCATAGTCTAGCCAGTCATACAGAGTGGTTGTTGATGGTGCCGGTAGGAAATCCCACTAGAAGAATGCCATGTAAAATAACCCCACCCCACCCCACCCCATAACCCTTCATTTAATTTCTGTCCAAATCCAGCCAGTTTGGGTTTAGCCTTATTCAGCTTGAAATTGATCTGTTGGGCCAAGTTTGACAGCTCACATGGCCCTACTTATAAGTGACCTGGAGGTCATCACCAGCACTTGAATCACCAAGTTTGCCAATAATAGCAAAACTGTGAAGGGTATTTACAGTACCTTGCACCAGAAGATAATGAAATGTAGAAGGATCTGGACAGACTCAAGAAATGGGAGAGGGGGCATGGCAGTTTAATTTAAATGGTGAGAAATGCAATGTGATGCAATTTGCAATGAAGGATATATAGGCAATACATGGCATAAACAGAATAGTGATTTTTGAAAACAAGCATGAAGAAGACCTGGGAGTATTGATTTGCAGCAACTTTAAATGGGAGCAACTGTTTGGGCAGCAACCAGCAAAGCAAAGAAAAACATGGCATGCATTGAAGGAAATGTCACAAGCAGGTCAATAGACATTATAATGCCCCCTTATAGAGCCTTGGCAGACCCTTCCCCCTAAGTACACTGTGCAGTTCTGATCCCCATATTTTATGCACAATATTGGCCTGACAGAGAAAGTACCAAGGACAGTAGCCAAGGGAATTGCAGGTGTGGGAAACAAGGGTTATGATGACTTTCTGGCTGAACTGAGACAGTTTTCTGTTAGAAAAAATGTGTTGGGGGGGTACTGATTATGGTTTCAAAATACCTGAAAGGGATAACATCACCAGATCAGACACAGCTCTTCAAGAATAAAAGAATAGAGTGAATATGATGTTGTTTATATTTATTTCATTGTGCTTATTTTTAAATTTGCTAGAGTTTTGAAGCCATTGTCTTTCACATGTGATATATTTATTTATTTGCTTCAAATATATGGTGTTCTGAACCCCAGAGATTGGGCCTTTATTAAAAAAAATGTGCATTGCTTTGCCTTACTGAAGAATAGGATGATTGGAGAGAAATGTCAAGATAAACTGCTTCACGGAATGATTAGTAGACGGCTGGGGCTCGATTTTCAAAGCCTGGGGAATGATGCAAGGTGTCTGTGTCAAACATAAATGACACAAGTGGTACCTTGTGTCAAAAAATGTGGCAATCCCAATTTTAGAACACGGTCTGCATTGAAAAGGGGAGCCATTGCACCAAAGTGGTACTGCACTAGTCATGCACCACTTAACAGGGTGCACAAGGTTGCAAGGGGGCTTGTGCCATGGGGGGCTGCGACATTCCCTTTTTTGAGAATCTGCAAGCCCCGCCATGGATACAGCAGACTAGCAAGGAGGTGGTCTAAGGGAGATGTGCAAGAGCCTCACCCTGTGGCAAAGGGAAGGGGTTCTGAAACTGGGCTGCTATGGGCAGAAGGGGCATGAGAAATGACATGGGGGAGGTGGGGAGATAGCTGGGCATGGGAGGGAGTGAGCTTGGATCCAGCGGAGTGCATTTTGTTTTATGTATTCAGTATCATCTATCACTTTGTATTATTGTGCTACAGAGTACAGTACTACTGCAGTGTACTTCAAACAATAATCAGAGCAAGTCCAACACAACCACGGAGGTGCAAGTGCTATGTCTGAATATCAACTTCAACATAAGTACAGTAACTCAGCAGACCTCAGAACTGTTACGGTATACAGACCATAACAATCAACAACTATGTGCCTAGTAATGGTTGGTGCCATTTGCATATCCTCAGATATGGTCCCATTACATCTCAGCCCTGATTATGTGCAAACGGCTCCCCATTACTAAGTATGTAGTTGCTGATTGTCACAGTCTGTATACCGTAACAGTTTTGAGGCCTGCTGAGTTACTATACATATACTAAAATTGATATTCAGACATAGCACTTGCCCCTCTGTGGATGTGCTGGACTTGCTCTGATTATTTTTTGGAGTACACTGCAGTAGTACTGTACTCTGTAGCACAATAATATGAGGTGATACACAATATTGAATACATTTTAAAAAATGTTGGATCCAAAATCACTCCCTCCCATGCTGAGTGGTCTCCTCAACTCCCCCTATGCCACCTCCCATGCACCTTCTGACCCTGGCCCCCTCCTGTTCAGCCAATTCACCACCACTCCAACCATCCCAGTCCCTCTGCGGTGTGCTGGGTGGGGGAAGGCGGACCCCTGTGGCAATTCCCTCAGGTGCACCAACTGTTTGGCACAGCTGTCAGCTTGAGGCAAACCTGGGGAGTTTCATGCCAGGACCCTGATTTTATAAAATCGAGCACAGGGTCCTTAGTGCACCTGGTGATTTCTGCAGCCCTGGAGCAACGCATCTTGTGTCACTCTAAGACCTCTTTGAAAATTGGGCCCCTGGAATAGACTTCTAGAGCATGTGGTATCAGATGATCAAGCTCAGGCTCAACAGGTACTTAAAAGAAAAAAGAAGGATAAAAGAGTAGTCCACTGAATCAGTGGTAGGGAGAAACTCCATAGAATAATTTGACCCTGAGGCTGGAAACCTTGAAGGGATCCCTGATCCAACAGGTCCAGTCTTACAAATGTTTTGGTCAATGGCTTGATGAGACCCTAAATTGGGGAATTCATATAAATAACTTAATTAAAAATATAGCGAAAAACCTTGGAGCCCTATATAGGGTTAGACATTGTATGGGCCCTGAAGTAAGAGGAAGAGTTGTTAACTAAATGATTATGCCCATGTTGTTCTATGGAGATCAAAACAAAGAAACCTCAGCACACTATCATGCTGGAAAGGTCCAAAGATAAATTATAGAATTCAGTCCTTAACTGAATTTCAGCACTCACAGTGCCTGCACCAAACCAACACAGAATAGTCTCAAAGTTTCATGCAGACACACTACGCTTTTTCAAGATATAGATTACTAGCAGCCATCACCATATTAAATACTAAACCACTAATTTAAAACATGTGAATAATTAATCACATGACATTACCTACAATAGTTATTAATTTATATCTATTATACATGGTAAAAAATGCTTGTTCTATGGAGACTTTATTTATGCTAGTGGTAAAAAGAGTGATTTGGAGAGATTGAAGGTGTGTCATGGTAGATTGGCTAGATTTATTTTGAATGTTCCATGTACCACACATAAGTGTTTTTTGTTTTATCTATTGGAATGGTTGAAACTCTCAGAATATAGACAGGAACATCTACTTGCATTCATGTATAAGTGCTGGTTGGGTGACATATCTCCATATATAGTTACAGGGGTGACAAAATGGGATAAATTGAATTAATTAAAGTCAGCAAATGCCCCAGACTTCAAAATTCCAAAATGTAATCTAGTAATAGGTCAGCAATCAGTTATTTATAGGGGTTCCCTTGAGTGGAATAAACTAAAGGTAAACATCAAAAGTACTAAGGGCAGAAATTTGTGGACAGGGATTAAGATCTGGTATAGGAAGCTTGCCATTAGTTTCAGACCATGCTGTTCTACTTGAAATTGTTGAAATCTTATTTCTATGCCTTCCTTTCTTTTATTTGCCTGAAACCCTGAGTGAGTGATTTGTTTACTTGTATTTACAATGATCAACTGTATGTATCTATTTATTGAATTATGTGTTATTTCTTGTATTTGTGATTAATTAGTGTTCTAATTCTTGGGACCTCATTGCAAATGAACAAAAGCACAACCAAGTCAATCCTAATTCATATAACTTTGTATGTTCATATAATTTTGTATGCATATAATTTGAATGAATAAAAATATGAAATGAAATGAAATAGAACAATGGACTTTTTTGAATGTTGAATACAGAACTGGAGGTGTAAATTACTGGCAAGGTGTAAGTATTGTTGGTAGCAAAGGTGTTTGAAGCATAACATTTTCTAACGGTTGGTGTATGAATTTTGGAAAGATGGGGCTTAAATGTCAGACACGATGACTGATGAAAAGTTTGAGAAAGGGCTGGAGTATACAATAAGTATCGGTTAAATTACTACTAGGGTGGGTGGGTAGTGCATATCTTAGGCACTGAACAGGTGAAGGACAATGAGTGCAAACTTTGAAAAGGATTAATTTGGAAAGTGGTGAAGCATAGGTTTAAGGAAGATGGGGTGTACATTTTGAAAGGAGTAAAGAGAGGAGTATTTAGGGTGGGTGATCAGTCACAAATTTTAGAAGCAGAAGTTAGAATTTTTAGTTCTATAGGAACATAGAAAAAACATTTTAAGAGCAAACTGGGCAAAGATGGAGATTATACATTCTAGGAGGGAAGAGATAAGTATGCATTAATGCCCAATGAAGGAGGCGTCTACTGGGGAATTAATGCATGGTTGGGGGGGGTTGTGGCATCAGGCCAAAGGCTGAGTGCCTACAACCACCCAACCATGCATTAATTCCCCAGTAGAAGCCTCCTACAGAGGGCATTAATGTGCTTGTAACATGGCAGTTGCAAGCTCACTATTGTTGCAGTATTGTTTAATTAACAATGAAAGACATATGTGCAAAAATTGTAATTTAATTTCAGAAAACATGCTTCACTTCTCTGGCTTTCACAAGCAGTATACCTTGGAAATGTGCGCATGCACGTTCTACACGGCACATGCATTAATGTTGTGACTAACAATTTGTTACACATTACAACTTTGTATTATGTACGACAATACAGATAAAATACTGAAAAGACTTAGAGAGTCATACTTCCAATAAGCACTTGTATTGTTTTCCCCTTCATTGATTACAGGCATTCATGTGTTTTACTAATGCATTGTGGGGAAAATCTATTTCTTTCATACTTCAAAATAAACAGATTCTGACCAATAGGTGGTGCACTTACAATGCACAGCTCTGTTTTGTGCGATGTGTGATTGAATACTATGTATAGGTGGCACTAAGATATTACCCGATTACTACGATATTGCCCGATTCACCAGTTGCATGCTATTTTATATATTTTGCTACACTGCACAATATACCTGTTGTAAGATGTCACTGCTTCTCCTATGCACCTGTATTTTCCTGTTTCACATAGCACTACTGTCCAAATTGGACACCAACTACTCACCTTCGTCGAGGCGGGTGGGTGGCTGCCACTGTAACTTTTACTCTACTTTTCTGCATTGGATGGCTCTTTCAATATGCAGCTTTCTGATACTGAAAGTGCTGAAGTCTCATCTCTCCAATGTGTGCTAGAAAGTGTAGCGCTCTCTTCTCTGTTATGTGTGACAGAATCCAACCTATAGGTGGCGCAACCGTGACAATGCAGCTTCAGGTACAATCTAATCAGTGCAAATTTCTCTCTGCAATGGAATAAGCTGTGTGACTGAGTAGTGCATTATTCCGCTGGACACAGATGAAATTTCAGCTGCTTACTACTGTGTTCACTGGGTGGGTGGGTGGGAAAGAAAATTTTTTTATGTACTGTGCACTACTGAATTAGACAATCAGCACATATTATGTGCTCTGAGTCTTTCCTTTGCTGCCCATTCTCATCATCGCACCACCTATAAGTCAGATTACATTACATATTGGAAGAAGCTTTTCTTTTATCAGTGCATTCATGATCCCAAGCAGGCATTACTAGGGAATTAATACCTGCTTGAGTTTGTGTCAGCAGTTCTGTTTCAACCAATCGGATTTCACTACTGCACTCAACCTTTTATTGCCATGTTACGAGGAATGTTAAATAAAGCTTCAAGATCTTGTTGGCTGGGAACTTGTAGAATACCAACAGCAGCAAAGCAATGTCTTTATTTTGAGTTTTTTATCATTCTGGAGATATGGCTGTCCTGCGTTGGGGCACATGGATGACTGTAGCTCTGTGAAGTGGATGTAAAGTCCAACAATTGACTCTGTAATGGATATTGTCATTGGCAATGACAGCTCTCAACGGTGTTAAAGCAGAATTTTCTCTTGCTATTTTATAATTTTATGTACCTCCTACTTCACATGTGACATACACTGTTTAAGGTTTAAAAGTTGCTGTACTGCTTTGCATTTATATGTATGTCTACATTCAACACACCAACCTCTACAAATGAAAATACAGTACTTTTTCTACTTTATCAGTTATTGGTTATTTACAAAATGGGAAGGCAAAATCCTATATTTTGATTGGTTGCTAGCTGTACGTTAGAAGTGTCTAATGCAAGGCTACCAACAAGTTCAGATAACCATAGCCGCATTTTAAAAAAATAGGTATTAAGAAACTAAATAGAATGCTTATTTTTTAATCACCGCCATTGTCCCCCCCCCACCTCGCTAGCCAGGAAGTTGCCCAACACTAAGCTGTATCATTTCCTGTCTCCCAAAAACAGTACTCAAATTAAAACCAAAATTACCTATTTTTAACTATTTATTTGGTATGCTATGTCTTTATTCTCCACAGAGATCTGTGCCCTGTCCGCCTCCCATCTGCCACTCGCTTCTGATCCCTGCCCACCACCTCCTGCCAGCCACTCATTTTTAGATTCAACCTGTCTTCACATACAACATTTTCTTGAACTTTTTTATATACTGTGACATTCTGTGGGCTATAATTTGTCAAACCCACCTGCTAGTCTGCCGCTCACTTGCTCCGTCAATTATCTCTTCACTTCCCTAGTGTGACTGTAAGATATTTACCTTATTTCTTTATGCAGCCTTTGCATGGGATAATTCTGCTTTTCTACCAGACTGCTGTGCTATTCTTTAACATGTTGCCCTCTCTGTAACTGCCATTTGCAGTAAACCTGGAGACCATTGTTCTCGAGCCATGCATTGTCAGCAAAATAAGGCATCTCCTCTCCCACTCAACCCACTAATCACAGTAACAGTAGCTCATCAGTAATGAAAGTAACAGGAGCCCATTTTTCCAGTCAAAGGAGGGCACAGCAAAACTTTAAGTATATTTATATGTAGCAGCCACAAGAAAGGGGGCGGGGGAGTGTGTACAAAGACTACACTACAAAATAAAATGTGGTCACAGTAGGACAAATGTCCTAAGGCAAATAAAAAAAACACAGTAGCTTCATAGAGGTGGAGGGACTACATTATCATAAAAATTAAGTTACTTGAATTCATACACATTTAAACCTTGTTTTTGTTTTTCTATTTCTACTCTCAGATAAAAAAATGACCATTTTATAAGTGCAATAAGCCACTCTGGGGTGTGCATTAGACAGTACTAACACATGGCTAGGGGGCTGGATGCACTCGGCCTGTGGCCTTGTGCCTCATTGCACCCCTTAGCCATGCATTAGAACTGTCTAACACACCACATTGTATCTTATTGCTTTTTTTTTTCACTTTACTTGCCAGTTTTGGCCAGAACTAGGTCAAAACAGCTACACAATAACTGTGCAGTAGAAAACAGTGCAAACAAAATAGCATCAGTAAAGACAGCAGTGTGGAAAAAAAGGGAGGAAATATACACCATTCATAGGACTGTGGAGCTCTGCTTGCCCCATCACAGAAGGAAGGACACAAAGCAGAGGACAAAATGAAATTTAGAAATATCATGAACTGTCTGGAAATATCCAGACAACTTAATGAATACAACTGTATACATAAGCAAAACCCTGTGACAGGGTACCGGTTTCTAAACAATTAATACCTGCCCTGGGTGAATTCTAAGACAGGAGGCCAATGGCCGAGTACCTTTCAACACATCCAGAAAGTGCAAACATTCTCAAGAAACATATGAATTGGAGTGGGTATTGCATTTATAAAATGGCGAAAGTTTTTTTGGAATAGCAAAAGGCTTTATTTTTGTACAGTTAGGCTGTTACTACAGGTAGAATATGTGAATATGTGAGTCCTGTATAAAGGCCAGGTACCTTTGAATTCACATGGGAAGTGCATTAATTCTGACAAAATCTACTGTATGCCCTGTCAGGGGTATTGTACTTAGAAAAATGTTTTCAGTACGTAGAAAAAAAGTTTTACTTAGGGCTCACTTTTTTGTGGATGGCCTTCCAGCTCAGTGCATCCGTCCCTTGAAGCAGTCCACGAGAATTCCATGTAGTATCAGAACCTACCTGAGTCCCTGATACCAGGGCAGGCAAAACATTAGTTTTGCAGCCTTCAAGCATAGCATCAAATTTATTTATTTAGTAAAACAAGAAGTTAAAAATACATCAGCAATTAAACAGATATGAGAGTGCTATATACCCAGAACTGAACGGTTCTGCTGCTACATAGAAAAAAAGTTTTACTTTAATGGGAAAATGATTTATTTGTGTGTACTTATGTTGTTGCTAGGTTGATTAGGTTAGTTAAATTGTGAAGCGTACATTTAATTGGGAAATAATAACTGGTGTATGATAATTATAAACTGTGGACAGAAGCTGTCAAACTCTATTATACACAGCCATGTATAATCACCCGTGTATAACGGAGTTTGATTATACACATATGTGTATAATCACCTATGTGTAATGGAATTTGATTAAGTGCCTTTTGCAAAAATTCTAAAATCACTCTCATGCTAGTGCTACTGGCTTCTCACACTGTCAACTTGATTGTGCCAAACTCACTGAAACCACTGAGTGGGAATCTAACTTATGTACAGCTGAAGAAAGACACATTTCTCACAGAAATGAAAAATAATCAGCAGTCTACTAGCATCTGTCTAGCCACCTAAAAATTGTACATTCATCACTGTTTCATCAACCTAGTGACCTAGAAAGACAAAAATTCATAGAGTAGCAAGAAAACAGAGACACTCTAAGAAAAACCAAGACCAACGTTAGGCTTATCATCATGTACCTGTCAAACAAAAAATATCAAAGGAACCAGTTATAAAAAATAAAACATGGGGAAGTGTGTGTCAACTCAGATTTTATGCACACCTTGGGTGTGCATACAATCCTCATTACACACATTCCCCATGTATTATTCTATATTTAATGCATGGTCAGGTGAGGTATGTAGATCAATTGCATTTCTTGCATTGCTCACTTTGATCAGCCCTTATAACAGATATGAAATATTGAAAGATTGTGATACCATTGTTAGCTAGAGTCATCCAGAGTCAGAAATACACAGAGATTTTTAAAGTTGCAACATTGCAAACTTTACATCAGTATTCGTACATTACAATGCTTTCACAGTGCTTTCAGCTATTTGCACAAGTTAATAATATATAGGATAAAGTATGGGGTTCCGCATGTAATGAGAATTTTACACACACCTGAGTTGTTGGATGGCATACAGACCCCCAAGGTCAAAGCCCAAGGGGTTTATGCAGCCATCCAAAAATGAGAATGCATGTAAAGTTTGAGTTTACACACTGCACCTCATACTTTGTTTTATTTGAGAGGTCACTTTTTTCACCGCTTTCTCTCACAGAAAGAGCCTTGTATTAAATGGCGTAATTAACACTCGTTTATTATGCCATTTATTACAAGGCTGTTTGTATGTGGAAAACACATTCCATTAATTAAATATCCACTACATCTGTTTTCGGATGACAAGGTATTATGATAGCGTATGAGGTGTGATCACCCGTGGGAAGAACCAGAGTGACTATAGTGATGCTTCTGTTTCCTGCTTGTCCCAGGAGATTGCAAGATTCAGTTGTATCAGAGGGTAGAATGTCCACAGGTGATTCAACCTGAAAAAGAAATCTGCTAGGCTGGATTGCCATTTGCAGCCTGAGCTCCAGCTGGGAATTTAATAGGTAGACAGAGTTGAGGGAATATAACCTAGCTGATTGATCACAGAGTTATAGGGCTATGAATCTGAAGACCTTGGTTTGATTCCCGCAGTTGCCAGTTTTTACTTTGTGACCCCAGGGAAGTCATGTAACCTCCAAGTGTACCTGCATACAATTCTCTAATTCTCTCTGTCTCTCCCCCGCTTTCCTACCTGACCGTCTGACATTTCCTTAACCACTTGTTGCATGCCTAATGGCTGCTGCTACCTGTGCTGGACTGTAATGCATTTTTAGATGCAGTGTATATGAAAAGCACAGTATAGAAGTCCTTTTGATGTTTAGATAGCTAAGGAGATTTTATAACCATTATGTGGTCCCGAGCAGTAAAATGTGTTGGAAGCATTTACTATCCAGCAAGGGGAAGCCTTGTCCCTTATTCACTGAAGAGTGGTACACCATGGGACTGAGCAGATTAGAGCACAGCAGAAGATCACATTTACAGAACTGCAGTTTCATTTACAGTATATCCATAAAGCATCTGCTCTAGGATGCATCTTCCTGCACCTTGTGAAAGGTAGCTTTGTACCCCCTAAAATGCCCTCAGTTTAGGCAAGTGTACACCATTGCACAATATAGCCAAGCATCAGGGTCCCTCATGTACACTCATGTTACTCAGTATTGTGAGTGAAGAGAGAACAAGAATAGTCAAGGTCATCACTTTGCACTTGTTTGTAGTGGTGTGCGAAAAAACCTTCCATCAGTGTAATTTTCATGAAAGGTTGATTTTCACTTCTGTGAAAGTGCAGAAATCAAATCAGCAACTTTCATGGAAATTTTGATTCAGAACGGTAGAAAAAAATTATAAATTGCTGATTATTGCATTAAACTGTGGAGAAAAAAGTCCGCAGAACTGATCACTGAACGGTGGAATAATTACATGTACTGAGGAATAATTCATTAAACTACGGAAAAAAAATTTCTCAGAACTGTTATTCCACAGTTCATGTGTATTATTCCACAGTTCACCCAAAAAATTCTGCATAACAGGGTGAAAGTCCATCAAACACATTTGGAAGATTGCAATCTCGCCAATGTCGGAAGTTCAGAAAATTCTGTGAAATTTCTGAATTTCAACAAAAGTTCTGCAAAGGCAGAATCCACAGCTTTCACCCACCTCTACTTGCCTGTCTTCTTGAAATTTTCCAGTGACTACTACAGCCTGCTGACTAAAGGACTTATGGAGGCGTACACATGGACAACACTGTTTCTGCACAATATCACCTGCTGACTCTTCAACAACCTGCAGATGACAATGCATGTCTATATTATTTAAAAGAAGTGATGCCAAGCATTACAACTCCCTGTTTCTGCAAGAAAAAGTGTCAATTAGCAACAGACAAGTGCAGCCTACCAACTGATACCCACATGAGGAATGCTACCCACTGCTCAGGCTCCAAGTCCTTTCTATACTCAACAGGGTCAGCACAACTGACGCTGACACACACATCTGCTGTACTTCCAGTGAACATGAAGTAAACCTCTTTGTTTAAGTTTTTTAATTTGTTTCTCCAAGCTATTCCATCAGTAGAGCAGCGGGGCTACTGACTGTGCCACTGCCAACTCAGTATATACCACTGCCAAGCTGCCTGTCCAAGAGAGATCCATTTGAGCCCAGCCCACCACACATCATACTCCCTTCCTCCCACTTGGTCCCTGGGGCCTGCTGAACAGCTCAGTCAGACACACTTATGCTGTAAAATGCTGCTTTACATTGTGTAAACCCCCTGTTGAGGGCTTACCTCTATAACCCCTGAGTTTGGCTCCCATTTCCCCAGGGAGCTTTGTTCCACCCCCTCAATTTTTCCCCCAGTCATGGCATCATGCTCTGTGGTCCTCTATAAATCCTGGGACTCCCTGGATCCTCCATCTGGCTCCTGTGGTAATTTTGGAAACAGCAGGGCTGGGGGAGCTGGAGATGCAGAGCCACCACCCTTGTATGGCACTCTGGTACTAGGCAAGCTCTGCACATGCATGACAGTGCATTTTCATATGCCCATTTTGTCAGCCTTTGGATCCATCTCTGCAGTGGTCCCGGTCCCGTTGGGCAATAACAGAGGGACCAGAGATGTTATCAGCACCAGAGAGACAGCAGGAGAAGAGGCGGAGCAGAATTTGTAAGCGCCAGTCATGCTCGGGCATTCTGATCTACCTCATTAATATTCATGAGGTGGCTTATAAATAATTCATGAGAAAGTCCTGTCCAACACCTAGGGGCTAAGGGAAATGGTGCTAGCAACAGGCAAACAAAACAAATAAAATAGTAAATAGTGCACTAGTGTGCAAGGGAAAAGGGTAAGCTGCTAGTCTGTGGGGTTAAATGATAAAAAGGTTTACACAGACTGCAGCAAGAGAATAATAGGGGATTTGTAGCGACAGCAAATGGAACTGTGTGTGGCTGCCTGGGAACCAGCAGATATGGCAGCAGAGACTGGAAAGGGGCAAATAAAATATGAAATTAGTGCAGTTGCTTTGTAGGGCACAGGGCTGGCTACAAATGTGTGAGGAAACAATCAATTAAAAGTAAGTGGTTTGGCTGCAAGAAAGGTTTAAACCTGGGACACGGTACAACTAGGTTGGAACTGTTTACTCCGGCCACCATGTTTAGCAGCCATGTGACACTGATCAGTCAACCGCCAAACCAGGATCCTTGCCAAGTACTCTGGGACTGTTTGAAAGGACATTTGGGGGAAAATACTGAAGAAAATCTAGGCACTTTTTTCCTAACCAATAATGCATTGAGGGAGCCTCATACATATTAATTTTTCTTGAGGACAGTGGCTCCAGTCAATGGGGAGCCTCCAGAAAGCTCCCAAAAGGACAGAACTTTTGGACATTGAGTCAGTTTGGTAGGAGCCCATCCAGAGGGAGGAGTGCTCTTGCCCTTGGTGGAGAATGGGGCTACAAGGATTGGAATGGGTCTGCCTGGGGGCTGCCAGCAACCTGTCACCCCATGGCAGATGGTGCCTTCCCCCATCAGAGAAGCAGGAGAGAGAGAATTTCTTTAAGAGGCAGCTTTGTTGAGGAAGAGAGAAGCTGCAGGTTACTTGAATCTGCGTTGTTCTGAAGATGCACCACAGCGGCGAGATGATAGAGATGAAGAAAGAGGTTGTGTCCTGAGCTTGGTAAAAGGACAAAGGTTGTGTCCTGAGTATGGTAAAAGGACAAAGGTTATGTCTGAACCTGCGAAAAGAAGGATATTCTTGTCTGCACCTCCTCGATGGGACAGGAATGGGAAAGGAAACTGGATACCAGATTTCTGAGTAATTGAAAAGAGCCTCTTCAGAACAGAGTATTGCTATGCACCTGCAAGGTGAGAAAAGAGACTTTCGAAATGCTTGCTGAGACAGAGTTCTGGAATTGTGCATGTGAGCCAGAGTGAGAATACAGCTGTGTTAAAGTTGAGAGACTGTAAAAGCAGAAGGATGGACAGGGGCCTCACAGGGCGAGTACCTGCTGTAGGCACCTGATATACAGCAAGGAAGAGAGACTGGCAAGAGGGAACCTGTAATCCAAACTTTGTACCCTTGGGTCTGGGAGACACAGAATGACAGAAACTGCTTTGGCTGCACACCATTGCTGGTAACTGAAAGAAGGAGAAAAAGAGTAGAAATGTGATGAATGTTCATTCTGACATCAGAGCCTGGTGGGAAACTCACTAACCTCCATCAAGTGGGGTCTGCCACTGCAGGGGGCCATGGGTCTTGTACCCGAGTGCTAGGGCGCTCTGACCTGGAGGGAGCCAGGCCGTGGGCCACTCCAGTGTCTGGGACCCTCATGGCTGGCAGGCCTTGTGTATGTGCCCTGCAATAGGCCTGTAATAGGCCAAAAGGGACAAGCTGCAAAATCTCCAAGCAAGCTGAAGATACAAGCTGCAGCCTCTGGGCCCCTTCCAGTCTCAAGCATCATGCCCGGTTCTGTCTGTGTTATTCCCATCATCCCCAGGACTTCTGCAAACTGTGCCACCCAAGGACTGATTCTGCAGAACCATGAGTAAACAGCAGGAATTGCCCAGCAACAACCTGGGGACTGTATATAGTTTCAAGTATGCCCACCTGGGCTGGAGGTAGAGTCAAGGCTTAGAGTAATGTAGAGAAAGAAATGTAAAAAGCTGTTTAATATTTATGTTATTTACTTTTTGTTTACTGGGTAGGTGCACTAGCCAACAAGACTATTTTCAGGCACGACCCGGGACAGTACAGAGACAAACTTCAGGAGAAACATTTTTGTACATAATACAAAGTGACATGTAAGTGTTTGAGTAATTAACAGTGGTAAAAAAATGACAAGACAATACATCATTTAGGTTTACATGTAGCAAATACAATCAGGTCATGTTTTAACATGAACTGAGCAGTATACAAACAATGAGGAAATAGAGCTCTGAGGGAGCAAGTAGTAATAAAGTAAGAGAAAGTTAGGTAGTGAGAATTGGAAGGAGAAGTGCTTCCTGTTGGAATGGACCCCAGGATCCCAGTGGGCAAGTAGAGACAGGGGTTGGATTAGGAAAAGAAGGCTAGGGCGGTTGGAAACAGGAACAGGAACAGACATAGGAGGAAAAGAGATAGTGGTGTAATTCTCTTTTGAAGGAGATGTGGGATGCGGTTTGATGTAAGGTTAGTGGGAGTGTGTTCCAGAAAAGGGGTGCATGACAGGCAAAAGCATGACTACCTTTGGAAGTGCAATGTCTTGGAATAAGAACAGGGACATGGTCTGCAGAGTGCAAGTCATAGTTGGCTTTCTGGTAGAGAAAGAGATTGGTGAGGGGTTTAGGTGAACTGGATCTGATAATTAATGTTATCAGTAATGGATCCAAGAGCATAATACCTAAGCTCTTGGGGAGGCAGCCATCCCAAATCTGAGTAGAGAAGACAATGTTTCAGCCGGGGGGGAGAAGGATGCGAAGTGGCTAATATTATTATAGGTAACATCCCACTTTCATAGATTTAAGTTGCTGGCAGAGACGCAAGTGGCAACCCCATAGGTGAGAGAGGGAAGTAATATCCCATGGGCAATAGCAAACCTGGCTGAGGGGGTGAGCACATAGCTCGTAAGGTAGGCGAAACCAAGTTTAGAGTTTACACGCTTACAGGTAGATTGAATATGGAGGTCAAAACTCAGTGATGGGTCAAGAGTGACCCCTAGATATTTAAAAGAGTTTACCAGCCCAACTGATGAGCCATCCAGGGAGGAGACATTGAAATGTGCCTGGGAGTGTTTGAGTTTGAGCTTAGAGCCAAATAGCATAGCTTGGGTCTTAGTGTTATTTAGAATAAGTTTGTGATTTGCAAGCCACTGTTGGATAAGCTGAAAGTCACTAGAAAGTTGAGTGTTTATGTCCTCTATACAATTGGAACTGGCAGACAATACAATGTCATCTGCATATAATAGAGAGGAAGTCTGAAGGAGATTGGAGGTGATGCTGTTTATAAAAATTGAGAAAAGCAGAGGATCTAAGATAGACCCTTGAGGAACACCAATATTGATGGTAACCTCATCAGAGAGGGTGGAGTTGAACTTCACGTATTGAGACCTATCAGTGAGATAGCTATTAAACCAGGTTGTAACATTTGATGAGAAACCTAGAGAGTCAAGAGTGGCAATGAGGATGGAATGGTCTACAAGATCAAATGCCTTGGTCATATCGATGAAAATGGCCCCCGTGAGCCAGCCAGAGTCCATGGCCACTAGAGTGTCAGATGTGAGTCTGAGCAGGGCAGTGGTAGTACTGTGTCCCTTGCAGAAACCATGTTGAGCATCAGTTAGGAGGTCATTTTTCAGAAGGAAGTCAGTAGTTTGGAGGGCAACCAGTTTCTCAAGAATTTTGCTGAGTGCAGATAGGATGGCAATAGGTCTGTAGTTTGTCGGTTCAAGCGGGTCATCCTTTTTGAGTACAGAGGTAACTCTGGCTATTTTCCAGATGTCCGGGACAGAGCCTTGACAGTGAGAGAGAGTGAAAATCTTTGCTGGGGGGGCTGCTATGTGTGGGGCAGCTAATTTTAGGAGCTTAGGTTCCAAGTTATTAGACCATATGGCTGCATACTCTGAGATGTTTCGTAGAAGTCTGAGAACCTCATCCCTATGCACGGATTTGAAGTGGAAGGTGGGCCTGGTGGGGTTTACTTGTATGTCAGGATTTGATGGGGGAGGGAAGGTGGAGGTGTATTGAGTGAGGTCAACAAACTGCATGTTAAAGAAGTTTGCAGTAGTAAGGGGATGGTCACAGTGGATGCCATTTAGAGTCATGTTATTAGGCGTGGTGGTCTGATTTGAGCCAAGGAAGTGTTTGATATGGGATCAAAATTTTTTCGGGTCCCCCTGGGAGTCAGTTAGTAGATCCTAACAGTAGGAGCTTTTTGCTTACTTGATTTCTTTCTTACATGTATTTCTAAGTTCCCTGTAGGTATGAAAATCTTCTAGTAGACCATACTTCTTATACCAAAACCAGCATTTGTCCCTCAAAAGTAATTTATAGATAAGGTCAGCTTTCAGCCAGTGGGTCTGCCTATTTCTTACACGTCTGGTCATGAGGTGACTGTGGTTTTCTTTTAGTGCCAAGAATGTGGTCAGGAAGCAATCTAGGGCAGACTGCGCATCTGATGAGCAATAGTGAGAGGACCAATCAGTGCACACGACATCAAGCAAGAAGGCCTGAGGGTCAAAATTTGCATAATTACGGAAGGTAATGAAATGGGACTTCGTGGGTTCAGGACTACCTTTACCTCAGATGCAGAAAGTGGGGGAGTGATCAGTGATGGCATCAGGAAGGACTCCTATGTCCACGATGTTCTCAGGGCAGCTTGTCATAATCCAGTCCAGCAAGGTGCTAGTATTTGATTGAGGAGCGGTTCTTGTAGGTGAGGAGATAAGCTGATGGAGGTTGTAACTCTGAAGTTTAGTCAGGGCCGTCACTTGTGAGCCTCCCAGCCAGTTTATGTTAATGTCACCTAGTAAAAGAACTTCACTATTACCTGACAGAGAAGCGGTTTGGTTGAGTAGCTCATCAAGTCCATTTAGGCCATTTGTAGGGGGATTGTAAGCACAGACAGTGTGCAGCTTCTTAGTGCCTAGGGTGAGGAGGACATGAAGGGCCTCACAGTGGTGTAAGGGAGCAGACCTAATATTAGAGAGCTGGAGGTGAGACTTGAAATATAATGCTGTGCCACTGCCCCGTTTACAAGTAGGCCAGTCATTTCTCAGGAGATTATAAGATAGAAGTGAGCATAGAGAGTCAGGGGTGGATGGCTTCAGCCAAGTTTCAGTGAGGCATATTATATCTGGCTGATGGAGTGCAGTCCACAATTCAAGTTCAGCAAAATTCCACTCAAGGCTCCTAATATTATGGTGTGTAATAAGTAGACCTTTGGCATTTGGCATAGCGGCAACTACAGGAGTTTTAGGCCCAGGGTTTGGTTCTATATCACCAGAAAGCAGAGTGGCTAGTAAGAGGTGATACCAGAGCTTACTGTGCAGGAATGGTGATAAGGCATGAGCTTGTAGGAAGCTGAAATCATGTGCATAGGCAACCAGGTGGACCCATGCCTTTTTTGGAAGTAATGGCGTGGGATCACAATGAAAAACAGATCCCACGAAAAGATTTGAAAATACAAAGTCATTTTGTTTATAGTGAGGGAGAACAGATTCTGCAAGAGTGACCTCAAAGATTGATAGGTGTATTAGAGGCAGGGTGCCAAGGAGGAAAAATAGCAGCCATGTATTATTCATTTTTCAACCCCCAAAGCTAGAAGTCCAGGTAGAGTGGAGGAGTAAAGATTTAAGGCAGAGAGAGGGGGGGTAGAGATGTTGCAGGGAGTGGTCACTATTTTCAGGGTTGGTAGAGAGGATTGGGGTGAGGGTGTCAGCAAAGGGCTGAGAAGGGAGAAATACAAGCCTAAAGAGGGAAAAAAAAAACTGAGGGCAGTTAGAAAAGGAATAGTTGAGTCCAGACTATATTCCCAAAGGAGTTAGTGGTCTTAAAAGGGGCTGTGGGAGGACTGCAGATGAAGAGAAAAAGGGTCCCTTTTTACAGCTAGTGGTGGTCTGGATGAATACCAGTCAGTGAAACATAGAAACATAGAATCTGATGGCAGATAAGGACCGCTTGGCCCATCTAGCCTGCCTGTTTCCCTACCTAATGGATAAGCTGCAGATCCTAGTTAACCAACAGCCTACTTCCTCCTACCCCCCACTAGAATTGCCTTATGTCTGTCCCATGCATTCTTGAATTCCCCCACTGTTTTTGACTCTACGACCTCCTCAGGAAGGCTGTTCAATGTATCCACAACCCTGTCTGTGAAGAAATACTTCCTCACATTACCTCTGAGCTGTTCCCCCCCCTCTATCTTCAAATTGTGCCCCCTTGTTTTTGCACATCTCTTTTTCTGAAAGATGCTACCCTCTTGGACTTTGTTGATTCCCTTGAGGTATTTGAAAGTTTCTATCATGTCCCCCATCTCCATCCTTTTCTCAAGGCTATACATCTTTAGTTCCTTTAGTCTTTCTTCATATGTCTTCTGATGCAGACCCTGCATCATTTTGGTTGCCCTCCTCTGGACAGCCTCCACCCTGTCTATGTCTTTGCAGAGATGGGGTCTCCAGAACTGTACACAGTACTCCAGATATGGTCTTACCAACTGTCTGTACAGAGTGCCAACAACTTCCTGTTTTCTACTGGTGATGCCTTTCCCTCTGCATCCCAGTATCCACCCTGCCCTCCTTACTGCCTTCTCACATTGCTGGCCCACCTTTAGGTCATCTGATATGACTACCCCTAGGTCCCTTTCCATTTTTGTTGTTGTCAGAATCTCACCCCCCCATTGTGTACTCTTTCCCTAGGTTTTTTGTTTCCCAGGTGCACTACTTTGCACTTCTTTGCATTGAATCTAAGCTGCCATACATTTCACCATTCCTCCAACCTTGTGAAGTCCCTTTTCATCCTTTCCACCCCACCTTGTGTATCAACCCTGTTGCAGATCTTTGTGTCATCTGCAAAGAGACATACTTTCCCTTCCAGTCCCTCTGCAATGTCACTTATAAAGACATTAAAAAGGAACGGCTCCAGTACTGAACCCTGCAGTACCCTACTAGTAACCCTCCTTTCTTCACTGTAGACTCCATTTACTATTTCCTGATGTGTCCTGTTGTCCAACCAGTGTTTTACCCAGGCTACCACCCTGGGACCCACTCCCAGGCTGGCTAATTTGTTTATTAATCTTTTGTGCGGGACTGTGTCAAATGCCTTGCTAAAGTCTAGGTAGGCCATGTCCATAGCCCCTCCCTGGTCTACTGCTTTGGTCACCCAGTCAAAGAAATCAATTAGATTTGTCTGACATGACCTTCCCGCTGTGAATCCATGCTGCCTTGGGTCCTGTGTCCCACTGGCCTCTAGGTACTCAACAATTCTCGCCTTCAGAAGCGATTCCATCATTTTCCCTACCA
Organism: Neoceratodus forsteri; assembly: GCA_016271365.2. Taxonomy (NCBI): domain Eukaryota; kingdom Metazoa; phylum Chordata; order Ceratodontiformes; family Ceratodontidae; genus Neoceratodus; species Neoceratodus forsteri. The sequence goes on along the minus strand of CM057453.1, from coordinate 1,557,164,576 downwards.
CTGAGGTCAAACTGACAGGCCTGTAGTTTTCTGCCTCTGTCTTGCTCCCACTTTTGTGAAGGGGAATCACATCCACCCTCCTCCAGTCCTCAGGTACCACACAATCCTCCTATGATTTATTAAAAAGGGTAGTCAGTGGTGTTACTAGTTCTTCCTTTAGTTCTTTAAGAATTCTGTGGTGAATCCCATCAGGCCCCATTGCTTTATCCACCTTCAGTTTTAAGAGTTTTTTCAGAACCCTTTCTTCTGTGAAAGGACTAATATCAACCCCCCTATCCAGAGTGTTTTTATTGACCAGATTAGGTATTTCCCCCTGCTTTTCAGTGGTTAAGATTGGTAGCAGTGATGCACCACCAGTGGCAAAAGACAAAGAAAAATTTTAGTGACTTCACTAAAATAGTTACATTTTTAAGGCTTTGTTATAGGAGTAGGTGGGCTGGTACAGTATAAGAAAAAAAGACAGGAAGAGACAGTGCTGGAAGTTTCTGGGTTAACAGAAAGGAGAGTAGTGTAGGTATAATATTGCTCAGCATATGCTACAAAGGTGACATGCAGAAGTGAGAGAGCAAGTGGCGTGGAGAGAGAGAAGGTAGGCGGGGACAAGTAGAGTATTTAATAGGAGGCCTGAGCAGTGGTGGGGGGAGGAAAGAAAAATCACAGTGAAAAGAGCAAATTTAGTACAAATTATAGGTTACAGAGAAAACTGAAATGAGTCCAGGAGTCAGGGAAAAGCAGTCCAGAGAAGTGCACCAACTGGAAAGCCTTGTGCTACCCTCTAGATCAGTCGGCAGTCACCAGAAAAAGGTGCATCAATCAGAAAGATGCTGCCATTCAGCTCTGGAGAAAGATGTTTTAGCGGTAGTACCTTGGGTCAGGGTCCAGAGAGCAGGACCAGGAGGGCGGCTAAGAGTCCTTTGTTGCTGCGGTAGTGGCGGTTGCCAGGCAAACAGCTAAAAGGCGCCACCATATCCCAGGGCACCGCTCAGGGCACTGTGCAATCTTGGGTCAGGGTCCAGAGAGCAGGACCAGGAGGGATGTTAGGAGTCCTTGGTTGTGGCGATAGTGGCGGCGGCCAGGTAAACGGCTGAAAATGTGCTGCCATATCTGAAGGTGCCCTGGCACGATATTCAAAAGGGAAAAGTGTGCAGCACAAATCCCGATGATCCAGAGCGCATCAGTAATGTATGCAGGCGCAGGTTGGGGGGCGTGCCCATGCATACTCTGCACAGCCCGATATTCAGCCTGGGATGTGCAGAGCCATGCATGCGCAACCTCTACCTGTGCCAGCACAAAGTTGATCCAAAAAAAAAAAGGAACAATGGATGGCCACTCACAGGTGAGCTGCCACACTGCAGGGTGCAACATGGCAGCTGCCACCTGTGGGTGGCCACCCGAGCTCCGGCTGCCTGGCAGTGCCCCCCCATGCTCAATCGTGGGCATTTGTTAAAAAAATGAAGAATGCTGTCCAATATCCCTGGTGGTTCAGTGGACTGCAGTGCGCCCGATCGCGGGCATTTGTAATAAAAGAAATGACTATGTCCAATATCCCTGGTGGTCCAGTGGACCTGCAAGCCCGATCACGGGCTAAGTACATAAATATACCCCATCAATATCCCTGGTGGTCTAGTGGACTTGCAAGCCCGATCTCGGGCTAAGTACATAAATACACCCCATAAATATCCCCGGTGGTCCAGTGGACCTCCCACCCACCTGCCCACTGAATCCCACCTCCTCGCTCCCTCACCCCCCCGGTCAGCAGCGGGCAGCAGCACCCCACCCACCTGCCACCCCACCACCAGCCAACTGACACAGTCGGTAGGGCTGTATGCCCATTGGTCCAGAGCGTGTGCCAATGGGCCTGCAGTCATACCGTACCTACACATTCAGATATGTGAATGGATCCCATTCACATATCTGGAATGGTAGGATAAGATGCTGCACGCCCATTGGCTCATTCTGTGGACCAATGGCGACAGCCCTACTGACTGTGCTGGCCAGTGGGTGGCAGGGCAGCAGGCTGGTGGGATGCTGCCTCCCGCTGCTGACCGGGGCTGGGGGAGTGAGGCAGTGGGATTCAGTGGGCGGGTGGGTGGGGTCCACTGACCACCAGGGATATTGATGGGGTGTATTTATGTACTTAGCCCGCAATCGGGCTTGCAGGTCCACTGGACCACCAGGGATATCGATGGGGTTTATTTATGTACTTAGCCCGCGATCAGGCTTGCAGGTCCACTGGACCACCAGGGATATTGATGGGGTTTATTTATGTACTTAGCCTGCGATCGGGCTTGCAGGTCCACTGGACCACCAGGGATATTGGAATCTATTTTTTTATTTATACTGAAGCCCGCGATTGGGCAGGCAGCAGTCCACTGGACCACCAGGGATTTCTGATTTTCTTTTTTTACTGCAGCCCACGATCAGGTTGTGGAGCACATTGCTGGCTGCAGGGGACATCAGTCCCCGACGGCTGCTGCCTGGCAGGGTGCCAGGCACAAGTCACGGGGATCGGTGCACCTGCATGCAAAAGGGGCCATAATGACATGCAAATGGCCCCATTTGTGCCTTGCATACATTATGGCCCCATTTGCATGTGCACGTTTGAATTAGCAGTGTCAGTGGCTCAGTAGGTAGCACACTCGCCTCTGAGGCCGGGAGATCAGAGGGCTGTGGGTTCAGTTCCCACATCTGGCACTTGGGTTAATATCCCAGTACTGACACTGTAATGCAGCATGAGAGGGGTGCTGCATTTCTGAGGTGCCGTCTTTTGGATGAGACGTTAAACCGAGGTCCCATCTGCCTGGATTGGTGGTAGTTCAGGTGGATGTTAAAGATCCCATGGCACTTATCGAAAAGAGTAGGGGAATTTCCCGTGTCCTGCCAAATTTCCTCATTCACTAAAAATACCACCAACAGCTTAATCTGGTTCAAGGTCAGTTGGCATTCATCTGTATCCCCCTCCCCCGGGTCGTGCCTGAAAATAGACAGGATTTGTCTAGTGCATTTACCCGGTCAACAAAAGCTAAATAAATAAATAAAATATCGCGGTTGCTGCGCATAGCGCAATGGAACTTGTGCTAGCGCATCCCCCTGCTCTACTCTGGCCACTTGCGCTGGTGCAGTGCCACTGCACCATGCACACTGCAGGTGGCCAGGGTGCGATATTCAACAATGCTGTGCCATGGCGCAGCTCCGTTGAATATCGTCCAGTCCACAACCCTGCGCAGCCAAGTTGCGCTGCGCCCAAGCTTGCACCACAGCGTGGCGCAGTTTGAATATCTGGGTCTAGGTATATAAATATGCACTTTAACAATTTATCTACTGATCATAAGTATTTAGTTGTGTTAAATTCTCTTAGGCGGTAAAGAAGAGCAACCTGAAACTTTTAAATGAAATGCACAACCTTCATCTATGTATTTGACTTACACAAACAGAAGTCTTAGTATCTGAATAGGGAGCACCCTATTAATGCCCATCTTAACATAATGTGCTGATTATATATTATATTAGCATTTTGTTCAAGTTTAGATTTGTTACAATCTAATTTTAATGTACCCCTAATAAACACTAATTTTGGCATTACGCAACCCGATATATAGACGGGGGATTTTCACAGAGCTGCATTCATTTTATGATGTGGCGGCTGAAATCTATCCGGGGAGTTAGACTGAGAAAAATTGGTCTAACGCCTAAGATGGAATTCTGCAGTTGCGTCTGAAAAATGGATACAGTTCTTACAGTTACAGGAGAAATTACTGTAAAAGTAGGAGTCATCACAAATACGTCTGATTGTCTGAATAAGGTGCAAACATTTGGATGTATTTGTGTGGATGCAGCATGCATCTGAAATGTGGATACAAGTGCTACATCCTTGTCTTTGAAAATCCCACCCAAAAGACTAAAACACCAGGGGACACATTTTCAAAACTGGCTGTTTTTGGCACCCATGTGGATAAACCTTGCGAGTCCACAAGCTTTTTCCACATGTGCTGTATTTTCAATTGCAGAGCTGTTTGCAACTGGTTTTGTGATATACGACAGCTTGTGGCCATTTTTTAACACAGCTGCACTAAAAAAACAAAGCCTGATTGGACCAAGCATAACATCCTTCCCAGCTATGCCTGCTGCCCATGTGGCAATTAAGGCTTTGTGTTAGTGCAGAGATTTTTGTTCTACACTGGCAGCTTCAGAGTGGGACTTAGTCCCATAACAGTCTGAAAAATCTTGTCCTGGAGGCTTAGGCTGGGGAGACAACATGCAGCCATTCATCACATATGGGGTCACAAAAAAGGTAGAGCATCTACTTCCTTGCTAAAGTCCCAGGGTTGAAGTGTTTCAATTTTTTCCCCCATATTTTGTTTATCCTCTTGTGGCCTGGACAGACTAGTCTCCCTTCAGCTCTGCTCTGCCAGTCTCCACTGTCCTGCATCTCCCCAGGACTGTACCTGAGGACCAGAATACTCCATGGATCCCACCATGGTGGGGTCAGGAGAGGGAGTGCTGTCCACCTTCCCCCCAAAGCACAAACCCAGTCTAGGACCTCCAAGTCCTGGTGATGCGGTGGGTGAGGGATCAGTGGGTAGGTTTAAAAGACGCATGTCCTGCCTCCACTTTCCTCTGTTTTCCCCTGTTCAACACTGGGGATTGCTCATAAACATGCATGTGTGGAGGCACGTGAATGGTGCACAATCCTGCAGCACCACCCTCCTTCTGCCACTCCCATCCCACACTACCACCTGGCCTCCACCTTTTGGCAGTCTTTTGGTAGAGCATGCAGTCCTCCCTTCCCAGGAGAGGAGATAAGTCCTCTGAATGCCCAGTTTCCTCCCTCCTGGGCCAATGCCCAGCAACTCCTGCTCATTTCTGAACATGGGTTGACAGTGCATAGCAAGGTGTGGCATCTAGCTTCTAAACCATCAGTGCCACCAGGCCGGTGCAGTGTATTCAATTTAATGATTCACTGTGTCTAGTTATGTAGCATGAGTGTGAGTCTATTCTAATCTTTTGCTGGTGAATGGGTTACATGATCTAGTATCATAAAACTGAATTTCTCTTTGCTGTGCTCCATGTACATGTTCAAAGTGCACTGGAAGGGTACTCTTCCTGGTTTTAGAAACTATCACCCTGGGTAAACTAGTGATTTGCGTGTGAAATAGCCTTACTAGGGCTCTATACAATATTTCTTTGTGTATACTGCCACACTTTTATGCAGAATAGTCCAATCCTTCAATACAATGGCTGTCTTCATATTTGTCATGCAACTAGGATATCCAGGATAAGAATTCTGTACATGAATTGTCAATATGTTTTCACTACTTCATTATATTTTCTTTATGGGGTTTTGGTTGGGTTGCTAGTTCATTGTCTCATTGTTTTTAATGATCACCATTGTTGGGGTTGCATATGTTTTTTAGGCATCTAGGTATTTAAATGTCATTGGTACTGGGATTCAAACACTCTTGATAAAGGGCACAAATTGCATGAAACACTGGATCTTTTTGTGTTGCTGTGGGGCATTTAAGTGTTTTTCAAATAAATGTTATTTGTAGGCAGAGCCACCCTGAGTTTATACTCCAGTGGAGAGTGGAAGCCTTTTTTTTTTTTTTTTGCTGTGTATTGTCTCAGAAACCACCTGATGTTTAATGCAAACAAAATTAAGTATATGTTGTTTGGATACCAATACATGCTAATTCAGCAGCCAGCTGATCCACTTGCAGTCATAACATCAGATTGTAATACTACTGAGAAAGTTAAATATCTAGGAAAGAGGCTTGATGTATCATTAAGATACAGAAGCTATATCAGTCACATTTAGGGTCCTTGCTGAATTTTCTCTCACTGTGTCAGTGCTGACATGAAGAAGCAGCTGATCTCCCACTTCCAGCTCTCTTTCCTTAACTATGGAAACATCATACACCATTGTGCAAATAAAACCACTCTGCTATCCTTGATCATTTGCACTAGTTGTGCAGCTTTGCTGGATACGTTTCTCAATCGTATGTGACTACCACTGATTTTGTTGTACAACTGTGCACAAGCAAAAGACCCAATTATCTCCTATCCCACCTCACACATTCAAGCAACGCTTACTGTATTCAACATCAGCACTTGCCTTCCTACTTTCTAGGATGAAGTGTGAATTTGGTAGACATGCATTTGCAGACCCAAACTCCTGAAACAAATTCCCTCTTCAGCTCAGCTCAGGAATGCTTCTAAGTTTGCCAAGTTTTCCAGTTCAGTTTTTCTAGCCACCTTAAAATGTATTTGTTTAAGTGCAGTATCCCTCTTTCCCTATTACTGACCATTGTCATGTTGTATAGCAATGCTCATATATTTTTATTATGCCATACCTGTGAGGATAAAAAAAAGGCTAATATTTTCAATATTCTCAGGGTGGTCTGACCTAGAGTGGAAATATTGCATTTATGCAATAGGTGTGGAGCCAAAACCCATTGCATAAATCCATTTATCTCTACATATGTGGGATAAATCTCAGCACCCAAACGTTATCCCACATATGTGGGATAAATGCAACCTGTCAATCAACCCCACAGTTTTTATCTCATGATCTCCCCCCCCCCACCCGTTGGCACTACTTCCAGACAGAATGTTTCACTTTCATTTATAACACAACCATAGCTTGAACTCATGTGCAATTACAGCCACTCACTCTGCAGAAAAAAAAGAGAAATACCAGTGCAAACCACCAAAACTCTACTTCACTGTTTCCTTTATTGCTTCTATTTTAAATGCCGCAACAGCCACTACTAACTGTCTACTGACAACTCATGTTCCTACCTGCACCCTTCCCCTTCACAACTTGTTCCTGCAGTGACTGCTATGCATTTCTGACTAAATTTTTAAAGCCTTTCTAAACAAACATTTACAAACATTGCAGTACCTTCTCAAGCTCTACTATGCAGGTAACACAAAACAATCCAGTGGCATTTTCATCTCTCTCTAGTTTAGTAATTTGTCTCCTCACAGCAGCACTGCACTAGATGATCCATGTCTCTCCTCCTCCCATGCTTTCTAAACCACACACACTCTACAGAATAAAGCATACAGGGCCTACATTTTTTTATTTACTGTACTATCAGTAACAAAACAAAAAAAGCAACCTGAGAAGCTCAAATCTCAAGCTCAAATCACAGCAGCTCTGACTAAACCTCACCAAGTGGCAAATGGACCCATCATGTATTTCAAATTCTCCAGCCCTCACACACAGTAAAACCAGCCAATTACAACAAATGCTCTACATGTCACCTGCTTAAAAAAGTGTAGCAATATCAACAAAACCTCAAAAATGTCCCATCTATTTATATAAATATGAGCTACAGAATGGAACCAAAAATAAATTAAAAACCACCAAAAACTCATATTCCTATTGCATAAATCAGACATGCGATGAGGGGCTGTAGGATAAAGGATTTATTTTCACTCATCCCCTGGTGACCTTTGGTAAATCTCTCTTGGCTCTGCTCCCCTCCACCACTCATGAGGTTACTCTAGCTCACAGGGGCACTCATGAAAATAAATCCTTCATTTTTTTTATTATGCAGAAAATAGAAAAAGGTAATGACAAATATTACAACAATTTCCATAGAGATAGAGAGAAGGAAAGCATATAAATCTGTAGAGGAAGACATATGTTTAAACAATAACCATTTAGCTATATCATGACTTAAATATTGGATATATGGTGCTAAATATAATGAATAAAAAAAACAGTTTTCCAGAAACAACATGTGTCTTAGTTAATATCCAGCAGCTATGAACTGATCCTTGGATTGCTATTCATGGAGTGTGAGATGGATTGAATATGATTAATAATCTGGTTCCTAATCTGTCATACCTTAAGGATATCAACAAATGGAGTCCAGATTGAACTAAATTTAATTATTTGTTTATACGTGACATATGGATTTTTTCAATGCGATGTATAGAGAGCACCGTATTGATCCACACAGCAAATAATGGGACATCACTGTTCTTCCATTTCATAAGGATCAGTTTAAATGAATTAATGATACTGATATTTATCAAATATCTATTATGGGGAGGCATACTATGCATAGGACTGGCATAATGTCACAACATCCAAAATGGGCGTTTAATGAGAGGCTTGCCAACTGTGTGTGACACAAATCCCAAAATAGAAAACCAAAAGAGGTCTAGAGTGGGGCATAAAATTAACATATATTCTAGAGCTCCTATGGTGGAATGGCATCTAGGACAAGTATTAGAAACAGTAAGATTCATGGGATTTAATCAGTGAGGTGTATAATAAGTAAGATGTAAGATGTTAAATTAGATTTGTCTAAGCCTTGAAGATTTGAGGCCCCAACCTTTTGAATTAATGTTTTTTCTCCAAAGAGAAAGAGGAATGGCCTGAATCAATTTATCCTCCCATATAGATTTTAAAAGATTCAATTCATCCAGATTGTTCAATTCTAAAACCTGATAAATCTGAGAAATAATGTTGTATTTTAGTGTAGATGTAACAATGTTTTCAATTTGTTTTAGTCTAGGATTGCTAGATGTTCTGTATTTTTTACAAATGAAATCTCTGATTTGTAAGTATCTGTAAAATTGAGAATTCTGTAAATTGTACTTATTTTTGAGAAATTCAAAATCCAAAACTTTGCTGTTACACAGAAATTGTGCAATTTCTCCCAAACTCTTAAGATACCACCATTTGCAGGTGATATCATTAATGGGGAGGGGGTAGATTCAAATAAATGTGTGAATAAGGAGAACAATGTATAGCTGAAGAAGTCTGCCCAATGATCTTGTACCAAATTTTTATCACCATAATAGAGCAAAAAGATACATTTTTAAGTGTCGACATATTTATCAACACAGAGACTGTGTTTTATATAGGAATATTGAGAGTGAAAGATTTCTATGATACATGAGTGAGCATTCATATCATTATGGTACCAATTAAACAATGGCACCAAATTTGCAGTGTAATAATACATTTTGAAACAGAGAAGAGCCAGCCCCCTCTTCTGAAATAGGGAGATATAATTTCTGAATTTTAAATTTTTTTTTTGCCTTGCCACAAACATTTCTTTATTAATGTTTCTAGCCCTTTGAAAAAATCTTCTCTAATTATGATGGGTATATTTTGAAAAAGGAATAGAAATTTAGGGACCGTCTTCATTTTTATGGAATTAAACTGGCCGATAAGGGATAGGGGAATATTTTCCGAGAATTTTAGAGTCTGCTTAGTTTTTTGAAGAAAAGGGTCAAAATTTAGAATGTAAATTTTTTAACTCATTATTGATCCAGATCCCAAGATATGAGATGTCTGTTACGACTCTAAGTTTAAGGTCAGCTGGAGGGTGGAAAGGGTCAGAATGATGTTTAGTTTTGAGAACTTCAGTTTTATTCCAGTTGACCTTGTAGCCAGAGACAAGCCCACACTGGGTTATAATCTCCATAATTGGTGAAAATGAATTGTCTAAGCTTTGGACCATAACTAATGCATCATCTGCATAAAGGCTTATATGATATTCTATATTATTTATAGAGGGACCTTAAATTAGTTGAGAGTGTCTGACAGACAAAGCGAATGGTTCCATCACTAATGCAAAAATAAGTGGTGATAAGGGGCAGCCTTGATGGGTGTCCCTATGGATTTCAAATGGTGAAGAAAGATCCTGGTTCATCTTGATCCTGGCCACCAGGCTGGAATACAGCACGACCAACCATGACTTAAAATTGGGGCCAAAACCAAATTTAGAAAGGACAGTTTTAATATATGGCCACTCAAGATGATCGAATGCCTTTTCAGCATCTATGAAAAGTAAAGAAAGGTCTGAGCTTTTACAACAATCTAAAATATTATGGATCTTCCTAATGTTGGATGTTAAAGAACGACCCTTAATAAAGCAGGAAGGACCTTTTCCAGCCTGGTGGCCAGGACCTTTGCCAGGATCTTAGCACTGAAATTTATTAATGAGACTGGTCTGTAAGACCTGGGATGCAAGAGGTCTTTTTTCTTTTTTAAACAATAAGTGTATACTTGCCTCTTTAAAAGAGGGCAAAAGAGATTTAGTGTAGAATGTATTCAAATATTAATTTAAGGTATGGAGCAAATATTGTGGAACAAGTTTTATAAAAATCTATAATCAAACCATCTGATCCAAAAGCTTTGCTGGGTGGGAGTCTTTTTAATAGCTTCTATAATTTCAAATACAGTAATTTCTTGTTATAAATACTGACACTTTTCTATTTGTAGTACAGGACAAATAAGGTCAAAAAGGGAGCTATCTACATTTTCAGGGCAACCGGTGGTTTCAGATGTGTACAGCTCTTGATAATATTGGCAGAATATATTATTAATTTCAGAAGGGGTCAAAACTATTTGACCAGAGGAGATTCCTATAGATATGATAAGTTTTTTTTTTGTTGTGCTTTTAATTGCCAAGCAAGTAATCATTCTCTTTTGTCAACGAAAGCGTAATATTGACGACAAGTATAAAGTAACTGCCTTTCTGAGTCCTCTGCTGATAATTTATTGTACTGCTTATTAAGGGAGCTTAGATGCATAAATATAACAGGGTCATTGGTTGCTATATATAAATTTTCAGTATGAAATATCAGAGACTCAAGATCGTTCAGAGCCTGAGTCCATTTTTTATTACGTCTAATGGTGTATGTAGTAATAGAACCACAAAAAAAATGCTTTGAAGGATTCCCATATGATCCCCATATTTGTATCACTTGATTTATTTTGGAGGAAAAAAAAGATCTATATCAGACTGGATTTGTTTATAAAAATATGAATCTTTCAAAAGCAGGGGATCAAATCAAAATTGATGTTGTTTTTTTGCATTCAGTGTATTGTAATTTTAAAATTGTTGGAGCCTGGTCATAAATAATGATGGGACCATATTCAGCTGACCTAACCTGATATGTACAAGATGTAGTGAGCAAGAAAAAATTTATTCTAGAGTATGTATTATGTGTTGCAGAGTAATAAGAAAATTGTTGGGAGTCCAGATCTAGGCGGCACCATACTTCAATTAGCCTCAAATCCCCCATATGTTGCAAGGTAACATTAGCAGCCAAAGTGATTCTATAAGGGTGAATACTGGATCTATCAAGGGTAGGATCCAGCACCAAGTTAAAATCACTGCCCATAATATAAGGAGCAGGGAAGGTACTTGATTCCAGAAAAGATTTATTAAAAAGGAAAGGGGAGTTCTCATTGGGTCCGTATATATTCCCAATAGTATATGATTGATCTGCCAATGAAATATGGCAAATGATATATTGACCCTCCACAACTATTGATTGTTTGATAATATGGGTAGAAAGTGATTTAAAAAAAATCATAGATACCCCCCAAGAGCATTGTTTTTAAATGGGGCATTGATGCCTAAACCCCACCTTTTGGTGTGAAAAGAAAAGTCTTTCTTGGTCAAATGTGTTTCTTGAAGTAAAGTGCAATTAACTGCAGACTTATCCAGCAAACTAAAAATTCTCCTAGCCTTGGTATGGTCATTCATCCCTCTTACATTCCAGCTGGCAATGTTGAGTTGGTATGTCATATGTATGACCATATATTATAGAGATAGAAAATAAATAAACATTTCATACAGTAATCCACAGTGCTACCAATTTTAAATATCCATATAATTACAATATCGCTATAGCCATCAGAATGTTGTGAAATAATATCTGCATTAGGGTAAAGACCTGATGCATCACCTTCTCTTCAGTATATGTCAAATATATAATTTCTTATCATTTGTTTTTGCTTTTTATGCAAGCAGAAAAAAACAGTGCAGATGGATCTAAAAAACTGGTTAGTACAGTATATGCTGCCATGTTGGTACCAACTGACTCAGCTGTAGATATTATGTTGTATAGGGTCAAACATGATAATGTCCAACAGAGCCAGAAGGCTGAGTTGGGTCCCAATTATAATATGAAAGTAAGGTAGACAAACAGACAACACTAATCCAAAACGCATAGTTATCAGTGTCCTATAATCAAACAGTCCCCCTTCCCCCCAACATTTCGTCCAGATTGACATTGAGCATTCAAAGAAGGGAAAGCAGGCCACAAGAGCATAGCCCTATCCCATACAACTAAACCACAAACATAATAATAGGCCGGCACATAGTAAGAACATATGCACAAACAGAGCTATGAGTATATCCTTTATCAGGCAAAATAAGATCACAATTTAGTCATAACAGACAAAGTAACCTTGCCCTGCTATTGTAGAAAGGGAGTACCTGAATTTCTCAATGGTCAAGCATAAGAGCAAAAATATACAGAATCAATAGTTTGAAAAGTCTATTCATGAGAGCAGATTATTGATCTTAGAGGGGAGCATCCCTGAAGTAGAGGGGCTGTTGTCAGACATCGTGTTATTCAGTGAGGTGTTAAGAAATGATTCTGCCTTCTTGGGATCTGAAAATACCATGGTTTTGCCTTGCATAGAGAACTTAAGGTGGGCAGGAGGTAAAATGGAATGTTGTATGTTCATACAGTGGAGTAGCTCCCCTTGCTCTGTCAACAGTCTTGCAGCACTGCCTTGTCACAGTTGAGAAGTCAGGATAAATGGAAACTTTTAAGTTTTTGAAAGAAAGACCTTTGTTTATCCTAGCAACCCAAAGTATAGCCTCCCAATCTTGAAAGTAACGGGGCTTCATGTATACAGTTCTGGGGTATTGCTTATGACCAGCTTGGTTAGCATATTGTTTGAGGACTCCTCCCTCCCCCCACGTGCTCTGTCTAGAATTATTTTTTTTCTTCCAGATATTTATGATTAAGAGTCATGGTCAAGAATTTCTCAAAATAAGGTAAAGAGTGTCTCGGATCTTCACTACCCTCTGGCAAACCAATAACCTTAATATAAGATTTCCAAGAGCGGTTCTCAAGTTCAGAGATTTTCTGTTGGAGCTTAGAAATAATAATACTGTGTTCAGACTGCTTTTTGGCAAAAGGATTATCCTTGTCTTCTAGCTGACTAATCCACATTTCAACTTCACAAGTTCTCAAAGTCAGAGACTCCATTTCCTGATTAATCTCATTAAAGACCCACATTAAGTCTGAAAGTGCAGAAGTGATTGTAGAGAAGCCATTATGTATTTCATGTCTTATTTCAGATTGAAAAGTTTTAAAGGCTTCAAGAGTAAGTGACATGGCTGCCTGATTATTGTAATCTGTCTTGCCGATAATTTCATTGTCAGGTTGTTTAATAAACATACTCATATTTTTTTGAGTCGGCCCTTCTGCTACCATGAGTCCAGACTTATCTACAGTTTCAGTTGTTTGTGATAATGGATTTTGATTTTCAGCAACACTATCTGATTGATATGATGAATTAGAGAAACTGACCTGCTGAGCAGTGGAGCACATATCACAGAAGTGGAGCTGTAGTGTAGTTCAGATTGTCAGGCTCATCCACTGGTTCAGATGGGGCAGTGGGGACGTGAAGTGAAGGAGGGTCAAGAATTGGAGATAGCAGCTTGCCAGAGAAAATCATGGGAAGTAACAGAAATGATCTTAGTTTTTGTTGTTGCAAGTGAGTACAGCCAGCAGTGGAAATGTTGTTATCCAGGATCTCAGAAGAACTTGTCAAGGTTGCTGACTTGGATTCTGATACTGTCTTTCTCCTTTTCCATGGATCCCATTGTACACTCTGCTCCTGTAGTTGTGAAGCAATGTTCAGTGAGGCTTGTTTTTTTTTTGCTATTCAACAGGGACATACTCCACCAGTAATATAGAAGGTTAAGCAATTGTCAATTTCAGGGTAAGTCTCACTCATGAAAATATTATTTCAGACAAGAATCCAGTGAAGTTCAAGCATAAAAGGGCTGCAGCAGCTCCGTAGCCCGCAGACAGAACGCTTACCATGCTATGACTCTGATACTGCTTTTCTCCTTCTCCATGGATCCCGTTGTACACGCTGCTCCTGTAGTTATAAAACAATGTTCAGAAAGGTGTTTTTTTGAGATTCAACAGGGACATACTCGACTCGTAATACAGAAGGCTAAGCAGTTGTCAATTTCAGGGTAAGTCTCACTCATGAAAACAATATTTCTGACAAGAATCCAGTGAATTTTGAGTACTAAAGGACTTCAGCAGCTCAGTAGCCTGCAGATGGAATGCTTACCACGCCATCTTGAATTGCCATGCTCCTCCTCCTCCCACACTTCTCAAATGCGAATAACTTTAAAATGAAAAATGACAGCATGATACTGTGAGCACAAAAGTTGTTCAGCACAAAAATATCTACAAAATGAATGATGATTACTTGGGCCTTAGGTTTCCTTGAATCTTTCTTGACCCCACACATCAGTATAATGAACCAAAAATTAAAAACAGCATTTGGTGCTTTTAAAATATTCAGCTGGAAAATGGGTCAATGCTCAATCTTGGGTCTTCTGAAGGTTATAAATATCAAAATAAAAACAAGTATTTTATATGGAATAGAAATATGGACCCCTGCAGATATAAAACCTCTAGAAACAGTAATCAATAAGATGTAGTGCTATATCTTTAAAGTATAGCAATAGGTTCCTGCTGAAATATTAAGAAAATAATTAGGACAGTTTTCATTGACAACACTGGCAACTGAAAGATGGATAAATTTTATACTACAGCTATTTCTTTTACCTAAACACTTACTTTATGAGAGCTCTGTTACTCAATTCCCCCAATAGTCAAACAGGTCAAAAGGAGAAATATGGATATTTCTATATCACAGGATCAGGAAAAAATTAATAAATTACCTCATTATCAGTGGCTTAAAATAATTAAAACAGCACATAAAATGGAACCCTACCTGACCATTATGACAAACCCACAGGAGAAGAGAATTCTCATGACATATAGGTTAGAACTATATTCTGCAAATTATATTTTGTATGGCCAGAAGAGACCCCGAAATTTAAGTTCTGAATTTAATTGTTCACATGGATTTCAGGATGATCTCACGTATATTGTGTTACATTGTCCACAGTACGAAATAGCAAGAAAAAAATGATTGGCCCCAATATTAGGTACCTTTGGTCTCCCCTCTGAAGAACTCATCATTTTATTGTTTAATTCAAATGATAGGAATATCCTAACCTCTTTTTGTAAGTTCCTAAATGCTGTAAAACAGTGATGGGTTGATTTGAATGAAATGTTATTCTGATGTTTAAAGCTTTGTATTTTAGGATAGGACACTACGTAACAGCACAGTGTTGGGTTAATGTATTAATGTGCAATATTTTTTTTGTCTGTTTGTGCACCTAACTACTGTCTATTTTTCTATGTAATGATTTGTAATGACTTTCAGTTGAACAATAACATTTATCTATCTTTATCTACAAAATGAGTAGTGTTTCATTTATGGCTAACTTTAATTTTTTTTTATATAATTAACAATAAAACAGCAAAAATGCAATTTTTTTCACTTTTTGCAACAAAAAATGTGAATAACTTTAAAACAAAAATGATAGCATGGTACTGTGAGCACAAAATTTGTTCAGCACAAAAATATCTACAAAATGAGTGGCATTTCATCTATAGGCACCTTTTAGTTTTTTTTTTATTATTAGCAAAAAAAACGCAGAAAATTCAATTAAAATAAAAAATGATAGCATGGTACTGTGAGCATGAAGTTTGTTCAGCGCAAAAAAAGTTACAAAATCCGACATGTCTATTACAAAGTTTTTAATTTTGTAACTGTGTGTAACTATAGTATGCATTTTGTTAAACTTGCTTATGCGATTTTGCAATCTGATTAATAGTGACCTTACTATGTGTTGTATTGTATGCTCTACTATGACATGGAACTTTTATAAATAGGCTTCTAGCCCAAAGGTTGTGTCTGAATCAATAAACATGAAACATGAAAATGAGTGACATTTCATTTATAGATACCATTTAGTTTTTTTTAATTATTAGTGAATACAGCAGATTTTTTTTTTTTACTTTTTGCAACAAGCAAATGTATATAACTTTAAAATGAAAAATGATAGCATGGTACTTTGAGCACAAAGGTTGATCAGGACAAAAATGTCTTCAAAATGAGTGGTGTTTCACTTATAGATATATTTTAGATTTTTTTATAATTGGCAAAAAAAGGCAAGAGATTGCATTTTTTTCACTTTTTGGAAGGTATGGCATAAATGGATTATGCAACACTCTACTGGAAGTATTGTCGATATTTTTTGTTCTTGTGCCAGTTGACCCAATGACATCACTCAAGGCTTCACCACTTGTGATGTGATTGGGTCAATTGGCACATAAACAAAAATTATCGACAATATTTCCAGTGGGGGGGGGGTTGCGTATCCCTTACTTATTGTGATCCCCACTTTGCTAGCTTTCTTTGTCTTGTATATTTTAGTCTGTATATAACTATTTATGCTGAGCTATATTAACTTGTTGTCTGCTGTTATGCTTCCTGGTACCCCCATCAGAATGATATTCAAAGATACACAGATACACACACAGATGCATAGAAGGCGACGGCAGATAAGGACTGTGTGGCCCACCTAGTCTGCCCCTTTTCCCTACCTAATGCATTACCAATTACCCTAGTTGATCTGTGGCTTACCCTTTCTTCCCTATTGCTAGAGTACTCTTATGTCTAGCCCATGCATTCTTGAATTCCCCTATTGTTTTTGCCCCACCACCTCTGCAGGGAGGCTGTTCCAAGCATCCACTACTTTTCCTGTGAAAAAGTATTTCCTAACATTGCCCCTGAGCCTACCCCTCTCTAACCTCATGTCATGCTCCCTTGTTCTTGCACACCTTCTTTTCTGAAAGATGCTACCCTCCTGTACCTTACTTGTACCCCTGATGTACTTGAATGTCTTTATCATATCCCATCTCTCTCTCTCTCCTCTCCTCCAGGGAATACATATTGAAGTCCTCTAGTCTTTCCTCATATGACTTTTGGTATAATCCTTGTACCATTTTTATTGCACTTCTCTGGACTGCATCTATTTTGTCTATGTTCAGAGTCTTTAAAACAGGCTCTGGTTAAACCCCTACTGAAGAAACCATCACTGGACCCTGACATTCTGGCAAATTATTGGCCTATCTCAAACCTTCCCTTTTTGGGGAAGGTTTTTGAGTAGGTGGTAGCAGAACAGCTAGAGGACCATCTTATAGACTTCCAAATCCAGTCTGGGTTTAGGGCATTACATAGCACAGATACAGCTTTGGTCAGGGTGTTGAATGACCTGCACAGGTCAAGGGATTGGGGAGAGTGTACAATTCTTGTCACCTTGATCTCTCCTCAGTGTTTGACACTGTGGACCATGGGGTGCTGTTGGAAAAGCTAAGGGAGTATGTAGGACTCACCAGAAAGGTCATCAGTCCCAGAAGGTAGTGATGGGAACTTGTTCCTTGAACCTGAGAGACCTGCGCTGTAGAGTACCCCAAGGCTCTTCTCTCTCCCCCATGATGTTTGCAGTGTATATGCTGCCCTGAGTGAGGTCATAAGATAGCATGAGCTGAATTGTCATTGTTACGCTGATGATACTCAGCTCTACCTGTCTTTCACTTCTGGTAGACCTGATGCTGTCAATGTGCAGAATAAATTCTTGGCCAAGTTCCAGGCCTGGATGGTATTGAACTGTCTGGGACAAAACCCTAGGAAGACTGAGGTACTGGTGGTTGATCTGGGTTGGAGGGTTGGGCTTGGAGCCTCTGGTGATAGACTGGGTCTATTTATTGGCCTCACAGAACTGGAGGCTTCATTGAGGGTGAACAATCTGGGCATTGTATTTGACAGTGAGCTGGCATTTAATGCTCAGGTGTTGGCTGTTGTCCGAACCAGATTCTTCCATCTCCAGAACATCACCTGGATCAAGCCCTTTGTCCCACCAGAAGACCTGGCCACACTGGTCCATGCTTACTTGACCTTGAGACTTGACTATTGTATTGCCCTCTACCTTGGGGTCAGAGGTGGTGTGCTGCAATGTTTTCAGCTGTTGCAGAACATGGCAGAACAGGTGTTGACTGGTCATTCTAGATTCAGTCATATCACTCCAGTGCTGCACAAACTAAACTGGATGCTGGTGTACTGGCACATCACCTTCAAGCTAAGTCTTTTGACCTGCAAGGCCCTTCGGGTCCGAGCTAATTGAAGGATCTCCTGCATTCCTGTGTCCCATCTTGACCCCTCAGGTCAGCTATCAATGCTTTCCTGGAGATCCCCAAAGCAAGACTAAAGAGCTCTGGGGATCTGGCATTTGAGGAGGCTGCCCTGGCATTTTGGAATTTGTTGCCGGAGTACCTCCGGGAGGCACCGTCTGTTGAAATTTTAAATGTCATCTGACAACATTTCTGTGTGCACAAGCTTTTGGGGTCTGTGGGGAGCCATCTAAGAACTGGAACAAGTTCAGCTGTTTTTAATTATTTTTGAGATTTTAAATGTATATGTTTCTATTACTGTTCTTGTTCTGTTTTATGTATTGACGTATAAGGAATCCTATTGTAAGGGCACCCTGAGCCTTCTGGGAAGGGCACCCTAAATAAAATCCCCTACTACTACTACTACTACTGCTACTGTATGTCCTTCTGGATATGTGGACTCCAGAACTGGACACAGTACTGCAGATGAGGTCTCACTGGTGATCTGTACAGTGGCATAACCACCTACTTTTTTCTGCTGGTGATACCTCTCCCTATGCACCGTAGCATCCCACTGGCTCTCCCCACAGCCTTCTGACATTGTTTGGTTACCTTTAGGTCAGATATGATTATCCCCAGGTCCCTTTCTTGACTGGTGGCCATCAGAACTCCTCCCTTGGATTTCTATGCCCCAAGTGCATGATTTTGCACTTCTTTGCATTGAATCTTAGTTGCCACACTCTTGACGACTCCTCAAGCATGTTTAGGTCCTTTCTCATTTCCCCCTCTCCCAGAGTGCCAACCTTGTTGCAGATCTTAGTGTCATCTGCAAAGAGGCATACCTTCTCCTCCATCCCCTCTGCAATGTCACTTATGAAGACACTAAAGTGGACTGGCCCAGCATGGATCCCTGTGGCATGCCCCTGGTCACCCCCTCTCCTTGGGTTGAATGCCATATACCACCACCCTCTGTGTCCTGTCACTCAATCAGTTTCTGACCCAATTTACCACCTTGGGGTTCACTCCCAGGCTGTCCAACTTATTTATTAACCTCCTATGTGGTGTGATGTCAAAGGCCTTGCTGAAATCTAGGTAGGCCACATCCACCACCCCTCCCTTATCTACTTCCCTGGTCACCCAGTCAAAGAAATATATCATATTTGTTTGACAAGACTTTCCCACTGTGAATCCCATGTTGCCTTCACTCCTGTGCTCCACTGGATTCAAGAAATATCACAGCCCTTTCCTTTAGCATTGACTCAATTAATTTCCCCACCACTGAGGTCAGGCTGACTGGCCTGTAGGTGCCAGCCTCCTCCTTGTTCCCACTTTTGTGGATAGGGACTACATTTGCCCTCCTCCAGTCCCCTGGAACCACCCCTATCTTTATCTATTTGTTGAATAGGGCTGTTAGTGGTGATGCCAGCATCTCTCTAAATAATTTTAATATTCTGGGATGTATCCCATCTGGCCCCATAGCCTTGTCCCTTTTCAGAGTCTTGAATTCCTTTAGGACTCTTTTTTTCCATAAATGGGCTGGTGTCCACCTCTATCCCACTGGTGTTCCTATCCCACAATAGTGGTCCTTCTCCTTCCCCTTCTTCTGTGAATACTGAACAAAAATATTTGTTCAGGATTGTTGCTTTTTCTAGGTCCCCCTCTGCACACACCCCTTCCTCCCTTTTTAACCTCACAATCCCACCCCTGGTCTTCTTTCTATCACTAATGTACAGTAGCTGAAAAAGGTCTTGTCTCCTTTCTTAATTGCCTGGGCTATTTTTTTCTTAGTTTGCACCTTTGTGCTCCTGACTGCTTTCCCCATCTCCCTCTGCCTTTCCAGATACAGTTCCCTGCCCCCCCGTGTTTCCTTGTACCTCCTGAAAGCTAGCTTTTTCTCTCTTACCTTCCCTGCCATGTCCTTTGAGAACCATAGTGTTTTTTTCTTTCTCTTTGTTTTGCTTATTTGCCTAACACAGAGGCATGTTGCCTCTGCTATGGGTCCCTTAAGGTTAGCCCATTGTTTCTCTACATCCCCCTTCTTCACTCCCCCCAAGGTATAAGCCACAGGCTGACCCCCCCAACCTCTCTGTCCAGTGCCCCGGATCCACTACCAATACCTCGGTCTTATCAGAGTTCAACTTTAACCAACTGGTATTTATCCACTCCTGAATTTCAGCAAGACAGTTATTAAAGACCAAGACAGCTCCATCCTGATCTGGGGAGAAACCAAGGTAGAGCTGGGTATCATCTGCATAGCAGTGAAACCTCAGCCCATACCTTCTTACAATGTCTCTGAGGTGCAGCATATACACTGCAAACAACATTGGGGACATCACTGAGACCTGAGGAACTCCACATGATAAAGAGACCAGGTCTGAGGAAAAAAACCCAGACACCACCCTGTGAGATCTTCCTGTGAGAAACAATGTAAACCACTTGAGGACTGTACCTGACAGTCCACAAATGAACCCCAGGCAATCAAGCAGTAACCCATGGTCCACAGTTTCAAATGCAAATTAACATATTCTGTCTTATGTAGTGAGCATCTGAAGTAATATAGGATAAGTCCTGGGTAACAAGTGACTAAGAAGATGAGGTCTTTATTAACGATTGTCCTTGCTAATGAATTTCTGATTGTTCAAGGGACTTTAAGTGGTTTGCTCAAGGTAACACACTCACCTAGTGGCTACAGAGAGATAGGAGTCTGTCATCTGTTTGGTCAGATGATTGTGTTCTAACCACTTGAACTTCCTGTATTTTGAAGTGAACCCTAGGCTCAAACTAGAACCAAATTACATTTACTAGGAGTAAGTAATTTTATGATGTACTGCGATCTGGACTTTTTGCCACAATCAATTATTGTGAATAAGCCAGACATCCAAACACATTAGATCTGTTTAAGTGTTTAGAGAGGACCTCTGATGAAAATCAGAATGTTCAAATGAAATTGGGGTAGAGTAACTGTAGGTCAAGTTTCTGCTACTGACACATTAGGAAGCGGCAGTGTGTTCAATAAAAGGTGAGAAAGCCATATGCTTTTTTTGCATGTAGCACCTGCTAAATCACCTGACTGCATTAGGAAGGAGCAGAAGGCTGTGAGAAACAGAATGTGAGAGTAGAACTAGTGAAAGAGAGAAATAAAATTGAGAAAACTTTAAAAAATAAAAGAAGCAAAGGCAGGATAATGAAGGAGCCAAGAGGGTGGTGGATAGGTTAATAGTGCAGGACTAGGGAAACAGGAAGAATGAAGGTGGGAGATATTAGTTCTACAGCATGCATGCCAGAAGAGAGATGATGATCAGTGTACTCTACAGAAGCTCCAGGGGGACCATAGTCACTGTCCTCAGTGACACTTATAGAGCCTGTAGGAGAGTTTGAGGAAGATGTAGCAAGGAGAAGAGTCAGAGCTGAGACAGATGACAAGATATGGTACCCAGGCAGAACAGATTGCTGCCAACATTACTAGCAACAGGTCTATATATATTGCTTGCTGACTGCTGACTCAGAGGAGGAGAAGAACAAGGTATCACTTAGACCTCTGCCATTGTGTACTAGTGGGAGTTCTACAGTTCAATCAATAATTTTATTGTTTGACATAAATAATGTTGTTATCATTTTAAATCACATTGCTTACAGTATTATAAACTTTGCATAATTATTTCCATATAGTTTTATATTACAGTTCTTGATCAATATAAAACATCTCTCCATATAAATACATCTATTTGACAAACAATATGTCCCTCATTTATGATTATTCTTAAAATGTCTTCTCACTTTCATATTCTAGGTATATATTTATACAGTTCTTTTTGCATATATAAATTCTGTCACTTCTATTGTTTCCTTTAACCATATTGCACCTTTCTCTGTAACTACAATTATTCTTAATAGGATACTAACATAACCTCTGAGTGTCATAGTCTCACCAAACTAGGGTCTTAAGCCTGTCGCTAGCTCCATCATTCCATAAACTTTAAATGACATTTCTTTTGTTCTATAAAGGAGAGGAAGTGGGCCACATGATCCATTTCAGTATAATTTTCAGTTTTTAGAAGATACCATATCCTTAGGTTCATACTCTAAATTACACATTAGCTCTCCCAAGTACTTCTTTCTCTTCCATAGAGAGGACAAAGTATCATTATATGTTCTAAATTATCCAAATCTAAACTGCACTTACATTTTTTCCTATCATCCTCCCATTTCCTATATTTTGCATTAAGCCAATTACTTTCATACATTTCGACTCAAAAGCTGATTTTGCTTTTCCTTTTTTGGGGGGGGGGTCTTTAATTTGTATTAAGTAGTTCTCCAACTTATGCTGACATTTATTTTTGGCCATCCATAAACGTCTCTTATTTTGCTTACAAAATTGTAAATCTCTCTGTATTTCTATATCTAGTATTCTTGTTTTTATTTCTTCTCTCACAATTTCCATAGGTGTTCTAAAAATATTGATTAAACAATGCATCAGTCCATTTGGTTTTATTATTTTTTCTATAATTTCAATACTGGGAAACAATATTCCCTTATTGAAATATTAAATTGTTTTTCCTACGCATTTCTTTGGCAGTCTATTATCCTCCATCATATATGCTTTTAACCAATAATGTATGCATCTTATTTTAATTGAACTTTCCACAGTATGTTGACCCAATTCTGCCCTTATCACTGCTGAAGGTGTACCACTGGAATTCCTAATAATTTCTATAATGTATATTTAGACATTTATCTATGTCCTTACTTCCATCCTGTCCCCAAATTTCTGCCCCGTACAAGAGCTGACTCTGTATTTTGGCATTACTGTACCCACCCTCAAGTAACCTAGTATGGAATGTCCACCATATTTGTATAGGAATTTATTAATTACTGGTAGAAATCTTTTTGTTTTAAGCACTGTTTCTTTTATATGTCTTCCCCAGTTTAAGTCCTTTGTTATTATTATTATTACCCCTAGATAGCAAACTCCATTGACTACTTCTAGTTTATCATCAATTTTGTATGTGTACTTATTGCTGGTTTTACCACAAACCATAACTTTTGTTTTGTCATGATTTATTTTCAAGTCTGCTTTTTTACATTCCTCTACAAATCTTCCCAGCATTATTTTTATGCCCAGGTAACTAGTTGACATCAACACAATTCCATCTGCATAGGCCAATATGGGCAAGCTTGATTTCCTACCTTGGCTATATGAAAGTTTGTATCATACATCTCTAAAATTTGGGTTAAATACAAGTTAAAAAATATAAGTGATAATGTACATCTTGGTCTCACTTCTATATTTGATTCAAATGGGTCACTTTTGTTTCCTTTGGAATCATATCTTATTTGCATGGAATTATCATAATATAATGTTTTAATTGTCTCCACCAGACCTTTGTCCATTTCCATTTTTTCCAAAACTTCCCATAATTTAGTTCTATTTACTCTTCAAAAGCTGATTTTAAATCTACGAACACACAGTATAAGCTTTGCTTTTTTCACATTCTTAAACTTGTAAATCAAATATGTTAGTGTGAAGCACTAATCAATGGTCGAATAGCTGGGTCAGAAGCCAGCCTGAGCCTCATCTAGTTTACTTTCTCTGTCTATCCATTCTGTAATTCTGCTATTTATAATTTTTGTAGGCAATTTTTGTGTGCAGTCTATCAAGCTTATTGGCCTATAACAGCTTGGGTCACTCTGTTCTCCTTTTTTGAATAAAGGTACTATTATATCTCCAGCTGTCTGGGATTTTCCCATTATCCATAATGACTTGAAACAATTTCTGTAATAGTAGAGTCCATATTTCTATATTTTGTTTTAACACCTCTATCAGAACTCCATCTGGCCCATGCACTTTATGTGATGCGAATGATTCTATTGCTCTCTGTATTTCCAGTAAATTGATATTTAAATCTACCTTTGTCCATTCCTTTTCTAATGTGGTCTT
Source organism: Neoceratodus forsteri (assembly GCA_016271365.2). Taxonomy (NCBI): domain Eukaryota; kingdom Metazoa; phylum Chordata; order Ceratodontiformes; family Ceratodontidae; genus Neoceratodus; species Neoceratodus forsteri. The sequence continues at coordinate 1,557,140,533 of CM057453.1, read as the reverse complement.
CTTTAAATTTTATCCTATCTGGAATATGTTTTTATAACATTCCACCCATTGCCGGCCCGCCAATGCAGCGGTGGGATTTCCGCTTGCGACGCCGGTGACCCAGGTTCGGGAATGGACCCAGATCGTCGGAGGGCCAGCTGGGGGGAGAAGGATTGAGCATCCGATGGGCAGCTCTCCTTCTCCGGGGGGAGGGTGCGGGCAACTTTCGGCGCTCTGGGGACTCCTGGCGGAGGCCGGGAGAACTTGCGCTGCCGACGTTCAAATGGGGGGAGTTGGAGGTGGGGAGATGCTGGCATCATTGCACGTCCCCACCTCATTGGGGAGGGCATATGGGAGGGAACAAAAATCCCTCGCCTTGCGTCTCAGTGACGCTCTGCCCCAGGAAAGCCCTGATTGGCCACCAGAGCCGTTCCCCCAACCAGTTACAGTTCCGCGGTCCAATATGGGGGTTCGGAATCGCGGCCCCACTCTCTGGGGGGTAAGCCAGGGATGACCGGGAGACAACAATTCCGTGGTGGGCATTTAGGGTCGATGGTCGACGAGAGGCGGGGATAAAAATAGGAAAATTTAAAAAAAAAAAAAATCCACCCATTGATATAGTTCTATATTTGTTTCTGGTTCATTTCTATACTCTAGACCTTTATTTGCAATAATCCAGATTTTTTTGTTATCCTTGTCTTCTACTGCTATTTCTAATTTTCTCCATAAATGTCTAATATGATTGATCTTAGTTTTGTTGAGTACATATTTGTATTCTTTCCTTAATTTTCTAACAATGCTCTTGTTTACTATATTTCCATCTTTTCTGATTTCTCTAATCTGTCTATTCACTGCCTTTTTAGCTGTTTTACATTCTGCATTGTACCATTCTGGTTCTTTTTTTATTTTGTATGTTTATTTCTTTTATTTTTGTCATTGATATCATCTCCATTATTTTTTGGTATTCTTTTAACAGTGCTTTTTCTGTTATTTAATTTCTTATATGTTTCTCCATTTTGTCCCATATACCTTTATCATCAAATATATGCTGAAACTCCTCTCCTTCTATCACTTTCCAACTCACACATTTTCTACTTCTAACCTCTAGGGGAATGTGATCCTTTCTTACATTCTTCCTTTGCTTAAACAAAATGCTTAGTTCTAATCCAGAATGTGCACTTTCTGCCTTTGGTTCTATATTAAGCTCTAAACATATTTCCATCATGTTTATATTCAGCCATATATGATCAGTTACCGATGAACCTATACTTCCTGTATAGGTGAAATTACCATTTACATCTGATTTAGTTCTTCCATTAATCAATATTACATTTTTATCAGTCATTTTCCTGTAATATTTTTTCTCCCTGATTAGTCCTTTTTCTGTCTTTAGAGGCCCTATTTAGTTTTAAATTATCAGTATTTATAATCCCTAAATAATCTATTATATATTCCATTAAATTTGCAAGGTTAGCTAGCCTATAATTGAAGTCTCCTGTAATTATCAAACCCTGTTGTAAATTGCTGTTTATGTATTTATCTATAAGTACTTCAAGGTCTCTATTTATATTATCATTTTTATATTTACTTCCATACACATTAATAAGTATTATTTCTCTGTCCCTGCCCCTATTTTTTTATTGCTAGAATGTTTTCATTTTTTTATTTCTAGTTCCTGAGAAAGTCTTGATTCCCTTAACTTACTTATTATTGCTAAACTCCCTGCACAATGTCCAAATCTCCCTATGTTATATGCATCTTTAGTATATGTTTTAAATCCATTGATACCTACGTAGCTTTCCTTTATATCATATTTCTTGTAAATTTACATATTCAACATTTTCCAAATATTTTATAAATTCAGCATCTCCCAAATTATTGGCAAACCCTGACACATTTCAAGACAAAATTTTTATAATTCATTCTGAATCATTTATATCCAGCTTTTCTAATTGAAGAATCACATGGCCTCCCTGTTCTGATCTCTTTTGTTTCAAGTCACTGTACATTTTCCTCATTTTCAAATATTCCATATCTATTTGGCGTTTTAACTATTGTTTCCCATTTCATATTCTGTTTATTTTCTTTTTGTTTGTTAGCATTGGTGTCAGGTTTAGACTCATCATAGACAAATATTCCTAGCTCATCAAGCTTTTTACTTTTTTCCAGTAATAATTCATATATTTTATCATTAGTCAACCACAGTGAAATGTGGCCTTCTGCCTCCCATCTGACCACTCTGCTGACATATGTCTTTTGAATTTCCAGTTGGAGTAACATTCCCAGGGTATCCAAAAGTTTATATTGTAGATTAGTTACTGTTTCCCTATGGAACTGTTTGAGTCCAAATATAGATACCAGTTTCTCTTCTTCTGTAAATTTCTGATACCAATTATACCTTTCTGGGCGTACCTCTCTTAGGGTAAGTATGTTTTTTAACTTCCATTCCCATATCATTCAACTCTTTTTTTTATATTGTCTTTAAAATGTAGTACTGGTCAGAAATGATCAAAACCAGTTCCTCATTCTCTATCAATCTTATCACACTGGTATAATCCAAAATTTGTTAATTTCCTGTCAGCAGGGTGCACAGTAGATTTTTCAATATCTTATTCAGATCTTCCAACTTTTCTTGTTGTAAAATTCCTACCCCATACATTGGCAATGTAAATCTGATCCTTTGGTTTTTGCCAAAAAGGTTTGGAATGTACTGTTTGTTTTGATCCCCATCTCATCCCCTTAAACATATTTTTTATCCTTTTCCTTGGATGTTGCTTGAGTATCTACTCCTTTAACTATCTCTTCCCTTCTGGAGGTTTATCCTCTACCTCCACTCTTTCTCCTTGTTTTGCAACCTTTTATCCTCCCCCCCCCCAAATTTTCCCTTCCTTTTCTTTCTGCCTTTTTCCTCTATCCTTTTAGCCTTTTTTTCTGTTTTGTTCCATTTACCTCAACTTTAGAGATGTCTTGCTTCTTTATTTTAACATCCTTTTCTCCCAGCATGTTACTAATTTCGTGACTTTGTCTAATCTCTGTCACCTCTTGTATAGTGAACTGTCCTTCTTTAGGACTTTTAGCATGTTTCTGTAACTTCTTATCTGCTTTACTATTTATTTTCTTTCTCCTTTTTTCTTTGCCCCTTTCCCATTTATTTCACAGTGTTTCTAATGTATTATTTTCCTGTTTTCCCCCTTTCTCCCATAATGTAGCATGGGCCTTTTTTCAATTCCTTACTTATACTACCATCCCTTTTACTTTTCTCTGGGAACATAATTAGTTCCCTGGACTGCAAATCCTCTATTTCTGATGATGTGGAGACTAGATACTATAGTCTATATCCTTATCCTCCTCTGCCAAAATGGTTATATCTTCTCCTACCTTATGATTCTGGGCTTCTTTTTCTTTGCCCATGTGTGTTTCTTCTTCCCTCATCCAAATTTCCAAACTGATTCCTTTCAAAAATGAGATTTCTTTTTTATCTCAACTATTTCCATGTGAATCAGTAAATTAGCCATATACAAATCCCTTAATGATAATTGGGCATCCCTTGCTATGCCTTCCACATCAGGTATCTCCATTACCTCTGGGCTCATAACCTGGGTCTACCCTGTAGTTTCCCCTGACTTCTCCCAGTCAAGTTCATTAGTATCCATACAATTCAAGATTCCTGATAAATCTATCTTAATCATCTGATTGTCTGTTTCTTTGTTCTCTCCAGAGTTAACATTTTTATTTGTTTCCCACTCATCTAATACTTCAGTTTGATCACTCTTATTACTTTCCCTTCTCCCCTCTACTTTCTCCTCTGGCATACTTATTTCTTCTCTTACAGAATACCTCATGTTAGAAATATCTTTATGTAATTAATAATTAATCTATATCATTACATATATCTAGGAACTTCACTTTTGATTATGGTATTTCACTTTTTTTTTATTATCTTTCTTTTTACCCTTTTCACTACAGCCTTTCTTTTTGCTGATGTCATTTGGGAAAAATAAATCTGTTATTTTTACTTTTGGTGTTGATGTCTTATTCTTTCCCCTTTTGCTTTTTCCACCTTCACATTTTCCACTATAATCCATATCTATATATTTCCCTTTTAGCACTTTCTTATTTGAAAAATCATTTCTTTCCATTTCAACTCTTTCTGATTTCTTTAATTTATCTTGAGAATTTGAAATATCCAGGTCTCCAGAACTGCACTTTCTTGACATACTCATTCTCCCCCTTTTTTTTTTAAGTAAATGATCTGCCTTCATTAAGGTTTTTCACATTTCTTGTGGTTACAGATATAACATATAATAGAATATGCAAAAAGTACCTTAAATACCTTGGTAATTGTACTTAATTACCCAGTTAATGAGTTAATGAGTCTCCCAAAGACCCACAATATACAAAAATTCAGTGCAATACACGCTGTCCAATATTACCACTAAAACCAGTACTTCTAAAATAGTGTTAAAATAGAAATATTAAAGTGCCCTTAAGATTTCCTAATACTTTATAATACATTGTAATACTTTATAAGCTCTGTGCACACACATGCTTATGTTACTCTTAAAACTTTTCTTCAAGATATCAGAAATAAAAATTAAGACAGAACTGCAATTAGGTTTCAGTCCCAAGGTTATTGATAGATATTTATTACCAAATCTGCACACAGTTCTGTATTTGTCTTGTCCACGCCTTGGTTTTCTGTGTTTATCCTTTTCCTTTGTGCTTCTTCCACTCCTTCTTCTGTCTCCTCTTTCCTTTCCTGTCCTGTCATGCTTCCTTTATTCAATCTGCTGCCAGTGCTTATATAGTCCATGTTATCTGCTGGTATCTGTTCAGTTTCTTTGCTCTTCAGGTTTGTAAGCACTATGGTTAACAATAATAAATACAGGGGCAGGGCATGGCAATTGTATTTGTATGCTTTCAAATAAATCTAATTCTTTTACCCTGTCCTCTCCCTCTTTGTTCTAGAACCTTTAACTCAAAGAAGGACACCTCACCCAGTATTGTTTTGGCTGCTCAGTCGGCATACCGTTTATTAAACTTTCCATTCAAATTTTACAAACAATACTGAGTTCCTTTACATACCATCTTTAACATATTTCTTTATTCCATCTTCTCTTTATTTCAAAATATCACAACTTATGTCACATTTCATAAACACCTTTTATATAACATTTTTCTTTCACCCCCGAGTGTAAACTCGAGGGGGGGTCTTTCTTTCTTTCTTGCTCATTTTTCTCTCTCACCTCCAGCTGTAAAGCTGAGGGGATTATCTCTTAATGTCTGGGCTAGGTCCAATTCCTGCCCCCCATTTCCATTCCTGGGTGTCCACACCCTTTCCTCTTGTTTGGGCCAGGTCCAATTCCTGTCCCCCATTTTATTCCTGGGTATCCATACCCTTTTTCTCTTATACCCACCTTGGTATAACTCCAGAATTTTCCCCCGTCCCCTCCAGAAAATATTTACAGTTTCATTCTTCCACTAGCCCATCTCCAGCTTGCGTTGGAAGGCAGGCTTCCCAAACTCCTTCCTTCCTGTGAAAATCTCAGCCCTGCATCCATGTCCCCCTTGTGTTCTTTGAGCATGCCCCCATCCCCTTCTTACTGCCATCTTCCACTACCCTACCTGACTCTAGGTCCCTCCACTCATGGACTCTCTGGTCATCCTGCATCTGCTTAATTGGAAGCAGTATAGCACAGTGGTTCAAGGCTCTGAGCTGCAAATCCGGTGACAACCTGCAAATCAGACCCGGGTCTGAATCCCACAGCTTCCACACGCACACTGTGTGACCCTGAGCAAGCCACCCAATTTCCTTGTGCTCCCAGGTCACTCCTGCAAAAAAAGATTTCAACTTAGTGTTCTACTCCTGGTTAAACAACTAAATAAAAATAAATAATAAAATATGAGTAACCACTAATGTGCCCCAAATCACTTGTCACCCAGCTGTACCATAATGCAGTTAGGTTTGAATTGGACTAGCAGCTTCTATCCATCAATGGCAATAACAGGGCCCCCAATGCCCCCTTTTGTGCCCTTCCACTGGATCCATACCTTTTGTTGCTCAAAATCAATTGTTCACACCCCCCCGCCTTCTTTTAGGCCTGTCTCTTGGCATGCTATATTTGAAATTTCTCCTGCTGCTCCAGTACTTCTGTCCTGCAGCCAATCTCTATAACACATAAACAAATCATTCAAAACCATTTATTTTTATATGCATACCGCTCCCCCCACTGCTTCATTTTTTTTTTGTGGATAGCTGAAACATTTCCTTTGTGATTTCCACTTCAGATTTTTTTTTTTGCACAGCTGGGTGTTACCCCACTCAATTTTCTCAAGTCATCCTTCAACACCCAGTGGGCTGCGGCCACAGAGGCTGCTCCCAACTTATTGCATGTGATAATTAATTTCTGGGTTTTCCCTCATGGGGCCATGCCCCCTTCTTTTTTACCACTACTATGATTCCCTGTTGTGCCTTCCATGAAATGGGTAATGAGCCACTCTCCTGTGCTGCTGTAGTGGAACCTGGATCCCCCTTTTTCTCCACTGATCCATTTTTAGATATACCAGAATTTCATGATCCTTTCTGTGCTCCAGCAGACAGCCCTTCACTACAGTCCTGATATTGAGGCACCCTGCTGTTGGGCCCTATGGCTCCCCAGATGCACCCCCATAGTTGACCCTGCACCCTACCTTGAAAACTGCTCACCTTGCATGTCAAGTAGCAAACCTGTGGCAGCACCTCTGCCAATTTACTCTACACTTTTTCCATATGGGCTTTCCACACCCTGCTTTCCCCTGTCCCCAGCTGTCATCCCGTCATCATCCTCTTTGGCATTATACTCTATGATTCTGGCCCAACATTTGGCTGTAGCAGCTTCCACTCCTTAAATGAGGAAGATGAAAGGTCCCTGGACTCTGTAGTTACAGTGGGAGCAAGATTACAGTTCTTCTGTATGCTCTGGGCCTCAGTGACCACAGGCAATTGGGTACAGCGATCTTCTCCCAGTCACCCATAACTTACTTCAGATCAGTAGCTTGAACAATCCAGTCTGCTTAGTCTCTTGTTGTTTTAAACCAGCTCCCTCAATCCTCCCTAAGAGTGCTGCTGAATCATCTCTTTCCAGCTGGTACTCTAACACCTGCATGTTATTCTGAAGTGGAAGTAAAACTCTCTTCCACTTTTATCTGGTGGTAATGATCAGTGTTAATGATTGGGGACATCCATCTGCTCCTATCCAGATTTCAATTTCATAACCTCACCCTGCACCCACATAACGCTCAGGTTGGTGCTGTTGTGCTCTCTAATAAGCAGCACCTTGTACATAAAGATTCTCCATCTCCATGTTGCACTGAACTTCTGACAGTTTGAAACACTCTCAAGGGCTCTTGTCCTTTTCCTTCATTTCACCTCTGCCCACTATACTCATACAACCACCCCATGGTGTGGCCCCTTCTGCCTTCACCATGGCTTGAGCCAGGGGCTGTGTAAACACATGCCCTAATCCCATAGTCTTGCAAGCAAGGTGCCATTGATCCAGTACTCACTGCACCATCTGAAGCATCACTCATCTTGCTTTATTTCATCCCCCAAAAACCCTTAATTTATTCCTATTCTGCCAAGGAAGCCTGACAACCTTTTTCAGCTCTATTACTAAAATCCCCCCAAATTTTCCCCAACAGTGTCTTTGACCCTCTGTCCTTTTTCCACTGCCAGTGGCACCCCTGGCCCCCAATACCTGTCTTTCACAGGTTAACAGTCCTTCCCAATACTTTCTTCCCCAGTGTCCCTTAATGAGGTAGTGGTGGGAGATTACACTAAATCCCTAAACCCTGGGCCCCAGCAGCAAAGGTCAAGTGGGTAGAAATCCTTCTATAAGCCATAGCCTTTCCTTTCAGTGAAGTAGTCCTGCCATACCCAAATTGTCTGGCCCCTTGTCCTACCAACCACTCCCCTCTAACCGCCACTACTGGTGCCGCTGTGTCCTCTTGCTGACTGGCACCCAACCACCCCAATATTATCATGAAGTGGAGGTGAAGCTCCCCCCCGACTGGTGTTCAAAAATCTGAATCATCCAGTATGCCCCCTGACTTAAAATTGTTGTAACTCCATCTTTGCCCCGATTGGTTCAGGCTGGAAATGCTGTGCTCCACAATTAGTAGCTCTCTCCAGCTGCCCATGCCAGCACCTCAGACCAATTGTATGACTCCCCTTCAGCACTGGGGATCTGCTACCAACCCATCAATTAGTCTATTTTTATCCTCTTAGTTACAACCCTGATCTGCATTAGACTACCCCAGCCCCCCTAAATGGCCACTAATCTAACCCGACACCTCCCAAAATGCTCAACTGGGCTGCAAACCTCAAAGGTTAGGGATACCTTCTAGCTTCTGCCTTGGAGCAATTAAAGTGATCCCCAACTGGATTGAAAACTTTTTGTTTGTTTGTTTGTATGCAGTCAGGCTATCCCATGCACATGTTCCAGCATTGGGCCTATGGCCATACCTGGTTGAGGACCTGGCCTCACCACTGGCACCAGTACTGTATTGCATGGAAGGGGAAACCACGACTGTCTCTTGTGACCATTCTCACAACCTCTGCAACCCAGTGTATTTGCTGCCATATGTTTGTTTTTTTTGATGCCCCATAACCTCACCGAATACATTGGTTCTTATCCCAAGCAGATGTGCCCCCAACCCCCCAGGAACATCGGACCAAAATTTGAAATTGTTGTATGGTCTCCCCTTGTAATCCTAACTACAGGAATTTGGAACAAACTAACCTGTACTCTTTCCTCCAATAAGAATCAGTTTGCCCCCAGCTGGACTGAGAATATTGTCACCAAAATGTGCCCTCTTAGAAGAGAAAACCTCCTCTTGTAAGATAGAAAGTGCAGGTTAGACTCAGTATTTTCTTTGTTAAATTGACCATTTACAAAGCATACTCAGGCACCACCCCTTTAAGTGCCCAAGTACTGAAACCAGGTTTATTGTCAACCAACATGTGCCCTTTTCAGGAAAACAATCCCTTTTTAAGATAGGAAGTGAGGGTTAAACCCAGTATTTTATTTGTTAAAACTGGACCAGTTTCCAAAGTATATTTGGGCACCACTCCTTTTACTACCAAGGGACACAACTATCTTAATGGTTCTGATGGGACTCATCACCTAAATATTGCAGCCCCACTCCCCAGAGCTATCCTGATGAAGGGCACCGATCAATTGCTAGCCTCTTAGAATCTCTGCTGTTGTTACCATGATAAGAGGTTTTTTTTTTGGCACTATTGTTCTTCTAATGCAAGCCCTGCCCATTATGCTTTTACTTTATTTATATTGTTTTAACTGTGCTGAATTCTGGAATTGTTCTCTGGTCAATTGCCCCAACTCCTCAGAGTTTACACTTATCATGGTGCTGTCCTCTGATTGCTGGCATATCCTTAAAATGGTGGCTGCCATGTGGCCCCGCTTCAAAATGGTGACCGCCGCCCTGCCCCAATTCCAATCAATGGCTGCCATGCCATCCCTGTTTTAATCCCTAAACTTCTGCTCAGCTAATTCAAACTTGGTGTCCACTCTGCAATATAAACGTCCATGCGGTACATGAAAATGAGTCGTGGCTCCCCGACAGCTTCCATTACCTGCAGTCTTTGTTAAAAACTTGGGGGCCCCGTGCCGCCCTTACTTCCCTACCACCAGCCCCTCTGTCCCTGATTCAAGCAAAAAGAATCCCCATTCAGGCTAAGATGACCAAAAAATGCCCGAGTTTTGAAAGATTTGGTTGGGGACCTGATGCGTGGAGATGAGCCTACATGGCTCCCCAACAACTTCCATTCAAGGCAGTCTTCTTTATTCAACTTGGAGGCCCCATTTGGCTCTTACTTCCTCAACAACATGAGCATCTGAGGCTCCAACCAACCTGGTGGCCCAGCACACCATCGCCTAGTTCTCTTCAATTGATTGGTCCCCCAGGACCCTTAAAACCTAGCAAAAACAAGACCATTTTTTCCTCCTTTTGAGTCACCGGCAGCTTTTTTTTTTTCCAGTGCCATCCCTGAGCTTCTGCAGCTCCAGTGCAAAAATGAGAGGCCTTTTTACTGGCCCCCTACCCAAACATAGAACAACCACACTGCTTAAAAAGGGTGGGTGTGTGTGTGTGCTATTAATAGTACTTACAACAAAAAGAAATGATACAACTGGTCCCCATGCATTAAATTCTGCCCTTTTGTTTATTCACTGGTGCGTTTTCTACCAGTTCACCTTCTAACCGGCTGCTGTTGTTCCCCAAGCTTCTGCTGCTCCACCCCAAAGACAATTGGATTATTAAAACTGGCCCCATGAGCAATTAAGGATAAGTCGCACCAGATGATTGGGGGTTGGTGCTCTGTTATTAGTAATACCAATAAAACAAGATAATAAATGGCCCCATGACCCCTATAACAATGGGGCTTATCTTTTTAGAGACAATCCATCTTATTGTTTCTGTGCTGCCCTTATTCTTTAACCCTCTCTGTTATCCTTAAGTTTTCTATTTCAAAGGCTATGAGTTATAAGCTAAAAGACTGTAGGCCATAAACTTTAACTAAATCTATTATAATCTTATTACTTTAACCTATTGGTCCTTGCCCTCAATTCTTGTCCTCTTAAAACAGTATTCTTACTTACTCTGCTCTGTATACCACTTTCAAAGTTTGCTCGATCCTCTCAGACCACCCAAATCAAAATCACAAAACATCAAAGATTTAAAGCTGTTGTTCCACTGCTTCTGTGACTCACTTTGATTCATCAGCTTCACCAGTTTTCTCTATGATTTACAATCATTTGTGCAAGTTGCACTAACTAAGCATTAATCGTTGACTGTTTTTATCTTACTTTAGCTGACTCAATCTGGCATTCTGATGTTCTAGCATTCTGCTGAGCAGTAAGTTTCCACAGGAAGCAATCTCTAGCTTCTCTAGTCTCACCTGTCTCCTATTATATTTCCTTTATCACGCCCAGTTTCTTAGTGGCATGAGACCTGATTCACTTATGATTACGTGCCTGTGTAACCTGTGTCAGGAATCAATAATTAAGTAATTACATTGAGCAATTGAATATTTAAATAGTATATAACAATTTAAAATATTACTATGTTTACTGAGGGAACTGTTTTAATCTCTTAGAATCAACTATGAATTCTACTAAATACCTGACTTCCGATGTTAACATTACACAATCCAGTGAAATGAAAAATGGGGAAAAAAAACTTTTGTTTCTCTAAATAAAATGTATCCCTTATTCTTTACTATTTTTCTTGTGATATCTAGGAGTGAATGGCTATGCCCTAGAATACTAATCCCCAGTAATTCAGGTCTGATAATGCAATTCTGCCTGAATAACTTTGGTTCTTTTGCTTCCCCCCTTGCTGCAGTGGCAAACTCACCACCGGGTTTGAAGCAGTACTGGTCCACAGGACTCTGTCACTACTCAGACTGCTAGCTTCCAGGGCAGGCATGCAGCACCATTACAGTAAATGAGGGGTATCTTATTTGAGCAAATTCAGAAATCCTGGAAAGACTTATACTATGTCCTACTATATGCAGGCAATAATGGCATACTTGCCGTATGATTAAAAGCACCATGTAAAGTCCTGCAAGCTGCTGACTCTCAGCACCAGGAGTTGCTCTCTGCATACTCCTCTTCCAAGTTCTACAGTTGATGAGTTCTCATCCCAGACCTCATTTAGCCTGAGGGCAGCCACAACTACAACAAAATTGGCACTGGCAGCATAGAAGAGACTTGGCCGACTAGGGCAAGTACTTCTGAGACTGGTTCTACAGCCAATGTTAGTGAGTATGTTCAAGTAAGCAATAAGACAAAGCAGGGTGTTGGTTGTTTAAGAGATAACTCTCAGTTAGCCAGAGTATATGAATAATTTCCCAGTGGATGGGGGTGATTCAATGCTGATGCTAAAGGATGAGATATTTAATCAACCACTGAAGACAGTTATTCTGAGTATACTCTGTCTAACTGAATGTTAAAATTGTTACATGATTAGGAATTATGAACACAGGATTTCAAAAGTTCTGTGGTAGATAAAGTGGAACATGCTTTTTTTCCCTTTGCTGTAGGCTAAATGGTTAAACTACTGTTGGCATGCCAAAAATGTGAATAACCTACCATGACCATGTCCAAAACATGGATAAATTACTGTGGGCATGTCTAAAATGTAAATAACCTACTGTGACCATGTTCAAAATGTGGATAACCTACTGGGAGTGTGTCCAAAATATGGTTGTAGTAGTAGTTTGCGGGATATTAAATGACAGTTTTTTCTGTGTTCTGATTAGCTCACAAGAGATACATGTTGTATAATTTGAGATAATCGCATGCATTGTGAGACACAAGGAATTCTTGCTGAATGCTTTTAACCACCAAGAAGTGTGATTATCACATTAATTACTTTTATTTAGAATTGTATTTAATTGTTGGGTAACCAGGTAAGACTCACTAGGCACAATGTCTGTTTTTAGGTATGACCCAAAGCACTGAGTAGGTTGAGTGATTTGGTCATGGTCACACAGTATGCAAGTGGAGGTTGTGAAACTCAAACTCAGGAGTGCTGGATGTACCAAGCTCACACTCAACTCATTATTCTAACCTCTGCACTGTACTAACATAATTTTCACTCACTGGCAAGATGCCTAGTTGTCAAAAGGGTCCCAAGGGACATTTAGAGCAGCAGGAGTTAGTGCACTTAAAATTCTGAGTAAAGTCGGAAAACTTTGCCTCACAAAAATATATTTGAAGTGCCACTACATCACATAGTGCCAAGTGGAACTTTGCATAGATGTTCATTGGGCAAAGAATCTCTAAAGTTACACTACTGGCTAAGTGTCCTTTACATGCAGCACTTCACCAATGGAAGTGTGCACTTTGTTATGCAAACAAGCACTTCACTTGCAAAAGTGCTGCTTTGCATAATGCCGACAGTCCTAAAAATGATATCTCTTCTAGTACCCTCACAGCTAGTGCAGTGCAAAAATAACATTTCTCCACACCAACCTCCCATCGATGACTGGCATAGATCCTCCACTCACCGCCATGGTCAGCTGCAGACAGGTCATGATCATGCACCTATTGTAATCAGCTGAGTAAGACACACAATCATGACCTACCAGTTGATGGCTGGCTGTGGAGGTGGGTGGGTGGATGGTCTGTGCCAGTCACTGATTGGATGATAGCATGCTGGGCTTAGAAGGGCTCATGTGTGGGTGCCAAAGCTGGGGGGATGGTACCGGGGACAATTTGGTTGGGTGGGAGGGTGGTGGAATTTGAACCTATGGAGAGTGATGGTGGGACCACTGGACACCAGGGAAAAACTTTTCAGGCATATTGGGAAGTGTTAGGGGACACAAGGGGGACCACTGTACACCAGGGAAGAAGTTTGTAAACATATCACAAAGTGTTTGGAGGATGGGGGGACCACTGGACACTGGGGAAAAACTTTTCAAGCATACTGAGAAGTGTTCAAGGACAGAGGACCAGGAAACACCTGGGAAAATATTTTATAGCACATTGGGAAGTGTTCAGGGGCTGGGGACCACTGAACACCAGAGAACATTTTTGAAAACAAATCAGGAACTGTTTTGGGGGTGGGAGGAACACTGGACACCAGGGAAAAGCTTTGCAATCAAATTAGGAAGAGTATTGGGGTCAGGGGACCATGGGACACCAGAGGAAAACTTTGCAAACATATATGGAAGTGTTCAGGGATTGGGGACCACTGGACACCAGGGAAAATGTTGTAAACATATTGAGAAGCATTCTGGGGGCAGGCGGAGTCACTGGACATGAAAGAAATCTTTGCAAACATATCAGGAAGTGTTTGGGAGGGACATCTTGACTCCAGACAAAAACCTTGCAATCATATTGGGATGCGTTCAGGTGATGGGAGGGGGGGCAATGGACACCAGGAAGATACTTTTCATTCCTCAGTTCATATATTCTCAATTTATACATTTATTCAGAAATTCACTAAGTCACAGAACTGTGGAATGAATGTGTCAATTGAAGATTAATGTTTTAAACTGCAGAAAGACATTCCACAGAACTGATAACTGAACTGTGAAATGTTTACATGTACTGTGGAGTGATGTATTTAACTATGGAATGAAAATCCTCAGAACAGTCATTCCACAGTTCATTTGTATTATTCCAAAATTTTGCCAGAAAAGTTTTCAGAATGGCAAGAAGTTCCCAAACACATTTGGAAGATTTGGATTTTGCCGTTGGAAATTCTAAAAATTCTGTGAAATTTGAGAAATTTCCAGAGATTCAGAATTTGCAAATTCTGCCCAGCTCCACTCACAGCACCTTGTCCTACCCCAATCCCAGTCACAGCCCCAGCAAAGCAACTATTTTGTTGGAGGTGATTGGTATTAGACTTTTGATGCTACAAGAATGGCGGAACAGTTTTATCAATTTAACACACGTAAAGGAGAAAGTAACGCTTTTATAGTAAAACAATAAAAACAAACCAGTTAGTTCACTGGGCGTGGGGCAGGGGACTGGGTGTTGTGATGGTGGTGACAGGGTTCATTCTGAAGCAACTGGTGCTGGCATAAGAAGGGTGGAATGGGGTCCTATGAGGGTAGGGGAACAGAACGTTTTATTTTTTAAAACCTTCTCATTAGTGGGAAGTGCAAAGTGGTTGCAAAGGTCCAAAACTTCATCAAGCTATGTATAGTGTGAAGTCTGGCACTTTATTACCACATTTGCTGGTGAAGTAAAACTTTGTGGCATTTCTAGTTACTAACTGTTAAGTTAATTGTACAATGTATATATATTGACAGAGGTATTTACAGAGTCCTTCATCAAATGGTTAGAGGAAAATTATGATAGAATGATTAGTCAGATGTAATGTGGGGTGCATGTCGAGAATAAGCAGTCAAGATGGGGCGCTGAGAGTATTGGTAATTGAGGCTTGTAGACCCCTGCATAGTGAAAGAAGATAAAGGTACATGATGTTTGAAGGCTTGTGCAGAAGCACAGTTCTTGGTACTGGTGGGGAAAGAATTCTAGGCGATAGAGGTTAAGAGAAAGTCTTCTGTCTGATAGATGTGAATGCTTTGGGACCATGGAAGAGGATCTTACATTTTGACCTGAGCTGTAGAGCTGCATAGGTATAGTTAGTAAGTTGATCAGGTGCATTAAATAGAGTGTGTGCTCATCTGTAAACTACCCTATGACTGACCATTCAATTTTCCATCTCGCTTCAGATGAAAGGAGGCCTATATTACTGTAGACTATTCAGTGGTAGGAACAATCCACAACCTACAGTTTCTGACTGTGTTTATAAATGGATAACAGTGCAACAATGTATAAAAGGAAAAAAAATGTTTCCAAATAACCTTTTTGTTTCTTATTTCATTTTCATTTTTATATAACATAGAATCTGTTAGGCAAAAGCTCATTTTCAAAGAGTCCAGAGTCAAGCAATCAAAAATATTATAGCATATAGTGGGCCCTTGTTCAGAATGGATTTCCATCTTTGCTGAAATATTGTTGTACCACAGTTTGAAGGTCATGAAACATTGTTATACCCCTCCATGGTACAATAACATATCAGATGATTGGAAATCTGTAGCCACCTGTGCTCAGAGATTCTGCACATATACTGTTTTTTTAAAACAAATCTGCTGAGCCACCTGGTATGACTGAGTGTGAAAGCGAAAGTGGAGCTGTTCTGAGACTAGGGATGTTGTGAAGTTTTAATTCATCAGCAAAATTCTGGTGAAATTTCTGACTCCGCCTCTGCAATCTGTAAAGTTTTACCATTACCTTTAAAATTTACAGTTCGTCTTTTTGTAATTTCATCAGATAACTTTGCTTGTTAACGTTGTTTTGGGGTGTCAAAGATGTTGTTTTTGAAACTGAGGCTTCTGGAGTGGTAAACAGCTTGTCTCAAGGCCACATGTTTCAGCTTCTACACTCGCATGGTACATATCTATATAGTGAATGTGCCTCCATTCACTTTTGCATTGTTACTCAGTCAGAGAGGAGATGGAACCTGTCTGCAACAAAGTGCTTTATTAGAGATTTAGAGAATTACAGTGCATTTTTTGACTGTTTTTTCTTTCTTTCTTGGTTTATTGATTTAGTTCTTGTGAATAGTTTTGTTCTACTTAAGCTTTATTTAGAAAATATTTTTAATACTTTTTAGGCAGTTTCATTTTGCCCTTTTCTCTATAATTTTCTCATCTCTCTCTTTACATTGTTTTTGTTTGTTTGGTGAGGTCATGGTGATAGTAATAATAGAAGATGGGTTTGCACCCATAGAAGTGGCACCATATGCCTATGTCACCCCCCAGCACCTCCTCAGCATTCCCTTCAGCAGCTGGAGCAGCAGCAGTGTCCTCAAGGGAGTGCTTGTCAGTGAGTCCCTAACCAGCATCAGTAACAACAGCAACAGCAACAGCAGTCCCATGTTCCTGCAGTTCCCTGTGAGAGTCAGCAGCCAGAACCTCCCATCCCCACCATGGAACCACCACTGCCACCAGCTCCCCCAAGCAGAGGAGCCCCGACCATCATCCTCTGTTCCTCCAACACCAGCTAGCATGGCCAGTGCCACCACCCAGACAGATTTTCATTTATGTAGGAGTTCATTGAAAGTGATGAAAGCATCTTCACATGTAAATTATGCAAGGCCAGGGGAAGGTGGGGGTAAAGGGGACACACTTGGGCACAGGTGGCCAGAGAACCCACGTGAAAGTTTGTCATGCTCTGCAGTGGGAGGTCTGGCAGAAAGAGGTGGCGAGTGATAGTGGGGAAGGTGGTGGTCCCTCCGTTTTGCTTACAGAGGGGCCACACAGCTGGAATTGGTGGTGTGCGAGACAGATGTAGTGGGCAAACCCCACTGAAGGGACTGCACTAGATGTTCCAGCACAGGTAGGAAAGCCAGCAGTAGCACCCTCAAGGACAACAGCCAGCATCAGTGAGGAGCTGGGTAGTTTACAGGAGGGAATGGGGGACCTCCTACATAGGGTCACCACTATGGAGAAGATGATGGGAAGTATCCTGTTCAATCAACAGCAGTTGTTGGAAGTCATGGCGGAACTTTGCTGTGGCAGTGTGAGTGGTAGTGCTGGCACTTCTGGGGATCGGATCCGTGATGTTCTTTAAAAATGTTTGTCCCTTTCCTTTACTTATATATAAATTCTTCTTTCCTTTATGTGAGTCTGTGCTACACTGTATTACTCTTTTTCTTATAAGCAAATATAAAAAATTTTGAAAACATTGAATGTACATTTCTTTACTGTTCCACTTGTCTGTATTTCTATATTGTCTGCTTTGGTTTTATCTTTCATTAAAAAAAAAACCCACACAAAACATTTTTTATTTCCTATCTATATTTTCTTTCATGATGCCCTGTCTCCAATTTCCATACATCACACCTTTCTTTTCTTTCTGTTTCACAGAATTCTTACTGAAATGTTTCTCAACTACCAGAACAAATATGTCAGGCAGCTACATGTTAGTTGTACTGCCACTGCCACATGATACCTTGCTGTGTGTCATTGACCCCAATATTGTTCTTTATGCATTTTGTGTTAGTTGTGCATTAATCACAAAACACATTACTGTACTTCTGTCCTCCCACAATTTGTCTCAAGTGTCCAAATCCCAAGCATTTTAGTACACACAACTGCCAAGCACAATATATGAATGTCTTACTTCTGGAAATTCTCTCCCAAACCAGAAATCAGTAATGGTGGTAAAAAAAAGCTGCTGCTGCTGCAGCTGATATGCTGTTTGAGTCACCTTCTCAGACAGTCTGTGTTGTCAAGCACTTTAGTACGTGTTTTTTTTATTATGCAAAAGAGAAAAAATACGTAGATATATACATTACATTAGCATACATTAATACATAGAGAAAGGTAGCTACCAGGTCTATAAACAAATAAAAGGGTTCACATACTTAATACAGTTGCCGTTAAGCTATATAACTACTTCACCAGTAGGAATGCTTTGAAAAATATAATATAAGAAGAACAAAAGGCTATTTTACACCAAATTTATTTAATTAATTGATTAAGGTCCAGGTTGTGTGTCTTAATTCTTAGAAGCCAGTACTTAAAATGTGTGAGGGTTTGGACATCATATATGATCAATTCCCAATCAATTATTAGCAAATGGGGTCCAAATTGGGTTGAATTTAATAATGTGTTTATAAGTAGTATAATGGATTTTTTCAGTATGGTGGATAGAAAGCATCATATTGATCCATACCATAAATAATGGGGGATTACTGTGCTTCCGTTTCATGAGGATCAATTTAAAAACATTGATAATACAAATATTAATCAAGTATCTATAATGAAAAGGTAAAGAGCACATAGGGCCTCCAAAGTGTAACAATATCCAGAATTGGTCCTTAACTAAAGGTTTGCCCAGCATACATGACAAGAATCCCAAAATAGCCAACTAAAAGGAGTCTAATGCAGGGCATAAAATGAACATATGCTCCAAAGTTCCTATATCAGAATGGCATCTAGGGAAGGTGTTAGAAACCATGGGATTTATAAGGTTTATATGATGGGGTGTGTAATAAGTACAGTACGGTGTAAAATGTTGAATTGAATCTGAGAAAATCTTGAAGCTTTGAAACCCCAGTGTTTTGGATATATAATTTTTCTCCATAACGAGAGGGGAATAGCCTGATTTAGTTTATCCTCCCATACTGATTTTAATTGATGCTATTCATCCATACTATTTGATGCCAGGGCCTGATAAATCTGAGAGATAAATGTATTTCTTTGTATGGATGTACAAATGTTTTCTATCTGTCTTAATCTAAGGTTACTTGATGTTCTATACTTTTTACAAATGAAATCTCTAATTTATAAGTAGCAGTAAAATTGGGAATTAGATAATTCATACTTATTTTTAAGAGACTCATAATCCGAAACTTGATTGTCACCCACAGATTGTGCAATTTCACTCAGACCTTTTGGGTACCACTGTTTAAAGGTAATATCCTCAACAGAAGGGGGAAAATGGGTTCATATAAATAGGAGAGTGAGGTGAGCAATGTAAGGCTGGAGAAGTCTGCCCAATAATCTTATATCAAATTTTTATTGCTGTCATAGAGCAAAGGGATACATTTTTAAGTGTATTAAAGTGCTTGCCAATATAGAGGCTATGTTTGATATTGGAGTATGGGCAATGAGAAGTTTCAATAATGTACAAGTGGTCATTCATATCATTATGACACCGGTTAGCCAATGGGACCAAATTTGCAGCTATATAATAATTTTTAAAACAGGAGAGAGCCAGTCCTCCTTCTGAAGTAGAGAGATATAGTTTCTGAATTTTAAGTTGGGGGGTTTTGCCTTGCCACAAAAATTTCTTTAATAAATTTCTAGGCCTTTAAAAAAATCTTCTTGAATTATGATAGGTATATTCTGAAAAAGAAATAAAAATTTAGGAACTGTGTCCATTTTAATGGTGTTAACCTGACCTATTGAAGAAAGGGGGAGGTTTTTCCAGCATTTTGAAGACTGCTTGGTTTTTTGGAGAAGGGGGTTGAAATTCAAAGAAAATATGTTTTTTTTAATTAAGTATCGATCCGAATTCCCAAATATAATATTTCTGTTACAATTCTGAGTTTAAGATCAGATGGAAGGTGAAAAGGATCAGAATGATGTTTAGTTTCAAGAACTTAAGTTATATCCCAGTTGACCTTATAGCCAGAGATACGCCTAAATTGGGTTATGATCTCCATGACTGGTGAAAAGGAATTGTTAAGATTTTGAACCATAATTAGAGTATTATCTGCATACAAACTGATGCAGTATTCTGTGTTGTTTATAGAGGGGCCTTTGATTAATTTAGATCATCTAATGGATAAATCAAGTGGTTCAATCAGTAAGGCAAAGATAAGTGGTGATAAAGGGCAGCCTTGACGGGTGCCCTTGTGAATCTCAAATAATGCAGAAATATCCTGGTTAGTCTTGACCCTGGCCACCAGGCTGGAATACAGAACATCCAGCCACAATCTAAAATTAGACCCAAAACCAAATTTAAGGAGAACAACTTTAATAAATGACCATTCTACATTGTCAAATGCCTTTTTGGCATCTATAAAGAGTAAAGAAAGGTCAGAACATTTGCAGTAATCTAGAATATTGAGAATCTTCCTAGTGTTAGATGTTAAAGATCAGCCCTTAATAAATCCGTTCTTATCTGGATGAACCTGAGCAGGGAGGACTTTTTCCAGCCTCATGGCCAGGACCTTTGCCAGGATCTTAGCATTTGAATTTATTACAGAAATTGATAAGTACAATCCAGGACAGAGAGGTTCTTTTTCTTTTTTGAGAAATTAATGAATGCTTTCCTCTTTAAAAGATGACAAGAGAGATTTTGTACTAAACATATAGTCAAATATTAGTTTTAAGATGTGGGGCCAATATTTTAGAAAATGTTTTGAAGAAATCTATAATCAAGCCATCTGGTCCATGGGCTTTTCCTGATGGAAGTTTTTTAATAGCTTCCATAATTTCAAATACAGTGATTTCTTGTTCTAAATAGTGGCACTATTCTGCTTGCAGGGTGCGGCATATAAGGTCAGAAATAAAGTCAGCTGTGTCTTCGGGGCAGTCAGTAATTTCAGATGAGTAGAGGGCTTGATAATATTGATTAAATACATTATTGATTTCAGAAGGTGTTGAAACAATTTGACCAGAAAAGACCCATATAGATGTAATATTTTTTTGTTGTTGTACTTTTAATTGCCAAACAAGCAGTTTATCTGTTTTATCACCAAAGGCGTAATATTGGTTGCGAGTATAGAGTAACTGCCTTTCCGAGTCCTCAGCTGACAATTTATTATATTGCTTTTTAAGAGAGCTTAAATACATAAAAATATCCGTGTCATTAGTTGTTATATATAAATTTTCAATATGAGATATCAAGGACTGTAAATCGCTAAGTGTCTGCGTCCATTTTTGGTTACGTCTATTTGTATATGTAGTAATACAACCAAGAAGGAATGCCTTAAAGGATTCCCATATAATCAATACATTTGTGTGTTTTGTTTTGTTTTGAGAAAAGAAAATATCTAGATCTGATTTGGTTGTAGAAATTTGAGTCTTTCAAAAATAAGGGATCAAATCAAAATTTATGTTGTTTTTGGGATTCAGTATATTGTAATTTTAACACAACTGGGGCATGATCAGAGATAATGATGGGGCCATATTCCACTGATTTAACCTGGTAAGCGCAAGATGTTGAGAGCAGAAAAAATAAATTCTAGAGTGTGTTTTGTGCATTGCAGAATAATAAGAGAAGCGCTGACATACCGGATTTAAATGGCACCATACTTCAATAAGCCTCAGATCCCCCATATATTGTAGGGTGACATTACCTGTGGAAGTAATTTTATTGGGCTGAATATTATATCTGTCGAAAACAGGATCCAATACCAAATTCAAAACACCACCAACAATATAGGGGGCAGGAAACAGAAACATAGAAACATAGAAACTGATGGCACATAAGGACCGCAAGGCTCATCCAGTCTGCCCATTTCTTTTTCTACCTTATAAATGTGCCATCGGCCTTTGCTCTGTCAATGGCCTATCTATTCATACTCATCTGTACTGCTCCCTTATGCCTATCCTATGCCTGTTTGAAGCCATGCACTGTGTTCATATCCATAATTTTCTGAGGTAGGCTGTTCCATGCATCCACCACCTTTTCTGTGAAAAAGAACTTCCTCACATTACCCCTTAATTGGCCTCCCTCTAATTTCATGCTGTGTCCTCTTGTCCTGCTATTTTTCTTATATAGAAACATGTTAGACTCTTTCACCTTGTTAATGCCCTTAAGGTGTTTGAATTTTTCGATCATATCACCTCTCTCCTTCCTTTGCTCTAGGGTACACATATTGAGCTCCATTAATCTGTCCTCATATGTTTTCTGATGCAGTCCCTGCACCATTTTGGTTTCCCTTCTCTGGACTGCCTCAATTTGGTTAATGTCCTTGTGAAGGTGTGGCCTCCAGTACTGCATACATGGGGCCTAACCAGTGTCTTGTAAAGAGGGATTATTACCTCCCTCTTCTGACTTGTGATACTCCTACTAATACACCCTAACATTCCCCTAGCCTTACCTACTGCTTTAGTGGTCTGCTTGGATGATTTCAGGTCATCGGTGATGATGATGCCCAAGTCTCTTTCTTCCCTTGTGACTGCCAGCAACTCACCCCCCAGCCTATAGGTGGCTTCAGGGTTTATCTTCCCTATGTGCATGATTTTGCACTTCTTTGCATTAAATCCCAGTTGCCACTCTTCTGCCCATTTTGCTAGTTTATCCAGATTTCTTCTCATTCTGCCCACCCCATCTGGATCATCTACTCTGTTGCAGATCTTGGTGTCATCTGCAAACAGACAAACCTTACCCTCAGTCCATCTGCAATGTCACTGATGAAGATATTGAAGAGGACTGGCCCCAGAGACTGATCCTAGGGTACCCCACTTGTGACTTGCATCTCTTCTGACTGTATACCATTTACCACCATTCTCTGTTTTCTGCCTGTCAACCAGTTTGCCACCCAGTTGACCAACTTCTGACCCACCTCGAGCCTACCCAGCTTATTAATAAATCTTCTGTGTGGAACAGTATTGAAAGCTTTGCTGAAGTCAAGGTAGGCGACATCAACTGCTCCCCCTTGGTCCACCACTCTGGTTACCCAGTTACCCTATGGATCCCAGGTGTTGCACTATCCTTTCCTTAAGGAGTGCCTCCATAATCTTGCCCACTATTGAGGTAAGACTAACTGGTCTGTAGTTCCCTGCCTCCTCCCTGCTACCACTCTTGTGGAGCGGGATCACATGAGCCCTTCTCCAGTCTTCTGGGACCTTTCCTGTGCTCAGAGACTCACGCAACAGTTCTGATAATGGCTCTGCTAGTTCCACCCTTAGCTCCTTTAGTACCCTGGGATGTATTCCATCAGGTCCCATTGCCTTTTACACCCTGAGCTTATTGAGCTCTTGTAGGACCCTTTCTTTTGTGAAGGGACTAGTGTTCACCTTCCTCCCCCCTGTGTCCATGGTGCTGAGCTGTGGGCCCTGCCCTACCTTCTCTTCAGTAAATACTGAGCAGAAGTATCTATTTAGTATAGATGCTTTTACATGGTCCTCCTCCTCACACACACCCTTATCTCCTTTGACCTTAGCAATTCCCCCCTGGACTTTCTCCTTTACTAATGTATCTATAGAAAGTCTTGTCACCTTCTTTTACTGTTTGTGCTAGTGTTTCCTCAGTTTGGGCCTTTGCCTGCCTTACTGCCTTCCCTGCTTCCCTTAGGGAAGTTTGGTATGCCTCTCTATCTTCATCCTGATGTGTTCCCTTATATTTCCTGAAGGCCAGCCTTTTGGCTCTGAACTTTTCTGCTACTGTTTTTGAGAACTAAAGTGGTTTCCTTCTTCTTTTGCACTTCCATTTCTCTCTAACACAATGGGATGTTGCTTCAAATATTACATCCTTAATGCTTGCCCACTTTGCCTGTACCCCCTCACCTGTATTTCTTTTTGCCAGGGCTAGCTTAACTCTGTTAGCCATCTTATAAAGTCAGCTCCTCTGAAGTCCCATATTTTTGCCTTGGGATGAGATGACTGAGTTGTAGTGGCCAAACTGAACCATACCATGTGATGATCACTGGCATCCAGGTGACCTTCTACCTGGAGATCTGTGATCCTTTCCCTGTTAGTCAGTACTAGATTTAGGATAGCCCTGTCTCTTGTGGGCTGTTGTACCAGTTGTTTGAGGCCCTCTCCCTGCAGGGAATCCACCATGTGTCTAGTTCTGGCAGATGTTCCTGCTGCTATTGACCAATCTGTATCTGGCATGTCAGTGTCAGAGGATCAGTAGGTAGCACACTCACCTCTGAGGCCAGGAGATCAGAGGGCTGTGGGTTCAGTTCCCACATCTGTCACTTGGGTTAATATCCGGTACTGACACTGTAGTGCAGCATGAGAGGGGTGTAGCACTTCTGAGGTGCCGTCTTTCAGATGAGACGTTAAACCGAGGTCCCATCTGCCTGGATTGGTGGTAGTTTACGTGGATGTTAAAGATCCCATGGCACTTATTGAAAAGAGTAGAGGAATTTTCCCGGTGTCCTGGCCAAATTTCCCTCATTCACTCAAAAATATCACCAACAGCTTAATCTGGTTCAAGGTCAGTTGGCATTTATCTGCATCCCTCTCCCCCGAGGTCATGCCTGAAAATAGGCAGGATTTGTCTAGTGCACTTACCCGGTCAACAAAAACTAAATAAATAAATAAATGTTGAAGTCTCCCATTATCAGAACCTCCCCTTTAGCTGTCATGGTTTGTATAATTTCTAACAGTAATGTGTCTTAATTCCCCAAAAAATTTGCTAAAAACAGAAGGAAAATTATCATTAGGCCCATATAAATTCCTAATAGTATATAACTGGTCTGCCAGTGAAATGTGGCAGATAATATAGCGACCCTCAACATTTATTTTATTTTTATTTTAGTCTCTGGTAACCAGGTAAGGCCCATTAGATACAAGTGCTTGTTTTCAGGGGCAGCCTGGGCGCACTGGGCAGTTAAGTGACTTGCGCAGAGTCACACAGTATGCAAGTGGAGGTTGTAAGACTCAAACTCAGGTCTGGTCTGCTGGATGTACCAAGCTCACTCACACCTCATTTCTCTAGCCTCTAGGCTATACTGCCCGCACATCAGTGGATTGTTTAATTATATGGGTGGAAAGTGATTTTTTAAAGAAAATAGAAACTCCCCAAGCCTTATGTTTAAATGGCACATTAATGCCCACACCCCACCTTTTGGCATGGAAGGAAGAATCCTTATCTGGCAGTGTGTTTCTTGAAGCAGAGCATAGTTAACTGCAGACTTATCCAGCCAGCTAAACACTCTCCTTGCTTTAATGCAGTCATGCAGTCCTCTCACATTCCAACTGGCTATATTAAGTTGATAAGCCATGCATATACATAAAAATTATAAAAATAAAAATAGATCAGGCACACCATGTATTAACACACTACCCTACTGGATATAAATATCCATATAGTTACAGTCTTGATATAGCTAATAATATATTGTGGAATAAGTTTAATATAAAGATAAACCCTTGATGCTTCCCCTACTCTCTTGAATAGGATAACAATATAATTTCATGTATTCTGTTTTTTCATTTTGTGCACAATTAATCTAACCAGCTGAATAACACAATATGTGCTGCCTTTTTGTGACATGAAAAACCAGCTGTATAGATTATTTTGTATAGAGTCAAAGTTCATTACTTCTGAAAAAATCAGAGGGCTAAGCTGGATGCCAGTTATACTGCCAGGGTAAAGTAAACAAAAAGGCAGCAAATAAAAAATACTCATAAATAACAGTAACCCACAATTAACTACCCCCCTCCACCCCCTAACACTTCATCCAGATAGGCATTGAACAGTCAGACAAGTGGAAGTAGGCTGAGGGAGCCAAGTCCTCTCTCAAGTTACTTGCCCTCAAACCTATTTATAAGTCAGCATATAGTTAAAATAATGGCAAAGTGAGAAATATAGTCTTAATCAGCTGAATTAAGATTGCATTTTAATCATAATAAATGAGATGTCCTACTGTTATACAGGGAAAAAAGCACAAGTTTCTCAAACAGCCAGTTTAAAAAAAAAAAAAAAAAAGAAGAAATTATGGAAATACTGTTATTTAAAGACACTAATCATACAAGCTACAAGCTAGCTACTGGTCTTGAAAGGCTACAGTCCTGAGGTGGACAGATTGCCATCAGTCGGAATATTGGTCGGCAATGTAGTCAGAAATAATTCTGCTTTCTTAGAGTCTGAAAAGACTATGGTTTTACCATGCATAGAGAACTTAATACGGGCAGGAGGTAAAATGGTATGCTGAATATTCCTGCCCCAAAGTATCTCCCATGTTCTAGCAAAGGCCTTATGGTGTTGTATTGTCCCAGATAAAAAGCCAGGATAAGCAGAGACTTTTATGTTTTCACAGAAGAGTCCTTTGTTAATCCTGGCCGCCTGGATTATAGCCTCTCAATCTTGAAAATAGTGAGGCTTCACATAGACAGTTTGGGGATATTGCTTTTGGCCTGCATAGTTAGCATGTTGTTTGGGTTCTCTACTACCACCCCTCCCCCCACCCCTGTGTGCTGTATCCAAAATAATTTTTTCTTCTGGATATTTACGATTGAGGGACACAGTCAAAAATATCTCAAAATATGGTCTCCTGAGCCTTCACTGCCCTCTGGCAAGCAAATAATTTTAATATTTGCTCTTCGAGATTGATCCTCAGGTTCAGAGATTTTCTGCTGAAACTCAGAAATGATAACACTGTGCTCTGACTGTTTTTTGGCCAGGAGATCAGCCTTGTCTTCTAGTTGACTAATCTGAGTTTCAGCTTCACCCATTCACAGAGACAAAGATTCCATTTTTGGCTGAGTTCATTAAAAACCTGTGTTAAATCTGAAAGGGCAGAGGTAATTGTAGAGAAGCCATGATGTGTGCCATGCCTTATTTCTGTTTGAAAAGATTGAAAAGCTTCAGAAGTAAGTATCATAGCTGGCTGATTATTATGATCTGACTGGTCAGTGATTTCATCAGGTTGCTTATCAAACATTCTAGTATAATTTTGAGCCACCTCTTCTGCCACCATGGGTCTCAATTTATCCATAGTTTCAGTTGTTTGTGGTGCTGACTTTTTGGTCACAGTCCCATTGCCCAGTAAAGAAAGTAAATTACTTGGACTAACCTGTTGATCTGTGGAGTGGTTTTCGTTCATGGCAGAGTTGGGGCAGAGAGGGTTCACTTCTTCCTCATCAGCTGTAGAATAATTCAGGTCATCCAGTTCAGCCACCAGTTCAAGCGAGGCAAGAGGGATCTGAAACACAGGTGGGTCGAGGATTGGAGAGAGTGACTTGCCAGAAAAAATTGTAAGTAATAACAGGTGCAAGTTTAATTTTTCCTGTTGCAAATAAGTGCGGCTGGTAGTAGAAATGTTATTGTCAGCCACCTCAGCAGAGCTCATTGCCATTGCAGTTCCAAGCTTGAGTTCCAGTAGTGCTTTTCTCTTTCTCTGTGGCTCCCATTGGACGCATTGGTGTTGTAAAGCAGCATTTAGTGGGGTATGTTTTTTACAATTCAGCAGGAACATGCTCTGCCGATCGTTTCAGTAGGCTAAAGAGTTAGCTATTTTAAGGTGAGTCTTATTCATGAAATCTGAGTTAATCCACTTAATTTAGAATGTGGAGAGGTTTCTCGTTCTCCATGGATCCCACTGCACACGCAGTTCCTGTCACTGTTAAGCAACACCTGTGTTCAGCAAGACATGTTTTTTAACAGGTACAGTGGGAAATATTTCACTCAGAACCTTAAAACTTATGTAGCTTGTAGACATAGTAGACTCATAAGAGCAGTATTTCAGCAAGGGAGTCAATACATATCTAATGTTAGAGGGCTCTGATGGCTCCGCAGCCTGCCAGCAGAACATTCACTGCGCCATCTTGGATTACCACCTCAAGGCATATAATTAGCACCTCAGTACACATGACTGCCAAACACAATATATAAATTTCTCACTTCTGGAAATTCTCTTCCAATGCAGGAATCAGAAATACTGGTAATAGACTGCTGCTTCTGCTACTACTATGCTGTTTAAGTCACACTATTAGACAGTCTGTGCTGTCAAGCACTTTAGTACAAACAACTGCCAAGCCCAATTATACATTTCTCACTTCTGTAAAATTCTCTCCCAAACCAGAAATCAGTAATGTTGGTAATGAACAGCTGCTACTACTATGCTGTTTATGTCACCTCTTGGACAGTCTCTGTTGTCAAGCACTTTAGTATACACAACTGCCAAGCACAATATATAAATTTCTCACTTCCTGAAATTCTCTCCCCAACCAGAAGCCAGTAATGCTGTCAATAAACTGCAGCTGCTGTCACTATGCTGTTTGTCTCCTTTTCAGACATTCTCTGTTGTCAAGCACTTAAGTACACACAACTGCCAAGCACTGTATATACATTTTTCACTTCTTGACGTTCTCTGAAAATGAAATAATATAAAGGATCTCCTGGAGGAATTAGAGTGCTTCACTGTACCCCTCTGGAGGATCTGTTTGAACCAGTTCATTGGCCCATTCCACATTTACAGCTTCATTCATGCTAAAATGATACACAAACTGGGAAGGCATTAACAGGCCATTCCAGTAAATTGCATGGAAAAAGATGCAGTCTATTGTTCTCTTCAATTGTTTTGTGATGTACCAGCAAAGGTAAGTAGTTCATTTTATTGCCTTTTTTTTGACTGGGGGTTATAACCACTTTTTTTTATAATCATTTTTTCTTACTGTTTTCTTATTTTCAAGTATTATCACTAAGGTGATGGAATACAAAATTGAGTGTAATACAGCAATCTTTGCTTTTTCAGTATACCATAGGGGGTCTCCTTGTATTCTTAATGACAGGCTCTTAAAACACTCAGGGGTCTATTCAACTACGCATATTGAGGCTTCTTTAGTGTACCCAAACTCACATAGATTATCTCAGACTGAAAGATCATTTACATGTTACGGTCCTCAATTGTTAAACAAGTTTTCACAAATGACTAAAAAAGCAAATGGCATAACGCACTTTAAAAAAATGCTTGTATCTCACTATACAAAGAAACAGAAACATTGAATTTGATGGCAGATAAGGACCACTTGACACACCTAGCCTGCCCATTTCCCTACCTGATGGATAAGCTGCAGATCCTAGTTAACCAACAGCCTACTTCTTTTAACCCCCCCACTAGAATTGCTTTATGTCTGTCTCATGCATTCTTGAATTCCCCCACTGTTCATCACTCCACGATCTCCTCAGGAAGGCTGTTCCATGAATACACAACCCTCTCCATGAAAAAATACTTCCTCACATTACCTCTGAGCTGTCGCCCTCTATCTTTAAATTGTGCCCCCTTGTTCTTGTACATCTCTTTTCTCAAAGATGCTACCCTCTTGGACTTTGTTGATTCCCTTGAGGTACTTGAAAGTTTCTGTCATGTCCCCCCCCTTTCCTCGAAGGTATACATGTTAAGCTCCTTTAGTCTCTCTTTGTATGTCTTCTGGTGCAGACCCTGCACCATTTTGGTTGCCCTACTCTGGACAGCCTCCACTCTGTCTATGTTTTTGTGGAGACGGGGTCTCCAAAACTGCACACAGTACTCCAGATGGGGTCTCACCAACTGTCTGTACAGAGGGATAACAACTTCCTGTTTGCTACTGTTGATACCATTCCCTATGCATCCCAGTATCCCCCCAGCCCTCCTTGCTGCCTTCTCACATTTCTTGCCCACCTTTACGTCATCTGATATAATTACTCCCAGGTCCCTTTCCATTTTTGTTGTTGTTAGTATCTCAACCCCCACTGCATACTCTTCCCCTGGGTTTTTGTTTCTCAGGTGCATTACCTTGCACTTCTTTGCACTGAATCTGAACTGCCATACATTGGACCATTCCTCCAACCCAGCCAAGTCCCTTCTCATCCTTTCCACCCCACCCTGTGTATCAACCATGTTGCAGATCCTTGTGTCATCTGCAATGTCACTTATAAAGACATTAAAGAGGACTAGCCCCAGTACTGAACCCTGCAGTACCTCACTAGGTACTCTCCTTTCTTCACTGTGAACTCAGTTTACTATTACCCTTTGCATCCTGTTGTCCAGCTAATTTTTATCCAGGCTACCACCTTGGGACCCACTCCAATGCTGGCTAGCTAGTATTTTAATCTTTTGTGTGGGACTGTGTCAAATACCTTGCTAAAATCTAGGTAGGCCATGTCCACAGCACCTCCCTGGTCTACTACTTTGGTCACTCAGTCAAAGAAATCTATTAGATTTGTCTGACACAACCTTCCCACTGTGAATCCATGCTGCCTTGGGTCCTGTGCCCCACTGGTCTCTAGGTACTCAACAATTCTTTCCTTCAGAAGTGATTCCATCATTTTCTCTACCACTGAGGTCAAACTAACTGGTCTGTAGTTTCTTACCTGTGCCCTGTTCCCACTTTTGTGAAGTGGACTCACATCCGCCCTCCTCCAGTCCTCAGGTATGATTCCCATCTTCCAATGATTTGTTAAAGAGAGTAGCCATTGGTGTCAGAGGTTCAAGCCTTAGTTCTTTTAGAATTTTAGGTTGAATCTCAGCAGGACCCGTTGCTTTGTCGACCCTCAGTTTCAAGAGTTCATTCAGAACATTTCTTCTGTGAATGGACTGGTATCGACTCCCCTATCCAGGATGTTTCTCTTGTTTTGTTTAGGTATCTCCCCCTCCTCATCCGTTGTGAATACTGAGCAGAAATATTCATTCAGTATCCCTGCTTTTTCACTGTCACCCTCTGCCCACATTCTCTCCCCTTTATTAAGCCTCAGAATTCCTCCCTTTGTCTTTCTTTGCTCCCTAATGTATCTATAAAAGGTTTTATCCCCTTCTTAACAGAGTTGACTATCTTTTCCTCGGTTTGGGCCTTTACTATTCTAACTGCCTTCTCTGCTTCCTTCTGCTTCAACTGGTAAAGTTATCTGTCCTGCTCCTTCTGTGTTTCCTTATATTTCCTACATACTATCCATTTCTCCTTAACTTCCCTGCCACCTCTTTTGAGAACTATAGTGTTTTTTTCCTTCATTTTGTTTTGTTGATTTGCTTCACACAAAGGCTTGTTGCCTCTGTGATAGCTGTTTTGATTATTCCCCACTGTTTCTCCACCCCTCCCTCTTGCCCATTTTCTAATGCTTTTCTGAGGCACTCTCTCATTTGCCCAAAGTCAGCCCTCCTGAAGTCCAATACTCTTGCTTTTGTACAGCTTGACTCTATTGCTGTGTTTATCATGAACTACACAGTTTGGAGGTCGCTTGTTCCAAGATGGCTGCCCACTTCTAAATCTGAGATCCTTTCTCCGTCCCCGTTTGAGAGTACTAGGTCTAAGATTGCTCATTCCTGAGTGGGTTCCAATACTAACTGTCTGAGGTGTGCCCTTGTAGGACATCAAGAATGATCTGGCTCCTGGATGTGCCTGCAGCAAAGGTGCTCCAGTTAATGTTTGGCAAATTCAGGTCCCCCATCAACAATATCTCCCCTTTTTCTGCCATTCTAAGGATGCCTTCTATCATTTCCTTGTTCATTCCCTTGCCCTGAGATGGGGGTCTGTACACAACCCCCATGCAGATTGTGGTGCCATTTCCTGTCTCCAGGGTGACCCACAGTGCCTCATCTTCTCCCTGTTTACTCTTTAGTTCTGTTGCTTTAATCCCTTCCCTTACATAGAGAGCTACTCCTCCTCCTTTTATCCTCCCTGTCCTTCCTGTAGATTGCGTATCCTGGTATGCTGCTGTCCCAGTCATGGTTCTCTGTGTACCATGTTTCAGTGACTGCCACAATATCCAGACATCCCTTTTCCATCAAGGCCACTAGTTCGGGGAGCTTGTTACACAGAATATGGGCATTGGTACTC
Source organism: Neoceratodus forsteri (assembly GCA_016271365.2). Lineage (NCBI taxonomy): Eukaryota > Metazoa > Chordata > Ceratodontiformes > Ceratodontidae > Neoceratodus > Neoceratodus forsteri. Next base: position 1,557,109,020 of record CM057453.1, on the reverse strand, counting down.
ATCATCCTCCATTTTTTGATGGCCTTACCCCTTTTAGCCTCATCCATGCCCTTACTGCCTTTACCTTTTTTTGCATTTACCCCATCCTGCTCCCTAATGACTTCTCTGCCTTGGTGTTTACCTCATTAATTACCCTGTTTTGTGGGGGGGGAGGCTGAGATTACCCTGCTCATTTTCAGTGCCTCCTCCCTTGGCTAATTTAAATGCTTGCCAATGAAGCATTTAAACCTATCACCTAGAATCCTGGTTCCCCTCCCCCGGACAGATGCAGACCATCACACCAGTATAGGCCTGTATCCCTTCAGGTGGCTCTGCAGTCACCAATGAAGCCAAAATCCTGAGCTCCACACTAGTTTTTCAACCATTCATTGAATCCCATGGTGTGGAGCACCCTAACATCACCCTTGCCATAGACACGCAGCACCTCTGAGAAGGTTACTGAACGTGCTACTTGTCTAAGGCCCCTCTCCAACTCCACAAACTCCTCTTGCACTGCTCTGATCCCATTCCTAGACAGGTCATTTTTCCCTAGGTGGACAATGACATCCAGCTCCCTCCCTCGAGCAGCTGCTTCCACAATCCTGAAGATTTGCTTCCTATCCCTCCACGCTGTGGTGCCAGGTTGGCACCTTACCTCCCTCTCCCCTTTCTCCCCACTTCTACTCCCCAAATGATTGAGTCCCCCACCAGAAGTTGTTTCCTTCCCCTGTGGGATCTCATGCCACCCTCCTGTGAGTCTGTTTTGTGGAGGTTGCCAGCATTCTCCTTGGTCTCCACTGCAGGTGCCTCCACAGAGGAACCACTCTTCACCAGAACCGCATATGAATTGTGGAGAGGTACAGCTGGAGGGATGCACCTCTGTTCCACCACCCTCTCCCTCTCTGGCCCATCTTGGTCCAACAGCTCCCCTTTCTTGGCAATCTCTGAGGTAGTGGCAGGTCCCTGGTTGGTGGAGGAGGTTTCATGAATCCGAACCAGGTCAGCCTGGAGATGGGTAACCTCCTCCCTCAGACCAGAGAGGTGCCTGCAAATAGGGCAGCATTGCAGCCTCTAGAATTTCTCCAAGAACACTTATACACCAGAGCCACTGCACTGCACCACTCCCATCATATCTTATTTTGTGTCCCCTCTCCTATTGCTTTGTATGCTTACTCTCCCCTCCCTGTATGTATTTTTCCACCTACTTTCCTACTGGCTATGTGCCTTTACAACTCTAGCCCTTTCTGTTCTGGGACAGGAACTTCCTGTATTCTTCAGTACTCTTCTTCTTCCTTGCTCATACTCAGATCTCCAGCAGATGGGGGGGAGAGAAAGAGCTATTATTTTTCCTTCAATGTTGATTAAACTAATGTGCCTCAGTGATTCTTCCCTTCCTACTGCCAAACAGGAAGTTTGTGTTGTCAGTTAAAATCCAGTGGCTATAAAAGTAGAACTGGCTTCTGGTGGGAGGCAAGAACTAAGAAAAGCTGTAGCTTTTAGTCAGATGTCTCTTGCTCTGAAAGCAAAATTCTTCTGCCAGAAGCTAGCAGCAGGAAGCTGTAATTGGAGACACCTGCTTTTGTACTGCTGAAGCCACACCCCAATTAACGTCTCTCCTCTGCTCTTGACTTAGCAAACTAAGTTGATACAGTTCCCTTCCATAACACAGAAACACACACAGACTTTCTTTTCTTTTCTTATACCCAAAATGAGACCCCCGCTTCTAATATAGTATCTGATTGCTTAATCCCAACAGGCAATGAATTCTGCTGAGATAGAAGTGTTTTATCAATAAGAAAAGCTGTAGCTTTTAGTCAGGTGTCTCTTGCTCTGAAAGCAAGATTCTTCTGCCAGAAGCTAGCAGCAATATAGTCAAACAACTCATTGTTACTGTGACAGTAGTTGATCTGTGCATTTTGTGTTTCTCTTTTTATTCTATTTATTATATATAAGTGTGTTGAATAAAAGCAAAAAAAAATGGTTATGTTAAATGCATGCTGAAAATAGAAAATAGAGTTAAAAATCTGCATTTCGACCTTAGGTCTTCTTCAGGAAATATCTAAAGGAGAAAAAAAACAAAGTTAGTGTAGCTGTATTATGCTTATTGTTACTGTTTTGTACTTCTGTGTCAGGCATGACTGAAAAAGGGCTGTGCCCAGTCATTTTTCTGGTGAAAATAAATAAATGAAATGAAATAAATGACATCATGTTGCTGCATAGGTCCAGCCTGTAACTATTTTTGGAATTTATCAATTTTTCCAGCCACTGAAGGTAAGCAATTTTTAGGTTTTTTTTTAATTCTGAAAAGTTTTGCAGATGTCAGAACATTTTCTACTGCTGTTGCTCTAATTTCAGGTAATTTTCAGCAGGTGTCTTTTGCAATGTTGTCTGGGCAGAGAAGATGGTAATGGCTTGATTCCTGGAGCTGGAGATAGCAGCACAGGAGACCTGTAAGGACAAGAGAAGATTATTTAGACTCTACTCACGTACCCACTGTGGTGGTGGTCACATGTTATTTTTTTTTTTATTTTGTTGTTTAACCAGGTATAGCACACTAAGCTGAAAGCTTTTTTACAGGAGCGACCTGGAAGCACAAGGAGGTTAAGTGACTTGCTCAGGGTCACACAGTATGCAAGTGGAAGCTGTGGGATTCAAACCCAGGTCTGGTCTGCTGGATATCACCAGATTTGCAGCTCAGAGCCTTAGACCACTGCACTATATGTTAGGTGAAGTATTGTTCAAAATGAGGTTACTGTGGTAAACAAGTGCTTGAGGACACATGAAAATAATTCTGGCAGGTCACATGCTACTGTTCTGTGTACAGACTCATCCTTAGTTTCACTTTTCAGTCTGAGCTAGTCAGTGGAAGGGGACAGATCTGCTCTTTTCAGTAATGTAAAACCAAGCCCCCCCCCAAAAAAAAACAAAAATGAGTTTTTCAGCTTTCTTTTGCTTGTTCTTCATAGAAATCTAGAAGATGACATCAGAAGGAGACTATAGGTCCATCTAGTCTGCCCAATCATGTCTCTCCGGTGCCCCCCACAGCACCTCAGTCTGCCTGCAGGTCCCTCTCCCAGTCCCATCCACCTCCCCCTCCTGCACCTGAGCACTACATTTCCTTCTCTTGCCAGCAGAGAAGAACCAGTAGGGGTGGCACCACCTCCAAGATTTCCACTACTGCTTTGTTCTACTTAAATTCTTCTGTTCTCATCCATTCAAAAAACAATCTGATTTCAACTCTATTGTTGTCTTTCATCTTATGTTTACTGTACAGTTTGGGAGTAGTTGTTTAGTTGTTCTTTAGCTATTATTTTCTTTATATTGAACACTTTTATTTGGCTATTTTTCATCTGTTTTAGTGTGTTTTTTTTAATCTTTCAACTTTGAGGTTTTTTTGGCAATAAAATTAGTGGGAATGGTAAGAAGGTGAGGGGGGAGAAGGCAGCAGATGGGAGACACTGTGTTTTTCATATCAAAAGGCCCATGGCACTGACACTAGGAGACAGTAGCAGCACCCCACCACCCCAACCCCACAGTGCAGCACCAGCCACCTCAAGATGAGGCATGGGCATTACCACCAAAAACAAAGGAAGTGCCAGCTCGGCAAGTTGTTGTACCACCACCACCATCACATACACACCACAAGGAGGAGCAGATGCAGCCAGGACCATCCTTCCCTCATCATCAGCAACTGAAGTGCCTTGTCTGTGACTTTTTTGATGTTGACCCAACCAACACCAGTGTGGTCACCTGTAAACTATGCCACACCATTGTTTGGTGTAGGAAATGGGGTAGTCATTTGGAGACAGGTGTGCAGCACACCCACCTTAGCATGCAAAACCACAAGGTGTGGGAGGAGCATTTGTGAAATGAAGCTGCTGAGAGGATGAAGGTGATGCCACCTCTACTGGTTCTTCTCTGCCAGGCAAGAGGAGGAATGTGGTGCAAAGGTGCAGGAGGGGGCGATGGATGGGATTGGGAGAGGGACCTGCTGGTGGACTCAGGCACTGTGGGAGGCACTGGGAAGACAGTCCTCAGATCCTCATTCCACATGCACCCATATAGAAGTACAACAGCTCCACAAGGAGGTAAGGAAGCTCTTCCAGCAAGCTGCAGGGATGAAGGAGCTGTTGCTGGTGGTGCTGCAAAATCATCAAACCATTCTGGAGGGTTTGGCTGAACTTCAAAGTGGCAGTGCACCTTCTGTCCCCAAGCCACAGCCCTCCAACCCAGATATTGTCTTTTATCTTTCTCTTTTAAACTCTTGTTAAATCCTAAAATTAAAAAAATAAAGATTAAAAAGTTAAAAAAAAGAAAAAGAATTGTACATCCACCTTTATTTCTCTCTGTCTGTATTTTTAGATTTCTTCTACTGATTTGTTCTATTGAAATTCTTCTGTTCTCATCCATTCAAAAGAAACAATCTGATTTTAACTCTATTATTGTCTTTCTTGTGCAACTGCACAGTCTTTACACTATCACTAAAATTGTTCTCAACTACTGCTGCTACATGGTGCTGTGCAGTGTGTCTCACTCTTCCCCCATCACAGGCTGCCCTTCCTCTAATTCACTGCACAAGAGCAGTGCAAATGTTTCTGAAAAATAAAATTAGGCAGAATTTCTGTACTTCCAGAATTATGTCTGTGCTTCCGCTATAAGGTAGTGTGCTGTGTATCTTACTCTCCACCCCCATCACCACAGGCTGCCCTTCATAACCTATAATTCTTCTGTGTAATCCTGCATGATGCGGTGGAGAAGATGGTTGGCAATTGCTTGCTTGTGTGCTGGAAGAGAAAGTAGCAAAACTGGAGGAAACCTGTAAAATGAACAGAAAATAAATTATTTAGACTCTATTCAACTTGCCACTGTGCTGGTAACCACACAGTAATGGTATATCCATTGTCCACTCCCATTCTTACTGTACAGGTCACTTGTAAATAAAAATAAGAAATGATGTAACCTCCCTTTGACCACTGCAGTGGCTGCACGATATATCCGTTGCCCATTCCAATTCTTATTATACCTGTCACCTGCAAATAAAAATGAGAAACTATTCAGCTTCCCTTTGGCCACTGCAGTGGACGCATAGTATATCCATTCTCCACTCCCATTCTTACTGTACCTGTCACCTGTAAATAAAAATCATGAATGATTTAGCCTCCCTTTGGCCACTGTGACACACTGTGCACCTGTGAAAAAGGAGAACAAAAAAGAAAAAGGGAAAAAAAGAAAATCATAATGAGACTTACCGTTGGTGTAGCAAGATGTCATGTAACTTCTCTCTGCTTGTCCCTGCGAATGGTGAAACCTGCAGGGAGACAAAAGGAAAGAAAGAAAAATATTTGAATGTCTTTCTGAGTAAAGTGGAAGGCCTCTTGACTTCTTCGAGGCCGAGGACTGGAGTCAACCACCACCAGTGAGGGAGGGATAAGTAGTAGTAGTAAAAAATTTTTATTCATACAAAAAATGAATAAGGATATCTCTACTGAGCCGAAGCTCCTTTACAGTGAGATTCAGGTGTCATTTCCAGTTACTCTTATAAGTTAACAATCTATAACGAAGGTAAACACATATACACTATAATTATACATCAATAAATATAACACAGTTCCGAATCATAAAACAAACTAGAACAAGAAGAACATACAAAAAAAACAATAATTAATTCACAGTATACATTTAATACTAGTTACAATCTACCATCCTAAGATTCAAACTATTTCCCATCATAACTAATATTTTCGATAAGCCATTGGTTAATTTGGTGCAACTGAAAATTTCCCTCAAGGGGTCTAAACTTCCCAGGCAATTTATTCCATATGGAAGGTCCAATATTAAAAAAATGCTTATCCCCCCAAGCCGTTCTACGACTTGGGACTGCACAGTCCAAGTAATTAGCAGAGTGCAGACCTTCAATAGGTCTTTTTATTTTAATGGACTCAGCCATATATTTAGGGACTTTCCCTGAGATACATTTTAACATTAACATAATTGTACTAAGAGCCCGCCTTTGAGACAAAGTATGCCAGTCTAATTCTTTATACATATCTACTCTATGTGCCCTCTTTGCAGCTCCCAGTATAAATCTAATTAATTTATTATACATAACATCAAGCTAATGTAGTTGCTCTTTAGACACACCCATATATATCAAATTACCATACTCCAATAAGGATAAGGACTGTGAACAACAGTGAAAGTGACTTACCATCACAGCAGACAAAGACAGGCTATGGTGAAGCTGAGTTTTTTCTGCCTCGATAAGCTGACTGGATGGAGGGTTGGCTAGTGGGCTGGATGGAAGGAGACCTGGCTAAAGGCATTTTTATTCTGCATCAGGGTGGTGGCCCATGCTGTTTGTGGCTGTGTAGGACCCAAACAGGCAAGAGGAGGGGGAGGCAGCACTGTGTCTTGCTGTCTGCAGCAGGCATTGTCTCTAGGCATCACTTTAAGGTAACGGAGGCAGGTAATCAATTAGGTACAAGGAAACAGCAGCACAACAACTGGCAATTGGGAACAGTAGAATGACTGAAAATAACAGAATTGTGAATCAAAAAGTAAAGGATTATACTGATGAGGGGAAGGAAGGAAACAACACATGTTTTTTTATGCTTCAACCTCATCAAGGAAGCAGCTTTCACACTCTTCCAGACAGGAGTTGTCACCAAATGGGAATTCTCTCTCCATTACTGCTTCATCCACCTCTGTGGTAATAGACAATTTGTTAATGCCGAAAACACCTTGCTCTTCATCTTCACCATCACCACCACCTTCATGTGGTAGGAACAGGGACATGATTGTCTTGTGTGGGGTGTACCTCTCATTCATTTTAATAAATGTTAGCAAGTCAACATTTTTTGGTGACAGATTGGTGCACCTGTCCCACACAGTGGCCCTAGGTGAACTGAATACATGCTCAGCACTGACACTCAAGGGTGGGCAGCTGAGGTATTTCATTGCAACTGAGATCAGTACTGGCTACTCAGTGACCTTGCTGCTTTAGTATAACAAGGGCTTGTCAGCAATGGTAAGGTGCATTGTGTTCATCAAATATGCATTTACCATGCATTGTGATTCCTGCAGTCCTGCTGCCTCATGAGCCTCCTCCTCCTTTTCTTCCATGTCTTCAACTCCCACCTGACATAAAACATCCCAAATGAGATTTGACATTTTCTCTTTTTTATTTATTCATTTATTTAAAATCTTGGTGACCGGGAAAGGCACACAGAGCCGAGACTCGTTTTCCAGGTGCAACCCAGGGGAGAGGGGAATTTTCGCTTTTAACTTTTATGTTTTCTCAGCCCATTACCCATGTGAGGTGGCGGTTGCAACACCCAGTCTCTGAGGAGTTTCATGTTGTGCCTTAGATAAATGTGTCTGTATCATCAGTGCCCCATGTACCATTCTTACCAGAAGACTGGCTAACTTTTGGACCTGCTGAAACCCACCTTCAATTATTGATGCCAGCCCATGTTTACAGCATGGGTCCAGCATGGTGGCAACACCAAAATCTTCAGACTGCAGAATGCAGGAAATACGTGTATTGCAATCTAAGATGTGGAGCATGAGTTCCATTAAGGCACAACTTCCACTATAACCACCTGCTTCCAGCACTTGCTGCACATTCACCAGTGTCTGCTTAAGCACACGTAGTAGTGGAATGGCCTGACTGATAAAGGCAGTGTCATCACTCACTGCCTGTGTTGTGGTACCCCAGCTAGAATAGTGTTACATGAATAGCATCAGTCTACAGAATGGTAGTTCATGTAGCGCTAGCACAGACAGTGAGAAGGGATATACAGCACTTTCAGTAAGCACTCCTCTGGTCGCTGTTCATAGTGCTTATGGGACACAAGGGCACCAGGATCCAGGAGGCTGGCCAGGCTGCTCCCATGGCATGGAGGGCTGGGGCATTGGGCAGCTCGGCTAGCGGCATTGGAGACCAGGCCTCTCCAGACTAACGCACTACTGTGACCTGTACAAACTGGCTAACTGGATTCCCCTTGAAGATAGGCTTGACAGTAAGATCCTAACTTTCCTCCACAAACGCACTCTCGGACTACTTACAAGTAGCATCTCCTCCGTCTTCCTCCTGTCCACTCCCTCTTGGTCCACAAGACAGTCCTCCTCCCTCTCCCTCACTCTCCTTTTCTGTCTCACTACACCAGGCAAAAACACTCTCTCTTACAAAGGAGTCAAATTATTCAAAGACCTATCCCATCACTTGTCTTATATCCCTCTACAGCCTCTTTCAAGTACAACCATAGGTGTCACCACTCCAGTTTGCAGTCTTGAAAATGCCCTAGGCCTTGATCTGTCCTGGAATGTCTGTCCCATTCATAATGAACACTACTGCTGATATTGACTAGTGCACTACTGTATTTTATTGTACTGTAATATTCACTTTGAAGGCACTTATTTTTGTACCCTTTATGTCTGTTATAGCTTGTAATTTGCTCTGTCCTTTAAACCTTGTATCCTCCTATTGTTTGTCCTCATGGGACGCTTGTGAAAACAGGCAATTTTGCTCACATGCCTTTCCAATATAAAAAAAAATAAAATTGATCTATTTACAATGAAGGGATGGGAAGAGTGGTGGGAGAGTGGGGTGGGAAGGGGCAGGGCTATGATACATAGGCGGCCTGGCCACCTCATGGAGCAACATGGGGGTTATGGTGCCTTCAGGTGGCACAAGGAGGCCAGCTCCCTCTACACTGCCCCCAGTGTGTGAGCAATAACTGGGACAGTGCAAAGTATGGCCCCCTGCTGCAGAAACATTGCCCAGAGCATCGATGTTGCCCCATGTCTTGCCATTCATCTTTGTGTCCCACTTGCTGCCTGAATCCATCTGTCTGTTCCACCTGTAGCCTGGACATGACCTATGGAACTAAAACAACAACTCAGTACAGTAGAAGTGCCAATAGGGTGATATGTATGCACAGATAGCCCCCCCTGCACAGAATAATGGTTGGAATGTGTTGCAACGCATGTGTGGTGTGCCAGCCGTAGACTGCGACACAGTGCTGCATGCAACAGTGACCACAGATGTCCAGTGGACATGTGTGCCAGGATAACAACATATGTGTCACAGGCATGATACCATGATAAGCCAATGCAGCCCACAAGTCACAGGGCCAAGTTGTGGAGGGACACATGGTTGTGTGTAGGATGCACAGTAACCACAGCCACAGTGCATGGTCCAATGGCTGAAGTGTTTGCAGGACATCCACAGGTGTCAGACCTATGAGAGAGGGATGGTGGCAAGCCCCCCCCACACAGTTGCTCCTGACTACCTACATTGGCCCACCAATGCAAGCAAGGATGGGTGGGATGCAACGTGGAGCTGTGTGGGCAAACAACACCACCCCTTCAACCCAAGAATACACCCACAGTCTGGCTGCCCTGGGGATAGCTGTACAGAGTAAATGCAGGCTTGAAACTGGCACTGGCATGCTAGCCAAATACAGGTAGACATCATACTGTCATAGTAGGACTCTCTCTGAACTAGTCCTGCAGACCTGTAGTGGACAGGGGAATGACTCAGTAGGTACAGCAGCTGGGCTATTGAAAATGTCTGTGGGCTGGTGTATATTGCCAGTCACTAATTAGATGATGACCCTCACAATGGAAACATGTGTGGTGCACCACAAGGTCACAGTTGTGTGCAGATCACATGGTGCAGAGGTGTTGCTACATGACCAAGGCACATACCCATATCCCCACTACAGAGAGGGCATAGTGGGTATGACACCTGTCACTGGGTACATCTGGCAGATCTGGCTTACAGGACAGGCCTACACAAATTGCATATGGCAGTGGACAATGCACAGCCCAAAGACAATCGCAATATGCGTAACTGCAACACTGCAAGCACTAAATGAGTACTTCTGTTCAGTATTTACTAAAGAGAGGAGGGGGGTGACACACAAGAGGGAGAAATGGCAGAAACAGGGGTGAAGGGGTCACGTGATGACAGCTTGCTGAATGGCAGCAGGGGCTTAGAGCTCTCTCCTCCTGCCGTCCTAACTGCCGAAATCCGCGATCCTAACACCACAAATCCAGCTAATTTACTGTGAGGGGATTGCCTAAGTTTCGTTTGTTGGCCCTAGGGGCTGTTTTTCGCAGTTTCCTTCAGCGATACAGGGAGATGGAGGTGGATAAAAAACAGGCCGTGATAAGGCACACGCCGCCTGCGACTCCAGAAAAGCTGCCCAAGAAGTCACGCAACCAAGCGGGCACAGCACCGGAAAGGACCGGAGAGAAGAGTCAACAGGTGGGCCTCCTTACGGAGGATAAATTTATGCAGGAGCTGGCCCCACTAAAAGAGATCCTCCAAGACATCACTACGGAACTAAAGTCTCTGTGGGGGGATCTTTCCTCCCTAACTACGAGGGTATCAGATACAGAAGCTAGGATCTTCTCTTTGGAGCAGTGGAGGGGAAACGCTAAATCTGAGGTAGCTGGATTGACGTAACAGGTTAAAAAGCTTCAGCTGAAAGCCGAAGATCTAGAAGGCCGTAATCGCAGAAATAACCTTCTTGTCTTGGGCCTGCCGGAATCAGAAGAGGGGCAAGATCTGATGGCTTTTTTACAGTGCTTCCTAGTTAAAATTGTGGGCCCCTTGCCAATCAACCCAAGCTACCATCTGGACAGGGCACATAGATCGCTGAGGCCTAGGCCTCCACCCGATTCCCCTCCACGGCCTATAATTGTGGAGTTTTTAAGCTATATTGAGAGACAGCACGTCTTTATTAAATCCCGAGTTGCGGCGATTGTATGGGGTGTTCGGCCAAGTTACGTATTACCCAGGACCTTCCAAAGAGACAAGAGCGAAGAGGCTCGTTCCATCCAATTGTCCAGAAGCTGATTGCAGCATCTATTCCATTTAGGATGGTGTACCTGCCACTCTCAAGGTCTCCATTGGCAGCGCTACCTATGGTTTTGATTCTCTAGATACGGCTTACAAGGACCTTAGCATCAAACTTCCTAACCTGTTCAAGCTGAATGGTTGAAATTGTGATAATGAGCATCATGTTTTTTTTTTTAGTGGGGTTTCGGGTTTAAGGCCATAGCCTTGCCGCTTGTGTCTATTCCCATTTGGGATGCCCCTCATCTCCCTGGTTGTTTATCCCCCTGGTTTCACTCTGATACGTCCTACATGCTTGGGCCGCCCTTGGATCGCTGCGCTGAGCGACGACCCTGGATGGTCGAGTGGTGGGGAAGCTGGGCTGCGAGGGTGAGACCGTTAGCCCTCTCCTGGAACTCACTGTATGGGGTTACGTTTCCTGGGGGTGCCGGTTTTAGGTGTAGGACCCGCTTCGGTCCTGTCGCCAAATAACGCCACCCGGGAACAATATCGTCTGACTGAGGACGAATTTCCTGTTTTGTGGCCTATTTTGCCTACTTAGAAGTCCCTTCTCTCTGTCTGTCTCAGGGGGTGAGTAGAGCTTCTCCTTTAGATGCCTTTCCTTTTTTTCTTTCCTCCCATATCCAAATAGTAAGGGAGAATATGTTTCAAATGGATCGGTAAATGTCAAGATTTTATTTATAGAATAGGCAGTTGGGGTTGGGGGTGGTTCTTTCTTTTGGGCCCTAGGTCTGGAGGTAGCTGAATCTCGAACCTATAGAAGGGTTGCTAATCCAGCCCTTATACAGGGCCTCTGTTGTTTTTCTGGTCTGGATTGAGAAAGGTTGTTTCTTTGCTTGTTAAAGTTCTGGATTTTCCTTTTTAAAGGGTCCCTGCGTGATGGGGTTTTGGATTCGCCTTTGGGGTTGGTGTCCAGGACTTTGGTGCCTATATTCTGATTGTGATTTTTCAGACCTGGCATACATAATGTACATAGTTGGTTGGCTTGGGTTAGGGGAGGTATTCTGGGGGGGGGAGGGGTTAGCCTGCCTACTTCAATACTTGTTAAAATGTACCTCAGAGTCAGTGGACCTCTTCAAGTTGGTGTTACCTATTAGGTTTTTTCAGCGGCAGGCTTGGGGTAGATGGGGTTTAGGGGTTCAAGTGTGCTTTTCCTTCTGTTTTGTTTCTGGATTTTCCAATCTCTACCTCCCTTTTATATGTTTGTTAAAATGGCTATAGGAGCTATTAAAATGGCGTCATGGAATGTGCGTGGGCTCAGAGAGAAGGTCAAACAAACCCAAATGTTTAACCACTGTGCTCTGTTGCAAATAGAGGTACTATTTCTTCAGGAAACCCACTTAGCTAGTACAGAGATTAAGTGGCTATCCTAATCTGGCTTTTCCCAAACTTATGTGGCAAGTGGTTCTAGCTCTGGTAGGGGGGTAGCTATACTCATTAAAAAGCATGTTTTATTTTTGAAAGACTCAGTAATTGAGGACCCAGATGGGAGGTTTGTTTTGGTCAAGGGCTCCCTAAGTGGGAACACTGTAGTCCTGGGTTCAATTTATGGTCCTGTCGGGGGAAGTCCTGATTTTTTTATGGCTCTTGCGGACAAAATCAGTGCCTTACTTCCTTCGCAGATAGTCTTGGGGGGAGATTGGAATGTTTCGCCGTCTTATTCCCTGGATAGAGACCCCCAAGTTGACCGGTCCTTCACTCCTATACAGAGGGCCTTGCAAGATTTCTCCCACATGCTAGGACTGTGTGACCCTTGGCGGCTCTCCTATCCCTCTCTCCGAGCTTTCTCATTCTTTTCCCAACCCCATAGGTCATGGTCTAGGATAGACTATATCCTAATTAGCAAGACCCTTCTCCCAGGCTTCCTCCAATCTGGCATTGAACCGATAGTCCTTTCGGACCATGCAATTGTCTGGATTAGAATCTCTCCGGATCTGGCATTCCAACAGGATACTACTTGGAGGCTTAATACCCAATTGCTTAAGGATGCATGTATGGTGACGCAAATAAAATCCCTAATCTCCTTTTTTCTGGCAGATAACCTTGGATCTACCTCAAGATTTGATATCATTTGGTGTTCCTTAAAATGTTATCTTAGGGGAGAGTTAATCAAGTTAGCCTCAGCAAGGAAAAAGGCTTGGCAGGCGCGAGCATTTTCTCTACTGAATAAAATTAAAGAACTGGAGACCACCCATTCTCTTGCCTCGCAGTTATCCTCTTTGGAAGCCCTTTTGGTGGCAAAAAATGAGTATATTGACCTTCTTAAAGAAAGAGCGGAATACTGTCTTGTTAAAACCCAGGCTAAGTACATTGATCATGGTGAAAAAGCCGGGAGGCTTTTTGCCTTAAGACTTCGCACTTTGGAGAGCTCTAGAATAATTCCGGCCTTGCAAACACCCGTCGGCTCCACTGAAACTTCCCCCAAAGAAATTGTGCGAATTTTTGAGAATTGTTATAGAGACCTCTACAGTTCGCCCACATCCCCTGCACCTTTCTCAGACATCACTACATATCTGGCGAATATTGATATTCCTCAACTTTTGCCATCTCATAAGGAGGCTCTAAATGCTCCTATCTCTCTTTCTGAAATAGAGAATGTCATTGCTTCTATGACTCTGGATAAGGCACCCGGTCTGGATGGATTTCCTGCCAATTTTATAAGATTTTCTCTAAAGAGCTCGCTCCATACTTCTCAAACTCTCGAGCATCTTTTTCCTCCCCGTCATAGACCCTCGCTCCTTGAAGCCACTATCATTCTGATTCTCAAACAAGGTAAGACGCCTACTGATCCGGTGAGTTATCGGCCTATATCGCTTCAAAACTATGATATGAAAATTCTCCCTAAAATCTTGGCTGAACGAGTTAAGAAGGTCTGGACCCATCTTCTCAGTCCAGAACAGGTTGGTTTTGTACACTCTCGATCTCCATCGGATCACCTTAGAACTCTCTCTCACATTTCCCAATATGCCCGCACAGCTCAATTTCCTATGGCTTTAGTCTCATTAGATGCTGAGAAGGCTTTTGACCGGGTGGACTGGTCTTTTCTTTGGATGGTGATGACTAGGATGGGGTTTCCTGTTCCCTTTCTACAATGGGTCCAGACTCTCTACAAATGTCCTTCGGCCAAGATATATTGTAACGGTCTGTTTTCCTCGCAGTTCCGGTTGTATACCGGCACTAGGCAGGGTTGTCCTCTTTCACCTTTTTATTTAACTTCTGGAACCCTTACTTATTAAACTTAAATCCTCTTCACTTATTAAAGGGTGCTCAATACATCAGCAGGAGCTGGTTCTTTCTGTGTATGCAGATGATATACTCCTGCATATCGCGCATCCTGCAGATTCCCTTAGGTATGCGTTGGATGTTATTAAGCACTATGGGGCCCTGTCTCAATACAAACTGAACATTTCTAAGTCTGAGATTCTCCCATTGAATAATCATACGTATAAACAGGATCTCGTTAGTTTTGGAATGAGGTGGTCCCACAGCTCAATCAAATATTTAGGGATCCATTTCTCAACAGATTCCTCTTTACTTAAGAAGCTTAATTTAGATGATCTCAAAAGTCATATTCAGCAAGATTTACAACGGTGGTCCACCATTCCCATTTCTCTCTGGTGTCGGATTAACATCATTAAAATGAATGTCCTTCCCCGTATTTTCTATCCCCTAAATTTACTAAATCTTTGGCTGCCTATTTCCTACTTGCAGCAGTTTCATGCGATGTTCTCAAACTTTATCTGGCAAGGAAAGGTCCGGCGCTCTTTTCTTAGGTTATCCCTTCCGAGGGATAAGGGTGGTTTGCGGCTTCCTAACTTGCTACTTTATCACTGGGCAGCTCATCTCGCTAAATTAGGGAGGTGGTTGCCTGCTAATCCTGATCCCTCTTCCCCCGATATGGCTCCAGATTGAGAAGTCGATTCTCTTGGCTTCGGGAGTTGACCCCTACGCTATTTTTTATACTCCCCCCTCCATTCTCTCACAGTGGATAACTGATCAAACCATTCTTTTATCCCTTAAATCCCTCTCACAATGTCTGCGTTTTGTTAATATTTTTCCGGGGAAGGATCTAGGTCAACCGGTTACGTCTAATCCCAATATTAGGTTGGGCAACTCAATGATTACCCCTGACTGGCTTCCGCAAGTTAAGGAAACCAATCTTGAACATTTCTATGACCAAGGATCCCTCCTTCTCTCTGTAGACATCCTTGGTAAGTATGCTATTCCCAATACCAAAATTTTCAAGGTATATCAATTGAGGCACCTAATGGTGGAGAAGTTCGGCACTCACTTTAAGGAACCGATGGTCCGCCCCCTTTCTCTCTCAAATATCAATACTTGCTTCTAAACCGCATCCCATCTCATTAATCTACTCCTTTCTCCTAGATTACAGGTTTTCGGAGCCTATTGTGGGCTCTAATATCTGGTCTTCTTTGTTCCCTGACTCTACTCTGAGTTGGCCCCGTATTTGGAGGGACCTTCATAAATTTCATACCCAGGACAGGTTAAAACTAACACAATACTACATTATTAATAACATGTATTACACCCTAAAGTTATTCCAACTCAAAAACTTCCCTTCCCTCTGTTCCAGGTGTATGCAAAGTGAAGAGACTCCTACATATTTTTGAGGGTTGTGCCAAGGTTGCCCCTCTGTGGTCCTCTATTAGGGACAATCTTGATCCATTACTGGGTCTCTCAGGTTTCTTTGTTCCTGAGATCTGTATTTTGGGAGATTATGCTAATATAGATAGTGTGGAATGTCGGTATCATATGGCTATGGTGTCTATTGTGGTTAAGAGACTGGTCCTTAGGCATTGGACTGACCAATTGACCCTGTCTTATGCTGAATGGTTAACCGAGCTCTCTGCCTGCCTCAATGCTGAAAGGTTGGCGGCCAGCTCGCGCAACCGTATGGACATGTTCCAAAAAAAGTGGGGTAAACTGTACTCATTATATCTTCACCAGTGATTCTTGGCCTCCTCTCTGATGCCTGCAGTGATTTTTTTGTGTCTCCTATGTTAGTACCTACATTTTTGCTACTCGGAGGTTAGTTCATTTTCAGAATGGTTATTGTTCTTAATATCCAGATCAGGTGTGTCATGTGCTTAGCACACTCAATTTGGGGGGCAGGAGGGAGAGGGTGGGAGGTGGCTGGGAGGCGGTTTTATTTTGTGTTTTCTTTTTGTCTATGTTATGCCATGTTTATTCTTGGATTGCTATCTCTGTCATATGTTGTTGGTTGTCTTTTTTGGAAAATCAATAAACTTAAATTTCAAAAAAAAAAAGAAACAGGGGTGAAGGGGGTGACAGATGGGGAAATCATGGAGGGCAGAGTTCGGGAGGGTTTGAAGGCACTGAGGGTGGATAAGGCGCCAGGCCGAGATGGCATCCATCCCAGGGTACTGAAGGAGCTGGCAGAGGTCCTTGCAGGACCTTTGGAAGACCTATTTAATGCCTCACTACATTCAGGGTGTGTACCTCAGGACTGGAGGATGGCTCATGTGGTGCCCCTCCACAAGAGTGGCCCCAAGGATGAACCGGGAAACTGCAGACCAGTGAGCCTCACATCCATCGTGGGTAAGCTAATGGAGACTATCCTGAAGGAGGGGCTGGTGGCCCTCCTAGAGGCCAAAGGACTACAGGGCAGCAGACAGCATGGATTCATATGGGGCAGATCCTGACAAACCAAACTGGTGGAGTTCTATGACTGGGTAACTAGGCAACTGGACAGGAGTCATGCAGTGGATGTCCTGTATCTGGACTTCAGTAAGGCATTCGACTCAGTGCTGCATGAAAGGCTGGGAAGTAAGTTAGTAGGCACAGGGGCAGGTGCAAAGCTGGTGAGATGGGTAGGGAACTGGCTTCAGGGAAGGCAACAGAAGGTGGTGGTGGGTGGGGAGCTCTCACACCCAAGGGTGGTGACGAGCGGTGTTCCACAGGGCTCGGTGTTGGGACCAGTGTTGTTTGGGATATTCATTGCAGACATATCATTGGTCATCAAGAGCAAGATCAATCTGTTTGCTGATGATACCAAGGTAGGAGCGGTGGTAGATGACCTAGGGGGATGGCAGGGGTTTGCAGGATGATCTGGCAAAGCTTGAAACCTGGTCAGACACCTGGCAACTGGGGTTTAATGCCAAAAAGTGCAAGGTGCTGCATTTTGGGATGAAGAACCCAAGGAGGAGTTACCAGCTGGGGGGAGTGCAGCTAGCCCAGACAGAGGAGGAGAAGGATCTGGGGGTGCTCATTACAGGGTCAATGAACAACTCGGCACAATGTAGGAAGGCAGCTGCAAAGGCCAACAAAATGCTGGGTTGTATTGCAAGAGGTATATCCTTGAGGAGGGAGAAGGTGATTCTGCCACTGCATATGTCATTAGTTAGACTGCACCTGGAGTACTGTGTGCAGTACTGGCGCCCGTATCTGAAGAGGGACATTAAGTTAATGAAGGGGGTACAGCACAGGGTGACAAAGATAATCAAGGGGCTGGGGGAACTTATCATATGAAAGGAGGCTGAGGGAGTTGAACATGTACTCACTGGAGGAGGGGAGGGACAGAGGGGACATGATTGAAACCTTGAAGTACATGAAAGGAATAAACAGGACAGGTACAGAGGGGCAGTTCAAAGTAAGGGATGGGAGGGACACCAGAGGCCATGAAATGAGACTGGAGGGAGGAAGGTTCAGGAGGGAGATGAGGAGACACTTTTTTACAGAGAGGGTGGTGGCTAGGTGGAATGCGTTACCTGCAGAAGTAGTATCCAGTAGAAAAGTGGACTGCTTCAAAAGGGGATGGGACAGGACAAGGGGGAGGGTCAATGAAGGGGAAGGGAGGAAGGGAGGAGCAGCTGCAGAATAAAGGGTGCTAGCTGCACATTTGAGCAGTCTTGATAGACCTCTAGGCCTTTATTTGCTGGCAAATTTTGTATATTCGTAACTGCACAGCACAAATACCACCTACACAGATGGTTGCATGTGCCAGTGTGTAGCAAAGGAACAGGCGATGGACATTATTGCCTTTGATGTGCATTACATTCAGGCAGCATATTGACATGGTCTTGTAGGCCATCTGGAGAGGCTATCCGGCAACAGCCAATGGAGACACATGGTCACCAGCAACATACAGCCATGCCCACAAGGACACAGGACACATGGCCAAAGATGAGTGCTGTGGCAACACATCCCCCATTGGCAGAAGCAAGAAGGCCATGCCTGCTTACCACTGCCATGGGTGTGGCAGATGCTGCACTGGGTGAGGGCATAGGTGTGACTACACAATTTTGCACTCAAAGGAGGTGGCTATGGGCATACCATTATCCAAGGTTATCACATCTGAAAACAACCCAGTAACATATCATGAAATGCAAACAACATGCTGGCCAAGTATAAGGGCACATGACCAGAACAATGTGATCCAAAACAATCTGAGGGCAATATCTGGGGTGTGTGGGGGACATGTCCACTGGACAACAGCAGCATACCGTGTATGTATAGTGGACAGCAAAGGGGGCTGGGATAGCTGTGCAGGGGCACACACATTAATGTGACATCACAGCTGGGGGATACACAGAACAGGTTGTGACAAGTGCATGGGTGTATTTGGGGATAACAGTGCAAATAGCCGTCTGTTCAGGAGGTCTGACACACTGGACGATGCAGAGACCCCATAAGCTGTAAGTGGTGTAAACTCAAGCCACCACATACCCCAACTGTCCCAAGGGCCAGATGGAGGGTTGGCTGAACGTGTCCATGCCACAGGCTACTGCTCACCATGGCCCATGTGGGAGCTATGTCACCACCCTGCCATGACACCTATTGGTAAGTGTGTAGATGGCCCAAGTGCAGATCACATGTAGCATGACAGGGACATATAGTGTGCCACATGTTCCAAGTAGGATGCCTGTGCACACCATGTGCAGGGTTGCCCTGCATGGGATGTGAATCCAACACAGAATAGGATTACACAGATGCACTGGGCATGCCAAGTGGCACAGGACAGGACTATGACATGCACAGTGCCCGAAGCATGGAAGTAGACATGGGTGCCCTATGGTGTGCAGTAGGGTGGAGAAGGCCGAGATGTACAGGGTGGATGCACCACATGTGCGACTGCATGATGCAAACCCACATGTGGTGAATGCAAGGCCACGGTGGACGCAGCATGGTAAAAGTGCAGCACAGAATGGGTATGACAATGAGTATCACACACATGCATACTCACATGACACTCATGCCACATGCTGCTGTCTGGCTGCTCCTGCAACCTCACCAGTCCTCCTGCTGTCCCACCTGGCCCATACCCTGGCCTCTCAGTCTGCAGTGAGAGCACAATGACAAAGACACATTCAGAGCCATGCATTACCACACATGTCCCCCATGGTCCACCCAAATACAATGCAACAATGTGGATTTCTAATGCACCCCCATGAAAGAATGGATGCACCCTCAACAGTGGACAGAATACAGTGTACCTATGCATAGTCATGCTATAGGGTGGGACACTAGCCCCAACCCTCAAAAACTACCACAATACACAGACAGTCCATCGATAGTAAATTGTACATGTAGTCAGTGGGTGTACCATGTAATGTATGCAACACCCTATGTCTGTCCCCTGACTGTGGGCCTTTCATGTACAATACATAAACAGCATACTGTGGACCATGCCCCATGATGATTAGTGATATAGCCATCAGCCAGGCTGGAGGTTCAGCCCTATTGTGCACCACGAGTGACCAACACACAGGTTGGATAATGATTTCAGTGGGTGGTGCCGTGTGGGCTGCAATGAATATATGGGTCAGCACATGGACAATCCCATGCCTGTATCACAGCAGAATGTGTGGCACAGATGTAGATGGACATGTGACACCAATGGAAGACCATGGAAGCAGGACAACACTGGATTGGGGGTCACTGTCATGGTTGTGTACATACCAAGGCAGTGTACTGATCAACCAATGGCATGCCATGGAGAGACACAGGATTGCATAGCTGTGGCATGAGGGGTGGCCATATGTGCAAATGCACCTAATGGTCACCATGTCTCTGACAGGCACCTGCATGTGTACAGTATATCTACAGAGGTCCACTTGTACATGTCATGGCAGGGTACACCACAGCAGTTGTGTGCCTGTTAACACTGTGACCTCTGGCCTGCAGCAGATACTACTGGATGGATACATGGTTGCATTGTCATCGCTGCTACGACAGTCATAGGATGGAATGCACGACACACAGTGGACACCTGTATGACACATACATCTGCATGGTGCCTGCATACCCTGTTGCATGTTACATGTCAACTGCCACATTGTATCATGGAGATGCACAATGCATATCCAGTACCACACACTGTGCTATGCACCAACACATGTCTACATAAACCAATATGCCAAGCCACAAGGAGAACTGTGATGCACAGAGACATGTGGCATTCTGCAGGGGGAATGTTGTTCACTATTATGCTATAACACGGTTAGACAATGTATATTGTCCAGGTGTGTGGTCTGTGGCACATGGGAAGACACATGCATGTATACACACATAGACACCACAGACATGAGAATGTGTTGTGATGTCACAATGCACAGCAGCCATGCCATACATCACCGTGAGCACACGCTGGGACATAGCCATGCTGACCAGCAGGGCCAGCATGCAGCATACATGTTCCACCTGTGTCTCTGATCAAGGGTGTGTGTGCATTTGAACAGAACAACTGCAGTGACATACCCCATGTGCGTCCATCAATTATGCAGTGGCAGGATGCCATGTGTACATGTGAGGACCGCTGTGACATACATGTGGTTGTACCTGCATAGTGGGGTGTATACATTGGTCATAAACACATGTCTATTGCACAGCTACTATACATGTTGGTGGGATTGTAAAACACCCGCATTCATGTGTGTGTACACTATGAGGGCAGGGTGGTCAGTTATGACCTGAGGAACTCTGGACATGCATTGGTCATGTGTGCATGCTATACCAGATGGACATTTACAACATGAAACACATCCCAGGAGTATGGTAGAGGAAACGTGCACCACCTTATCACAATGTCAACAGGGTATGTCAGACCACCGTACCATCACCCGGGATATGGTACACCCATGTCAATTTGCATAGCAATATTCTGGACATATGTGTGCCAAAGTGCAACAGTTACATTGATAGGGAATGGTGCAGTATATGGATCATATGTACAGGAATCATGGGAGTCAGAGGTGGGATGCAGGACAGGCATGTGTGTACATGACACAGACTACTGACAGCTGTGGAGAACATGGGGTGCCTACAAGTAGCACAGCTGGTGGTACATAGCGGAACATGTACAATTGGCACCTGCAACACATTGTATTGTACATCTGATGCTGTGCATACCTACATACACATATCAGGACAGGTGACCATAGTGTGTGTGCCAGCACACTTGCAAGGTGCACATGGGACCTACATAGCATATCGATCTCCTATGTCAATGTTGAGCATGTATGTGTTTATTACCACATTGTTCCATGTCCAGTGGAGACACAGGTGCAATGCAGTGGTCCTGTGGCCATTCCACCTTCACCCACTGTGCGCCTGGCATTTGATGGTACCATTCCCTGATCAGCATGGTGTACAATGGTACTGCTCGGCATGTTGTCAGCCTTTGTAGGCAGGTGTTACCCTTAGTAGAACATACATGAACATGTGCTTCTTGACATCTGGCAGGGCATGTCTTTGCCAAATGCAGTGGAATGGTATGCAGCATGGTGTTCTGCAATGGTGGCTTGATAAAATACCATGCCACATCCCAAACTGGTCACTGTCAGACACAGGCATACCTCTGACAGAGAAGGACATCCTACAGTTCACTCATTATCATGGTGTACTTGCCTGGGCATGGCAAAGTGCCCTACCCCACCATGGTATGGAACCTGTCCAGGTAATCCCTGTCCCTCCATGTAAAGTCTCCATGTCTGTGACCACACTGCTCCCCTGTGCATTGCACCCCAGTCCTCCTTGTTAGCTGACTGGGTATGTTGGCCCACAACTGGGACTTGAGCCTGACCAGGTCCTCATTGCCAAATAGCTGGCCCTTCCTGGTGACCACTAGATCCACCAGGATTGCCAGCACCACTTCAGACCATCTCCGGTCCTGCTGGCTGACTGCAATGTGTCTCCTTGGTCTTGCCATGTTGCTGCATCATACAGTCACACCCAGCCACATTTTAGCAGGCCTGTAACCCGTATATGTAGTGCAATAGGGCATCATTGGTTAGCCGCGTGCTGCTGGTGTTAGCGCCATGCCTTTGTGCAATTGGCAATTACAGCCATGACACTGCACATGTGCAATAGTGTTGCATCATAGGGGCAAACTAAGGTAGCCCCCCCATGCTACCATGCCTGCATGGCTGGTGCATGCTGCCATGTTATTAAGGGCACTTAGTGCCATGACTCATGCCAGCCATTCCATGCTCTGCAAGGAGCATGTGCAGCAGGACAGTGTCACACATGACTGACCGGGGTAGCACATGTGCAATTGACCACTGCTGTCATGAATGGATGGTGCTGTGCATGCCCTGCACGGAGCAGTGACATGTGGCATCTATCGTGCTGACATCTGTGAATGTACACCATGACGTTCTGCACAGCAGATGGAAATGCCCATTGGGAAGCCAGTTGCGCAGCGCCTATCTTTGCAATGTTCAACTAGGATTTGCAAACAGCCTCATTGCAGTCTGTGCCCAAACAGCATATTTGCATCTCATTACTGGAATATATTCAGCTCATTTGCATGCACATAACCATAAAAGCAGGGCAGCACCACCACTCATCAGAGGTAACCAAGAGGTACTACAGTCTTGACGGTAGGTGTTGTTTCATGTTTGTGTGTGTGGATTTCATTGTTCTGTGAAAAATGCTTATTTCCATTTTCATGTCATTGTAACTGGGTCTGTCTTTATCTGTTTGTTCCACAAGTACCAGAAATGTTCACTGCAAAATGCAGATGACCAAATTTCACAAAAGATGAACTGAAGGCCCTCATCGAGGCCTAAGTGGGCCATGAAGAACTCTTTTTCAGGAGATTGGGTACACCACAGGAGCAGGAACAGGGCTGGAGGGAGGTGGCAGAGGCTGTGAATGCACAAGGCCAGTTTAACCGCACTCCCCAGGAGTGCAAAAAGCAAATCAGTGGCCTACGAGTACAGGACAAAGACCTACTGGCCCAGGCCCATGTGGAACAACAGGCCACTGGTGGCGAACTCTCCAGGCCTAAGCAGATGTCTGTACAGGAGGCACTCATGGCCACCACATTCTGCTAGGTGGCTCTGCAGGGTGTTCCTGGTGGGGGATATGAAACACAGGATGGCCTATCCCAGCACTTTAAGTACACGTTGCATATCTTGTCTGGTCATGCATGTGTTTTCCTATGTATGTGTTGTTCACAATAACCATGTTGTGTAGCACTATGTGAACAACCCAGTTCTTCCACTGTATGTTTGTGTGTTGCACAGAATATGTGTGCACCCTAGCATGGCTGCCATGTGCACTGCTACCTATGGTTTGCCTGTGTGTAGTTTCACATGCAATCCTGGTACATGCATGTGCACCTACCTGTGTAAGTTACATTATTGTATACATGGACATGCATCCCTAACCATGGTCTGTCCTTTTTTCCACAGCACCTTCACATCCTGGGACAGGTGGTGGTCCACAGCTACTGCCCACTGCACAGTGTGGCCATGTACCTGTGACCACTGCCACTACCAGTGTGGGACCCTCTGACGTGGCCCTGCACACACCGGGGGGGACTGGATGTTGATGATGAATAGACATCCTTGCTGTTTGCAGATGCCCTCCTCACTACTGCAGAGGTGCTTGCCAGTGAGTCAGGGTGACAGCACTAAAATTGACAGTGTCATCCCTGACATCGCCTCCCATGTGCTCCAGGTTAACCCTCCACATGCTAATATGCCACCAGCAGCTATCCAGGGCCAGCCCCTGTGCAGCAAGTGGCCAAACAATTACTACTGTACAGCAAGAGGGCAACATATTGCAGTCTGCACAGGTGCAGCAGCAAGGCACTAATGCCCAGCAACAGGTAACGTGACCAGCCATAACCTGACCAGGTACAGCATCAGGCAGCCCCTTCA
Source organism: Neoceratodus forsteri (assembly GCA_016271365.2). Classification (NCBI taxonomy): domain Eukaryota; kingdom Metazoa; phylum Chordata; order Ceratodontiformes; family Ceratodontidae; genus Neoceratodus; species Neoceratodus forsteri. Next base: position 1,557,085,026 of record CM057453.1, on the reverse strand, counting down.
CATGCAGTAACTGCATGTGCGTCATCTCCACAACACCAGCAGCCAGATGTGGGGGTGCCATGTGCTGTGATGGCTGCACACCAGGCTCCCCCCAGGATTGGCAGCATTACACCAGCCCCAAATGGATGGCCCAAGTACACCAGCTTGTTGACCATGCACGGCTACTGAAGACCACCATGGAGAGCCAGGAGGCACTCCATGATGCTGTGCAGGGGTTGCAGGTACAGATGAACCTCCATGAGGAGTGGCTTCTGTTTGCCATGTGGAACTCATGAAGGCTCTTTGCATTTTCCATAAGGACATTGGTGCAGGGTTGTCGAGTATTGTGGCGACAGTACAGGACCACACCACAGCCTATGCTGCATGTGGTGGCCAAACCACCACCCACACATATTGCACCAACAGCAACCCCAGAGCACCCCACAATCCCCGCATCTCCCCTGGCACCCTGTCCTGTGGGCTTCGACATCCGCCACCCCTGGCCATTGTGTTGAGTTCTCCGCAACACCCACAACACATAGCCTTGCACAGACATGTGATGCTACCCTATCAAGAGTGGTGCCTCACCCCAGATGGCCTGGCTGCCCCCACTGGGTCTGGCTGCATCATTGGGCTGAGGCATGGTTCATGTCCATGGTGGCCACATGCGCAACTCCAGAAGGGTCCTGGCTCTTTGCGGCATACCCATGATACCTCCAGGCTACAGATGGGGCTACCTTTGCCCCATGATGCCTATGGTTGTGCATTGTCCACATCCTGTACACCACACTGACCCACATTATAACCCCTGTGGCATTGTCACATTATATGGATGGCATGTGGGACATGGATGTGGTTCCTGGTGGTGTTGGACTGGCATGGGCATGATGAGTGCACCTGTGGCTTACCACCATAGCTATGTACCAGTGGTCTGTCTCTAGCCCATGCCAAGCTGCTGCCAGTACCTCTATGCATCCTTATCACTGTTGTCTCAGATGTGAACATGGGTGCATGCCACTTCCTCACACCTGTGTGCACATCATGCCGGATTGTCCTGTACTTTCTCACCATTACCATGAGGTCCAATATGCAGTCACATATACTGTGCTTGTGTACGTAACAGCAATGTCACACCTGCAGGCTATGCTCGCCATTGGGCTCCAAAATTTTCCTGCACTTTGATGTCCTATTGCCACCATCCCCTCAGGGCCAATCTTGGATCCCTCCTGTCATGCTGTTGATGCTCACCCTCTTCTGATGGTTCCATATCCTCCACACTGTTGCCCTTCAGGTCCTGGACAATGATTCCATGGTCTATGGCCATGTTGTGTAGTACACAACAAGCCAGGAATAAACCACAAGCCTTGTCTGGGCTATACTGTAGGGCACCCCTGGACCACACACTCTATGATGTTTCTTGTTGCCATGTGAGCCGCATTGTACCTTCTTTTTTTTTATTTTTTATCTTACTCATGTTTCTCGTCCTGTGGAGCGGACTCGGCTATCCCTCGGTCACTGGCACCCGCACCTGGTCTGGCGTGTGGATTTACACCCTTCCACAAGGGTCTGGCCAGGAAGCGGGATCCCACCTTCCATAGGGACCTGTGGTACAGACACCCCAATGGATGCGCCTCTCGTGTCTGGGGGCACAAGGCACGGTCATCAGTCACTGTGATTGCTCCACTATTTTCCACCATCTTTTCTCCCCCAAGAGCCGGACATGCAATGGCATCAAATGCACAGCCGTGCTGACGCCCGCAGTGCTCCTCCCCATTACTGGGCACACAACTGTAATGCACCTGGCCTCCGCCAGATGCCGCTGAAGCGTGATGTGTTACACCCACCCACCCCAGAGGAAGGAGAGCAGTCGAGGGTTGCTCAATCCTCCCTCTACCCTGTCAGCCCCCGGCAACCCGAGTCCATTCCTGAACCCGGGTCGCCAGTGTGGCGCAAGGTGTGGTGTCCAGCGCCTCAACCCTCAGCGCCACTGGGCCTGGCCATTATACCTTCTTCTGCTTTGGACATGGGCTGCAGTATTGAGATGAACATCCATGGCCAAAGGGGGTATGCGCTGTCTCCTGTGTAAAGGAAGATGATTTGTTAGTATGCCATTTATTAACATTACATTCTGTTTTCTTCGCAGAACTGTTCCATATGGTCTGACACTTCTGAACATTTCCCCACCCACATGGTCACTGTTGAACATAGTTGCCCTCCTGTTTCTGGGCCTTTTGCTGTTGGTGTCTTTCCACTGTCACTTTCACTGCCACTTGCATGACGTTCAGGCTGTGGATCAAGACACATCCTAGGGATGTTTGTTCCACACAGCAATCACACCGTCCTATGTGATGTGTTCCACTAACCTTCCCACAATGCTACAGCCTCCTGCTGCCTAGCACCACCCCTGGAGCTTGTGCCTACTACTCCCCATCACATGACATCCCTCCTATGCTAGCTTTACACATCTGTTCAGTGACAGTCCTTTTCAGGTCCCATCACTCCCTCCTTCCCTTCTGTGTATCTCATGGATGTCTGCCATTCCAACACCCCTTCTTTCTGTGGTGAGTCCTCTATGTCCACCATCACTGCACCATGTTATCATATGTACACCTTGGCTGTGGCTGTGGTTGCACTCACTCACAAGATGGCCACTGGGAGCGGGCCGGTGGCACTAAGGGTTGAGGTGCCGGATGTCACACCTCACACCACACTGACAACCTGGGCTTGGAAGCAAGCTCTGGTTGCGGGGGTTGGCCAGAAAGGAGAGGATCAAGCATCCAGAGAACAGCTCTTCTGTCCTGGGGAGGGTGGGCTCATGACTCTCCGACAGCAGTGGCTCCCAGTGGAGACTATGAGTGCATCAGCTGGGTGGTGGAAGCACTGGTGGAAGTCTGCAAGAGGGGTGCAGGGAGCATGCTTAGTTCACACTGGATGTCATTGCTCTTCCATGCCTAAGGGTACCATCATGAAGTCACACACGCAAAAAGGAAATACCCCAGCTCCTGAAGGAGGTGACAGCATGCCAGCCCCATGCCCACTGTCAAACCTCACCTCCTCTGATCCCGATATCCTCCGGCCCACACCAGATCACTGAGCTAGATAAAAAGGACTGCCCAAGGAAAGTGTTGGGTGGCCCTGCACTGGGGGGCACAAGCCAGGGGGTGTATGGTGGTTCAGGGTGCCAGGACAGGGTTCTGAGGTGGCTTTGAGCAAGGGGGGGTCTCAAGTTCAGAGGAATAAGCTGGGGATGCCTCAGGACCAGTGACAGAGGAAAAAAGAAGAAGACAAAGAAGAAGAACTAGCATTTATATAGTGCTTTTCATACACAGTGTATCCCAAAGCACTTTACAAACAATGCTAAACTGGTAGTGAAGTGACTGAATGTGTGGTGGTGGCCATATCACACATCAACACCCACACACAACCTGGACAATTGCACGAACCGGTTTATGGGAAGGAGAATGTTGTCCAGGATACCAGTAATGTCCCCTACTTTTTGTGAAGAATGCCTTGGGCTCATTTACTTCCACCTGGACAACTACCAGGACAACACTAGGATGGGTAGAAGGGACCTTGGTTTAACATCTCATCCAAAGGATGGCACACCCCAGCAGTACAGCACCCCCCTTATACTGCACTTGGATCCCAGCATTTTAAGTGCAAGTCCAATCTTGGTGTGGGATGAAAACCCACAACCTTCTGGTCCAGAGGTAGATGTGCTATCAACTAGGGCTACAGGTTTGGTTCGACCATTCTGCCTAAATGGTCGAACCCACGACGTTAGCAGAAGTCCGCTCAAGCACAGACATGAAAACAAAATTTACGAACTTTGGTTTGCCTAGTTCATCTGTGCAATACCCGTAAATTTGGGGTAGTGCAGGTGCGAACCAGGTGAACCAAAGTTTGCATACGTCCAGTCCACCATGTGATTTAGCTTACCTCGGTCAGCAGGCAGCAGCAGCCAGTCCCCCACATTGGACTTGTTCCCACCCGAAACTGTTGAAAGGAATGGGGTGATTGGCTGCTACAAATGCTGCCTGAAGCCACAACTCCCTCCATTGGCTGGCCAGAGAAAGAGTCATGTGGGTGACTACTTTGGCTACTCATCTCAGTTGTAGCACCACTGTTGTGGCAGTTGGTGTTGGTATGTGACTGAGAAGAGCACTATTATGCTTCTGCCATTGCGTTCGTTCATAGTCCACATTCAATCAGTTTCAGTCTGTCCTCCATTTTGCTCAATCCATTCACCATGGCAGTCAGACCACAACAATTTTAAACAAGCATTTGTCAATGGCGAATGTTTGCTTGCTGATATTAGCATTGGACGTGCAGGAATTAGACAGATGCAGAATAGGAGTGGCAGTGACGTATTGAACTCAGGCCAACCCCACCTCCACCCTGCAGAGATGGACAGGCATTGAGGTGTGCCTCTAGGTTGTAGCCCATAATGTAAATGGCATTTCACATCACCCTATCCTTGTAGACACCAACAAGTGTTGAGGTGAGCCTTGGGGTGTTCAGCTTCACAGTCACCCCATTTCATAAGGACATATGCTGAAATGGATGCAGTATAGGAGAATGGAGTGAAGTCTGGGGCTGAAGAGTCCAAGGCACACCTCGATGCCTGTCACTGGATTCAGGGTGGGGGGTGGAGTGGAATGTGAGGATTACAGCCGGCAAATCAAAGACACAATGATGCCTGTCAGTCTGTACAGGGTAGGACGTCATGGTTAGAAACCCAAACACCACAGGCGTTTGTTGGTATTTGCACTACAAATTTTCAACATGGCCTTTTTGTGCCCCCCCCACCCCATGAAAGCATATGGGACCTCTGTTCATGAACAGTGGCACTGTGATTTTGTTGATGTGCCCCGAACTTTGATTTCCCACAGTGACTGTGCCATTCTGTGCCACATGTGAGAAACATGTCTAAAAACACATTTTGGGCAGGGTGTGAAAAATGACAGCTGTACTGTTCATAAGGAGGTGTGCAAAATGGACAATGTTGAAAATGTTGATGAGCTATGCATGATCCTGAAAGCCATTTTATGGACCTTCATCACCAAATTTTTAACATAGGCATTTTAGGAACTCTGCACATGAACAATGTCACTGTGATTTTCTTAATTTGTCCTGAACACTAATTTACCACAGCGACTGCGCCATTCTGTGCTGGAAGTGCGAAAACACATTTCAGCCAAGATGTGAAAAATGACAGCTATACTGTTCATAAGGAGGTGTGAAAAAATGCCAATGTTGAAAATCTGGAGTGAAAATATTACAAATTTTCAAAGTTAAGAGAATGCGTGGAAACTACATGCCCATAACATAGTCATTTCATGGACTTTTGTCACCAAATTTTCAACATAGGCATTTTAGGACCTCTGGTCATGAGCAGTGTACTGTGATTTTCTTAATCTGTCCCAAACACTGATTTCCCACAGTGACCGCACTATTCTGCGCTGGAAGTGCAAAAGCAGATTTCAGCCAGGATGTGAAAAATGACAGCTGTACTGTTCATAAGGAGGTGTGAAGAAATGCCAATGTTGAAAATCTGGAGTGAAAATATTACAAATCTGCGAAGTTACTAGTGTGCATGGAAACTGCGCAACGCACGCTCATAGCAGTAATTTTTTTTTAATTTTTTCACCAAATTTGAAACGTACGCTTTTTGAGAGCCTGCCTCATGAACAGTGACACTATCATTTAGTTAATCGGTCCCAAAAGATGATTCCACGCAATGTTAATGAAATCACCTTTCAGGACTGAATAACTAGATGACAGTCACTGAATTCATGAGATGGGATCCCAAGAACCCCATGTAAAAAATTTGATGCAAAAATTCTGAAAAATGGCAGAGATATCCACATAAGTTGGAAAAACCCCATGTATGCCATTATACAGCTTACCTGCATTTCTTCAATTCGTGGTCAGCTTTGAAGAGTGCAGACGTGTTCCTGGTCCACCGAAGATCGTCGCGCTGGCCTCCGGAGGTAAGTATGGGGTAAGCGTGGGTGCAGGTTGGGGAAGGGGCACTGGACTCAATGAGGGAAAGTTTTTCATTTACAGGAAACAACAAAAAAAAAAAGACAACCTGGGAAGATTTTCTGCTTTTGCAGGTACTTTAGCACACTGAGGTGGGCTCCCAGCGTGCCACCTGAGAGTTTCTTGGGGGGGTCTGTAGTCAACGGGGATCAGGCACCCCCTTCTGCAGAATGTTGGGGGAGCTGGCACATGAGCTCAGGGGGATTAGGCACCCCCAAGGCACACAACAGATGGGGTATCGTGCCGACGTTGATTGGGCTACCCTGTCGGCAAATGAACAGGGGAGAAGGCACCCCTGTCAGCTGTAATGGGGACTGTGAGAGGCAGCGGCTATTCACCGGCTTCTGTGGGGACTGTGAGAGACCAACGGAGAAGCCGCTACCATGTTTGTGTGAAATAGGACACCCGAGAATGCAGCTCTAATTCACTGCTGCAGTCAGGAACCACCCCTCAAGCAAACACAGCTGATTGTTTAATGATGGGACACTCCCTGTTTGCAGCAGCAAATTTCTTTGTGCATAGTGGCAAGCTACATTAGTGCTGTCATGGACAGCATCATCCTCTATTGGTGCCACACAGACCAGCCCCAAAATTTGTTGCCTGCATTGGCAGCAACACTGCTACGCTTCCATAACTCGCTTTTCAGCAAGCTGACACAATATGTTTCTCCCACATGCATGAAAGCAAACATAAAAAGTACTCATGTGCGAAGTGTTACAATAATACAACTGCTACAAGCATGGGCAATGTTTGAACACCTAACATAAGTACTATCTGGCCAGTCTTAACAGAATTAAGGAAATGCATGACTTTCAGAGGAAGCTAAGCACATACTGAGACTTCTGTTGATTATTGCGCTTTCTAAATGTTTCCAGCCATTAATTTCTAAATTATTGTGCAAGTTCAATCTAGCACTGTCTTGCCTCAGCCATTCCTGGTGAACCAGCTTTACTCAGCGGTGTCACAACCCCTTCCCATGAACCTTACATGTGCCAGACCCATGTTGAAATGTATAAATGAATGAATTAAACCTTTTTGTCAAGCTATTCAATTATTTCAAGCCTATTTTCAAATACCATAATGTGTACACACAACCATTTACCATGCTGTCTTGACCAACGGAGTCACACAATCCCTTCCTGTGCTCCTATGCACAATGGGGTCACAGAAACCAATCCCATATTCCCATGTCCAACATGGGTCATAGAACCCCTTCCTGTGCTCTCATGTACAACAGAGCCATACAACCCCTTCCTGTGTTCCTTTGCACAACAGAGTAACACTGCCCCTTCTGTGCTCCCATGCACAACAGGGGCCACCCCACCCCCGGTGCTTCCATGCACAACAGAGTCATACAATCCCTTTCTGTGCTCCTATGTACAATAGAGTCACACAGCCCTTTCTGTGCTCCCATGCCTAATGGGGTCACCCCCCCCTTCCTGTGCTCCCATGCACAACAGAGTCACACAGTCCCTTCTGTGCTCCTATGCCCAACAGTGGTCACACACACCCTTCCTGTGCTCCCATGTAAAACAAAGTGACACAGGCCCTTCCTGTGCTCCCCTGCACAACAGAGCCACACAGCTCCTTCCTGTGTTCCCCTGCACAACAAAGTCACACATCCCCTTCCTGTACTCCCGTGAACAACAGTGTCTCACAACCCCTTCCCATGCTCCCATACCCAACATGAAGGATGGATGAGGGACAGAGCAAGTTTTAGGGACAAAATGAGGGATATCCCTCATAATCAGGGACAGTTGAAAGGTATTAGGTAAAAGTGGCATATAACTTCCAGAATATTTGCTGGGCAATTGAAGTAGTAATTTTCTAAACATTCAGGAATGTTGTGGGGTGTCTTAAATGCAGTTTAACAAGCACCCTTGGAGTATATTCAGAAAAATTACCTCCTCCAGTGATAACATATACTTTGCCTAACCTAACGGTACCTTCCTGAATTGTGTCAAAAAAGGCAAAATAAAGTGGGGTTACCACTGGAAGTAATGCCCCTGAAAACAGGATTTGTAGCTCCGGACTCTTCTTCAGCATTGGCAGGGAGGTGATTATTGAGGGAGCTGTTCAGCCTAGTCTCTGGATTCTTGCTTTATTACCCAGATGCAGAAGAATGCTGATTAGGGGAAAACAAGCCTAGTGATAATTTCTTGAACATGGAATGGGCAATATGTTTCTGTCTGTCTGTCTGTATAAACAGCATCCTCTAATTATAACAGTGACCATGTAGTATATGGACCCCTGAAGTTACACTGCCAGACACCTGACACAACCCGGGGCTAAATATCAAATAATGTGATTTTGAAGAATGTCCATTAAATGGGAAACCACAGGAATTATATAGAGGCCAACAGAAAAGGAACCTAAGACCACACACTGCCTCAGCTGGGGGCTTTAAATTTGATTTATTAGCTGAAAGTTTCAATATCTGAGAAATCTCCTGCAGCTCTGAGACATTATAAATGTCCAGCTATAGTCAGTCTGCAGATTTAAACCCCGTGTTGAGCAGAAATGGTGTTTCATGGTGAAACTAAACATCTGGAGAGTAGCTAGGCCTCAGCCTGAATGCCTAGGCCTTTATTTGGACTCAAACATCTTGACCAAATATGCCTTAACTCAGCTGGCCATAACCAGGTAAATAGCATGTACCTATGCTTGGGCATTTAGCTTGGAAATCCTGGTTACTCCCCAGAATGTGTGTTCCATGTAAACATCGCTAAACATATAGGCTATATTGTAATATCCGTGAATAACTCACAAATAGAAAGCTAATATAGAAAAAAAAGTTATCCACCCAATATGGCCAGTGATTATTAAATATTGGTTTATAATTAGTTAGTATGACATTTTTCATCATACTGTTGGATACTGTTATTAGTTTTTTAGATACACGCAAAATACCCCATAAATGCTATAAAACGGTATACCCAACCCCCAATATGCAAGGATCCATTTTTCTCACTCAACAGTTCTTGTTTCAGTCACACAGTGACTTTTATTTCATATGTCCAAATGACAGTTTCTGTTCCAATTTCATTCCAAAAGGATGAATGTTTTGAGGTGACAGGTCCGCAGCGAATTTTAGCAGCATTCTTAGGTTAATACAGTTAATATTACATGTCTACTGTAAGCAAAACCAGTAAACCAGCAATGTTTTTTTTTTTATTTTTTTTTATTTCAGTCTTCGGTTAGAGGGGAAGGGGGAAGAAGCTTCTAGCTGGATGCTGGGAGAGTAAGGAGACTTGAAAGATTTTCTTAGCTGATTTTCTTTGTGTTTCCAGCAGACAATTTGGTGTTTGTGTGTGTTTAAAAGCTGAAGGCAGGGAGAGTACGTAGACTTGAAAGATTTTCTTAGCTGGTTTTCTGTGTGTTTCTAACAAACTATTTGATATTTGTGGGTGTTTAAAAGTTGCTATCTGGCCTGTAAGTGCAGGTATCATATTACAGGGGATTAGTGCTGTTTGAAAGTAAGGTGGGACTCCCAACTCAGTCAGTCTTCAGTTAGAGGGGAAGGAGGAAGAAACTTCTAGCTGGATGCTGGGATAGTATGGAGACTTGAAAGATTTTCTTAGTTGGTAGTGCTAGGAGGTGCAGTGAGGGGCAGACACAGGGCTGATACACTCTTGTAAGAGTCAGGTATAGGCCCTGATCCCCCCCCCTCCCAGAGCTCCGCTCTTTTATAGGGGAACACCTGCCCTGCAATTGGAGGAAAAAGTTTTAGGTGCAGCTCATGTAGTTCTAGCCACTGGGGGTTGGGTTTAAGGGCTGGGAGAGAGGAGCTTAGGGAGTTGTACACTTCCTCTATACATTTACTGTGTAGTACTGCACCTAGTAATGGGGGTACCTGCTTACTGTGGGACTGTATCTAAGATTAGTGGGTGACATGATTAGTGGGTAGGGGTGTATCTTGGACTAGTGGGGAACCTGGTGGTTCACTCAAGGAATCCTACTTGGAGGGGGATAGGACCACGTGTCATTAGGGCCGGCATCTTTGGGAGGATGGTGGGGTGCACAGGGTGTGGGGCGGCCATGATACTGGACTGGGCTTGGAGGTTCGGTGGTTTCCCAGTGTGCTACCAGCTGGCACAGCTTAGGGAGGAGGTTGAGGGGATTAGGAAACAGCTGGAGGGAGGGGGGTGGTATGGTTGGGGAATAGGGATGGGGCTCTCCCATGGGGTTGCACCAAGCACTAGGGGTGGGGGCATAGGGAAAGGAGTGCAGGAGAGTACTCTCGGGTTGCATAGGGACCCTAACAGAGAGGACCCAAAAGGAAGACACTATCAAGGAAGCAGGCAGGTATCTGGGGACCCTCACAGAGGGGGAGGGCAAAGGGAGGACATTCTCAGGGAAGTAGGCAGATGGCTGGGGCTGGACAGAAGGAAGCAAGAGGGAGAGGTGGATTGGACCTTAAGCTCAGTAACTGATTCAATTCTCTTCTTCCGCTTGAGGATGAGGGGGGTGATGTAGCCATGACAGAGGCGGTTAGAGATGGAAAGGGGGTGGAGGGCAGGAGGCAGGGGCTGAAAAGCAGAAAAAAACAGGGGGGAACTTGGAATGTGGGAAAATGGGGGCAACGGTGGATCAGAGCAGGAGGAGGAAGAGGGGGTAGAGGGAGGAAAGTGCAAGAAGGAGGACCAGTTGGGAGGAAAGGACAAGGAGAGGGACCAGAAGTACAAGGAGAATACAGTAAAGGCAGCTGAGGGTTTATGCCAGGGGAGCAAGACAGGCAAGGAGGGGCTGAACGGAGACAGGAAGGAAGGGAGGACGAGCCAGGCAAGTTTAGCAAATGGGGGGGAAGGACCAGTTGCAAGCAGTGACGGGGATAGAGGGTACAAAAGGATACTCGGGAGGAGGAGAGGCATAAGATCGGAGGGAAGGGGAGGGGGTGGCCAGGGTAAATAAGGAGGGGGAGACAGGGGACACCCAGATGGGGGAGGAGCAAGAAGCCGGCTGTGGGGACGGGCCAGTAGAAAGGATGAGGGACATGGAAGTGAGGGAAATCAAAGAAAAGGGGTGGTCAGAGTGCTGCTGTTGGGTGATTCCATGATCAGGGGTATCAGATGGGATAGGGAGAGGGAAGTCTGCCCGGTTAGAACAAAATGCTTCCCTGGACTAATGGTGCACAGGGCCAAGCATAAGGTATATCAGCTGGCGAAGGATTGTGGAGGTTTCCCAGACATACTGGTCCACCTGGGTACCAATGACATTAAGGGAAATAGTGAGCTAGAGATACAGGCAAGGTTCAGGGAGTTTGCCAGGGTCAGTCATGACATAGGATGCATGATTTCCTTCTCGGAAATCCTGCCGGTGCCAAGGGCTAGTGGGGAACACAAGAGAAAGATTAGAGAGATAAACCAGTGGCTCAGGGAATGGTGTGGGGCCAGAGGGTATGGGATGATGGGGGATTGGGGGGAGACCTGGGAGGATAAGGGTCTGTATGCTTGAGATAGGTCCATCTCAATTTGGGGGGGAAATCTTAAGTTGAAAATAGAGGAGTTCATTGGTGAAAGGTGGGGTTTAAACTTGTGAAGGGGGAGGGATGGGAGAAAAGGCTGTCGGGGGTGTCCAATAAAGGAGGGACTCTGCCTCCACCCCCTTGGGGAGCTGGAGGAATGTGAGAAAAGACTGACTGGTAAGATGCTGACCAGGAGAAGATGGAATCCCCATGGGAATGCGAGCAGGGGAAATGGAAGTATACGGAAAGGGTGGAAGGTAGTCCTGCTAAATGCCAGGAGCTTGGGCAATAAAATGCCTGAGCTCCAGGTGATGCCAACTGGGGGAGAGGTGGATGTGGCAGTGGTCACTGAGACCTGGGCCACCACAGGGCATGACTGGGACCTGAACCTGGAGGGTTACACCATGTTCAGGAAGGACAAGGGAAGGGAATGGGAGGAGGGGTAGCAATAATAGTCAAAAACTGCATTGGCATAGGAGGAGTGGTGGAGATGGAGGGAACTGTGGAGGCAATTTGGGTCACCTTGATTACAAGAGGGGGCAAGAGAGTAAAAATAGGAGTGGTGTATAGACCTTCTGCGCTGGTGGAGGAGCTGGAGGAGAGTCTGGTGGCAGATGGTAGACACTGCAGATTGGGCAGGGGAAGGGCAGTGGTGTTGGGGGACTTAAACATGCCAGGAACAGACTGGGAGACTATGACATCCTCGGTGGTCAGGGAACAGAGGTTGTTGGATGTCTTTCAGGATGCTTTCCTAACTCAGCAGGTGGGGGAACCGAGCAGGGAGGCATGGATACTGGACATGGTCCTGGCAGACAGTGACCAGATTGGGGGCCTGGAGGTAAGGGACCCATTGCCGGGGAGCAACCATGCCATGGTCTGGTTCAGCCTGGACCTAGGAGGGGTAGAAGGCTGCACAAAGGCGGAAGTAACTGACTTCAGGGGGTGGATTTCAAGGAAATGGGAAGGATCCTGAAGAAGCATTTGGATGGGATTGGGCAAGACATGGACACTGACAGAAGGTGGGAAATCATCAGGAGGGGGGTGCAAGATGCTACCAGCACCTGTGCAAGAGTAAGACAAAAATGTGGTAGGGCCCATAAACCCTGCTGGTGGACTAGGGAGGTTCAGGAGGTGGTGAGGGGAAAGAAGGCGGCTTATAGGCATTTCAAGTGCTCAAGGAGTGAAAGGAATCCAGGGGGAGTATGAGCTGATGGCCAGAAGGGCAACTAGGATGGTGAGGGTGGCTAAGGCATGGAAGGAGCAGAACCTGGCCAGGGAAATTAGGAGAGGGAACAAGGGGTTCTTTAGTTACATCAGGGAAAAACGAAGGGTGAAGGGGCAGATTAGCAGGATTAAAACAGGGAGGATGGGCACAAAACCCGGGGAGCAGGCTAAGGTACTAAATGAGTACTTCGCCTCAGTTTTCACCAAGGAAAATGGAGGGGCTGCATCATACATGGGAGGAGATGGTGAAATTGAAGAGGGGGGTCCCTTGCCAGTCGGTGGGTCTGGGGAGAAGGGGGCCATCACTGGCAGGAGGTGGGAAGGCAAAGCAGGGGGATGAGGTAGCAGAGCTGGCAATCATGGCAGAAAGAGTGAGGGAAGCCCTCGGGTCCCTTAAGACAGAGAAAGCACTGGGGCTGGATAAATTACATCCCAGAGTGCTGAAGGAACTGGTGGATGTCCTGGCAAAACCCCTGGTGGAGCTTTTCAGCATCTCATTGAGGACAGGGTGGGTGCCCCAGGACTGGAAGGTGGTGCATATAGTGCCTATCCACAAGGGTGGATCAAGGGAGGTGGCAGGGAACTACAGGCCGGTCAGCCTGACATCGGTGGTGGGCAAGGTGATGGAGGGCATTGTCAAGGAGAGGCTAGGAGGGACCTGGAAAAGTCAGAGTGCCTGGATGATAGACAACATGGATTCATCCCAGGGAAATCGTGTCAGACAAACCTTGTGGAGTTCTATGACTGGGTGACGAGTGCCTTGGACCTGGGTAGACCGGTGGACATCCTCTATCTTGACTTCAGCAAGAAATTTGACTCTGTTCCTCACGGGTGCCTGTTGAATAAGCTGGGAGAAATGGGGGTGGGGAACCAGATGATCAGATGGATAGGAAATTGGCCCCAGGAATGGACCCAGAAGGTCGTGGTTGGTGGGATAGTCTCATCCCCAAGGAGGATCATTAGTGGGTCCCCTCAGGGATCGGTCCTTGGACCCCTCCTGTTCAATGCCTACATCTCTGACATAAGAAAGGGTATCAGGAGTGAGATGAGTCTCTTTGTGGATGACTCAAAACTGGGGGTGGTGGTTGATGTGGAGGAGGGGTGGGTGGCCCTACAGGGGGACCTGGAGGCTCTGGAAAGGTGGTCTAGAAAGTGGAAGCTGAAGTTCAATGCAGGGAAATGCAAGGTACTGCATCTGGGGGCCAGAAACCTGGGCCAAGTGTACGCCCTGGGGGGGGAATGCTATAAGGCTCAGTGGCTGAGAGGGACCTGGGGATGGTGGCGGATGTCAAGATGAACAACTCTGAGACTTGTAGGAGGGCAACGGCCAAGGCCAACAGGATGGCTGGGATGCATGGATAGGGGGTCACCTCCAGAAGGAGGGACGTGATACTCCCTCTTTATAACTGCTTGGTGAGGCTGAACCTCGAGTATTGCATGCAGTTTTGGAGGCCACATTTAAAGAGGGACATTAAACTCCTGGAGAGAGTTCGGAGGAGGGCAACCAAAATGATCTGGGGCTTGGGGGGACATGACCTATGGGGAGAGGCTCGAAGAGCTAAATATGTACACATTGGAAGAGAGAAGGGACCAGGGGGACATGATAGAGGTCTTCCGGTACATGAAGGGGTTAAATATGGGAGAAGCAGTCAGGGTGCTCTGAAGGAAGGGGCAACTAGAGGGCATGGGTGGAAGCTGGAGGGGGGAGATTCAGGGGAGAAAGGAGGAGGTGCTACCTCACTGAGAGGGTGGTGGAGCCATGGAATGTGCTGCCCAGGGGGCTGGTGGAGGCAGAGATGGTGATGGGGTTCATGAGGGGGTGGGACAGGTACAGGGGAAGGGTTCTGGAAGCAAAGTCCTGTGCAGTGGGAATATCTGGGACTGGGAAGGGAGAAGCCAGAGACGGCGAGGGGGGCAGTAAAGGCAGCTCCCAGGGTTGGGACTGACTTAACGAGCAGACACGAAAGACCGTTAGGCCTATTCTGCTGGCATTTTAGTATGTTAGTATGTTATTGAAATGTTTTACCTGGAGGGCACATTGAACAACAAGTTGTTTGTCTCACGGTGCGACCTGGGGGGAAGGGGTTACACAGGGTTGTGAAGGATGATCAGTTACAATAGTATGTGGGTAGTACAAACAATACAACATTGTAAGATTAGGCAACAGTTGAAACACAAGGTATTGTACAATAAACAGTAGTAGAACATTGGGTAAATTATAATACATGTCCAAAATCATACAAAGAACATATCAACATACAACACAGTAATAATGCAACAGAACCATTATAGTGCATGCATATATCAGGAGCAGTCTCGAGGTAGTATGCAAGTGCTGTTGGAGTAAAAAGGACGGGGTAGGTTGTGAACACGGGTGACCCAGAAGGACAGGTGGAGGAGAAAGCAGGAAAGGCAAGAAGTGAATATGAAGAGACGGGGTAGCCATTTCCTGATTCCCCCTTCAGGATGTTGAGAACCCTGCTGGGGGGGGGTCCAGGGTAGAATGGCAGAAACTAGGGATAGGCATTAAGGATGGTTTAAGCAGAAACAGCTGAGGGAGAGGTAATTATGTAGGGCAGAGGTAAGGGCGTAGTTGGAGGAGGAGTGTCATATTTCAGGGGGGAGGGAATTCCAGATTTTAAGGAAGCGATGGGTGAAACCAGTCTGACCGATGAGGGTGGCGTGGTGAGGGACCATCAAGATGCGGGTGCCATTAGATCTGAGAGAGTGGGTAGGGGGAGGTGGAGTGGAGAGTGAGACAGAATGAGAGATAGGAGGGGAGCACTCTGAACCAGAATTTGGAGGTTAGTTTGGCACAGTATGAGATGCTTCTGTGAGATAGTGGAAGGAAGGTTAGAGAGCAACAGAGTTCACAGTGGTGAGAGCGGGAAGGGGAGTCACGAGCAAAGTGGCAGAAGGAGTTAAAGTGAGTGTCCAACTTAGGGAAGATTTGGGAGTAGCGCCATAGACTACGTCACGGTAGTCAAAGATGGGGAGTATCATCTTCTGTACAATGTCATGCCTCGCAGTCAACGGGATGCAACTACGATTCCTGTACAGAGCACCAAACTTGGGGTGCAGTTTAGTCAGGATAGCATCGATATGCACAGAGAAGTTGAGGTGCTGGTCCAGCTAAACCCCCAAATATCTAAATGAGGAGGTGTCCTCCTGGATGGTCCCATCAAGGGTGTGGAAGATGGGTAGGGCCAGGAGTCTAGAAAGTTTCTGCCTGGTGCCAAAGGTCATTGAAACTGTCTTCTTGGCATTTAGAAAAAGCTGGTGAGAAGCAAACCAGAGCTGAGCTTGGTTGAAGTCATGCTGTAAGCTGGTTTCCACAGCAGCAGGGTTTTTGCCAGTACTGTATAAGACAGTATCATCAGCGTACATGTGGATAGATGAGGATGAGCAGGCTATGGGAAGGTAATTAAGGAAAATGGAGAAAAGTAAGGGACCAAGCACTCATCCCTGTGGGACACCAGTGCTGATAGGGAGTGGAGGGGAGATGGAATCAAGGATTCTCACTGATTGGGTCCTGCCAATAAGGTAAGATTTAAACCAGTTGGTGGCTGACGGAGCAAGGCCAGCTGAGGAGAGGGAATCAAGAAGCTGGGGATGGGAAACAGTATCGAAAGCTTTGGCTAGGTGGACAAAGATGGCCGAGGTGATCAGACCATCGTCCATCCCTGAGAGGATGAAGTCAATAAGCTTGAGGAGAGAGGTGGTTGTTGAGTGGTTCTTCCGAAAACCAAATTGGAAGGGGGTGAAGAAGGAGGAGTTGGAGAGGAAGGGTGATAGCTGAGAAAGAACTAAATGTTCTTGAAATTTGACAAAGGTAGGAAGGAGGGAAATGGGGTGATAGTTGCCAGGAGTGGATATGTCACCACCCTTAAGGAAAAGAAGGACTACAGCATGTTTCAAGGATGAGGGTACAGTACTTGGGCAGAAATAAAGGAGAGGTTAGGGATTAGGGAGATAGGATAAGCAGTTGCAGGAGCAGAAAGGTAGAGAAGTTTAGGATCGAGCTCATCTGGTGAGGAGCCTTTAGAGGGGTTCAGGGATAGGAGGGCAATAAGAGCTTTGTCAGAGGAGTTGGTAGAAAAGGAAAAAGGGGGAGGGGTAGGCACTGGCTGAGGTGAAGGGCTGAAATTAGTAGTAGTAAACCTGCAAGGTGACAATGCAGATCACAGTATCGAAACAGACATTGCAACTCCTGAAAGCTAAGTACAGCATATGACTTCTATAACACTCACAAAATGTTCAGAAAAGATGTTATTTAATTAATGTCACCCCTTTCTTGATCAGTGGCCAAGGTTGTATTATTCCACTGGTGTCAGCTTGTGCACATTTTAGTTTCAGGTGTCCAAGTCTCTTGAGGGGCAAGGCAAACCTTTAATAATGCATTACGTACAGTCGCATTTCACAATCGATTATCTGCCCCTTTCTCCAGAACTATTAGTCATTGGCAATAATGTGGCAAATACCAGTTTCCAGAATTTACTTATAACCATTAATCCATGTGAATCCTAAACATGACCGTGGAAAGAGGCCAGGTCGATTGATAGTACTGTATAATCAACACAAGTCACTGTGGAGTTGAATTTCTACAGTTTATCCTGACATTATATCTGAAGGCCTTTCAAAGGAACCCTGTCCCCCAGATCTAATAACTATACCCCCTCTGAGCCCAAGGGGTAGCCGCCCTCCCCCCCATTAAATAATGCAGTGAGGCCAGGGTCCAGGATCTTAAAACTATACCAAATCTGATTTTATTCGAGTTCTGTGATCATGTATCAAGCTCCGTATTTATATATAGTGAGAGATTTAAACCGTGTACCAAATTTGCATTACTATTAACCACACACAGTTTCTTTTGCTGGATTAGATGGTTTATGAATGTGTGGACTATCCAGAAATATAATTTAATTTTTTTAAGCAAAGCTGTTTCATTAGATAAATTAAATTAAATTCCATGGGAGGTGGGGAGTGTACACAGAAATATACAGGGAGCTGCCCAGTGGAGCAGACTATAGACTGCAAGGTCTTTATCTGCTGCCCTGTTCTGATGTTAGTATGCTGGCAAAAAAAAAAAAGTACAAAATATTCAACATTTCGGAAACATTAAATCATACCTGACATGATGAAGAGGCACTATGCCCCACAAACGTTTTGTTACCCTAACAAATGTGTTATATTTACCTATATAGATTCTCGTATGTCTCTTGTGGGGATATTTTAAAAAGGCCGCAGACAATGGCGCATTGTCCCGGATTCCCCCCTTTTCCCTCACAAAAAGACAGAGACCATTGTTTGTTGTTGTGCTCAGATTGGCAATTAATTTATTTATATATCATAATTCCATTTTCCATTTCATCATCTTTTATTATTATATCTCTCATAATTTCATTTATTTTCATCCATATATCCATCTCTGATCATCCATTTTTATTCCTCTTTTTCTCCCCCCAGGTGAAAACCTGGGTGCCTTCTTCTTCTCCTTTTCTGTTAGGTAACGGTGAAAACCGAGGCCGCTTTTCTCCTTCAGCTTCTTCCTCCTTTCATCTTATTCCTTTTTCTTTCCCCTTCCCCTCCTCCCCCCCCACCTTTTTTCACCCCCTTTTTCTGCCATCCACCTTTGGCAGTCCAATAAACCATATTATCACCTGCCCTCCACCTTTGGCAGTCCAATAACCATATTATTACCTGCCATCCACCTTTGGCAGTCCCATAACCGTCCACCAGGACATACCTGTCATCCACCTTTTCCAGACCTACCATACAGTCCCTTTTTGACTGTCTTCTCCTCTTGCTCTATCTTGTAGGGTGGGTGGGAGGAATCAAAACTCCAGCAAAAGTGACTGAACCACCTCTGTGCTGTCCATTATGTACCTCCACTCGACCCCTCCCCTTCCTGTTGTTTGGCCATTGTTCTCTCCCCTGACCCCTCCCTTTCCTTCCTCCCTCCCCTTCTGAGCACACCATCTTGATAGAAAGGGAAGGGGTACACCAGGACAACCTGTTCTGCCCCTTAAAGGGCAAACTCCATTGTCCCGGATTCCCCCCTTTTCCCTCACAAAAAGACAGAGACCATTGTTTGTTGTTGTGCTCAGATTGGCAATTAATTTATTTATATATCATAATTCCATTTTCCATTTCATCATCTTTTATTATTATATCTCTCACAATTTCATTTATTTTCATCCATATATCCATCTCTGATCATCCCACTTTCTTCCTCTTTTTCTCCCCCCCAGGTGAAAACCTGGGTGCCTTCTTCTTCTCCTTTTCTGTTAGGTAATGGTGAAAACCGAGACAGCTTTTCTCCTTCAGCTTCTTCCTCTTTTCATCTTATTCCTTTTTCTCCCCCCCCCCTTTTTTCCCCACTAGCCAGTCTCCAGCTTGCGTTGGATGATTGGCTTTCCCCTCACTTAGGGTATTGGTATCCCCATACCTCAGAGAAACCTCCTTCCGGATCCTTCTCTACTCCCCCTTTCCCTTTTTTTTTATTTATCTTCCATTTCTTTATGCCCCCTCCATGCTTCTATAAAACCCATCATTTCTGTATTAAACATGTCTATGGCTAGCTCTGACAGGTGCACGCCATCTGATCTGTAGAAAACTTCTACCCACTCTTTTACACCCTGCAGTATTACTTGGCCTCCCAATTTCCTTACCAGTGTCCCTACCCTTCTGTTCATCTTTCTCCTGGCCCTATCCACAGCTCTATGGCTGTGCTCCTGTCTCCAAACCCTCCTTGGTATCATATCTGATCAGGCAAGGCTTACCCGGGCCACCGCTGCTGTACTGTCTCTAAGTCCCTTTTTATCTGCATGTATTTGTCCACCCATGGCTTGCCCCCAAGGTCATTACCCCCTAAATGTATAATGATTAAGTCTGCAATGGGTCACCGCTCCTTTAGCTCTTCCAATGTGGGGAGCAGTTGTGCCCATCTCATCCCCCTGATGCCATGCCAAACCAATCTACATTGTCTCACATCTTGGTAAAGCTGCTTTCCCCCAGCTTTTCTCTCAGCTCTCCTTTCCACCCAATAAATATAAGAGTGGCCGCAGATCCAGACTTCCGTGCTCTTCCCTCTTCCTAAAGGGTTTAAACAAAATAAATTTCTTTATATATGGTCTTAGTTTCTTACCATGATATCACCTCTCCCTGCCCCCCCATGTGGCTCCATATCTGTAACAAAAACATAGGTGATAGGTTAATCTCCACACTGTAGTGTTCGAATGTATCTCTTATAACTGGCAGAATGCCATCGACCTTTTTCCAAAATATTATTCAGTCTCGCCTGCCGCTGCCCACTGTGAGGCAGCCCCTATCCACAGGGAGTGGGAAGAACAGTTAATCGGATCTTCCCCCAGGAATTGCATGCCCTTCTTGAGCAATGCTGTGACTTGATAACTTGTGACCCTACTTCTGTCACCATGCAGAAATAATCTCCCTGTCCTATTCCCATGCTCTGCAGTGAAAGCCCACAAAGCCTGCACTGGGCATACTGTGTACTCTACATGTTTCTTTAGTGTTACCATACAACCCTGTCCCCTTTGATCTGTCTTTGACCTCTTAATCCTGATACGTATCTCCTACATCCCCCAGCTTATATCCTCCCATTCTAATCCCCCTTTCTTGTCTTGCCTGCCATGGCCTACCACCTCGCTCACTCTCATGGCCCCTGCAAACATTACAATGTAAATTGTGTGACATAGCTGGGCCTCGGCCTTTGATCTGCATATGGCAGGTAACATGCCCTTTAGTTTTGCCAGCCATTGTTCCCCTATTAGTCTTCTATTATCCACCGTCCCTTGTTTTAATCTACCCCATCTCTGCATCATTCTTCTAATGAACATTGATTTTGTTGGGTCCTTCCATCCTTTTAGACTGCAAATAACACTAATCCCTGCCAAGTAGACCCCCATTGTGGTGTGGGCTGTGCCTTTTTGCCATTGCTCCACAGTAAACTTCCCCAACTGCTCTTCTGTGATTGGCCTTCTTACCTCCATATGGTGTGTTTCCCTGAATGTTTGAAACACTCGCAAGGCCCCATCGTAGGCCCTCAGAGTCCATGGTGCCCACGAGCTATGGAACAACAGTTCTGCTCCTTCTTGCCAACATCCCATATGTTCATTGGTATGGGCGTTTTTTGCTCCTCTGCTGTCGGTGCCAGCCTCCGGAAATGATCCAGCTGCAGACAGGAAAGGCTGTCAGGCAGGGTATTGTGTACACCTTCTATGTGTTTCGCTCTGAATAACATGTTCAAATGCAACGCCCTTAGCACCACCAGGCGCAAAACTTGCATGACCTTTTCTGACCTGGCTCCCCTGTTGTTTAGGACCTCTACCACTGCTATATTGTCACACCAAAATGTTACTTTCTGATCCTGTAATTCCCCAAACCAGGGTGCATGCCCAGATGGGCATGATCTCTAACAATGTTATATCTTTTATCTTACAGTCTTTCACCCAGTCTGAAAGCCACGGTTCTGCAAACCATCTGCCCCTCAGATAATCCCCCATGCCTAGGCCCCCGGCTGCGTCTGTGTAAAGATCAAGGTCTGTGTTATACACCATTCCTCCAGCCAGAAGGAGCAGCCATTATAGTCCCGGAGGAATTCCTCCCATACTTTAAAATCCTCCTTGACTCCCTTTGTCATGTCCACCCAATGGTGTGGTCTGGTCACCCCGGCTGTAACTCTTGCTAACCTTTTTGTGAAAGCCCTCCCTGGCCGAATTGCCCTGCACGCGAAGTTTAGGTGTCCCAATACTTGTTGTACCTGTTTTAATTGTACTCTTCTTCTACTGGTATGCATCTAAATCAGTTCCTTCAGTTTTTGTACTTTCTGTCTGGTAACCGAAATATTTCCCCAGGAGCATCTATCTCGATACCCAGAAATTCTAACACCTTGCTGGGCCCTTCTGTTTTTTCAGGTGCCAATGGAACCCCTAGTTCTTTACATTGATCTTAGAAACTGGCCAACATTTTTTTTGTCTCTCTTTTTCCACTGCCTATAAAAAGGAAGTCATCCAAGTAGTGAATTATTGTTTTATAACCAGTTCTTTCTGGATATATCCACTGCAGACATGTGCTGAATGCTTCAAGTGTTGCACATGCTATGGAGCAACCCATGGGCATGGGCATGGCTTTGTCAAAATAGTACTGTCCCCCAATTTTGAAACCCAACAGGTCCCAGTCCTCCTTTCTAACTGGAAGTAATCTGAAGGCAGACTCTGTGTCTGTCTTAGCCATCCATGCATCCGCAGTTGCTCGGATAATCCGGATTGCATCTTCCAAGGTGGAATATGTCACCCTACTATACTCCATGCTGATAAAATTGTTCACTGATTTGCCCTCCGGAAAGGATAGGTGATGAATCACCCTGTATTCCCCTTCCTGTTTCTTGGGGACCAAACCCAATGGGGAAATCCTCATATTCTGCAGTGGGGGGGGGTTATCATATGGTCCCTCTATCCTCCCTGCTGCCTTTCCTTTCTCTATTTTTTGCCTTAACATTTCTTCCCTCCCTCTCACTGAACCCAAATTGTTTGCCTCCCTGGCTTGCCTTGGGCCCTCACACTGCAATGAAAAACCTGTGCAAAAACCATTTTTAATCATCTCTGCTGCTTTCCTATCCAGCTATCTGTCTAACCATTCTCTCCATGCATCTTCTTAATTTCATTCTTTTCGCCAAAATCTCCCCCCCACCCCGCTTGATGTCTGGCCTTGCTGATCAATGATTCTGACTCCCCCTACTTGCATGTCCTCTGCCCCCTTCCATTCCATGTCTGTCCTTTATAACCCTGCCCCCCTGAAAAAACTGTTGACCTGACCCTTGACCCCCAGCTCCTTGGGCTCCTTGCACCCATGTCATCCTGCACCTGCTTGCCAGGTGTAAACCCCCACATTTTGAGCATGCGTGCCGGAAATGGCATTGTGGCCAGGAACAAAAGGCCCTGTTGTAAGCTCAGCAACATCTCTGTGGTATGGAACCTTTTTTCCCAAACTCTCCCTCAGGTGTGGCCTGATCAGTTACGTAATCTGTCCATAAATCTAATTGTTTAGTGTACCATCTTACGTCCCCATATGTTGCCATCCTCTGCCGAAAGAATTCATCATAGTATATCCACCGCACACCCCCTTTTGCTTTCACTCTCCTTATTATCAAGGAGTATGTGATGAGTGGGTGCCCAACTCAGGCCTCCTCTCCAATACTATGGCTGAGAATGTGGCAAAACCTACAAACCACCCTTCCCAAGTCTTCCCCTTGGTAAATTTGTCCTCCTCTTTCTTACCTAACAAAACTACCGCTGCTGCCATCTCACTCTTTCCCATATTCTCTGTTTCCTCATATTTTGCTGCCGCTCCCTGACTTACTAAAGCAAAAATATCCACATGTTCTCCCTTCCATATCTTTTCCTTTGTGGCTAATGGGATGTGTTCCCCAACTCTCACCCCAGGAGTTCCTATCTCCCTTGTATCTTTCCCTTCTTTTCCTATTCCTCCTTCTTTTTCTTTTGGCACCTCCTTTTCTACCCTAATTTTGTCCAGTGCTGACTCCATCTTGCCTACACCCCCTGTCCCAAGTGCCGAAATGATTTGGCTTATGTACTTTTGATACTACCATCAACAGAGTCGGGTGCATTACCTGTGGCCTTGTCCGGTCCTTGCTGCCTGCTGTCTTCCTGATGCCCCAGTATGTTTTCCCTTGGCTGAAGGTTTGGTTGTCCCACTAGAGGCTGTGGGGGAACCACTGTGCTCTGGGCCTCCGGTCTGGGCTCTGCCGGGGGAACCACAACCTGGTCCTGGGGAAGTACTGACGGTACCATGTCTACTGGTTGCAGAGGTACTGTGCTAGCCCCCTTGGTAGGTCCCACCATCAGTGGTTGTACCCTGGTTGGGCTGTGTGGCTTCTCAGCTGGCTGTTTCCTTCTGCCCCCTTTACCCTTCACCACTTTCCTTTTCTCCCCAGATCTCCCTGGTTCCTCCCGTTCCTCCAACTCCCACTTTCTATTGGCTTTCTCTGCCAGCTCCAATATAGCCTTGTAGGCGTTATCCTTTGAAGGCCTGCTCTTCTTGGGTGCCATGTTCCTTGCTTCTTGCAAACTGTGAAGACACTGAAGAAAAAAAAATAAATTCCATTATCAAAAATTCTTCCTGGGCTGTATCCCAAGTGGCCAGGCCCGCTTCCTCCAGAGGCAGCCTCCAAAGGTGACAAAGCACCTTTTCATTGCCCCTTTATATCCTGGTTTTTCCCAAACCATCCCTGTACACCGTCGTCCTATCCTGGGTCTCCTTCCATTGCTCAACCCACCTGGCATGTGCCGTCACACAGTATGGCCGGGCCCTTCTCACCACTGCCTTGGCCTGTCCCTGCACGCCATTACCTCGTGGCTCCCGGGGCTCCTTTTTTGATGGCCCCCGCCTGGTATCCCCCCAAAGAAAACTCTATCCCTTCCTCCGCTGACTCTCCCAGCTCAACCTTTGCCTTGCATGCCCCTCTCTCCTTCTGGCCGCTGGTCCCCAGATCCATCCTTCCCTCCCCTTCATCGTCACTTCCATATCACTGCCCATGTGGCATCATCCCTTTTGGGACCCGAAACCCATCTCCTTCTTTTTTTTATTATATCTATTTTTTTATTTCCCCATCTGGCCTCCGCTGCACCCCCCAATCCATTCCTCTTATAACTTTTGCCAGCTTGGGGCTGCCGTTCCCCAATGGGCTTCCAATTCCCTTCTCTGCCATTTCTGAGGCCTGCTGCAGAGTTGTTATCCCTTCTTTCCTGGACTGCATGGCCCTTCGGGTGTGTGACGTCATGTCCTGCCTATTCGCCGCGGTAGCTCCAACGTCCAATCTTCCAATCACCTGGCCCTTCCCAGGCTTCCCTCCCTATTGTACTGCCTTATTGTCTTGTAGGGAACCTCTTCCCCTCCGATGTAGAGCCCCTTCATTGGCCCCCCCACCTCTTGGAAAAGGCCTAGCTCGCATTGCGGCCTGGTCGCGGTGTGTGACGTCACGCCACGTGGCCATCTTGTAGGCCCCATACTATCCCTTTTTTCAGGCTTCCCCCACGCCAACTAATGTCCTCCTAGCTGATGTACAGCCTCCCAAACCCCCAGGCCTTTTAGGCCAACCAGTGCTGTAGGTTTTTCCTCCTCTTTGCTCCCCTTTTCGCTCCTGCGAGGCCCGCTGCTGGCTACCATGCCATCCTCCTTTCCATGTGCACCTCTCCCACCTGCCTTGCTAGGTCCCCACTTTGGACTACCACCACACCTACCACGATGCACACTTCACCCCCCTTTCCCCTCGTTGCATGTCTGCTCTGTTCCAGCCTTGCAACCCCCATCTCAGCCAAATCACCCTCACCTCCTTATCGTTGTGCCTCACAAAGCAAGACAAACTCCCCATGCATTTTTGGTCTCCTCCTCTTCTGTTGGTCCACATCGTGCAACCACCCCTGCCTTCAGCGCCAAAAAAAAAATGTTCAAATGGCAACGCACCATTCACTGCCATTCTTCACCGCTTTGCATCTGCTATACCAACAGCCTTGCTTTCCTGTAAACAACTCTGCCTCTTCCTTTTTCTCAGCTCTCGACCGGGCAAAATCACTGCTGCATTCAGCGCTAACCCCCCCCCAAAATAATGATGCACAATTGACCACCCCTCCTCTGCACTCACGTTCTACACACCCTTGTTATGCTTGTACTGTTGCAACTAGACTTAAAACAATGCAATTCCTTTTCCTTTTTATTTTATTTTTTTTTGCATTACACAGCCTTCTTACAACTTGCTGTTTCCCTTTCTATATATCTATATCTTCTTAACATCAAACTTCATCAAATCTTTAGTTGTTTGTTTCCTTACCTCTTTTCTGTTGTACAAACCTTCCTTAGTTAATATGCCAATCCGACGTGCTGCAGTTTAATATAGGATCAAATCAAAATCCAGCAAAAGTGGCTGAACCACCTCCGTGCTGTCCATTATGTACCTCCACTCGACCCCTCCCCTTCCTGTTGTTTGGCCATTTTTCTCTCCTCTGGCCCCTCCTCTTCCTTCCCCCCTACCTTTCTGAGCACACCATCTTGATAGAAAGGGAAGGGGTGCACCAGGACAACCTGGTCTGCCTCTTAAAGGTGCAAACTCCATTGTCTACTAATTACTCATGCTTCCCTCATCCCCACTGTCTTATTAACTTCGTAATGATTATCTGTCGGTCTGTCTGTCTCTATGTTTATCATCATGTTATTTGTAGCTATATATCTTAAATAACAACACAGCATAAGCTTAACTTTCTCAAAAATAAAATTCATTTCTAATTACCTTAACTTTTTTTTTTTGCAGTTAAGCTATTTTATTGATTTTAGATTTCAAGGTAACATACATTGTGGTATGCAAAGGTACAGGAACAGTACTAAGCACCACAAGTACAGTAAACATTCTATACACTATCCTATAGTGGATGAATCCAACAGTGCCATGAGATTCTGGAGTATTATTCTGCTGAGGTTGTGATTCCAAGTTATTCACATTATAATCCCCATCTCATTTTAGGGAAAAATAAACAATGTTTATTGGCCCACTTCATTATCATCCTGTCCATAGAGGAGTCTAAATGCAATACATAGTACTGTAGGTAGTTTTTTTTGTCAAATTACACACAGACATGCTGCAATAGGTGTTGCAGATTTTCTTCAGAACATCAAGATGGAGGTAATAACTCACTCACCTTCAGGGCTGCAGCCCTCCTCGTACTTGAGTTTCCCGCTTGGGACCAGACTGGGTCTACTCGGGCTGCAACCACTCCTCAAAGTTGAGTTTGAACCAGGGATAGGGTCCAACTCCCTGGGATAACCCCTGACTCGGTACCGATCACTGCTGGGGTTAAGATGCAGGCTCTGTGCATGAAGGGCAGGAGGAGGATGAAGAGGAGAGTAGTGATGGTGCAGATGGTTGGAAAGTTTATCATTTGGTGGCAAAGTTCCAGGGTTCAAATCCTGCGGGCTGGTAGTTTTGTGAGGGCTGCTCCCGCTTTGGGTGCAAGAGGAAGACAAACAAGTCTCAGGCTCCATTGTCCAGATGAGGCAGAGAGTTGGAACTTCTGGAGTCCTTTGAATTAAATCGTTGTGACTTTTTGTGTTTGCAAGGGGTGGGATTTGAGAGATTGGAAGTTGAAATCCTTGGGGGCAGCAGGAGATCCTTCAGATTCTGACTTAATCCATCAAAATTCCAAATCGCATGTGGTTTTCATTTACTCAATTAATCCATTTAATCCCAGTCTGTTTTTATTTAGTGGAAAATTTAGGTAAACAAATGCACCCTGTCCAGGACAGGAAGCTGATTAAACACAGACAGTGAGTTTTAGTTGTGGGGTCCAATTGTAAACCAAAACTATCAGAAAGGTATTCTTGGCTAATCTGTGCATTTGATGAAGAATTACACTTTCATTAGCAACCAATACTATAATTACAGGACTTCATAGACAGACAGACAGCTACTGATGATAGATAGACATAAAAAGATATACACTGAATGTAGATAGAGATACTATTATACACCAGTAAAAATAACATGCTAACAGTTGATATCCTTGTTGATGATGTATAGTCTCTAACCTTGAGTTATCTGGACATCTTTGCTCTTATGTAGGTACTAATCCTAATCCATATTTTAAAAGATGGGTACATCATCCTAGGAATCTGAACCAGTAAGAGAGCATCTTTCATGATGCTGATGACATCACATCAGGAATGTGCTGCTCTGAAGCCTGCAATTGAAATCAAAGAGAAGCAGTTAAATCTTTAAATATTACAGTAGAACTGTGCTTTATACATCGAATATGCAATGACCAGATACAAAGTATGTAGTCTGTCATCACTTTTGAGAGGAACAGGACATTCGTAACTCACACTTAGCTCAGCCACTCATGAGTTATTGTCCCAGCTCCTTGCATTTCAAGCTAAAGTGCATATTTTGAGTATGGTCTTTGAATGTCCCCTACATACATGGATGTACAATATGTAAGCAATGACACAAAAAGGCCCTGCATCAAGCTCAATTGAAACAGGCCCTGGTGTCTTGTGAGGCATGAAGCCAAAGGCTGAGTGCATCAACTGAACTCAGTGCATGTTCTGGAGTGTGGTATTGTGCTTATAAAATGTTAAGTGTTGAAAAAGTAAAAATAAAGTGGCGAATTTTACTGCTTAAAGCAAGTAACATTTATTATTTATACTTCCCTTGAGAAAAACTAGTTGCTTTAGTAGAGCTCTTTGTAACAGTGCATTTTAGCTCACCTTTCAAACATTTTTTTTAATTTTAAATAGTTAGCTTGTTTAACTGGATAAGCAGGTTCAGATTTTTAGAGCATTTAATTGGTTAAAAAATGTTATTTCCCCATTTTCTAACAATTAGCTTTTTTTAAGCTTCACTGCTAAACTTTTAAAAGGTTAGAAACCTTTCAAGGGTTTTGACAGTATACTAATGTAACAACCTACTTCTTAGAGTAGGGAGGCGGTGGTGATTGGTACCATATGTGGTCTTCGGGGGAACTGTGTCCTGTCACCATCTTCTATGGGTGTAGTTGGTGTGGGAGATGCATAAGAAAGTATGGATATAAACAGGGTGCCCTCAAGGTAACAACAGTCTTCTTGGGAGCCAAGAGTGTTTAGATGTGAGAAACAGGATAGGGTTCCAGTATAGCAGTAGGGGGCATTGATATTCCAGGTACCCTTCCTCAGTAAGTACCCCTAGGGTGTAGAGAAGGGGTTAGCAGGACACCAAAGGTATAAATGCTGCCCTGGAGGGGTGACTACACACTACCAGTAAGGCACATGGGATGACAATTATACTCCTGCATTCTTGGCAGGGGTGAGCACCCACTATGCCCACCAAGTGGCTAGCTGTAGGACTTGGGTCAAGGGCACAAGAGACCCCCTAAGTATGCTTCCACTTAAAGCATGGGTAACAGTCACTCTTGGAGCCCTAGGAGTTGCATGAGATTCTGGACACTAAGGTGAGAGTGTTGGTGCAACACTGAGTGGGACCTCTGAGGCTGCCAGGCAGGGACCTCAGGCATGTGGGATTTATTCCTTTCCACTGGGACTCATCAGTAAGGGTCTGGGGATTTACTCATAGTTTGTGAGTTAGAGTGATCGTTGTAAGGGTACAGGAACCCTAGGGGTTGCCCCCTTGAGGGACATCTCTTGATTAGTTTTGGGCCTGAAGAGGGTTCCCTTGAAGTTTCATCATGGGCACCCAGGTAAGAAAGTAAGTCAAATTTTATTTATCAAGCAACCCATCCCAGAGGCTCTGGGCACTGTGCAGGCAGACAAAAGATTAAAAAATAAAATACATTAATAAAAACATAATCAGTAGGAACCAACAAAAACAATTTATAGGTAAAAACCCTAATTTGAAATAAATGATTCACAATAAATGATTCAGAAGTCTATTACTGGTGACATTTATAAGCATTTTGCAAACACCTATCAAAAAGATGCAGACCCCAATTGAACACTTCCACTGATGGGACCTCCCTCAAAGATCTTGGTAGTAAGTTTCACAGGACTGGGCTCACCACCTCAAATGACTAATCTCCAGAAGTCTTCAGCTGGGCCCTTGGAACCACCAGGAGGCCCCCAGTGGAGCAGCGGAGTGAGCAAACAGGTGGAGGGGCAGCCCCAGAGACTTACATCCTGAGGGCATCAAGAACCCAAGAAACAGGTACAGTACTGCACAGAGACAGTAGGAGTCAGGTAGGAGATTCATCTCCATGAAGTGTTTTTAGGGAAGGGGTGTCCCCAAATAGTGATAGGGGAACCATAGTCCGTACCACTGAACTGCCATCCCAGTACTCGACTACTGCAACTCTGTACTTTCGGGTCACTGGAGGGACCTTCTGCAGATTGCAGCTAGTGCAGAACACAGTGGCCCGGTTATGTACTGGACTGTCTAGACACAGTCATGTGACTCTGGCCTGTGAGCTCTGCACTGGCTGCTTATCAGGTGGAGGGTCCTCTTCAAGGTGGGTTTGCTCACCTATAAGACCCTATACAGACTGGGTCCTAGCTACCTGGCTGAGCTCCTTACACCTGTCACCTTGGCCTGCTCCCTCTGTTGTCATCCAGGGGCCTCCTGGTTGTTCCCAGGGTTCAGAGTAAGACATCTGGCAACCATGCCTTTATTGTTGCAGGGCCAATCCTATGGAATTCGCTACCATCTGTGATCCAGGAGGCACCTTCAGTTCAGGTCTTCAATCAGAGGTTAAAAGCCCACTTTTTCCACCTGGCTTCCCCCGACGAATCTCTTCGACCTCCCTGAATGAGAATATAATGTATATCAGCTGATATTTTATTCAGGTTTTAGCATTTTATCTGTTATATTTATCAAATTATATTTATATGTGGTATATTTTTGAATTTATATGTACTGTTCTTCCATTGTAAAGTGCTCAGATCCTCTGGGATTGGGCACCATAAAATAAAATTTGCCTTGCATTGCTAGTAGGCATGACAAGGGCAGGGTATTTTATTTTATATAACACCCTATCCTAAAATGCTGAGAGTGCTGTACAAATCAGGAATGACACTTCATTAGATAAATGTTAACACGCATTAATAAATAACATTACAATACTACTAAAACATGGAGACAATAGCTTAATATTTCAAGTTTTTTTTTCCAATTGTTTAACTAGGAGAGACACACTAAGCTGAAAGCTTGTTTACAGGTGTGACCTGGGAGCACAGGGAAGCTAAGTGACTTGCTCAGGGTCACCCCGTATCCAAGTGGGGACTTTGCAATTCAAACCCAGGTCTCCAGATTTGCAGCTCAGAGCCTTAAACCACTGCACTATACACTGAGTTGAATGATAATTAAAAAAAATTTCATTTTAGCAGCTTTTCAATGCCTCCACTGAGGGGGTACTCCTACAATAGCAAGAAAGCGAGTTTCAAATAAGTGAGACCACTACTGAATATTCCATTGTAGTTGAGTCTTGAAGTCACAAATGCATGAACCACAGTCACCAGAGCCTCTTGCATAAAACAGAGTCTAATCTGGAAGAAATGTCTAAGCTGAAAACCCCTACATGATGTTCTAGTATTGACCTGCAGTCCACAATGATTCCCAGGTTCAAACCCTATTCAAGGCCAACAGAATTGAGTCATTTAAAAATGGCCATATCATCATAGCATCCCACCTGACAGCTGCCTTTTGAGGTCCTGGTTCCATTAGTAATGTATTTGCCTTTGTCATATTTAAGCTCAGTCAGCTAGAGGCCATGCAATCCATGATCTCCTGCAGGCACTGCTGCAACAAGAAGACTGCTGTGTGTCATCAAGTGTAGGGTGAGTTGTAGGGTGTACCTGGATACATACCAAGGGAGTGGTGTAGTGATGTCCAATGAGCCACACTGGCTGCAAATGGTAAAGAAACAGTGGGGGTCTGCCAAGGGAAATACCAGCTTGACCGATCCTTTGTGCCAACAGTTCACACTGATAATACTGGGTGCCAAAACAGTGTGCCATGCTCTGTAACAAGTGATGGGCCATGTGTACAGATAGCATAAAGAGATGGAAGGGTAGAGAAGGCAGGATGTAGCATAGAAGGGGATAGGGAATCCCTGTGCACTGTGTTGCCACTGAGGATAGACTGTCAATCCATAGTGAACAAAAAGGCTGCAGAGTATCAGAGACTGTGCTCTGATAAACAACTCTTGGGAGGAAATAATGGATAGAATATGCCAAAACAGGTGCCTGGCATATGGTGGCATGCAGCATAGTTGGAGGCGAGAGTTAGAAGGGCTACCTGCAAAAGCTGAATTACCATAAGAAACTGGATATGATCTGAACTGGGCTCCTTGGGCCTATGATCACTAATGCTACAAATGAACTTTGGTGTGAAGCTCTCCACAGTGCTAGGGTAAGGCAGAAGATAAGGATTACTGCCACTGTACTTGATGTACAATAGAAACAGTTGGAATTGAAGGAAATCTGAAATGTTTAGGCAGACATAGTTCATTATGGCCACTGACTGCCCTGCACATCATCCATGATATGGATAACTGCCTGAGAGTATGACACGATTCTGCCCTTCCTCCAACATGTCTTTATGTATGGAAAAATAATGGCTCTAAGATATCTTGTCTCCCAGTATGTTTACCAATGTCACCACTACCTACAGTACTATATGTTTAGAGGAGCGCTTTTAGGTTATAAGAAGGTCTATTGGCTAATTTTTACTGTACGAGAGCTTTGTTCCCATTAATATAATATTACAAAGCATCTTATTTTAAAATATATTGACAGAAAATTAATTTAAAAAAAATGATTTGAAATACTAAAAAAATCCACCCAACCCATTCTGTAGGTGAGCAATCCATTTTTTTTCATATCTTGCAGGTGTGGCTACCTTGTATTTATAAATCATTACATCAGTTTTGGCCAATCAATACAGTTTAATTATAAACATAACCATGTAATCATAAGAGGGTCTCTCACACAAACAGTTTCATACCGCTTATTTTCTATCAGTTGTCATAGTCCTTTGAACACACAGCACAATTTCTAATTTTCTGCAAAGTAAGGCATTTCAATTTTGAATTCAAAGTTCCGTTAAAAATAAAAGGGTTTAATATGATACATGTTTACAAGTACAGTTATTGCATCACTTATGGTTATAATGAAGGTTGTCCCAAGTCCTGTGTGCTGGACTCAAATTCGCTTTCCAGTCCTCTTACAAGAGCTATAAAAATGCACTATTATAATCATAAGAGAAGCTGTAACTGTACATTTGTTGTTCAACCTTTTACAACTGAAATGAAGGACACAGACATTGAACACTCAAAATGAGTGGCAATGTGGGACACTGGCCATTAAAATGAGAGACGCAACATCAAACAAGAATATGCAAGTTCAAAGCTCTTTGGAAACCATGCAGTGCTTTCATTTGCTAGTATCAGGGCTGCCACATGAGAAAGGCAGGTTAGTTAGGTAATGTAAGCAGACAAGATGGGCCATTAGTAATTTTTTTTGTCACCAATTTCTTTGTATCTGTGTAAGAATTTCTGTTTCGAAGTCTGAGTTTACAGCATCTCATATGTGTGGACATCACCTTTTCAGTGTGGGACAGATACAGTACAGGACAGATTACTTCTGAGGGGTAAACTGAGGACCTCCCTCAATTCAAGTGAGAGGTACATACAGCATATACCACATTAAAAGACCTGACATGCAGGTAATAACCCACGCTGATTGGTTGAATCAGTATTGATAATATATAATAATTACCGGAATTCTTTTGGAACATGTAGGATGCAGCCTTCCTTTGAATGCAGTTCATTTAAAGCAGCTTTGCTGGGATGCCAATTAAAATGCTACATAGGAACATAGAGACTGTTGGCAGACGAGGACTGCTTTTCTTCAGTTCACGGTCGGCTTTGAAAAGTGCAGATGTGTTCCCGGTACTTGTTTCCAGGTGTGACCTAGGAGCACAAGGAAGTTGTAACTTGCTCAGAGTCACACAGTATGCAAGTGGAGGCTGTGGGATTCAAACGAAGATCTCACAGTTTGCAGTTTACAGCCTTAAACCACTGCACTATACTGCCTTAGTTTCTCAATTTCTAAAGACGTCTGCATGAAAATAATTTTGTCTATGCACAATATCTGCTTTTTGCTGCTCCTTTACACAGAAAGTTAGTAGTCGGAGAAGGAGGCAGTATAGCGCGATGGTTTAAGGCTCTGAGTTGCAAACCTGGAGACCTGGGTTTGAATCCCACAGCCCCCCACTTGCATACTGTGTCACCCTGAACAAGTCATTTATCTTCCTTGTGCTGTAAACAAGCTTTCAGCTTAGTGTCTCTCATGGTTAATAAAAATAAATAAATAACCATGGTGATACTCTATAGGAAAGTGCTGCTGAGCTGCTTGTAAGTGCATGCTCAGTTGAACAGGACTGCTCCAGCTGATCGGTTTAGCACAAACGCGCAAGATCTGGAGGTACCCAATAAAGACAAAGACCTGGGGAATGTATACATGTGGCTAGGAGTTACCGGGTAAGTCTGTTGTTAGCTGGTAACTACTTACCCGGTAACGCTAGCCGTGCATGTAAATGCAGTGTCTGTCTTACAGCCATACCATCGATCATTCTCCCGTGGTATGTGTCATTCACAGCGGGACACAGGTTCTAATTAATTGTTCAGCTGTGTCTCTCACAGTCGCGTGACTACAGTATGGCAATGAGCGAGGCTAACTGCACTCCCAGACTCCTACTCTGGTGCTGGTAGAAAGTTTGCTGGCAAGCATGCAGTTTTACTGGGTGGGTCCTTTCTTTACCTGCATTCCTGCGCTGCTTGACTGGTACTGTGCCACGGGAACACATGAAGTCCCACTGGCCGAGTGGGTGGCAAGTGTCTGAACACAACGGCTGGCTCGGTTGAGGGTAATGCACTGTGCCTGTGCTTGTTCCGCTATAGATTGCTGATGATGCAGGAACGGGGAAATTGAGTGACCTTGTGGTTGGCTAATCAATGACTGGCCAGCTGGGAAAAGCAAAATTTCTGCTTGATCTCTTACAAGGGACAATTTTTACCAGAGGCTGATAGTTATTCTAAGCTGCAGAAAGGTGAGCTGAGTTAAGATACCAACGGGGCAGGAGTGGGGTTACCGTACAGCAAGAGGCTGGGGTATGAACGGGACCTACGTAATAAAAAAAAAAATCAGATTTTACTAATAACCTGGCTGTTCTGTTATTTGTAATGGGAGAGGCCAAAGGGGTGGTTATCGAGTGTTTATATATTTTTTTTACTGTCTTCTTTCTCTTACAGTTTAAAGTAAACTGTCGGCTTGTGGGAAGCTAAAAGAAAAAAAAGGCCACGCCGGGGGGGG
Organism: Neoceratodus forsteri; assembly: GCA_016271365.2. Taxonomy (NCBI): domain Eukaryota; kingdom Metazoa; phylum Chordata; order Ceratodontiformes; family Ceratodontidae; genus Neoceratodus; species Neoceratodus forsteri. The sequence continues at coordinate 1,557,050,429 of CM057453.1, read as the reverse complement.
GGTCTTTCTAATTTTGTTTGCAGAGCCCTCTTGCGGCTAGCTGTTTTAAAACACTAAGGGATCAGCTGGCTTCCATGATCAGGGACTGCCCGGCATTGCAGTGTCAGCTTCTCATCCATGGAAACTATTCAGACCCAAAGGAGAAGTAGATGGCTGACGCTGTAATGACGAGGCGCTCCTTGATTGCGGCGGCCAAATCATTTCAAGTTGCTGGCAGGCTTGCAAACTAGTGTCACCACCAGCATGGGCTTGCATTGGTGACCCACAGCCAAGCCCCCAAAAGCAGTGGAGGCACTGGCTGCAACAGTGCCGCACCTCCACAACTCGCTTCTCTCTTAAGCTGCCACAACATGTTTCTTGCTCATGCTCAAGCAAACATAAAAACAGTGTTCTTTAAACTTTATTTGATATCAGTCTAAACTAGGTGAGGGCACAGTGTTAAAGTGGTAGTGGAGGAGGGGGAAGGAAAAATCAAGCACCAGTGTGTTGGAGCTGCATGCTGCCTGCCCAGTCAAGCACTGTCTGACTGAGAACAGCTCAGTGTCCTTCTTTCTTTGTTCAGTGGACCTGGTCTGGCTGTATGGTGATGATTTAAAAGGTAGAAATAGATAAGGTTATAAAAATAAAGTGTTACTGTTACAAACAACACACTTACATTAAAGTTAAACAGGGCCATTAGTATCAGTGCACACTGCACAGCAGCATCATTCAAGAGGCATAGTGGAGTATCAATCAGTCAGTGTGTGTGGTGGTGGGGAGGGACAAATAACTGAACACTCACACTATACAACTCCTCTCCTCTGTTTGTGTTGGACTGGTGCATGCAATATAATTATTTTATTTTGCCACAGATTCACAGTCACAGAATCACAGACAGATTCATTTAGTTTTGGGCTTGGCATTAGGCAGTCTGAAGGACAGCATCTTTTTCTTTGGTCAAAAAAAAATTAAATTGTTTTGTTTGTGTTTTCTGGTTTGGAGTGATGGAACAGTGACAGAACCCTCCAAACTTCATAGTTTTTTTGGGGGGGTACTACTGTTGGATTGTGTGGTCTTACTGAGTCACTCTGAGCATAGTTACTTGACTCAGCCATCAACGTTGTACTGACCTATTAGGGAAAGAAATATCCCTGTGTGTAACTTATTACTACTTAAAGTACTTGACTCGATGTGGCCAGCAGTTCTGTATGCACCTGTATGGAAGTAAATTTCCCTGTTTTGGCGCAGTTACTCAATGCAGCCATCAGTGCTGTACTGACCTTTTAGGGAAAGAAATATCTCTGTGTGTAACTTACTACTACTTAAAGTACTTTACTCGACGCAGCCAGCAATGCTGTATTCACCTGTTTGGGAGTAAATTTCCCTGTTTGGGAGTAAATTTCTCTGTTTTTGGTGCAGTTACTCGATGCAGCCATCAGTGCTGTACTGACCTATAAAGGAAAGAAATATCCCTGTTTTACTTACTACTTAAAATACTTGATTCGACGCAGCCAGCAGTGCTGTGCTGACCTATTAGGGAAAGGAATATCCCAGTGTGCACCACAAGTCCGCAAAGACATAGACAGGATGGAAGCTGTCCAGAGGAGGGCAACTAAAATGGTGCAGGGTCTGCACCGGAGGACATATGAAGAGAGACTTAAGGAGCTTAATATGTATAGCCTCGAGGAAAGGAGGAAGAGGGGGGATATGATAGAAACTTTCAAGTACCTCAAGGGAATCAACAAAGTCCAAGAGGGTAGCATCTTTCAAAAAAAGAGGTGCAAGAACAAGAGGCACAATTTGAAGATAGAGGCGGCTCTCAGAGGTAATTTAAAGTATTTTTCACAGAGAGGGTTGTGGATGCATGGAATGGCCTTCCGGAGGAAGAGTTGTGGAGTCAAAATCAGTGGTGGAATTCAAGCATGCATGGGATAGTCATAAGGCAATTCTGGGGGGTGGGGGTAGGAAGAAGTAGGCTGCTGGTTAACTAGGATCTGCAGCTTATCCAGTAGGTAGGGAAATGGGCAGACTGGGTGGGCCAAGCGGTCCTAATCTGCCGTCAAATTCTATGTTTCTATTTGCTACTCAAACAAATTTAATTTTGGATAGTTTAAAAATCAAATATAGAAAGACAGTAGGCATGTCTGTCAGAACCTTAACCCAAAACCACAGGTGATAAACAAAAACATAGAGTAATGACAATGGTACATAAAATTCAGGACATTGCAGGAGTAACCCATCATGGTACTCAGAGGATGAGCATACGGGCCGTCATAGTACAGCAGCTAGTCTTAGTAAGCAGAGTGATGGATGATGATGATGAGGAGAAGACAGATGAAACTGAGGGAGAAATCAGTGAAACAGGTCCTGAGTTTGTAAAAGATAAAGTAGTAGTCAGTTTGCCAAGCAGCAGCAGTTCTGGGGAGTGGGATGAGGAGGAGGACTACAGGGCCAGAAAAAGAGCAACAAAGAGTTCCAGTAAGGATGGTGGTGCTAAGAAAAAAATAATGGGGTATAATGAGACAACCACACCTGCAGTGGAGAAACAGAGAATAGAAGATGGGCAGGGTCATAGAGGAGCAGAAACAGAAGCATTTGAGGCAGGAAGAGTTGCTGTGCATCAACATTCATTGATTGGCATGGAGATGGAAAGACCTGTTAGCAGTAGTGGCTGTGGTAGTGGCAGGGTCAGTGGCAAACATAGCCTCCCCATAAGCAGCAGTGCAACAAAATCTGTGAAATCCATAGTGTGGGATTTTTTTATACAAGATAAATCATCCTGCAGCCATGTGGTTTGCAAATTATGCAAAACAAAATTAAGTTGCTGTAAAGTGGGTACCAGGATGGGAACATCGACAAATGATAAGGCATATGAACAATTCTCACAAGTATCAGTATCAAAAAGCACAAAAGGAGCACACATAAGTTGTTACACTGCTGCGCTCTGCTGCGGAGGATGATGATATGGATATCTACCAAGGTCACGGTGATGATGTAAATGATGTGGAGTTGGAACATGATGAAAGTCTGACTTCCAGTCAAAGTACAAGATCTTCAATTTCACATTTCTTTACCCCTCTGAACCCACCACCACAGCCTGCCAGGAGTCATACGCCATCCGTGTCCATGACAGCCACCCCTCATGATGGTAAAAGTCAAGGGAAGCCACCCAGAAAATCTGCTGATAACAGCAAGTGTAGCAGTCATCCAATTTCACTGAAAGTCTGTTTTGAACAGTCACAGAAATATAAGCCCAACAGGCCTGAGATAAGATGATTAACAAAGGTAATTGGAGAGATGATAGCCACCAACTTGCTACCATTCTCCTTTGTGTCTAACCCAAGCTTTACAGCACTAATGGAAATCGCTGTGCCCAAATATCAAGTCCCCAGCCTGACTTATTTCTCAACTGTTGCCATCCCAGACTTGTTGACACCATTTGTAACAGCGTGTCTGAGGCTCTTAAAGGTTCAGTGGGCAAAAAGGTTCATATCACAACAAATAAGAGGACCAGTGGCCAAATGACTGACTATATGGCTGTGACTATCCGTTGAATAAACTTTCCTCCCTCCTCCTCATCATCATCTTGCAGTGATACTGGTGGCAGTAGCAGCAGCAAAAATCAAGGGTCTTTCTCTATTCGCAGGCAGGCTGCATTATGTATTTATGGTTTTGAAAAAGATCACAAAGCAGAACATCTTCTGGAGGGCCTTGAAGAAATGTTTGCTGAGTGGCTAACTCCAAAGTCCTTGCAACCAGAGTTTATAGTGTCCAACAATGCTTCTAATATTGTGAAAGCAGTATGGCCTGGTAATGTTACACATGTATCATGCTTTGCACACACTGTTAACTTGGCAGTGAAAGACTTTATCAGTGAGGGCCAAAATGTTCTGAACTTGATTGCAGCTGCCCGCACTGTGCACACCCACTTTAGCCATTCTGTTAAAGCCAGAAAGTTGTTGCAACAGATTATTGTGGAAAATAGCCTCCCTCTCCACTGGATGATCCAGGAAGTTCCAACCAGGTGGAATTCCACCTAATACATGATGCAGAGAATGCTTGAGCAACAGAAAGCCATCCATCAATATGCCATCCAACAAGGCATTAGGAAAGGAGATGTGAATATCAGCCCCAATCAGCGGTGTCTGATGACGAATCTTACTTGTATTCTTAAACCATTTGAGAAGGCTACACAAGTGGTGAGCTCCGATGGTGCTGGGCTAAGTCAGGTCTTACTCTAGCCCCCATCCTCAACTCCAAGTACGACCCCCCCCGGATACTCCCTCTTACAAATACAATTCACCCTCCATTGTTAGACCCCAAACCACACACCTGGCATCATAAAGAGAATTTGCAAATTGTATACTTTTATGGATTTTTCAATTATTCTGAGTAAAGATGAGGAAGGGGCAGGTGTTTGGGAGAGTGGGACAAATGAAGTAATACTGACATAGTTACCTATGGCAGGTATAGGGATCAGGGAAGGAGAGTATACTAGAGGGAAAAGAGAAAATGAGGGTGCGTAATATATTACTAATATTAAAAGTTAGATGTCTAACACCCCTGCATTTCTTTATGACCCATGGCCAGAGCCATTGGGCTCTATTAGTAGTTCAGTAGGGGGTTACTACTCGTGAAAAGCTTCAAGCAGGAGCCTCTCAGCCAGAAAGGGGACCACGCTCAGATTCTGAAAGTTCAACACAACTGGCTCTCCTGGTACCTATAGCCTCAGCTGCTGTAGTACTAAATAATAATACTACAGGGGCAAATGTTTAAAGTAGAAAATAATTGAATCCACAGTATACCGTGGCAAAACACCATTAACTGCCTCGTAGCAATGGCACCTTTGCCTTCCTTAAAATTGAGGAAGGTAAGTGCAGAAGTGCTGGGGCAGTGTGACTTTTTGCTTCACAACATTGTGTGGATTAAATTAATTTTCTACTTTAAACTTTTGTCCATGTTCTTATTTGGGTTGGTACTATAGCAGCTGATGCTATAGGTACCAGGAGTGCCAATAATTTTGAACCGAACTCTATTAGTACCTGGATCTAACAGTGGGGGAATATTTAAAATTATTGTAACAGGGTGTAGCTCAGGGGATTGACCTTTTGGGCTGCAGCCAAATTTTACAAGCTAAAGTTGTCAGTGATGATGATATATGAGTCATATATCATCCTTGACCTTTATCACTTGCTAAATTTATTTCAACACCATTTTACAGCATCTGTACTGGGTAACCAGGAGGTTCAACAATATATAATCATATATTACCTGGTTCTACTTAACTTAACTATACAAAATACACATATTTTATATTTTTATTTTGCATGTTTGGGAATATACATGTAGTACTAAGATTCTAACTTTAAGAATGGTAAGTTTTGCAAAGCTTTTGAGCACTGAGATGGAATCCTATGCACCACAGCTTTGCAGTATTTAACTGTGCATACCATTCTTAGTACTACATGTACTTTCCCAAACAAAAAACAATACTTTTGTGGATTTCTTAATTAAGTATAACAACCAAGTAAAATGTTTTTAATTTTGTGTTATATATTATTGAACCTTGTTATACCATGTATAACCTGGTTTTACTTTGTAGAACTGTTTTTTTGAACTTAGTAGAACCTAGTTTTATTTGGTTGAGCCTGGTTCTACTTGGTAAAAACTGGTCTTACTTGGTAAAACTTCATTATAAATGGTACAACCCAGTTCCACTTGGTAGAACCTGATCCTACTGGGTGCCCCAGTGTGAGTAGTAGTGCTCCACCATGATCTTTATTCACCGTTTAGTTTCCATTGTGGAGCTCACAACTGACTGAATCCCCCCCCCAGCTCCCAAATGCTCCCAAATCTGGCTCCACCACTGTATCTGGTTCTACCTGGTTCTACCAGGTAGAATCCAGTAGGATCAGGTTCTACCAGGTGGAACTAGGTTCTACCATTTATAATGAAGTTCTACCAGGTAAGACCAATTTTTACCAAGTAGAACCAGGTTCAACCAAATAAAACTAGGGAGAACTTTTAGAGGTTCATGCAGCCCTACTACCAACTGAGCCACGCTAACATCCGAAAAAGATATGAAAAAAAAGATGGCCACCAGGTATGTCCCTGGACTCAAAGTTATGGCACAGAGATGAATGGTGCCAGATGAATAAATCATGTGCAGGGAACTGGGCCAAGACATTTGTGATGTGCCCTGTGGCATTGCACACCACCTGGCAGTTGATGGAGTGGTACCCCTTCAGGATGACATATATATCCTCGTCACCACCAGGTGGTGCTCTGATGGCCACATGGTTGCGGTCAATGGCACCTAGCACTGCCGGTAGGTGTGCAATCTTGTGAATGTGCTGCATTTTTGCTGTTCACTCTGCTGGTGTGTTAGGAAATCGAATGAACCCACTAGCATGGGGCAGCAAAGTGACTAAGAACTGGATGAGGAGATGAGAAGTGGCTAACTGGGTGATACCAGTTGTGTTACCCACTGGAAGCTGGAAGGTGCCTGTGGCAAATAGGCACAGCACAGCTGTGACTTTGGCCTCTACCGTCATGGCATGACTTCTGTGTTTGGATGCCTGGAGCTCATCATGGATCAGCTCACAGAGTTGTCTCAGGACAGCCCTGTTGAGATGGTATCAGTCCATGATTTGTGTGTCACTTAGCTGTTCAAATGTGACACAGGGCAGGTACTGCCTCTGAGGGGCATAGTTCCTACAGGCCCTTCATCGTCTACCTTGCTCTTCCCTCAGTCTCCTCAAGTCAACCATGATGGCAGCCATGTGAAATGATATTCCAGACATCCTGCCTGCAGTTCAGCAGCCTGCCTTTGGGTATCTGGCTGATTTAGAGCTGTCCCTTTTATCCCGAAGTTTGTGCGGCACAAATGTGAGATGTGCAACACATGTGCTGAGCATTTCCTCTGAATATACACATGCATGGCATATGCAGGTGTCCATCCCCTTTTTCTGTGTGGCACACATTATATATGCACCACCACACATTGGAAAATGTGTGACGCATTACACACTTTTAAATGTTGCACCATCGTGCACTTTTCAAGATGTGCTGCACATTCTCTTTTTTTGCAGTGCAAGTTGTTTGAATATGGGGCCCTTACTCACTACAGATCAAAAATGATGAACAGGAATGAGTGAGAAAACCAAACTAAACTGAGCACCACTGAAATCTGTATATACCACTGTAAACTAGTCTAGAAGAGCATACAGATTAAAATAGATTCTCTACCTTAATTCCTATGCTCTTCTGGACTAGTTTCAATAGAGAGGTGAAATTCACCCGTTCACAGTGGTACAGTATATACGAATTTCAGTGGTGCTTGGTTTACTCTAGTAAGCCTATTTATTCACTTCCTGCACATGTACTTTATTTTCCTGTGTGCCATATTTTAACATAAAGATTTCTGCTATTAATGGTGCATTGGTGGTATTTACTATAATCGAACAATACATGCAATAAACTGAATTTCTTCAGAAAAATGTGTACCAAACAATAAACTGAGATAAGACTATAACTAAAATAAGAAAAATGCAGTTCATCTTTTTAATAAATAGTTGATATCTTTACCAGTGCTGGTCTAGCACTGGCATTTCTCAGGCAGGGTGGAGTGGTGAGGTGCCTATTTGCTGTTCTTAAAATTGTACTGTTCACATAATCGTGAAGTTAATTTTAAAATGTCCATAAGTTTGGAGGTTTATAACTCAGTCACCTTTAAATACATAGACTGGAAACTTGGTACACTTCTGTCTGGACCATGTTACAGTCATCATACCAAATGTGGTAGAATTTTGGACAAACACCTGTAGTCTAAATAATTGTCAAATTAAACTTTATCATATCTGAATGTTTGGAGGCTTATCACTCAATCACTTTTAAATATATAGTTCTGTAACTTGATGTTCTTCTGTAAGGGTACTGGAAATATCACAATATCAGATGTGGTGTCATTTGGATAAACATGTTGTAAATTAGATGGAAACAATTGAAATCATAATGTTAGCAACATTTCACATTTTCACAGAAATTTTGCAAAATGTTGTGGATGCAAAATTGGAATTTTACCAGAATTTCACTGATGGAAGATAAATTTGACCCAGCCCTAGCTGAGGGAGCTGTTCAGGAAAAAGTGAGTTGGATTGGGTAACATGAAGGGGGGGTGGAAAAAGGGGAGGGTTAATAACGGAACCATTCTCAAGGCATCTAAGCTATGCATGAGAATGGTAACCAAAAAGAACAGATTAAAGATGGTTATGGTTCTTGGCAAGGGTTAGGGAAGCAGTAAAAGAAAACAGAATGGCCTTCCACAAGTATAAAGAAAAGCAGAGGAAGGAAAATGGGGGAGAATACATACTGAAAAATAGGGAAGCAAAGTGGGTGGTAAGAGAGGAGAATTCTGATAGAGCTGTGTATTGCAGTGGGGTCAAGAAAGGAGAAAAACAGTTCTTCCAATATATTAGGGGAAAAAAGGAAGAAAGCAGGGGGAATTGTAAGGCTATGTACCAAACAAAAGAACTGGGCTAACCAAGAAGGGCATCAATACTCCAAGCACTTTGGATAAGATAAAAATTTATTTTAAATAAAAGCAGCAGTTGGTGTCCCTGCCACCAGCAATGTTTCACTTCAAACAATAGCGCTTTTTCAAGGTGAAAGTTTGGTATGCGGACTTGAATATTCACTGGAGCTCCTGAGGTTTGTTGACAGTACCACCTACAGTAATTGGAAATTGGGAATTGTAAGGCTAGCTGAGAGGGTTGGGTGATTGAGAAGGATAGGCAAAAAGCTGCCATCCTTAATGACTACTTTTGCTCAGTTTTCACTAGGGAGGACAGTAGGCCCTTGCCAGAGAATGGAATTAAAGCAGCCACTAAGAGGGTCCTGGAAATGAGGCAGCCAATATTTATGCATGAAAGGGTCCAGAAGGGATTGGCCACCCTAAAGATAGATAGCACCCTGGGAACAGATGTGTTCCATAAAAGGTTACTCTGGGAGCTGGCAGTGATACTGGCTGAACCTCTGGTAGGTCTGTTCAACAGCTCACTAAGGTTGGGGGTATTTCCAAAGGATTTGAGGGTGGTGGATGTAGTTCCACTGGGGAGGGGCAAGGAACAAGCAGGGAACTATAGGCCTGTTAGTCTTACCTCTATTGCAGGGAAGCTGAAGTTCTCACTGGTCAAAGAGGACCTTGTAGACTATATAGAGAGCTTTGATCTCCAGGATGCTAAACACCATGCAGTCATGACAGAAAGGTCCTGTCAAGCTTACCAGATAGTTTTCTTTGACTGGGTGATGAGGGAACTGGATAGGGGCCATGCTGCAGATTTGCTCTTCTTCAACTTCTGCAAGGCTTTTGACTCAGTGCCTCACGGACACCTGCTGAAGAAAATGAAGGAGCTGGGTGCAGCTAAGGTCATGGTAAACTGAGTAGGTAACTGGCTAAAGGGGAGACAGCAGAGGGTTGCTGTCAGTGGAGTCAAATTAGAAGAGAGGAAGATCAAGCGGGGTACCACAGGAATCTGTCCTGGGTCCGGTCCTCTTCAATATGTTTATCAGCGACATTGGTGTGTGAATCCAGGACAGGTTGTGTCTCTTCACAGATGACACTAAGCTCTGTGGGAGGGTAGATAGCGATGAGGGAATCACAAAAATGCAGAGTGACTTACAAAAAAGCTAGGGGGTGGTCTATGGTTTGACAGTTGAAATTCACTGCCAAGAAGTGCAAGGTTAAGCATCTAGGGAAGAAGAATCCCAGGACAGAGAGTATCACTACATAAGCCTGACACTCATTTGCCTGACACCCGTTAGCCCGAGATCAACTTCCCGACACTGAAAATCCCAACAGTGGGATTTTGCCAGCAGCGGAGTTAGTTATAAAAATTATGGGAGGTGCAGGGGCAAAGCCCCCAGAAACATGAAAAAACAGTCCACCACAGGCAAAATCCTACTGTCAGGATTTTGAGTGTCAAGAAGTTGTTTGCAGGCTAATGGATGTTGGGAGAATGAGTTTCTGTCTCCGGTAGTAAATCCAGACAAACTACTGGATGGGTGGGGTAAGACTTAGTACTATAGCTGAGGAATAGGACCTTGAAGTTATCATCTGCAACTCCCTCAAACAATCAAGTCAGTAGAACAAGGCACACAGCAAAGCAAGAAGGACGCTGTGATGTAATGAAAGGGTACTGATAGCAGAATGGAAGAGGTAATACTTCTCCTATATAGGCCACCCCTGGAGTACTGTGCCCAGTTATGGAGCCCTCAACTCAGGAAGGATAGGAATAGGCTGGAGGCAGTGCATTGCTGGGTAAAAAAAAATGATTCAGAGCCACAGGGCATGGTCCTGTGAGGAGTGCCTCAAGACACTGAACATGTTCTCGCGGAGACAAGAACAGAGAGGGGAGATATGATAGAAACCTTCAAGTTTAGAAAGGGAATTAACAAGGTGAACTGTGGGGAACTATTTAGCTTGAATACTACTTCATGGTCATGTGAACATGTGTGGTAACTGACAGAAGGGATATTAGGAAGTCTTATTTTATAGAAAGGGTGGTGGAGCCTTGCAGCAGTCTTCCAGCTAGTCTTGTTGGTGCTAAAATCATTGGTGGTTTCAATCACATTTGGAACAGAATAAATGGTAAGACTGGTGCTTGGGTTGGCAGGACCTGGGAGGAAAATGTGGAGAAGGATGGGGAGGGCTGGGACCCTGGAAGGACAGTATGTCCCAGGCTAAATAAGAACATCATGCAGACAGGATGGACCATTGATCTTTTTCTGTCATCATTGTCTATACTGTATTTCTATATATTATATGAGCGCTGCTGCGCCCCACATTAAGATTGAGTAGCCTGTTCAATGTTAAACCCCTAACTTTGCACATTAATATCTTTGGCTCTGTTTGATGAAATGAGATGAAAATTTGTATGTGTTGTCTTTAGGCAAGGTCTTGATCTGTGAACATTTTTTGTGATGGCAGCTTGTGCAGTTTCTGAGATCCACATGTATCATTTTTTGTAAATGGCTAACGTTTTTCCTATACTTAACATGTTTTTTTTTTTGCTCTCCCCTAAAGCCTACATGGAATGGAATTTCTATCCCAAACATGCAGAGGACATGTGTCATATCTTAAGGTAGTGCCTTTGACAAATCTGATGAAAATGTATTAAAGGGTTCCTGAGTTATAAGGCTTTAAAATTTAGTTGTTTCTGACCTGCGCATGTGCAGAAGGGTTTTTGAGATAACATTCTGTGGCGAAAGTAAAACCTTAATGCTGCAAAAGCAAATTGCCTGGCTGCTGAAACTGATGACTGCAATTTGAGAAACTGAGGTAAATGTGTTTCGATGTATTTCAATAGGGGTTTCAACTTTTATGCATAATAGCCATTTTTTGAGATTCTGACCCCACATTTTCAACATGGCATTTTGGGGACCCCACCTCATGAACAATATGACTGTCGTTACACAACTCCCACCCAAAAGGTGATTTTGCAGTCACTTGGTGAATTCACCTTTCTGGTGGGATTTGAAAATCTTTCCTGACCTTGTTCATGAGGTGGAGTCATAAATAGACTATATGGAAAATGTGGGGTCAGAAAATGAAAACATGGCAAAGTTATGACCATTCATTTCAATTTCACTATGCATGCTCATAACTTTGGAAATGTAAAATATTTTGACCACAGATTTTCAACATAGCCTTCTTATTATCCCACCTCATATATGTCACAGCTGTCATTTTTGAAACCCTGGCCAAAATTTGTTTTCACACCTGAGGTTGGAATGGCATTGTAGTTGTGCAGAATTATGTTTTGGTGGGGATTCAAAATGTTTCTGTACCAGGTGCTGAAAATGTGGCAACTGTTGTCCTAAAAATGGAAGTGCAGAGCCTGGAGGGCCCTGTGCTTCTACAGCTACGTACATATATGCATCAATGGAGGGATGGGAGCATACTATTTATATTCTCTGCATAGCTATATGTATTATCTTGAGTACTGTCTGACTTGATCTGTATTCTAACCTACCTGTACTATATACTAGGTACCTGTACTATATACTATGTATTGTATAATCTCATCTCATTTTATGCATGTATTCTCCCAGGACGTGCCTGAAAATCGTCAGCTTTGGCTAACGCATCTAATCCGGTTAACAAAAACTAAATAAACAAATTCTACAGGAGGGGATGGAAATAAAAGGGTGGGAAAAAATGCAGTCACAACAAAAGGAAAACAGTAAAATAAAAAAGGTGATAATATTAGGATATTTTTAAGATACCCATTCATTAAATAAAAGTAACAAACAAAGAACGATTTAGGCATGTCTTACAAAGCAAGCTATGAAGTTTCTATTTATTTACAGGAATAACTCAGGTGGCCATAACTCTTAAAGAATAAAATATTGAGAACTGAAAGAATTTAGTGAGAAAATACAACACTATTGGGTAAAAGTGTTTTACTTAATAACACAGCATGCTATTTATTTTGATTTTTGCTAAGAGAAAGTATGAAAGAGAATACTCTATTACATCGTATGGAGGATTTTGAAGTGTTTTAATAATAGATTATGAAAGTACTTAAAAGGGAAATGACATGGTCCTTTGAAGTGCAAAGCACAGCAAATTTAATAATCACTAGTTTAAAAACTGGGGGTGATACTATAACCGCACTAACAGTTTTAATGTCTGTGAGCATTGTGAAGATGGGAAAACATGTGTAAAAATACATTTATTTATTTATTAATAGAATAACACTGGGGGCCTGAGAAAGTGGGTGGGCCACAAAACGTTGCCCTTTGAGATGTGGAGAGAAAACCGAAAAACAAATAAAGAAAAATTATTCATGACCTGGAGTTCATACATCCTTATTTTTTTAGCATGGTGGCATGTCAGAACTGTGAATGACCCAAAAACCAAATAGATTTACTCTTTAAAGAGGTGAGGGCAGCCTGGATCCACAAAGCATGGAGTATGCTGACAATTTGACCACTGCTGTCTTATAAATAGAAGCACAGGGCCAGGAGGGCCCTGTGCTTCCACCACTACATACTGTATATATATACAGCCATGGAGGGATGGGCGCATAGGGCCCATAGGGCCATGCACACCCACAGCCAAATAAGAATACGGTCACACTATCTCAAAGAGTAAGGAAATACATTGCAAAAAACTTTGTTAATGCTCTAGTTAGGTTTAAAGCAAGAAAAGCTGGGAAGCCCTAACAACCCAGCCCCACCCTGCACACACCAACAGGTGTCAGGGGTGTTCCTTGGGGTCATCATCCCTAATGCTCACCCCATTCTCAGTGTCTGACATTGTTAGTGTCAGTGGCTTAGTAGGTAGCACAGTCGCCTCTGAGGCTGGGAGATCAGAGGGCTGTGGGTTCAGTTCCCACATCTGACACTTGGGTTAATATCCCAATACTGACACTGTAGTGCAGCATGGGGGGGTGCTGCACTTCTGAGGTGCCGTCTTTTGGACGAGATGTTAAACTGAGGTCCCATCTGCCTGGATTAGTGGTAGTTCAGGTGGATGCTAAAGATCCCATGGCACTCATTGAAAAAGAGTAGGAGAATTTCCCCCATGTCCTGGCCAAATTTCTCCCATTCACTAACAATACCACCAACAGCTTAATCTGGTTCAATTTCAGTTGCTTAACATCTGTATCCCCTTCCCCCCGGTCACTCCTGAAAAAGGGACTTCAAGGCCCAGTGGGCTTCCTGGGTCAACAAAATTCAATAAATAAATTCTCCTATACTTTATCCCTCTCAGCTTATTTGCTTATGGAATTTGGTAAGCGTTAGGGCTGATGACCCCAAGGAACACCTCTGACGCCTGTTGGTGTATGCAAGATGGGGCTAGGATGTTAGGGTTGGAAACCCTAATGCCACATTTTCCTACTTTTGTCGCTTTAACCCTAACCAGAGCATTTACAAAGTTTTTTGCAAGATAGATAGATAGATAGATAGATAGATAGATAGATAGATAGATGGGCACAACTGTTTTTAGGCAAGAATCAGGCCATTAAGATGGCACATACAGTATCAGTATGGATGCACAACATAACAAGTAGTAGAAATAAAGAATTAACAAATATGGCAAGTTAAGCTGGGTGATGCAAGATTACCCAGATGGATAGACTGGTAGATAGATAGATAGATAGATAGATAGATAGATAGATAGATAGATAGATAGATAGATAGATAGATAGATAGATAGACAGACAGACAGACAGACAGACAGATAGATAGATGGATGGAGGATGGATGGATGGACGGACAGACAGACAGACATACCGATGGACAGACAGACAGATACAGATAGATAGATAGACAGATAGACAGATAGACAAATAGATAGATAGATAGATAGATAGATAGATAGATAGATAGACAGACAGACAAATAGAGTATGCCATTGCTTCATCGAAAATATTACAGTGACCGTTTACAGCAACAAAATGACAGATCACTGTGGGTCACTGTAATGGTTGTGCTACAGTGGCGGGACCCCAGCAAAGCTTCTCCAGGTGTTGCGCCCCCTCTCTGAAACACCTCCACCATTGAGGTGATTATAATGAAATCTGGAGGGTGTGGGGGGCACAGGCCCCCTCATGTGGGGTTGTGGGGGACAGAGCCCCCCACAGAAAACACACTTCTATTCCTGATGGCACAATGTGGACTGCAATTTTGTTCAACATTTGTGCCATCACTATAAAAACAGTCAACAGGTTTTCTATCTAACAAGCTTGGTAGAACCTATAGACAGATACAAACTGCCACTAGATAGGTAGATAGATAGACAGACAGATAGACAGCTTTTATGGGGGTGCAGTAGTGCCCCTATAGTTATCGTTGAGTTAGGTGTTTAATGATAAACCCATAACTGTGCACATTAATAGTTTCAGCAGTGTTCAACAACATTAGCTGAAACTTTTCATGTATTGTCTAGGAGGTGAGGTCTAAATCTGTGGAAAGTTTTGTGATGGCAGTTTGTGGGATTTCTGAGATGTGCTTATGGGATCTATTCACCAATGTGCAGAGTGGCTATGCACCACATATCTGGGGCGCCTAGCCACTCCAAACACAATGCACCCCCCCTGTGCAGGATGCACTCATGGGAGTGCACAGCTCCAATGCACCCAATCTCCCTGTTCCATGAACCACATCACACTGGGTGCTGGCTGTGGGAGTGCTAGCACCATGTGCCATGCACAAAGGTGCATAGTGCTGGCCCACAGGGGTGCCAAGGGGGCACAGTGTACACCAGGGAGAACCCTGCTGTAAGCCCCATTCATACCCCATGCACACATCTTGTCTCCTCCCAGACAGGTCAGATAGCCCACCCTTCCACCAGGACCACTGTGACCATACCCTCCTATGACTGCTCGGCACCACCCACCCCAGCACACATTGGTGTGTGGCCCCTACCAGGTACCCCCCCACACAGGGGTACAGGCCTAAGGATGCCGCCCCCTCACCCCCTGAGTGGTGCTGCAGGCCCACCCCCACTACTAGTCCCTCCAGGGATATTGTGGGTACAGTGCCCCCCAACACCACCAACAGACACCCCACCTGTGCACCACTCTGGTACTGCATCATGGGAGGGCTGGTAGCTTTGCCCTCCTCTCACCTCCACAACTGTCAGCTGTCAAACATCCATGGGGTGCATGTTGGCAGCACACACCACCACTTAGGGGATTCACTGAATGACCCAGTCAGGGCATCTGATTGGATGCCTGACCAGGTCCATGACTCCATCCCCGGCCATCATGCAGAATACTACATGTCAGGGAGGGTGGGGCTGGAGACAGGTGGCATCTGGTGTTGAATTCAGCTGGCATGTACCTGTCTGCAGGTGTGGACCTCTGCAGGTGGGATATGTGCCTCTGGCACATAATTCCCACCCATTGGTGAATAGGGCCCATGTTTTTTTTTTTTATTATTTCGTTGTTTAACCAGGTATAGCACACTAAGCTGAAAGCTTTTTTACAGGAGCGACCTGGGAGCACATTTTCCTGCAGGCATCAATTTTTTTTTGCCATACCTAATATGGGATTTTGGTTTGCTCTCACATACAGCTTACACGGAACAGACTTTTTTCCTGTAACACTCAGAGTAGAATTGTGCTGCACCAAGAAAATGTCTTTGGAAGATTTAATAAAAAAAATACTAAATGGTTCCAGAGTTTTACAGATTGAAAGTTTTTTTTTCTGTTCTGAGCATGCTCAGTATGGTTTTTGGGATAGCGTTCTGATACAACACCCAAATGTCTGTGTCACGAGATCATTTTTGATTTCTCACTACTTCTCACAGCACAAAAACACTTTTAGGTGCAGTGAGAGCCACCATCTTGTTTTTTTGTTCCTCTCAAAATAAAAAAATATGGAAAATAAATAGAAATACTATAATTTAAAAACAAACACCAGAACCCATCACATTTAGCTAGACTATGATTTTTTTTTTAAATAATGGACGGAAATACATTTTCTGGGCACATCAAAATCAAGGGTGCCCAGCTTAGTGAGAAGAACTGTTCACCCATATTCTCTGTAAGAGAACAGTGTGACTTTCTTGAATGTTTAAGCCTCAGCTGTAAATCATGCTGCTGGTGTCAGCTGAAGCAGTGAGCTGACAATCCCTTTCCCTCTGTCTCTGTCTGTCTGTCTATCTACACCACCAACTTGGATCTGTGGGAGATGATAATTCATGCAGTACATTTTACTGATTAATTAAATAATAGCAGCCTGTACCTGCAAAAGCAGTGGCCCAGCTCAGTCTGCAGTTGTTTCTGAACCTGAGTCTGTTCATTCAGAGGCTTTTGGTGTTTCAATGGGGCATCTGAGCCCACTGGTTTTCTTTGCTTTTTCTCTTGGCTCAAATCCAAAGGGATGTAAAACATAGACACTTGGAGAACCCAGCAGGCCCAGCTAGAGCTGGGAGAAATCAGAAAATTCCAAATTCATGTTTTTTTTGTGAAATTCCACAAAATGTGAAATTTTGAGAATTATTTGGGAATTTTCTGATATATTTTATTGGCTATAACTTGGTCCATGTTGATGCTAGAGGTCCACAGGTTGGCATGCATATTGTCTGTTATGAGTCCTAAAAGCATGTCAAGTTTCATAATATTTGGAGGATGGAGATGTTATAGGGGCTCAAAATCTGGCAATTTAATATTCCTGTAAAAATGGCAGAAAATATTTCTATGCTTACAACTTAGCCACTTTTGGAACTAGATAGTTGAAAACATAGATGCAGATTTTCTTGGAATAGTCATAGAAACTGCTAAATAGAGAGGTACTGGTTATGTAAATTGTAAGCTTTAGCCATCACCTGCCTCTTTACATGACTTCCTGGGCTCGCTTCCGAACCCGTATTGTCAGTATGA